>CM057005.1:10675372-11380372 GCA_029891345.1 Dryococelus australis | reverse complement strand
AACATTATTTAATTATTTCATTATTTATCTTTAACAAGCATAAAAATCAATCTTGTTCTCTCCATAATTTAAAAAAAAACTTATAAGATTAGAAAACTAAAAGATGGCAAAAATATCACAATACTAAAATTAAGGCTGTTATGTGTGTCGATTAACATTACTCGTACTACAAAGCTCAAATTATGATTTTACACAATCAACTCATAAGTTGTGTGTAGCTCAGTGAAACATTATTGCAATTTATAATTTAAGTAATTATCAGAGAACGTTTATGTCTAGAATATCTTTGTCATAAAGCAATAATAAGTAATTAACTGCACAGTGATCAGCTGCCTGTGGTTATTTGATTAAGCTCTGGTTTGTATTATTTGTTAGTATTTTGCTTTTAGACAAAGGTACTCTAGAAATAAACGTGTTCTGGAAATAACTTAAATTATAAACAGCATTAATGTATCACATAAAATAAATTTAAAAAATTCGTTACGCAACGGAGATTTGAACTCTAAAATCTAACATCACGCAGCGTCAGCTCGCGCACCAACCCACTATATATATATATATATATATATATATATATATATATATATATATATATATATATATATATATATATATATAGTTTTTCTTTTATTTGACGTTGTTGTGACATTTGATGTCGATGAAGGCACCTAGGCGCGAACCCGCGACCCTCCGACTACAAGTCGGCCATCCTACCCCTGAGCTATAAGGTTAGGGCATCCCACTAAGTTACACACACAACCTGCCATGTGGCCGTGAAAAAGGTTGTGTGTGTGTGTATATATATATGTGTATATATATATATATATATATAAAGATTCCATAGTTATCACGTATTTTGAGAGTAAATTGAAACATTTCCCGTTACTTATACGTAAACTAAATTTAATTTTGTAGATAAATGTTTCACAGTACCTGTAATCTTTTCGTTAACTAGTATATACGCCTTCTTTAGGTCGTTACTCGGGTGATCGCCATCTTGTCTGCCGCAGCTCCATGGATATACAGCAGTAATTTATAACACGTTCCATTAAGTCACGTGCCCCAAAATTGCTTTCTGATTGGTCAGTGAACATAGCCTTCCGTCTGGGGGTGCCTAGAAATGGATGATATTTAGGCGTGATCGGCGAACTCCCGCCGGGAATGCGATAAGCAGACTCACTGCCGCCTACCGCCTATTCAAGGCATGCATCTGAGAATCGCGCCTCTGGACACAGCTAACGCCTGCTTATCTCACGACAGTTCACCACACTCCACTGTTATATATGTAGTGTCATAGAACAAATGCATTATCTTCTATACAAATTCATTCGACTTTTCCTACTGTTGGTGATTTCTGTTCTTCATTGACTGTGCTATTGATTTTTTGCTGCACTGATGCAGGGCAATTCATTCTATACTTAGTTATTAATGTCCCATTAAACACTGTTAAAAATACCCGTATATTCACATAAATATTTACGGAAATGTGCTGATAATATACGGAAACGCGCTCTGTTATAATTAAGATCGGAAAAGAGTTTCGTACATACAAAATACAGAACCTCGCCTTATTGGCTACAGCTTCGGGTTTCGGAAACAAACAATGCCGAGAATACAAGATGAATTCTTCGCAACTATATCAAGACGATTACCGGCCCATGTGCTGGCAATTAGGATGTTCTTGCCACTTAGAAATGTTTCTCCAAACATCGGAAAGTAGCACTAGGCACTTGTAACGATTAGAATCACTTCAAACATGCCTAAATACTGAAAAACAATACGAGTGCTATTTCACTTCAAATATCGCGTTCATAACCAGACATATCACCAAAGTGTGGTAGACGAGAATTATAATAAGAGTCGTGGCCATGCATATTTTTTATTTGGGTTCAAATCCCTCTCCAGTGCAAAATATTTTAAATTTTGGAATCTCTTTTTATACACACCAAAACAGCCTCACGATGAAAAATTGTAATATTTCTTTTCGTAATCCATTTTTGTAAATCAGATATTCAGAAAATTTACTTTTTGTTCCCGTGTTTAAATGTGATTGTACACCTTTATCTTTACCGGCGTAATTTTTTACAAAGGAATTACTAAAAGACTTGGAAAAGTATTGGCTTCCAAACACTAGCAAAGCAACTAATGCATTCTACACAAACTTTTTTTATGTATCGCCCAAAAATAACTCAGCAATATGTTACACGTTATAACTTAATTATTATAACGAGTTCAAGGAATAACTAATCTGTCAGTTTGCTCTTAGAGTGGCGGAGAGGTCCAAGCTAATAATAACATGTATTTTAGGAAAAACTTGACCATATAGGCCTAGTTATTTAAATACAAAATTTTTCAACGAACTTAGGTTAATACGTTATTTTTCGTGGTAAATTTCTTGAGTACAATGATAATCACTAACACAGATATGTTATCGCCGTGGTGTAATGGATAGGGCATCGACCTCCATAAAAAAAAAGACTGCTTTTCGCGCCCAAACACCAGCAAGTGTTTAGGATTTTAGAATTGTGGCCTCCGTTACTACTCCCATGAGTACATAGGTAATAATAATCTGAACACTACTAATAATATAATTATTTCAAGTATAATTTCCTTATGCAGTGTAGTTAATATTTTCACATGTACGGGATTTTCCCATAGTTTAGTCAGGTATAGGCTATTCACGGTAAAGTGAGCACTTTTGAAAGCCCTCTCATTTGGAGTAATAGTCGATAAACGTGTTTTATAATAGCCTTGGACGTTAACTTCCGAGTGCGTTGTAATATACACACACTGTTTATTATTTACATGGCAAAATATATTTAAGGCGATTCACGGTAAAGCGAGCCCTTTGTAAGGCCCTGTTGAATTTTTCTTTTCATCAGATTTCAATACTCCTGTCCCTTTTTAATATAAACATTGCCATGTGACTAATAAACACAGTGTATACATTTCACCACTCCCAAAAGTTAACGTCTAGAGCTGCAATATAATATATTTATTATTGGTTAATGCCTGTTGAAAGGACCTTAAAAAGTGCTCAATTTATCATGAACACTCTATAGAAAGATGGTTAAATGATCAAAGATGTTAGAAAGAACAGAGTAACTAGGGCCTCAAAAGTGCTCACCTTACCGTGAACAGCCTATACTTTTTCGTACGATTGTGGAATAGTACTTTACTTGTTATGTACATTTACATTAAAGAGGTAATTTTACCTTACATGCATACGTAATTAGATTCCCTTATATGTAAGAGAATTTTACCCCCCCTTTTTTTTTTTTTTTTACATTGAGTAGCCATTTAAAAACATTTCAATACTTTTGAGCGATTTCTGTGTACGAATAGTATTCCAAGATATTTTCACCTCTAATTGGTAGTTTACGTTTTTTATTTCCGTCGTGAACGCATGATTTTTAAAAGTGAAACCGGCTAATGGAGCTATTACATTAACATTGTTAGGTGTCGTCTGTTCGTTGGGTCCTTCGCACTTTTTAATCGAACCTTTGAAAAATCACTCTTGGTATGACGTGTTTGGTAGTATTCAACATATGTCATGTAGCATCTGCGTTTTGTACTTCGGTTAACATAAAATATATTTTTTTTAATAACTCGAACCCTTGCTTATATATTATCTACAAATCATAACATTTGATTTATAATTAATATGAATAAAAAATATGGGGTGTGGTTGTGTTGGGGACACGGCCGTTTGCTTTGCGTGAATACGTCTACGTTGACGCGCTCGGACGCCTTGATGTTTATTTTACGTTCCCGGCACCGCTTCGCTCGACCATATGGGGTTTTATGGGTATCACTGGATTTCTTTTGAGATGTTCTTTCCAACCGTATACGATTTCTTTATTTTGTCTTGGCTTTTTGACGAGTATAGGCCGAAATTGCGTTAAGTTTTCGTAATTTGTTACATTAAACTCATACAATTTCACCATAACCACGCCACACAAATGTTTTTTATACACACAATCGATTGATCTTGACGAGAGCTATCGATTGGAATCCAAACGAGCGTCGTAGCTTCTCCTAGTCAAGAGTTATACTACGCGGAATTATGAGACGCCGCGAAACGAACTCAAATTACCCCCCCCCCCCCCCCCCCACACAAGCGAAGCTACGCAGTCCTTAGTCAACGTAACATACTCTCTGATCCTTTGGCAATTGAGTAGTGTAATTGAATTTTGAATGTAGACGATAGATTCGGAGCTGCAATGCCAAACTTTATCCCCCGATTTTGTTATCATTGGAATTTTCTGGATTGCCTCACATTATGGTCGCAATTTTAAAGACGTATTCACGTAAAAATGGGATAAATTAGGTGCATGGTAATGCCTAGTAAGAACCAGTTCTC
Source organism: Dryococelus australis (assembly GCA_029891345.1). Taxonomy (NCBI): domain Eukaryota; kingdom Metazoa; phylum Arthropoda; class Insecta; order Phasmatodea; family Phasmatidae; genus Dryococelus; species Dryococelus australis. The sequence continues at coordinate 11,376,009 of CM057005.1, read as the reverse complement.
ATACAAAATATTATAACATTTAGTGCGCACGAATGCGGTACGTTGTCCCTCTGGTGTAATTTACTTCCTTGGGAATATAACTTCAACAAGGCTCCAGAAAAGTTAGAAGAAAAAATTAATGGACTATAAGAAGCTTCCGGTTCATGCTATATAACTTACCACATGCACAGGGATCACACTTTTATGTTTATAATCTACACCATAAAATAATAGGGTAACTGGTGAAAGTGTGATGAGACGTGTGAACGAAGACTGCACGTATGCTCAGTACCTTGCGCGTAGAGGCGAATACACATACGGCGTCCTTCACACTGCTATACGCTATTCACGGTAAAATGAGCACTTTTGAAAACCCTGCTTAAGACCTACTTGTATGCACGTTGTGTATTCTGCCGCCTTATGTAAGATTAACATTGTCGTGGGCCTCGGCGCTTTATTCATGCGTCGGTCAAGTGAAACTGTGCAATTATTAGAAAAGTAAATATTTTACAAATCTGCTCGTTTTTGCACATCGATAGACTAAAAATATAACAGAAAGCGAAAGAAATAATTTAAATTATCAGAAATGGTTACCTAACACTTTTTATTCCACGTTTAGATATGGAACTACTTCCCGTTCATCATGACCAACTTTACTGGGCGAATGTTACCCAGGGCGCCAGTTAAAATGAATGCAGGTAGGAGCAGTGGCTTTTTTCTAAGGTTGGTTTCAATTTTGCTGACTTTGTCGTGAACAGCCTTTAATTCCAGGCAGACAGACCAGAAGCAGCTCGCTCGTATGAGGTATGCATCACATTGTTGACATCATTCTTAGTCGGAGAAGGCAACATTCATCTTATAGGCTGTTCGCGGTAAAGTGAGCACTTTTGAGGCGGGGCCACGGTGGCTGCGCGATCAGCGCGCTCGCCTCCCACCAAGGAGAACCGGGCTCAATCCCCGGCCGGGTCACCGGATTTCCGCAAGTGGGAATCGTGCCGGACGATGCCGTTGGTCGACCGGTCTTTTCTCGGGGATCTCCCGTTCCCCCGTCCCTTCATTCCGGCGCCGCTACATCTTCACTTCAATCACCTTCATCGGCTCTCAATACCTCGCTGTTAAGAGCCGCTCAAATCTCTTCGCACACTCACTTTTGAGGCCTAGTTATTTTTTTTCTTTCAGTCATTTTTCATCAACTAACGGCTTTTTTATTTTAAAGAAATTGCCGTGTGTATTCGACTGCACTTGGAAGTTAACTTCTAAGGCTAAAACAAAATACATTTATTGACTATTATTCTGACTGAGAGTGCTTTCAAAAGTGCTCACTTTACCTTGAACATGCTATACAAACACGTAACTGCACAGCGAGACAGTGAGTCAGGAAGTTATCTGGCGACGTAAACCCCGCCCTCCGGACGCCACTACAAGTATGTACTCTCGTACTGTGTGACGATCAGTGACCGACTTGCAGGGGGGGAAGAGGGTCTGACGTCACTCGCCTGGGGGCAAGTGGAGGGGGTTAGTCTGCGCCTAGGGGAAGCAAGCTTAAAGTCGCCGTGTGAGGCCACCTGAGATCCGACCTCCCATGCGAAGAAGAATCTAATTAGAAGCTTCGTGCACTCGCAGCGTATGGCCGTAGATATGCTCTGTTACAGCCAATGGCTACAGAGATTAGCCGCTGTGAGGTAGCACAGCATTCATTTTAAACACGTATGTCCCCGAGGACAAATGTTAGCACTAAGCAGTTTGGGTTACTTAATTTAATCCTCTCTTTTCACAGGCTCATACCATCTCTTCCCGGTCATGTAAAAACAAGTGAGTGTTGGCTCTGCTGACACTATCTGGCAGCTCACTTCAATTTATTTCAAATTCAGGTTTGCTGAGGAACCAGAGGGAATGGTCCCATAGCGCCACTTCCCTCACCGGGTGTTGCTTGCATCACCCTGGCTGAAGCCAGCACCACTTGAAGAATTCCAAATACAGCACCATATCTCTACTAGTCTTTCATCTCTACTAATAAAGCACGAGTTCCAACCTCTGTCTCCCGTAGCATTTCTGTTTAATGCATGAATCATTTTGAATTCTTTCCTGTCGACTGGGTTGTTACGTTGTCTCGGACTGTCTTTCTCAGTCTCTTCTTAGTTATAGTCTTAGCTATAGGTACACTCAGGGAGGTAGTCATGGCCCCAATCGCTGGCCATGGCTGCCCAATCCCTCTCTGCCGTGATGCATGTCTCCTTGCATGATTTCATATCCTTGCAGACGTAAGGGGTTAGCCCTGAGACGCAATAAGATCCCGCCCTATCCCCCGGGCTTCCACTTAACACTTAGTAATAACAATGTAGCTAGAAAAAAAATCGTCTCCGTGCGAGGCCACGTGAGATCAACAAGTTTTGTTGAGCAAAACTTCACCATTGTTAGTAGAAAATGCTACTTTTTATACTATAAAAAACCAGACATAGCTATCACCACAAAAAAATCTCGCTGAACGCAAAAAGAAAATGCTTTTTCCGGGAGTGGCATCCAAAGTCGTGACTATTGTTCCTTTTCCTCGGCCAGAAACTTTACTGAACATCCTGCGTGAGTATACTTCCGCCCAGTATTGCGCATCAACTGCAAGCATGACGTATGGAAGAGAAATGCATCGTGCAATCAGGTCGCGCAGGCACGAACTCTTGTCAGAAACGTGGCGACTGCGTGGTTATAGTGCGCTAAAACATGTTCCAAGAGACGTCAAATAAGTTTATATCTGTATGTAGAATATTCTGGAGAACTAACTCGTCTTTAGGTGAAACACTTCAGATTTTGGAAGAATGTCAAGGGTTAAATATACCTGATTTAGAAAGACGGCGATGAATGTTTTCAAATAATACTCCGCAACTAAGAATATAAAATATTTTCCATTCAGCTGATCATCTAAGCACATGAAAGGTATTGGGATTAGTATTTGGAAGGTTTTCTTTGCTAGTTAGGAACGCGATTTAGATGTTTAGGACATTGAGAAGAGAAGTGGATGAATTGGAGCGCTAACAGTAATCAACTTGGGACCATATCTCAAGGCATTTCGATGCTTGTGTGTTACATAAACAGCGGGGAAATATATTTTTTTATAAAACTGTTAATGATAATGAGGAGGAATGCATTTTTTACGTGGATACTCACATGTTGCATATCTAAACACAACAAAATTCGTAAAGAACTGAACTAATACGCCATTGATTGTTATTCTTCTTTCTTGTTATTTATATGTGACCATAACTATCAGTAAAACGAAATACTACGTAAATAGCAGAAGTCGCTTTTGAGGAATCGGTGTCCTCCAGGTCAGTAACTTTGCTCTCCAGTCGCCCAGTGTCATGGGCCCTAGCTCAGTTCGCGTGGCATATTTAGGGCTTCGAAAGGTGAATTCGACCGCGGCTTCATTTACAGCTGTCTAGCACCGCCTCCTGCTACTAGCACATCTCACTAAAGCCTAGTACACACGGCCATCTTTCTTGTACAAGAAAGTTAAAATAAAGGCGAACAAGAAATTGCACACTTAAGTGCCTACTAGCTAGTATGCACGGAATTGTGCGATCCATACCCACGACACTAGCTGGTGAGCAAGAAAGTGGATGGTTGATGTCAACTATGTATGATTTGGAAGCAGTGTTTGGAGTTGTGTGGGTAATTTGTGCATTATCAATAACATCTACCATAAAAAAGAATAAAAGATTTAGCCCAATCAGACATATCTCAAGCACTTAATATATACAAATGTAGAAAATGTAAAATCACTCACAGTAAAAAAGGCAAACCTCTCAATTTTTTAAAATTCATACAGTGAATTATATATGATAGTGGGACTATTAAATATTTTATCTTATTAAATATATTAACACATCTGCTTATTGCCAGCATCAACAAAATATATTTTTTGTTTACATTCCACTTGTACAAGAAAGATGGAGAAAAATAGGATCGTCCCTATATGGCACTAGCTAGTACACAAGTTCTTGTGTTAGCATACTCGGCGGCCGTTCACACGATGCAAGTCGGAGTGTACAAGAACGTGCTCACTTTCTTGTACAAGAAAGATGTCCGTGTGTACCAGGCTTAAGTCTCCTATCACACTTCTAGATTTTCTGTAGGCCGACCGTAACCGGACATACACAGATTCATGTCGAAAGTTATGGGACTACTCACACGATCCGGTTTTGAGAGCAGCCGGGGAAATATTCGGCCAGCAAACGGGTGGCAGTAGGAACTTCAAATGTTTTCCGTCGCTGGCCGAGCGCCACAGGGCCGTCATTCGCTGTATTAAATGGACATATGCACACATGCAGGCCGATAGTTAAGGTTGAAGTAAAACAACTGTCTATGGAGCACTGCACCTGACTATACAACGTGAAGAACTCATAGAAAAAGTAATAGACACCATAACAATTGTCAGAAAGAAAAACGTATATATTTTGCAACATTATAAAATATTTTATTAAAATATACTCTTTAAATGCAAAAAAAAATCGATTAATATAGTTTGTATTCTTAACAAAATTTAAGCGCATTTCCGCTTTGGATACTCCGGAAAGCATAATCTACAAGAATATATTCTTCAAGAAAGATCTTCATAATATTTACTGTAGTAATATGTAATAAAATCATAGTAATAATAATGTACCATATCAATTTTCTTTATTTACATCAGTTTCAGCCATAACTGTTTGTGACAAATGATGTACATAAAATCAATTATAGAAATTATTTCCTACATTATTATAACAATTTTCTTACATACAATCATAGTAAACATTATGGCGATATTCTATGACGCAGATTTTCTTACAAATTCTGCTTTCTGAAGCATCTAGAATGGAAATATTCTTAAATTTGGTTAAAAATACAGACTTTTTTAAACGATTACTTTTTTTACATTTAAAAAGTATGTTTAAGTAAAATATTTTATAATGTTGCAAAGTATGTACATTCTTTTTCATTTAAAGCATTAATAGCAATTTTCTGACATAGCACTCTTGACTTTACGATTGCGAAAAGTTGAGATTTAAAGTCAAAGTCAAGATGCTATTTAGCCTAGAATCCAACAGAGATTATGTGGAAAGTGCTTTATTTTATTGTTGGCGATTTTAATCTCGGTATATTAAACAAATCTCGTCTTAAATTAAATAAATGGTAAATAAATATAACGCGAAGAGGAAATGTATGATTTGACATAGTTAAATAGAGTAAAAAATGAGTTTTTTTTAAAAATATTTTAATATAGAATTTAAGCCAATTTAAAAAAAAAGGTACGTAAAATGCATTCCTGGATAATATCGTGATTGTCTGCATAACAAGATAAACATTTTTACGAAGCTCGCAGAACCGATGTTCAATTGTCTGAAGTCTGACTTTACAATATTGTATTGTGTATTGGTTGTTTCGTCAGAAAGTTTTCAACTGTGTAAGAAACTCCCGTCGCCCGACACCATCGAGTTAACACACACTGTGGAACTAGTGTTCGAGTCGTGCATTTCAACAGGTTGGAAGCAGTTCTTCAGTTAGGTGTATGTAATTTCACACGTCCATGCAACTCGTCGAAAGATAAAACAGACACACGGAACTATTTAAAACACTTAAGTTTTTCTCTTCTCTTAGTTCCCCCAAAAGTATTTCGAAAGGTCCAAGTTCTTCCTTCCCAAAGAAAATCTTATTCTACGTTTATTTATAGGATGACAATGTAATTCGTAATCGCCCTGATCCCGTTACGCTCTATTGCGAGTAAACTCATTAAAAACAAATGCAAATGCAGGCTAGGTCAGCGATTGCCCATCCGGCAAGAATCGGAGTCAAATCGGATGATAAACTTTTGCTTTGTGTTAGGGCCGGTTTCACCAACGAAGATTAACTTTTCGGATTATCGAAATAATTTTAAACAGATGAGAGTTTTAACTTCGGTTTTAATCTCGATAGTGTTTAGCCTGTTTCACGAGATTTAATCGCAGTAAAGAATATCTCGTTAGAATTATATCTATATTCTGCCTTGATCGCGATTTAATCTTGGTAAACATTACAGATTTTGTTTTGAGCTTGTAAGGAGAAATCATTTACAGAAATTATGGCAAGTCGTGCAGATATTGTGGTCGTAAGGAAACAGTGAAACAGAAATTTTTCATCCCATGAAAAACACATTTTGGTAAGAGTTAGTAACAGAACATTTCAGTATCATAGAAAATAAAAGAATTGAAGCTGTGGCACGTCAAAATCAAGCGAAACAGTGACAAACGATTGCGAATATTCACAATTGTAAATCTCATGATCACAACAGGACAGCAGACAACTAGAATGTGGTATGGGACAACCTAAAAAAACATAAGCGAAAAATATTTGCAGACGAGCGTGTTCAAATAGTTACTGGAACAAGTATAACCCTGCATATAAGAAATAAAGAATTTACATACAGGAAAAAAAAAAACAAATATATATTACAAAATGCTGCCATCAAATCGTCCGATCTTTGAGCATCAGTTGAAGAGAGTGTGAACTTATAGAATACTTATTACAGCATTCGTAATTAATTACATATAAGACTACTTGTCGGTGGAATACTCTAATTGATTTTCAGTGCATTCCAAAACATATCACGCAAACTGTTTTGAAAGACGAAAGTGTACTTTAAAATCCTCTTCATCATAAAGTTCAACATAATTTAACATTTCACTTAAACATCGCGGACGATGAAATATTAAATCCTCGCCGACCCTTTCCTCATCAAAACATAATTGTAAATTGCCTGAGCCCTCTCATCACCTTTCCAAAGTATTTGTTTATGTTTTACAGTTTCATTCTGATATTGTGACTTAAACCACTAAATCGGTGGGTTAATATTTTATCTAGATATTCAGAAAAAATCGAGTATAATGTGTGTGGTGAAACATTAATTACAGATTATCCAGATTATTTGTCAGTTAATCTCGATAATATATCATTAACTCGAATGGTGAAACCGGCCCTGAGACGGATTACGTCGGGCCAATATCGGCCGACAGGAAGACGGGTGATCCGATGTCCGATGCTACAGGGACGATTACTGGCAGTCGTGTACTGGCGCTGATGGATAGTGGCCCGGGCAAGTCTGGGGTAAGTACTGGTAATGACGTACATACTGTAGGTACGTTTGGTGCAGGGAAGATTACTGGCAGTCGTGTACTGGCGCTGATGTATAGTGGCCCGGACATGTCTGGGGTAAAGTACTGGTAATGACGTACTTACTGTAGGTATGTTTGCTGCAGGGAAGATTACTGGCAGTCGTGTACTGGCACTGATGGATATTAACCCGGGCATGTCTGGGGTAAAGTACTGGTAATGACGTACTTACTGTAGGTACGTTTGCTGCAGGGAAGATTACTGGCAGTCGTGTACTGGCGCTGATGGATAGTGACCCGGGAAAGTCTGGGCTAAGTACTGGTAATAGCGTACTTACTGTAGGTACGTTTGCTGCAGGGAAGATTACTGGCAGTTGTGTACTGGCGCTGATGGATAGTGGCCCGGGAGAGTCTGGGGTAAGTACTGGCAATGGCGTACTTACTGTAGGTACGTTTGCTGCAGGGAAGATTACTGGCAGTCGTGTACCGGCGCTGATGGATAGTGACCCGGGCAAGTCTGGGGTAAGTACTGGTAATGACGTACTTACTGTAGGTACGTTTGCTGCAGGGAAGATTACTGGCAGTCGTGTACTGGCGCTTATGGATAGCGGCCCGGGCAAGTCTGCGGTAAGTACTGGTAATGACGTACTTACTGTAGGTACGTTTGCTGCAGGGAAGATTACTGGCAGTCGTGTACTGGCGCTGATGGATAGTGACCCGGGAAAGTCTGGGCTAAGTACTGGTAATAGCGTACTTACTGTAGGTACGTTTGCTGCAGGGAAGATTACTGGCAGTTGTGTACTGGCGCTGATGGATAGTGGCCCGGGAGAGTCTGGGGTAAGTACTGGCAATGGCGTACTTACTGTAGGTACGTTTGCTGCAGGGAAGATTACTGGCAGTCGTGTACCGGCGCTGATGGATAGTGACCCGGGCAAGTCTGGGGTAAGTACTGGTAATGACGTACTTACTGTAGGTACGTTTGCTGCAGGGAAGATTACTGGCAGTCGTGTACTGGCGCTGATGGATAGTGGCCCGGGCAAGTCTGGGGTAAGTACTGGTAATGACGTACTTACTGTAGGTACGTTTGCTGCAGGGAAGATTACTGGCAGTCGTGTACTGGCGCTGATGTATAGTGGCCCGCGCAAGTCTGTGGTAAGTACTGGTAATGACGTACTTACTGTAGGTACGTTTGCTGCAGGTAATATGACTGGCAGTCGTGTACTGGCGCTGATGTATAGTGGCCCGGACATGTCTGGGGTAAAGTACTGGTAATGACGTACTTACTGTAGGTACGTTTGCTGCAGGTAATATGACTGGCAGTCGTGTACTGGCGCTGATGGATAGTGGCCCGGGCAAGTCTGTGGTAAGTACTGGTAATGACGTACTTACTGTAGGTACGTTTGCTGCAGGGAAGATTACTGGCAGTCGTGTAGTGGCGCTGATGGATAGTGGCCCGGGCAAGTCTGGGGTAAAGTACTGGTAATGACGTACATACTGTAGGTACGTTTGCTGCAGGTAATATGACTGGCAGTCGTGTACTGGCGCTGATGTATAGTGGCCCGGACATGTCTGGGTTAAAGTACTGGTAATGACGTACATACTGTAGGTACGTTTGCTGCAGGGAAGATTACTGGCAGTCGTGTACTGGCGCTGATGTATAGTGACCCGGGCAAGTCTGGGGTAAGTACTGGTAATGACGTACTTACTGTAGGTACGTTTGCTGCACGGAAGATTACTGGCAGTCGTGTACTGGCGCTGATGGATAGTGGCCCGGGCAAGTCTGGGGTAAGTACTGGTAATGACGTACTTACTGTAGGTACGTTTGCTGCAGGGAAGATTACTGGCAGTCGTGTACTGGCGCTGATGGATAGTGGCCCGGGCAAGTCTGGGGTAAGTACTGGTAATGACGTACTTACTACAGGTACGTTTGCTGCAGGGAAGATTACTGTTAGTCGTGTACTGGCGCTGATGGATAGTGGCCCGGGCAAGTCGGGGGTAAGTACTGGTAATGACGTACTTACTACAGGTACGTTTGACAATTAGTGGAGTGCTTTTTCCTTTCGATTGTGAATTATTCCTCCATAAGTAACACTAAACTTTTCTGTGGGAGTAACCCCAAATGTTCTTGCGTCAGTTAATAACGACAGTTAATTTTAAAACGGGCCTAATTATTGTTATGAACTCGAAATATTATTCTTTTAAAACATGTTCAGAATATTATTACCAATTTTAACATTTTCAACCACCGCTACAAGTCACCTAGTCAATTGAGTTTCGTAAATTGATTACACTTGTCAAAGAGGGTTTCTTTTTTCATTGGCTGATTCCAAAAATTTTAAATAATTTCCGGACAACTGTCATAAGCCAGAGTTGTAAGCATCATTTTAAGTAATATATCCGTTTGAATACGTATGCAATGTGAATGTTCCTCTATCCTAAGTATGGCTGTGACTAAAGAAGTTACAGGTAATGAATGGAATCCAGCCGTAATCTTCTCTCACAAAAAAATTTGTTTTTAATGTACCTCACTTGTCAGTAACGTAATTTAGTTAACCCCATTCCGTTCCACAGTAAGTTACGGTTTCAGGTGTTACAAATACCTTTGTGCTCCGCTATATAGTAACATGACTCAGTCATAATGTAGAGAGTAAGCGCAGTTTACTCACCAATCCCTCACAGGGAAGACCATAGCCTTTGCAGTGTTGAGTTCCGGCCGAAAATAACTATCATGTGATCTATGTACACAATTGTGTGCACTGGATGCGAATGAGTTAAGGCCTGCAAATCTGTCGCACAAATGTGAAAATACTAGTGTACTTTTCAGGGTAAGCTTCGCCTTTCAATGTTCATGAGCTACCCCAAGCGAATTTTAATTATACGTACACAAGCTTTAGGAAAGTATCTACTTCCGGTCTAATGCTCGTGGCCAACCACAAAGCAGACCGTGGTTGTCGGTCTGTTTCCGGTTATTATTTACTCTGAGCCGCGGTCGCGATTATCTGAACGGATGCTGCTGTTTTGATTGTTACTTAATCGCTGCCGGGTACAATACTTGCTCAAGTTAAATCACGGTTTTTCGTACAGTTAAGTTGGTAAAATATTAACGAGCATGGAATGTATCTTGGACGCTGTAACATCACTAGAGGATAATATGAAAAGAGGCAAAATGATTCAGCTAAGTATTTCGTTGGCAGCCTAACATGTTTTGGCCCAACACAGCAATTCGGTTTACGAAAGCGTGTATTTTGCTGCATAAAGAAATCAATTTTGTTACTTTTCAAGTTTCGTTTATTCAACAAAATATTTTGTTGTGCCAACTAAACATATTCTGGTTCCTCCACGAACCAAGATCTTGTTGCCTGTTCCCTCAGGGCGTAAATGGTGCAAATAATTCATAAAATGTTTTATTCGGAAATCGTGTGTTTCTATCCATTACACCGCTAGCCTATCTGCAAGAATATAATGGTTTTATGCGAGTAGCAGAGGCTGGACTAATAACACGCCCGTACAAAAGTCTGCACCAATGCGAATAAGATACGCAAACACACGTGTTTATTCATTAGCAATGCTTCCGTGCATGTAAGAAGAAGAAGAAGAAGTACATTTGAATGTGTTAAAAGTAAGTTGCTTCTGCAATTTGTGTTCTACATGCGGAAGACAGTTCAATCACTGATTTATAAAGCGGTGATACATTCAAACTGTATTGAAATACAAATATCCCTCCACGGATTGCAATAATAAATTATAATCTTATACATCTTAAAATTGTCTAAAACATCGTAGCGTGGCGCAGGTTTTTATTTTCAGCAGGAATGGTGCTACAAGAGGCTCCGCGTAAGCGTGCCAAATTCTGTATTGTGCAATTGGACAGAATGGGACGCCAGTTAAATTAGGTTAGGTGGTGTGAGTTGTGAATTATATACACGTAGAGACCAGCAAATTTCGCGGATTAATTTGGCAACAACCTAGAATATTCTGAACAGTTTGTTGTGTACTTCAGAGCCAGTTGGTTGTTCATTGGCTGTTGCTCAACTTTTATCCGAGATCACGTGACACGGGATTCGGCCCTCTTTTTCCTCCGTGTTACTTATAGGTTCAAATTCGTCCAGGGCGTGGCTTACAAATAGCGATCCAGTTAAAACGAAATTCAAATTTGCATATTTTTGAAGTCTAGCTCGATCCAAATGAATCCGCGGAATTTCCGGACTCCTTGTCAGGTGTACCAGGAAACAGGAACTCTGCCTTCAGGATCGTATCTCCACAGTTGGCCTCCCTTACTTCACTTACCGTGAGACAGTTCAGACTCAGGTAAAATTGGTATATAACACATATTCCCTTTTCAAACTCATTAATTAATTATCGCTAACTAAAGATATTTTGGTTGTTGGTAAAAGACACTATCCTTAAAAGATCACCAGTTAGAAATTTATTTATACTGTGTGGATGGAATACTGGACAACTTTGCATATGATTGGTAAGAAAATAATCATACTGGTATTTGAATGCACACATAATATACGTGATACGTAGAACCAACTTCCTTGAGCAAAAATATCTAAAACACGCGAAATTCAAATTATTCTAGCATTGGTTAACCTTTGATTACTAGTGCCATTTCCATACACATACCAAAGCTTAAATAGTGTGAAACGTGCGGCCACAGCTGAGATCACCCAAACCAGTAATTGCCGCTAAATAAATATAATGTTTCTTGCAGAAATGTTCTTCAGAAATTGGTGATTACAGTTTACTGGGAAAAGCTCACACCAATACTTGGGAGGACAAATTATCTTTAAATTACACGGGGCTCGTGAGGGTAAGAACTAAGCAAATGCGTTGAATTTCAAACATGGCGAACTGGTTGGCGCCACTTTCTATGTAAGAACTAACCTCCGGCCATCCTGTTCAATATCTCCAAGAGTAGACGGGATGTTACGTTAACTCACAAATACCATCATGTGGTAGTTGCTGCTCGACGGTCTGCGGCGTGTAGGGTCCCGGGATCGAGTCCGTCTTCTTCCCTGAGTTCAGGCTAGCGAGCCTTGGCACTCGGAACTTAAAGTGTATATTGTACTACACATCACTCGCTGGTGGTGAACTATCTAATTAAATCGCATACGAAGCGCGAGCAGACAAAACTTATTATATTCAAACCGAGATACCGTCTTCGCCTCTTGGCTGTCTGTTACATTAAAACTCGGACTCGACTATATCCCTAAAATAAATTAAAAACCCTACTGGGCCTGCGACGATTAGTCACATCCCGCCTATTGGCAGAACCAAGATGAAAACCCTAAACTAACGCTTAAGGCGTGACGACGACCTCGGCCAATCATGGCTTGGCAATCCCAGTGAGGATGACCACGTCATCGCGTTGTCATGGTAACCAGCAACAAAGTTAACCAGGCGTGACTGATAAAACAATAAAAATCACATAATGTTGAACACTTTTAACACATAATAACAGACAAAAAATGTTATACACAACAAGATCGCGTGAAAAACAAATTACGCTGTTAGAAATATAACTGAAAAATGAATATTTACATATATCGCAAACAAATATGCAAATAATTAAATTATTATCTGAGGTTGTACTTTACGTATTCATTAATAAGTTGTGTTGGGTATATATAATCATGCAAAAACAGCAAGCGTTACAACATTAAAAAGATTATGACCCTAGTGGTCTATATGAAAAATTTACAATCTAAAGCAACCAGTTTTCTGAAATGGACCGATTTCTAAGTTTCCATTTTTTTCTGTCGAAATATGTGTATTTTATTTTTGGAGATGAGATATTTATGTATTAGAAATACACTGTGTATTTGCTAGAAAATTAATTTCTTGAGCACTAACATATATTTTGGGAATCTAACGTAATACAGATGATTCCCTCTATGTCTTGAGTTATAATGATAAGCAATACCCTCCCTGTAGCGCAGATGCTCGTCCTCGCAGGCTAGACAAGACACACACACTGTAAACAATTTCCTGGTAAACTTCTTAAACTGTAATGGAAGGTTTTAACCTATACACTGTATGGTAATAATACCAACCACACAACAAACTGCAGTTATAGGAATGTTTAGCAGCTCTACTATACAAAGTTAGGAACTTCCCTATGCATTTGACTGTTTCCTGAGCAAACGTAGGAACGCTACAATGAATGTATAGGGGAAAACATTACCATTCCTGCTTTCTCACTTTCTCACTGTTATGGTAAATTTCCGTCTGCCATGCTGTTCCCCTCCAGGTATACCGAGCTGATGCAGGGAGTGAGTTTTACCCGGAGATGATGTTTTGTTGGTGCCAAGTTTCAAACTTAGCATCATAGCACCCCACCAAAGCCATTTTTGCCCCAAATTAAAGCTGTTTAGGAGAAAAATATATAATTGCTACATTTGCACGATATTTATGGTTTTGTGACGTAACAAAATCTGTTCACGGTTAACGAAGCAGTTTTGAAATCGACCTTTGAAAACCCCCACTGCCGTTATCAGCACACGCTGTGACTGGCACGGTGATCGTCAAGCGGCCAGTCAAGTTTGGTGACTACACAGGGAAGGCACTTCAATACGTTTACGTTTAGTTAAAAGTATCAGAGGCGAACATTTTTGAACACTGACACGGTTTCTTTTGTTTTCACATTTTTAATGCATATGGCACAATTACAAAATTGTTAAAAAAATATATATATTGACTTTTCAAACAATTCTGCGCTATCACTTCACCGATGCATGACTAAAGTAATGAGGTGCATGGCAGTGTTAATTTTACATGTGGCGGAAGAACACACAATGTGCATACAAGTAGATCTTAAGCAGGGGTTTCCAAATAGCTCAGTTTACCGTGAACTGCCTATATCGATCATAACATTACAGAATTTAAAATAATTTGGAATATAATCTAAGCTTAACCTGATACCTACGAGTTTCAAAAAGTTATTTTAACACAAAGTTTGGTTTCAACTAAACTGTTTATTGGGGCCACCAAAGTGGAATGTTGAAAATCCTTTGAATCCCGACATTTGGTTTACCTTCGGTAAGGGCTCGACTTCCGGCTATTTTGACTTTTTAAAATTTGAACTCAAGAGTCAAAATCGAAAAGAGCGAACTGCATAACAAATTGCCAAGTAGCATTATTTAAATCATTCCAATAGCACTTTTTTTTTTACTGTAGCCTAAAGTGTTAATTAATTTAAATTTCGAGATCTCTACAAAAAATATACATTCAAAAGCGTTTTCCCTCCTTTGTCGTTCTACTTTGAGACAATAATTTTACACCACTATGTGAAAAAATGTATTTTGAAGAAAATTAGGAAAGTATTTTAGTCTCGTGAATGGCCTTGACGCGTAATTGAGTTGGGTTAGCAATTAGTTATTGTGCCGCGTTGATAGGTGTACGAGCGAAAACAAATTATAACTTAGATACACCTAATTTCCGCGAAAAAAAAATTCGGCAGTGGTTAGACTTAAGTACCTACCTACACACTAACAGCTTCCCTCTTGTTACTAGCCTGTTGTATGTATGAGGAGACGTGCTATATGACAATGTCAGTCATTACGTCGCTCCGACCGTGATAATCTATGATATGTGGGTAGACACATAACGCACGTAAAACCTGAAATCATCGAATCATGAAAATAGATCTGGTCTAAATAGTTTAGAATCACAACCAGTTACAGCATCTTTACGCGTAAATAACGTGTCCCTAATAACAACAAATCATCCCAGAAATAATGTAGTCAACATTGGCACAAACATTTTGGCACATCTATTAGTATGCGAGTGACGTATAACTAAAGTTATGCCACAAGTTATCTTACGTAAACAAATGGCGAAGGACTTTGGAACTTTTCCCGTTCTTTCGTCGGCAACATTGTACTGAATGCTTTCTGGCTACGACAATGAAATTCAAGAAGATAGATCAGCGGTCGGAACAGAATCCTAAAAGCAGTGCTTGAGGTGGGTAAAGTACATAACTGGAACACGCTGTTGAACCCTCTTATCCCGTTTGCTTTCTTGGTTTTCAAGTTGAGGCATCTTCGAAGTTGCCTGGGTATGATGACTTTAAATTTTAAGTGATTTCAATGTTACTTCAATGCAAGTGTTTGAGATACTAAACAAATGTGGTACAAAACATATTAATAGAATACAGCCATTATACGAAAATAATGATACTGTAGAAACACCCTAAAGTTTTAGCACTGGATCAAATAGGAAAAACGTAATGTTCAAACTAGCTATTGCAATTTTCATTTATGATGATAATGCGAGCAAAGTTTGAGAATATAAATAAAATTGCTTAATTTGTAAATAACCCACTAGATATATTTTACATTAATTCACTCACTCGGTTATCTATTATCAATACTCATCTGCCATTTTCAGTGTCTTTTTCAAATGCCTACCAGGGCCCATTTTTGTCAGGGACTGTCTATAGTAATAAAATATTTATTTTTATTGTACTACACAAACTCCTTGGCCTTTACAGCCCGCCAAACTACTGATTACCTTAATACGTGGCATAAATTGGAAGTTAGTCGTTTAGGAAATAACCAAATAAAGTCTCTATATTTAAAATGTGCAATTCTAGTGAAACATGTTTCCTTCGGAAAAGTAGTTAATATAACAATACAACATTGTCTACCGCTCCCAAAAATTATAATTCCGATGTTGGTATAAAATGAACCGCACGAAGTATTTTTAATCTTTCAAGCTGGAGCAGAGAAGGGTCTACCCAGGAACCCAATGTCGCATAACTGAACGGGCCGTGAGCAGAGCGTGAGTGCGCACGCATCCACGCGCAGTTACGTGCGTGCCAACACAGCCAGACGCACGCGTGTAGGTAGCATTCTCCCGTCGTAACAAGGCGATTATATACCATCAAACCACCCTTACTGCTGTCTGGCACGGCGACTCTCTAAACTGGTTCACTGCGAGTGCACAAGTTATTAAAGTAGCGCATGAACAATGTACAAGCGCTTACATACACTAAGAAATTATTCGGAAATTTACCACACTAGCTTATACGCTTAATGAGAAAGCGGGAATGGTAATATTTTCCCCTATACATTTATTGTAGCTCTCCTACAGTTTCTCGGGAAACAGTCAAATGCGTAGGGAAGTTCCCAACATTGTTTAGTAGCGCTGCTAAACATTCCTGTATCTGCAGCTTGATGCGTGGTTGGTATTATTACCATATAGTGTAAAGGTTAAAAACTTCCATTACAGTCTAGGAAGCATACCAGAAATTTTTTACAGTGCGAATATTAATTATTATTCATAGTTCTAGGGTGTGAATCCTACCAAGGCGAACCGAATTCAATCCCCGGCCGGGTCACTTCCGGATTTTCACATGTTGGAATCGTGTCGCACAATGCGCTGGTCAGCTGGTCTTCTCGGAGATCTCCCGTCTTCCCTGCCCCTTCATTCCAGCGCTGCTCTCCATACTCACGTCACTTCATCCTCATCGGCCCTCAAGACATCGCTTTTAAGAGCCGCCCAAATATCTTCACTCACTGTGGTGTGTGAAAAGTTTTGTAGCTTTCAACGACGCTGTACTCTACTCACACATACTAGGGAAAAAATTAAGAAATCATTGATTTGCAAAGTATTCCCTAACTGACATATATTTCCTTTTTTGATTCCAGGCTTAGTCAGTACCTTTGAACATGAAGATTAACTGGGTATCAAAGGACAAACACGAGTATTTATATCAAATATACAGTAGTATAGGTATGCCGCTTTTGGCGTATGATTCATGAGTAGGAGACAGGAGCCGTCCACCATCTTGAATTACGTCAGGAATTTTCCAGTTTCCCTTGAAAATTTCAATGTTTCCACTCCAAATCAACCAGTTTTCCCTCAAAATGTTCCCTTGTCCATCAAGTTTTCACTTTTATCTCTCGAAATTTCCCCTTTTCCCTCAAAATTTCCCATTTTTTCCTCAAAAAGTTTCATGCCCCCAAATTGCAAAAACCAGCCCCCGAAAGGCTATTTTCGAGCCATTGTAGCAATTTGAGGAGATTCGCTGAGGATCAGCGGGCATGTGCCGATCACCCGAACCCTAGCCGAACTCCCTTCCCAACTCCAGCCCCTAATAAAAATTAGAAAAAAATAAAAAAATCTAGAAAATCAAAGAACATATAATGTTACCCTACCCTATCCTACCCCTAACCTTTTGCACCACCCTTATCACACACCCTTTCCATCCCCACCTCATAGCAATTATTATACAAAATCGCAAAAAATCGAAAAAAAAAAAAAAAAAATCTAAGAACATATAACTTTACACTACCCTGCACAGTGCTCATTCCACCACCCTCACTTAGTCCCTTACCCCCCCCCCCCCCCCACGAAAATTCCTCCCGTCAATTACTATAAAATTAAAAATGTATAAAAAAGGTTCTTGAAAGTTGGAAACCGATGATTGTACTATAGCTTCACATTCTATCGGCAATATTGTTCTAGTCGGCATTTATTCATCTGCCAGAAGATGAGAATACTATATATAACCCACTAAACGAGCCAGAACCGCGATACCTGCGGAGATGGTTCCTCAACAATCGCCAAACGTGAGTTATCGTGGTTGCAATAAAACAATTAGTCACTCGCTATATCTCACCACTTTGTACAACACTTAACTCAGTCTCGTTATCACAGATAAAGAGTCAAGTACCTGCACCACTTCATTAGCAATTAGTCTCTCAGCGGACATTTCACACGTTCCTGCTGTTATTAGCAAAGACAGGTAAAATTTCATAGTCATTATGTTCAATCAAGCAGATATCAACTGTTAATTGGTTACTTGCTGGCTCAGTGGGGCCGCAGTAGCTTAGTGGATATAACTATATCCAATGTTGAGTTAACTTCACATCATTTTTTTTTTTTTCAGTCTTAGTATCATAACAAAAATTTGTAACATCGTAACTGTTCTAGATACGTGACCATACTAAAAGAAAGAAAAAAAAAGTCACGGGCTGGGCGCCTAGTTTATAATAAATAAATCAAACATATTTAAAGAGAGATACTACGTGACTCTTTATTGTATATTTACGTTATATGAATATAGTATATACATTGTTTAAATCTGCAGTTTTTTTTAAATGCGGAAGTTGTAATACCGTAGAACCTCTAGTTAAGATATCTTCGGTTTAGAATATATTTTCCCAATTAGAGTTACGAGGGCCGCGTGGTCGGTGTAAGCTGCAAACGTGTGAACTCGCCTTAACTGCTAGTTCTGTCGTACATGGTCATTAAAAATGCACAGCGTTAGTTGCCAGCATACGCTTCTGCTTATTGTGAAAGTACTCTAGCTATCAGTGCAAACCTGTGAGTGCATTTTCAGAATTTGCAGTTGGCAGCCATGCAGGAAGATATTGAAGTATGTATACCCTGATGGGCTTCTTCGGAAATCTTTTCATAAAAGGAGATTGATAGGCTATTGTGCACAGAAAATAACTATTCTTCATTACTGTTACTACAGAGGTAGTAAAGCTGTTTATCATGTTTATGTTGATTTTATCTTAATACTATCCAATGCAAAATTCTGTTAGTTTAATTCGTGAAACATCTATTCGGTCAATCCTCATTTTTTACCTTCTGGCTCCTGTATGGCTACCAATGTAAAAAAAATAAAAGAAAAATGTTTGTAATTAATTATATGAATGGATATACAGTTACTACATTTTATTATCATTATTAAAACGTTTATTCAATCTCGTTGTTTTTAAACTTTGATTTTAAAGCTATTAATTTTACTCAGTGATGTTAGTTATTCAACGAATGCGCCCTGCCCTTTGAACTTAACGTAGTGAGCATCTGCTGTTTAACGGCATTGCATTCGTCGATAATTATATTGAACTTCCAGTCCCGACTGCTCGATTGCGAGCTTACTGTAAAGGCGATATTACACGATACCAAATTCCGTAAAAGCTTGTGCAAGGTCGGCCAGAGCGGCTGGTATACGGGCTAGTGCGGCACCCGTCATGGCATTTCCCGCCTTGTAAGGCCACATTTCGTACCAGGTTTGGTAATTGGACACGTCCTGTTTTTCGTGGCAGGTCCCATACCAGGTGTCGTACCTGGCCAATCACATCGCAGTTCCAGAGCGTAGGGCGCTCCCCGTGGCTACTACTTGAAACGAATTTGATGAAGAAACTGAAAATGACGCCTCCATCTTGATTATACTTCCGTGAGGTTAAAACTCTTTCAAATAGATTTAAAATATGACAACGACGAATAATATTGGCGGCGATAACTGTTAATTACTGTTTAAAATAGTTTTAAATACTTCAAACGTTAACTACTGTATGAAAAAATTAATTCACCCAAACAAAACGCTATATGAACTTTCCTTCTTGTGTATTAACTGGTAGTCCAGTGGTAAAGTCACGGCGCCTGCCATTAATATGTGACTTTCGGTAGTGAGTTCGACACTTCGCTAGACCCTAATTTCTTTTATCATTATATTTTACATGTGGATAATATCCCGGTACGTAAAGAAAAAAACATTTATTTTGCAACCGGTCAGTAATTTTCGTCAAAATTAAAAATAACACACTCGTACTCAAGTGACTTCACACGTCATTTTCAAGAAAATGAATTAAACTATACCAGTAAGCAATTAATTTATGTAAAACGCGAGAACAGTATTATAGCAATATTAATATGTGCTAGCTAGTTTTTCCATAGGCCTACGCAAGTTACTAACTGGTAGCAGTTCTACGAATGGGGTTCATATTTACTACAAACCACACACTGCGCACCCACCGAGGGTAACATATACTAGTACGCGAACTGCTGTCGTGTAATATGAACCTTCCATGGCGACTGGTATACCGGCTCGTGCACCAGGCCTTGTACAAGAACCAAGTACGGCTGCAGGTATCGTGTAATATCGGCTTAACCAGAAAGAGCTTGTTTGGGAAGAAATAATAAACTAAAAAATTAGCATTAGAGATTTTTACAATGGGATTCACTGTACGGTGGATGCAAAAACCATGGATTTAAGAACAATATAATACATAATATTTTAAGTTGTCAAAATGCACCTGAGATGTACTATCGAAACATTGTAAAGATGAACCGAAATTAATACGTTTTATCAAACCTATTCCTTTTTGTTTTGCAGTTTTACGCTTTCTGGTATTCACAAAGCTCAGTTTGAGATCAAATATCGCTATCGCTTTCAACAATAACATTTTCCACAATACCATTTTTAGATGTGCAACACTGTTGTTTCCAACTGTTCAATGCTCATAGCACACAGTAGACTGCCTAACGAGCAGCCGGCAGGTACTTATCTAAAACCGAGGCGATAAGTTTTGTCACCTAAATAACGCCCGTTGGTCGACTTGAGATTGGTGCCTGGTATGGCACCACGAAAATATTGACGACTTATATTCAAGGCTATAGTAGAGTTACCGTGTGTGTTAACGGCTTTTAGTGTCCCTTTGCCCTGCCTTTTCCGCTCCAACGACACATAAAACAGTAGACGGGAAATGGGGTAGAGTACTTATTCTAGCTGCGTGACAGCCCGGTGTCCGTGTCCCAGTGTTGGACCGCTTTTCTGCCAATAGCGCTAGCCTGATGTGTTAACGGTCGGCCCTGTTCCTAACGCAATTTTGCGCTACATGAATGTCACACAAGCAGGCCCGAAAAGAGAAAACCACACTCTAAATTCGAATAAGTATGTGAAAAGTCAATGATTCTCAGTGAGATTCAAGTACGTACTCGAATCAGTGAAAATGGTTCCTCCTAGAATCGATGTAAAATCACTGCTTGTTTCAGTCAAACGATTCCACTGATTGAATAAGTGACGGCCAACAACATCCGGCTATTTAAATATTGTTTTTATTGAATTTAACAAAATAATTACGAGAAAAAAAAAACTATTTCTGATTGTCACTGTTTTTACTGCGCAATTTAACGGTTTTTTTTATGTAAGAAAACTTCGCGGTTTCCAGGATCTGAACCCGTAGCATTCGTCTTCTAAACCATCAGTTCACCAATTCAGCTACCTAGTGAACGTTAAATACGATGGACAGATATGTTATTATATATCTTCATCGAAAATAAGTAGCTTTAAATTGTCTGCCTTTTTAGTTTAATTCGTAGCATTAGGATTGTTAAATAGTGCGCATGAATGCACTCACTTCACTAAATGTGAATTTAACCTTCAAACTGAGTTCTATGAAGATTACCTGTAAACGGAATGAAAACTGCAAAATCGAAAGACGTAATAAATATTTATTTCGCCTCGTAAAATGAGATTTTAAACGACGGAAAATCACATTAAAATTTTTTTTATAGGTTTGACTAGCATATACGTTATTTCATTTGCTACACTTTGTTTAACTGATACATAATTTAAAAAAAAGAAAGAAATGGTTGTTGAATCAGTGGAAAATGTTACTTAATCAATAAACGAAGGGAAAGTGGAATTGTTTTACTAATTTATTAGTTGGATTGACTGAAGTGACCCTGAATAAGTCAGGTGCTGTTAACTGATGTAACAGGGAAGTTCTCAGTGATTCAGGTTTGAAATGCACCTGGTTTATAAACCATTCAAAAAACAGAGCTGAAATGTCAAAAGTCTCCTGGACAATCTACTGAGGTAGGACCAAAATGTGGCTTCAGCTGACTAGTCGAAGTGACGAAAGGGTATCAGCAATGCGAAGCTTAACTCCGCCTACCTACCACGTCACAACCAATCACACTCAAGGGCGAGAAGCAGTGGGGCAAGGAGTATAGACAGGGCTCCGAACTGAGGTGACACTAACTCAACATTGGATATAATTCTATCCACTAAGCCACTGCGGCCCCACTTGGAATCGTTCTATCCACTGAGAGCCACTAAGGTCGCACTTGGAATCGCTCTAACCACTTTGCAACTGCGGTACCATTTGATATATGTATATCTATCCACTGGGCCACTACGGCCCCACTTAATATAGTTCTATCCACCAAGCCACTGCGGTTCTACTTGTAATCGCTCTATCCACTGAGCCACTAAGGCCCCAATTGAGATAGTTCTATGAAATGATGTGAAATGAACTCAACATTGAAGCGAGACATTTAAAGTAAACAAAAATTATATTCCATTACCTTCATATCTCTATGCAATATTCTCTATGCATTAATACGAAACTTTTCATAGGGAAAAAGTAATAAAAAATGAGTTTCAATGGTAAAAGGTAATGTTTGCATAAACTGATCTTGCTGAAGTTCGAACTTGACCTGCATTTTACCCTGAGGATTCGCTCTACAGAATTTGAAGAACTTCTGTTGCGTTTCAAGGGACTTACATGTATTAAAGACAAGCAGACAGACAGACAGATATCTACTTATTATATAGGATAGGTAGTGAAAGGCGATGACCGTTAGGAACCTCCAGTTTGGAGACACCAGTGGTGAATGTTCTTCTGTGCACCGGTGTAAACAAATTGAGAGTCTTTCCGAACATCTGATTGTTTATACACATTGTTTTTCGAATGTAAGGAATTGTTTAATACATGCTAAAATATATATATATATATATAACACAGCAAACCCAGATTAAAAATTGTGCAAACGTATTTAATTATTAACATACTCTTTCATTTAAAAATACAAGTCTCACATTTTTCTGCAGTGTTTGTGCACAGTTCAAGGCACAAAATTGTTCCCTTTGCAATTAAACTCGGCCATTTTTTTTTTGCTTTTCTTTAGCTTTCGTTCACACGTGCCTCGTTTATTTAAACGTGTGTCTGCAGGACTGTGTTCAAAAATGTATCGATTGGTGTTCTGTTGGACGTCAGCCAGATCCACCGACATTTCAGGCCGGTTAAACCGGTCGATACATCGATTCAACCAAACTTGACCAAAACAGTAATTTCCGAACATTTGTTTTACACCTGTCGATACATCGATGCATTTACGCAAGACATAGGGGCACTTGTTTCCCCCGAAAAAGATTTCAGGACAATTTGTGTTCCAAAAATTTTAGTTCAGAACCACTTCCCTGGTTAGATCACTTGACTTGTCACAAGTCTTATACGTCTGCCCGTGAAACAAGAAAAGCCAGTACTCGAGAAATGTAATTCTGATTGGCTCACTCATGCAGTAGTCCCTCTTCACGCAAAGACAGGCGGCCAACAGCCAAAGGAAGGTTGTAAATGTGTATGTACTGTTTTGAAGCCTAGCATCCGAGTAAATCTTTTCACGGAAAACAGATGACACTAGCAATACGTGACGCAGCATTTAAATAGACAACACTTCTAGCAAACACACAGCCGTTAGGCGATTATTTGGGACTAAAACACTGATTATGAAAGTATGTTATTTAATATACGTGTACTATTTTGTTCTGCAACTAGAGTTTGTTAAATATTGTCGAAGTAAATTTATTTTTCACATAAAAGGGCGGGTCTGTTGAAAATATAAACGTAAAAAAAAAACGCGTTAATCACTTAAACCACGTGACTTTGGCAGTTGTACTGGTGAAAGGCGAAGACGTGCGCTGAAGGTGTACCTCGTCTTTAGCATACGATACATACAGACTGTTACAACTGAGATGTCCAGATATGTCTCATCCTGCACATTACGAAACATTACTCTAGATTGCGGTAAATGTTTTAAATGAATAATTCATAAACATTTCGTTCTTAACTTTCAAATATAATGTTTACTGGTTTGTTATTGCGGTGAATGAAAAGTAGTATGGAATAAATGTTCGTAAAGTATTCAGACACATTTTCGTATTTTAGTTAAAGTGCGTACATGTATTCAGTACGCTTAGTAAAGTTATGATATAAACCTATTTATTCTAAACAATGAGATAAATGAATTTTATTTTAAATGCCGGTAGTGTAAGTTAAAATCCAACGGCTTGTCAGTAGTTACATCCATTTCGGTTTCGGACCGTCATTGACCTCGGGTTCGTTTTCTAGACCACATATTAACCTTCCTCCTCTTGGAGACAGTTCACCAATGCTAACCATAGCCATAGGGTGTGAAGGGCCACAGGATAATGGGCTACCAAGAGATCAGTCACCTGACATCACATGGTCACGTGGACGAGTTCAGTAAGTGTCCAGTCTCCAAAAGACACAGCTTAGGACAAGTCACAATCTTAATTCTGCCAAAATTTGACAACCTTAATATTGTGGTGTGAATACAAGTTCGCAGTTCAATCGTTATGACTGCGCTACTGTGTAAGATCGATAGCTAGTCGATTATATAGGAGTATTCTATAAAGTTGAGACACGCACAAGCCTACTGGCGGGCAATATATTAATGGATTTCTGCACCCCTCTTAGCCTGAGGCCTTTACTGGGTTTCGCAATCTCCAAGGTTTTGGTCCATTTTGCGGGTTTGGTGCTACAGGACCCTTGGACATAGCAAGAAAGATTGTACTCGGGCCCCGTCTCCCATCCTACCGATCAGGAACGTCATTATTTCTTTGCCACCTGTCACCTGGCCTTCCTCGTTATCAAGTGTTCGGGAGAACTCTTACCATCTAGTGGATACCCGGGCATATGCCCAGGCACTAATTAGTATCAGCACAAGTCCTTCCTCATTCTGACCTCTGGGCCCTCACAAAAAGACCAGCGGGGAAATAGAGGCCAGCCCTGCTCCCCCTTCCTTTCCATCTAGAGGGTTTTTGACAATCAGGCGACCCGAAAGTGATCCCTCCAGTCTGAATTTATTCAGGGCCCCACTGATCGTAAATGAGTCGATCGGCTCGCCACCAGGCACCATCATCATGATTGCCCATCATTCAAGCTTAGAACCAAAGGAGATTAGTGAGAGTGATCCAAACAGGATAATCTGTCGTAAAATTTTTCCAATTCATGAGGGCAAGGCAGGCAATACTGCTGTAATTACTGTTTTGGTAATGCGTCTATGTATTCACGTAAGAAGATGAAGATGGAACTTGGTGATTGGATTTGGTTGTATCGGAAATTAGTTGGTACTACTGGTGACATGCATATTATAGAAATGCCTATTTTAGAAAATCCTGGCATAGGTCACGCCGGAGTTCGCCACGTCTGCAGGTTCCAATCTCAGTTAAATCGTCCACGAATATTATAACTTTTACTAAGGTCCAGATCTAAGCTCGAATCAGTAATACCAATCAGTGAAATAAAATTCACTGAAAGTCAGTTAATAAGCAACTGGACACCAGTCACTCAATTCTCACTGGTTTTCACTGATTTGGCCCAATTCTCACTGTTTTCAGGTCTAGAGTGTACCATCAAGAGTTAGCACTCGGGGTATTACTATTCTCGTGTTAGGCTTAAAAAGCGTTGTCTGAACTCGTGCTACTGCTATCTGGAGGTTTCATTCTCTTGTTATCTATTCTGCCGTGGGATGACCTGGCGAATAGAGATCATGAAAACAAGGAAAACTGACTACTCTGCGACTCGCGAATCCTAATAACTGCTACTATTGAAACATTATTTTAACGAAGTAATATTTTGAGCTATTGGGACGTGAACATATTTATCGGTGATAGGGGATTTGGTCACAGAGATAGAAAGCAAACTGAGCAGATGTGTTTCATTTTGAATAATGCGTGCCCCTAAAAAAGCAAAATCACAATTCACATGCAGTATCTGATGTGGTTATTGGAAATATGTACTTACTTTTGCATAGTTACCAGCAAAATGTTTCCATCCTATGAGATTAGATTTCCTTTAAATTGCACCGAGGCATATTTACAGCGATGGTAATAGGCCTAATGTTTACATGGGAGACAGGCAAGCTTGTAAATTTGTGTGCGAGATGACAGTATTACGGCTTTGTGCAACATATTTGCCACACACGAGGTACATTACATCGTGTAGGTTTCACTTGAATTAAATTTCTAGCTTTCATTATAAAGTGTTATTTTGTGTGATCCTTAACGGGTGCAAAAATGAACACGGTGAATTACCATCTACATCACTCAGATGAGAATTGCATCATAAGGACACTACTGCTACACTGATATTTAAAGCAATCGGTTCCAATATTAATTAATACAATTAAAGTTCGTACCAAAAGTCGCGAGAGTAATTAGACGTCCTACGTGGGCGAATGAATGTTCGTAGTACCCAGTCACGGTCTTAACACAATATGATGATTCTTTTACATTTCATCGTAAGCACATTAAAGTTAAGTTCAACTAGAAATACTTTATAGGTAGAAAACGAAAATTCAATAATGTACAATAAGTCACGTACAAGATTAATAGTTTTATGTAATCATACTTCAAGGTTGTGCTATTTTTTAATGAGCAATATTTTCTACTAGTAAACGTTCACGAGCAGCAATATGCACTGTCGCCACATTCTGTTTCTGAAGTAAACAATCTCAGACACTGCAAATTGAGTTTTGATAACTCGTTTCATAACATCGTGGAACACCCAGCTCGTGAAAATAGAAAACAAATCAGTGACACAGATTTTAAAAGTCATAACTATACCGCTGATATCAGCATTTATCATATCTAAACTCTTCATAGTGTCTTTAATCATTTCATAAATTTATAATGTATGCTTGTAATATTGGAGTTACTTTATCATGGACAATATTGAATGAAGCAGCAAATGCACAAGATCGTTAATGCAATTTTGAAACATATATACTACTAAAATAAATTCTCACAAAAAACACTAATATGTACTACTACAGGCTTACTTATTAATATTTAACATTTTGCATGCCACTGTTTGTATTCGTACATTTTAAAATATCGCGTAAATAAATAAACAAACACTGCCGCCAACATCGTCCAAGTTTTCAGTATAAAATAGATGATTTTCAGTTCATTCATTGCCAACAGAAGCCACTTTCCCAGGGGTTAAGTTATCATGGTGTTAGTTAACAGTAGAATAGACACCGTGTTGAAACAACTGGCACTAAATGCTGTATTATGACTTAATGAAATCCTAGAATAACAAAAATTGCGAATTTTGTTATAGTAGCACGACATAATAAAGCTGCGTTAATCACCAGTCAAATGAATTTAAAATGATTTATTTACAAAATGAAATCTCTCTTTTAGTACACAATAGTGTTTCACTCTAATGTGTTCTGTTAGGCCAGAGCAAACCAATATGGTGAAGCTTTTATTTTATTCCACAAACAGTTTGTTTCGCTATATACAAACTTACGAACTGTTTGGGCCAAGCAAATTTTGTTTCCCTCTAATATTTCTCTTTCTCTGCGCCAACTGAAACAGGCTAAGCCACAATGGTAGATCTATTTCCTAAGTTTTTCTTTTATCAAAATAGGTTTTATTTTTTTTCCAAGAGACACCGACAAAGTTATCCACGTACGTCACAACGCTGCCTGTGACACCCGCTTCGACTCCTAAACGACTATTTATCTTCCGAAACACACCCAAGCGTGAACCTGCAGTTAACTATATATACACTCTTCGCCACTGATCACATCTGAAAGCCCTGTTTGAGATCTACTTTTCTGTCGATTTCCATATCCTTCCGACATACATAAAATTACCCATGCCTCGCAACCGAATTCATTAGTTATGCGTCTATGAAGTTAAATTTTGAAATTGTTACGCACGTAAATATGTTTTTAATTTAACAACATATACACTTGTGTACTAAAAAAATATATAAATAATGTGCTGAACCCTACACACAAAACCAACAAAAATGTCCCACGTATTAAAACGTCGCGCTATTAGCAGTACTTTATGAAGTAGAGCTATATTTATTACATTGATGCCAACTTCAGTGGAAGCGAGGGTCGGGAACTTGTTTTACAGGGTGAGTTTGAAATTCCTCATTTGAGCGCGAATTAACTATGACTATAATATAAAGATGTACAGTTGTGATTATAAATATTACAATTCTATAGTTGTTGTGGTCATATGTTTGTATCAAGTGTCTTTATAACCCTCGTATAAAGTGACAATAACATACGGAAATTATAATTACCTAATCTAACATAACTTGGAAATTTTCGGAGATCATTACAAATATGTTTCTAGCTATAAGCATGGCATACTTTAAAATTATTATTATTTTTAAGTTAGTCTATATTTAAATTTACTATTAAGTATATTAAAAATTTTGTGCTTAATAGTATACAACTCCGAAACCGTTGATAGTCACTTGTTCAGCTATGGTTGCTATTTGGTAAGTTAGCATTTTCGTAAGTTTCATTATACACTGAAAATTGAACACTGAAATACCAAATTAGTAATTATCTGACCTTATAGTAAACTAAAAGTGCCAATTCGAACACAGCTACTTCGTCATTTTCCACGTCTTGTACTATGTGGGATATTCACGTTTACCTAGTATGTAGATTTCCATTGCAATTCAGGGACCGCGGTGGCTCAGCTGTTGCACTGCTCGCCTCCCATCAAGGCGAACCCAGTTCAATCCCCGGGCAGGTCACTCCCGGATTTTCACAAGTGGGAATCGTGGCGAACGATGCCGCTGGTCGGCGGGTTTTCTCGGAGATATCCCATTCTTCCTGCATCATTTCACCCTCGTTGGCTCTCAAGGCCTCGATGTTAGGTCCGGCCAGATCTCTCAGTTCAACTCAATTCACTGCAATTTAGATAATTTTCACTAAAGATTGTTCACGGTAATGTGGGCACGTTTGAGGCCCTAGTTACTTATTATTTCAGTCATATTTTATCCTTTAACCACCCTTTTAAAATAACTATTGCCATGTAAGTAGTAAGCACAGTATGTGTATTCCACCACACTCAGAGCTTAACGTCTAAGGCTAAAGTAAAATACATTTACTGACTATTATTCCAAATGAGAGCGCTTTCGAAAGTTCAAAAGTGCTCACTTTACCGTGAATACCCTAACGAACATGCTTGTCCGCACAATATGTTGAGTTAAGGAGAAGCGACATACCCAGATGCACTTATCACAGTGTCGTTCTTGTAACATGCATATGTGCAATTTACATGCAAACAGAGAGGAAACTGAACGTGCGTAAACCTCACATTACGATGGAGGAGATGAAATTGCTCGATATTTTACGTTTTCCCAAGGAGATCTCGTTTACAGAAATAGCAGAGTAATAGCTTATAGAGCCATGCTCGTGATAATGTTGCAGGTATGGTGATAGTGCGGGAGATTGAAGCGAGGTAACACCTGAGTGACAGACACGTGAGGCCTCCTAGTGCCCGGCGTCCTTGGGAGTAAGCCGTCCGTCTACCTAGAGATTCCTTCTGCGTTTGAAGCCGAGAGGCGAGGGAGCGTTAAAGGCAACACTGCCACGCGCATCAAGTCTCCCATCGCCACTAAGCGCAAGGCTCTGAGCTGGCGTGCAGTGTTCTCGTCATGCTGCGTGTATCTATGGGACTTCCAGCGGCGACCCTATTATTTTATTGGTGGAAAGTGTGTATGAAGGTTCAATGCATGCCCCTTGACTATAGTCCATTCCCCATTGGAAGCAACTTTCTCGGAGCCCTGCTAAATATCTACTTGCAGGCCCGTTTCGTATCCTTCCGCCCAATGTAAACAAACATTGCCATGTGACTGCCATGTAGCATCTGTCAAAATCAATGTTTACATGCCATTATGTGTGGATACGTGTTCGTATAATTTCGCTACACCTAAAAATAAACATTGAAATGTGACATCTACTTTTATATCTGTCAAATGTGTTGTTTACTGTTTACAGCTTTTCGAAGAATTCTATCTTAGGTTTATTTCAAAAACAATTCCGTATGAATATTCACAGTTTAGGCCTCTAACATTATTTAGGTCAGCTTTATGACGTTTTAAAAATGCCAGAATTGACGACAGTTCTTACGGTTATTTTACATTAACATATTTGTTTTCCACGACATAGCACATTACACGTAATGCACGTTAATATTTTGCAGCGACTGTGTTAAACACTGTTACAATTGCGGGGTAATGAAATGTAGTATTTAACTTTTTGTTATTGATATGTGTTGGGTTATTTCTTTAAAAGGACGGCCTCAGTTCGAATAACGAAAGAATAGCCAGTCCAACGAAAACTCGACATTAAAATCAAGCACGCAACTCGTGTCGCTTATTTGTTGTCATACAAGCTTAAAATATATATCTGTGAACATGCACACAAATAAGCCTATTGTAACTTTTATTTCTCTCATATTTATATGTATTGCTACTTACTGTGTATTAGGTATATTGAAATTTATTGGGGATGGGCTTGGTTATTTTGTTGGGATTGGTGGTAAATCACGTTACACGACTGTGTTTCAAATACCCAGGGCAAAGGTACAACGTTGTGATAAATAAACAGATGCGGATGTAAATAAATAATTTCACCATAAAAAACAGTTCACATTTACAATGTTTAAATAGTAAATATCAAATATTCGAAATCACGCACACACAGGGCCAGCATATCGACCACGATGCACAAAGGCACGCCATTTCACAGAAGCAATGATTAACGAAACACACGTTACAGTATATTTATTACTGCCGTGGAAACACAGATTTAACCCAACACCGTAACTTGCCTGGGTAGGTTTAATATACACAACGTCTACAAACATGATGTGGTAATTTGAAGTATTTTTCGGAGTAAGTATAGTTTACGCTTCGTTTGGTAAAACAGCAACACGCCATATCACGTGTCGTTACGTCTGCTAACTTCACTTTGTTTCTGCCCCGCCATCGTATATAAATATATTAAAATAAGTATTCAGACATTAAAATCTCTTTTCATTTGTAAATTACAAATTCAAAAATCATTATTTTGTTGTAATAAGTATGAAATATGCTACAATTGAAGACGTGTACAGCTTTACCACGTACTAGCAAAGTGAAACTTCCCGAGTGTGAAAGAGTCAAAGACAGAGAGAGAGAGAGAGAGAGAGAGAGAGAGAGAGAGAGAGAGAGAGAGAGAGAGAGAGCGCGCGCTAAGCCTCACTCAGCAGACCGTTGCTTCAAAATTGTTTTCTCGCTCGATAAAACAACACCTTACCATTACGGCCTACTCACGATATTTTCCGCTGTTATTTTACACTGTAAAAATGATATATGTTGTCATCGGGGCTACGTACATATTTCAATAGGCACCGTTCAATTTACAAATAGTATACTAAAAAACGAGGTTAAAATAATATTTTAACTGTGGACTATTTCTTACCGGCCGTTGCCAACACGTCGCTGCTCTCGATGTTGTTAATTCATATTTTGTTAAAAATAAATAAATATTACAAATTACGGAAGATATTAAGGTGAAGTTTCATTTATTCATTAATACAGTACTCTAAAGTTAACCACAGTGTTACATGTTTATGGAATACATTTTATTGAAAAACAGGTTGACATGTTATGCCTGGAGTGTTTTTTCAAAGGTTGATTTTCATAAATCGTTTCCAATCGGGAATGGACTATAGTTTTGTATAAATTCGACACGTACATTTTGAGATACAGCGCTTTGAAAAAGCAGTTTTCAGCCATTTTGGCGTGTTCTGAAATGGTGTTTATAATTAACACGAGGTCTTGAAAACACTTAACAGCCTTCGTCTGAGATGTGTGTTCTTTTCGTAGGTCAGTACACTCGACGCACGTTTAATAGTTTCGTAGGGAAACGTGTATTTCAAACACTCTGCAACGCACTTCAAGCGTCAGGTAGACGGGCGCCTTAAGGTTGAAGTAAAGCAACTGTCTATGGAGCACTGCACCCGACTATACAACGTGAATAACTCATATAGAAGCAGTACAGACATCATGAAAATTGTCACAAAAGTGCGATTTATACTGTAGATGAAAGAAGAACATATACTTCTTGCAATGTTATAAAATACTTTATTAAAATATAATTTTTAAAATCTACAAATTGATTGATAGGGTCCACATTTTTAACCAAATGTAAGCGCAGTCCCATTCTGGATACTTCAGAAAGCAGAATTTACAATAAAATCTTCTTCAAGAAAGATCGTCAGAATTTTTACTGTGGTCATGTGTGATGAAATCATAGTACTAATGTATCATATCAATTTTATAATTAACTTTATTTACGTCAGGTTCAGCCACACATGTTTGCGACAAATGGACGCACATAAAATCAATTAGAAAAATTATTTCTTACATTATTATTGCAATTTTCTTACATGCAAGCGTAGTAAATATTACGACGATCTTTCTTGAATATTTTATTGTAAATTCTGTTTTCTGAAGAATCCGGAAATGCGCTTAAGTTTAGTAAAATATTGTATAATGTTGCAAAATATATACACTCTTCCTTCATACACAGCAGAAATCGCTCTTTTCTGACCATTTTCATGGTGTCTGTACTACTTTTTCATGAGCTCTTCACGCTGTATAGCTGGGTGCAGTGCTCCATAGGCAGTTGCTTTACTTCAACATTAAAGTAAGTGAGTAAGTATTGAGAGCCGATGAGGGTGATTGAAGTGAATATTGAGCGGCGCCGGAATGAAGGTGCGGGGGAAACGGGAGACCCCTGAGAAGACCCGTCGACCAACGGCATCGTCCGGCACGATTCCCACTTGCGAAAATCCGGTGACCCGGCCGGAGACTGAGCCCGGTTCGCCTTGGTGGGAGGCGAGCGTGCTAACCGCTCAGCCACCGTGGCCCCTTCGACCTTAAAGGTTACACTGTAAAAACATAAGCAGACAGCGGTAACTTAAAATTACGCAGTGGGCTCACAAAATGTAAACGTAGAAAATCACGATGTTACTATAAACGCATATGTTTGAAATGAAAAAAGTGTTGGAAGGGGAATCGTTAATGCAATCGTGCTTTCCTTTGGTCTTCGTTTTCAGCAGAGAAAAATATAAATATATCGTAAAGCAAAATACAAACTGGTGTTCATTTCAATGTATGCTTTTCTGTAGCGAGCTAAACTAAACACTTAGGAATCGGTGCATCAACACTGCGAATTTTTCTACTGTGGAACTCTACCCACTCAGTCACCTTTTTATCGATCGTGCTCACGTTGCACGCCAGTAATACTTATGTCCGGTAGTGTACAATGGCGTGTGGTGAAGTGTTGCAAGGTAAGCTGGTTCTTGCTCATGGCTGTACATTCTCGGTTCACGCACCAAGGAGCCAGTATAACTACCGTGCAGCTGTAGGGAAACTGCATGTATTCCGACCACTCACAAGCGAGCAGCAAGGGACCCATTACACGCGTCCTGTGGAGTCAACTGCCGAACTATGTCTAATGCCCGTTTGCACCATCGTGGTTCGAAACTCGATCCGAGATCGTATCTAATATCGACACAGAAAACTGTTGCACCATTCGAGTTCAGAGCTAGACTGGAGATCGACATGAAGTTCATTTCGAATCGCCAATTTCGGCGGTTCGAAATGAACTTCATCCGAGATTAGCAGCCATCGTCGACAAATGTAGTTTGAAAATACGCCAACAGGTAGAACCATGTTCGATTGTTTTCTGTGGGAAATTAAAACAACATTATACACGCTTTAATATTATTCAGTAAAATCCGTACAACAATAATCACTTAAAACAGATAAAACATCGCACATCTAGTTCAATCTATATTCATGACGTCATATATTACGAACCAATAGCAAAATTTGTCTCATACTTAATCTCGATCTCTCACTTTGGAACCAAGATCGACAAATCGGAGTTACAGTATCATTAAATTTTGTTGGTGCAGCACTTTTACATTGGAACCAATGTCAAATTGGATCCTGGTTCGGAACTAGGATCATTCGATCTTGGATCGGGGAATATGTTGGTGCAACCGGGCATTAGTAGTGGAAGTATATTAACCCAGGGATGTTAGATCATCAGTGCTGTCTCATGGTACGGTGCATTCAAAATAATGGTACACTGACACAAAATTATGGTAAGTTTCTAACAAATTCGAAAAATCACATTTTTATGTTTGTTTAGATTTCATTAAACAACAGTTGTTTTAATGTTACACTACCGATGTCGTACACAAATAAAATATTTGAAATAAATAAAATAATTGTCACATTACCTAGTTTGTAAGTCACAAAATAATCGTTCCGTCTATATAAAATATGACATAAACACCCCTGCCTGCATGGCAATGGAATGCGTTTCTTAACTAAAAAGAGGTCAAATTGTCCACGCAGAATACAGAACAACGAAATTTTGACTGGCGATCATAAACGACGAATTCACAAACTAAACGGGAACAACTGAACATAGTCAGAAACCCGAGTGTATCGTTCAATGTATCGTTCGTGAAACCTCTAAGGTTCAACCTCTAATCCGCAGTTAAATCACAGCGATTCGACTTTCTGGTACTGTTCACATCACAAGTACACAGGTAGTGCTCATCTTTCTTGTGACTTATCTGATTTATGTAATTTTCTACGCCTCTCTGAGAGGGGTGGATCCACAGGTGACTTGAGAGGGTACATAGAGCCCCACCCCCCCCCCCCCCCCCTTTTTCACCCGGAACAAAACTCTCACATTGAAATTAAATTTTTCTGTGAATGTTTAAAACTGTAATGAAATAGTAACATAATTGTTTAAAGTGATTAGTTTATTTGATTATCTTATTTATTTTATTTTTCGAAATTATTATTAGAGCATGATCCATGCCACGAATCGTCTAGAACAATGGGAAAATGATGACGGCCCCCCCCCCCTATTTTTTCCTTCTTAATTTCTAACTCGACTACGCTCCTGCATAATGCTTAATGGAAGTATAGGCTGTTCACGGTAAAGTGAGCACTTTTTAAGGCCCTTCCGAAAGGCATTAACCCCTAATAAATATATTTAATTGCCGTCTCAGACATTATATTTGGAGAGTGATGAAATGTATACACTGTGTTTATTAGTCATATTGCAATGCTTACATTAAAAAGTGGCGGAAATGTAGAAATTAATTAAAAGGAAAAATTTAGCAGGGCCTTAAAAAGTGCTCACTTTACTGTGAACAACCTATATCGTCGAGCGCGCAGTGTGTTATCCTCTGGTTGCTGCACACAAGCAGAACACGCTCGGGACAAGGAAAAGGGACATAGTCTCAACCATGTATCATGTCCCCCACTCCCACCACGTGACGGACTATCTTCGCTGGGTGTATTTATCTACTATGTACCTGTGTACCTGTTTGCAGTGTACATCATTAAATCTACTGTGCGACGTCCAGTAAACAGGTTGTTTTAAAAACATAGGTGCTGCTTAAGGAAAACTTGTTAGTAAACATACGGCCCATTAAGGTTCCCTTTTGCGTAATCGTCCTCCAAGACTATAGCGGCATTTGCTAAGGCGGATGGATATACATGAGTAGAAGACTATTGCAGATCTTGGCGCAACTCAATCATTTAACTAAAATTCACGCAATTACACGGTAAATTCAAGCAAAATTATAATTCCCCTTCAAATTTTTCAAAGCGCAAATCAAAATCAAAACTAAGTTTCAACTTGTGTTCACTCTTTGTGTGTGGTTCTTTAAAGACAAATTTCCGAGCTAAATCATCACTAAGTTTCAACTTGTGTTCACTCTTTGTGTGTGGTTCTTTAAAGACAAATTTCCGAGCTAAATCATCATATTTCTTATGAAATTCCAACAATTGTCATACTTTTCTTGTGGTATTTTTTTTTCAAATTTAAAGTAAATATTTGCCATTTTTGACCCAATTTTAGCATCATTCAACCTGAAAATGGCCACCGATCAAAGATTGAACAAAGTATGTTTTTAAATAAAGTGTGCTTAATTGAGAACGCAGATTTGGGCCAAATTATCTTGATTTTGGGGGTGAAATTGAAGAGATGAATTATGTTTTCAGATGAATTTAAAAAAAAAAGTGATTTTATAGCCACCTTTCAAGAAAATTTTTTTACTATCGCGAATAAACCCAAACAAATATCCTAATGGATACATTATTTCATTTATTCTATTACTACGAATAGATTGTACTCGAAATTCATTATCAACACCAGTAGACTCTAAATAATTTTGTTCACCTGGTGATCTTAGCAAAATATTCATCATTGTGGAAGTTATTTCTGGATTATCAAAAGCCTCAATAATGTGTCTATGTTCAGAAATTTGTACTCTCGAAAACTGACATGAAAAAAAAAATTAGAACAAAACATCAATATCATCTAATTTTTCGTATTTTGCTCATCTCCAACTTTATCTCTTTTTAGTAGGCGATATTCTTCCAAAACATAAGCTTCATATGGAAAAGAAAAGCCATCTCCTATGGAAATATCCAACTAGATTATATTATTGTAAATATTCGAATTCCCCCTAATTTGATCAGTTGGGGGAAAGTTGGTCTCTTAAAACTCTCAATGCTTTTATAACTCATTTATAAGTAAAAAAAAAAATTATATAAATTAAGGATTCACAGGGAGTTTCTCGAGTGAAATTGCTCATCGAGAAGTATAGAAATAACAAAAAGAACCATGAGGTAGAATATGAAAAAATAAGAAACAAATATCTACCAAAATTCCTGAATTACAAAATATTGGCAAAAAGTATATCAAGTAAGTGAAGAAAATAAAAATTTAATAACAACATTAGTTCCTGTTCCAGCAAAAAATTTAGATTATCCACCAACACCAGAAGAAACATTATTTGAAAAATAATTATTCCAAAAATTACCTAACGTAGAAGATCGAATGGGCAGTGTACCCATAAAAAATTTGACGCATCCAGATTCTGTTATAAAACTCGGGAAAAATTTCCTCAAAACATTGTTTTTAAAAAACCATATGGTTTACAAGGAGATGGACATAGATTTGAAATTGGAGATACAGAAGTAAAGATAAATAATTATATACTATCTGTTAAAGGTAAAGAACATACATTAACAGAAGGACTTTCTAATTTGTTAACAAAAAAAAAACACATTCGGATCTTGGAAATGAATTCACCGATAATGACTATGAAAATAACACAGAAATTGTTATATCAACCAATGCTGCATTCCAAGACTATAACCCTAAAAAACCCAAAATAAACTCGAATAGAAGTTGGAAGTATGCAAATATAATTAAACCAATTTATAATAATTATATAAGAGCATCAAGATCAGCACCAAACACACCAGGAAGAGCGAATTTTACATATTCTCCTAGATCTGGAGACGTTATAAAATATATAATAATTTGCCGACAGAATATATTTGGATGGGCAATGTTAGAAAATTAATTGATAGATTGTTAATTATTCATGGTGAAGAAAATTCTGGAAATAACAATTATTACAAGGAAAAAATAAGTATAATGAATATGTTAAACAATAAATTTTCTGACTTTGTTGTGAATACCACGAAAGGAATTCCATACCTAATAAGAGTTTTAAATGGTGTTCCACATGCATTTTGGAATTCTGAACACCATGGAAAATGCATTAATAACTGGGCATTAAATAATTTAAATTTACCCGAAATGCATTTGCCGGATTATAATTACTGAGGACCATTTACAAAACTAAATGAAAACATAGAAAGAGGAGATGTGGGAATAAATAAATTAGATGAAGCTAGTAAATTTCATGATATTGCTTATAGAGACCACGAAAGATGCAAAAGAAATCATGTTAGATGAAAATACTCCGATTGGTGAAAAAAATTACTTTTGATGCTGTTGCCTCAACAATGTTTACAAAAGAAATTTAGGTTTTGGAATTTAAATGTTTTATTGAATACATATATATTTTTTACTTATATAAATGAAGATAAAAATCTTAACTTTCGATATACCCATTGATCAATTAAGAGATCAGGGCATAGATAAATTTAACAAAAGATCAACTTGAGCGAAAAAATAAATAAAAGAAGGCAAAGGTTTCTTGCTAACCTTGGCATTGCCAATA
This sequence comes from Dryococelus australis, assembly GCA_029891345.1. Taxonomy (NCBI): domain Eukaryota; kingdom Metazoa; phylum Arthropoda; class Insecta; order Phasmatodea; family Phasmatidae; genus Dryococelus; species Dryococelus australis. Next base: position 11,338,131 of record CM057005.1, on the reverse strand, counting down.
CTAAAAAAAAATATCAAAAGAAAAACCTTGAAGTGGTTTACATCAAGGAGGAATTATACCTCTCATAGTTGCTGCTTTAACTGGCCTTAGTGATTTAGCAAGAGTAGCTACTTCAATTTATAATTCTGCTGAACAAACTAAAAAAAAATAAAAAAGAATTAGAAGAACAACCGAGACACAATATAGCAATGGAAAATAAAGCTGGAAGTGGTGTAGTTGCAAAAAAAAGAGGAATGCCAAAAGAATTTTCGCTCCTTTATCTAATATCGATATTGAAAAATATGTTTAAAAAAATTAAATATAAAAAATTTCATAAATTTTTGTATGACTAATGAACTTCCAAAAAATATGCTAAAAAATGAATGTGCCGTGGTTAATTTAGATATTTCAACAAATCCTGGTACTCATTGGGTTTGCTATTTTAAAGAAAATAATAATGTTTATTATGTTGACTCATGTGGAGGCAATATTCCTAAAACTAATTATTAATTATGTAGGATTTGTTTATATGATATAAGTATATCTGGAGAATTTGTATCATAAACAAATGTCAAATTTGTGTGTTTTTGCAAATGTTTAAAGTGTCTTTTGCTAAATTTCTAATTGATTTGTTTGCATATGCAAAAATCCATTTTAATGAGTTTTTAGTCCATTTTGCTGTTGATGAAAGGTCTACAATTACCTCATCTTTAACACCACATCTTGGCTTGTTTATTAAATTAAGTGTTTCTTAATTCAGTTTACCATCAAATGAAGAGAGTTTGTTATATTTTTGAAATATTCTAAAAGAAGTTTCGTACTTTTCAGTATCAATTTTTGAAAACTAATTAGCATCACCTTCTTGATATCCATATCTATTTAAAAAGTTCATAACACATTTTGTCTGATTCTCTTTTTTTTTTTTTTTTTTTTTTTGTGTAGTGCAAAAATTATATTTGTAATAACAAGAATAATTGTATGTCTTCATTTATATACAAACATTTTTTTTTTTACTAAATCTCTCTTAATATTGCCCCAATTTCCAGGGATCAACTTCGTAATCCCTGCAATTCCATAATGAATAAAGCACTGAATATCCTTGGATATCTGCTTATCTTGATCAAATTTCAGCGAATTTTTTCTTTTTCTAAATAATTTTTTCTTCCCAAATAACACAAAAAAAAATTGAAATCTCTGCTCAACAAGTAGAACAATTCACTTGAATTAACCAAACTACAAGATGTAGATAAAGATAAATGGTTTAGTTCAACAGATTTTGAAATTTACGAATCTAATTTTGGTAAAAAAAAATTAATTGTATTCTATATAGCAAATTAAAAATTTCATTTCAGAGCGCTATGCCATGATACTCGATAACAATTGTTTGAAACTAATAAATGAGAAAGAAGTTTGTCTAATATATAAAGGTTCAAAAGAAATGAAAAATGGAAAGTCTGTCCATGATCTAGAATTCGCTGAACACACCATTTGAAGCATTAGTTAAACATTTTAAATTATTTTTAATTAAGTTTATTTCCTTAGAAATAAACATGACTTCGCCTATTTTTCCTTGTAGTTGGTCCAATATTTTAAAAGGCGGTAGTGGCTCACAACCACCTTCGTATAAATTAGATAACGCATCTAAAGAGTTCAAAAATTTAGTTCACACAAATTTCATTCAAAATTATAAAGCTGGCAATTATCGCTCTTATATAACACTGACGACAAATATGAACTTCGAAAAATGGGTGAATATCTAGAGCAAATAGAAGAAGTGTTAAAAAAATTAGTAGGGCTTCCAGTATAACATTTTTGTTGGTATGAATTTTCTTGGATAGCACCAAAATGGTGCTATCTGAAGATATACAAAAATTACTAAATTTATCAATGAATATGGTTTATATGAAAATGTTAACTTGTTTTTTTTTTTTTTTTTTTTTTTTTTCATTTTCTCATAAAACTTTGTTTCTTTATAAATAAAAATGAGTAATAGTAGTATAAGCAAGCAATATAAAAAATGTGGTGAAGTTTTAAACATTGAATGTTTTCCATCACATAAACACACAAAAGATAAGCACATAAACACCTTTAAAAATTGTTACATTGAATATTCTAGAAGTCGCTATGAGTTTAAATAAAGAGACAGTACTTTGCAAATGTGGAAAATCTGTTTCTAAGGTAAATTTCGAAAAGCGCAAAATTACGAACTTGCACAATACTTCTGAAATTTTACAATGCGATTCTTCAAGCAAGACCTGCATTATGAAGGGAGAATAAATCCATCGACGATTTCATATCTCATAAAAAAAACAATAGATAAGCATTTTAACACTTGCTTTTTTGCAAGTGTTAAAATGCTTAATATGCTAAACGACATTATAAGTCAAAGAAAGAAAAAGTGCAATGCGAATGCGGGAAATTTGTACATGACCATTCTCTAAAAAAGCATAGAAATAGTCAATCACACATTACAGCAGAGGATATTCTAAGCATAGAAATAGTCAATCACACATTACAGCAGAGGATATTCTAAGCATAGAAATAGTCAATCACACATTACAGCAGAGGATATTCTAAGCATAGAAATAGTCAATCACACATTACAGCAGAGGATATTCTAAGCATAGAAATAGTCAATCACACATTACAGCAGAGGATATTCTAAGTGAACTCGAGCTTTAGCCGACTTCATAAATTATTATTATAATAAAATGTATTATGTATATAAATATGGAGACGAGAACCTTAGTGGGCGATTTGTGAGAAAGGACACTGTGCGAGTTGAGAATTATAGGTAGAGAACTAATAATAAAAAAATTATATAAATTACATAAAGATGATCTTATTGCAAATATTATTCAAAAAAGTGAACATAATTCTAAAAATCCTATCGAGAATCTAAATTATGTAGCAGTTGCAGAATTAAGAACTAAGGCCAAAAACTTTAACATAAAAATATATATAATTTAAGAAAAACTGATTTAATTACAGCTCATATGCAAATAATTGAAAATGAACAAAGAAAAAGAAACTTTGCAAATTTACCTTTTTCCAAATAGCAAAATAATACATAGAAAAGCTAAAAAGGTTTTAAAAGAAATTTTCCCCTTTTCTAATGGCGTATATGTGAACAACAAAAATAGAAAAACTAATAACACATACGAAGTTGAGAGAGCTTTCAAATGCAGGTTATCAACATACAACATTGAAAACAATTGTAATGTAGTTTTGACAAGAAATTTTCCCCTTTTCTAATGGCGTATATGTGAACAACAAAAATAGAAAAACTAATAACACATACGAAGTTGAGAGAGCTTTCAAATGCAGGTTATCAACATACAACATTGAAAACAATTGTAATGTAGTTTTGACAAGAAATTTTCCCCTTTTCTAATGGCGTATATGTGAACAACAAAAATAGAAAAACTAATAACACATACGAAGTTGAGAGAGCTTTCAAATGCAGGTTATCAACATACAACATTGAAAACAATTGTAATGTAGTTTTGACAAGAAATTTTCCCCTTTTCTAATGGCGTATATGTGAACAACAAAAATAGAAAAACTAATAACACATACGAAGTTGAGAGAGCTTTCAAATGCAGGTTATCAACATACAACATTGAAAACAATTGTAATGTAGTTTTGCCCAGAATTTTTTTAGCAACAGTAAAGCAGCAAATATTTAGAATTTTACGTGAAAAACTTATAAAACTTAGAACTGTAAAGTCCAACAATAAATTTGCTGCTCATTTTCGAAACCGAAAACATGACGAGATTTGAATTTTCGACGACATTCACTCACACACATTTATAATATTTAATGAAGGAAACATTGAAAAAATCTACAAATAATAACAAATGAAATAGTTGCACGAATAGAAAACATTGAATGAAGCACCTCAGATTGGGCTTTACATAGCATAATTGGTTGCAACTGGCAATAAAAAAGTATAATCCATTAAATGGCTCGTCATATATTGAACTACCAGAAGTGATTAAGAAAAAAAAGCATGCGTTAACGTGAACAACGGTGATCAAAAATGTTTTCTTTGGGCTGAAAAATCTGCATTGTTTCCTGCTAAAAAAAAGACCCACAAAGAATATTCAAATATAAAAATGTGGGTCTTAACATTGACAAAGCATTAGATTAATTTGAATATCCTATAGAAATCGATGATATTCCAAAAACAGAAAACTAAACTGATGTTTCTATAAATGTTTACTCTATTAATGATAAATTCAAAGTTTATCCACTAAAGCTTACAAAAAAAACAATACATACATTTACTTTATTTTAAAAATTGTAAAAACTCGAATTATTGTTGAATAAAAGCTTTATCGAAGCTGCTTTCAGCACAAAAAAGTAAACAAAAAGTAAAATTTATATTGCGATATGTCTCTTCTATTTTTTTTATTCTCAAGAGAAATTAAATAAACACACAAGTGCTGCTCAAAAAATGAACCGGTGATGATAATCATACCTCCGAAAGGAGAGCAAATAAAATTAAGTAATATAAAACACACCACGAAAGTCCCATTCACAATATATTCAGATTTTGAGTCAATATTAAAGAAAATTTCAACCACCAAACCAAATCCAAGAAAAATAAAAAATTTAACTTAATCAAAAAATATCCAAGAACGGTATCGATAATGGTCTTTACAAAAAAAAACCCAAGGTAAAATAAAAACTTAAAAATGCACAAATAAATAACATTGATGTAATGTTGAATGACGCATCATATACAACGAAATATCAGCTACACGAAGCATCTGGTTTTTGTTATTATATTATATCTGCTTATGGCGACTATAAGCCACCAGTTGTATATCGTTGCCCAGATGCTCATAAAATATTTATAAAGTCAATAAAAAGAGAGGCAGAATAAGTTGGTGAAATATATTCGCAAATTGAGCCCATGCACCCACTAACAAAAGAAGAAAAAATATTATATAGGAAATCTAAAAAAAATGCACTACATGCGAGTGTGAATATTCTAAGGACAGTAAAAAAAGTGCGTCATCATGATCACGTAAGTGGAAAATTTACTAAGCCAACATGCAACGATTGTAATTTACAATAAAAATTACCAAATTCAGTACCAATTAATTTTCATAACTTAGCTGGTTATGATGCTCATTTTTCATGAAAGAGTTAGGCTATGATGAAAAAAAGATCAATTTACTTGCGAATAACGAAGAAAAGTTGATAACTTTGGGGGGGGGGGGGGGAACAGAAGATTTGAAGAAGAGATTTATTGACACATTCAAATTTTTGGCTAGTCGTTTAAATAAATTGTTGTGTAATTTAACTAAATAACAAATTAAACACACACAGAAATATTTTCCAGAAGATAAAATATATTTGGTTCTTTAAAAAGGTGTTTGCGCTTATGATTATATGGATAATTAAAAAAAAATTAACGAAACTCAACTTCCCCCAAAGAGCGAATTTTACAATAAATTAAACGAAAATGATGATGAATACGAACATTCAAAATGTGTATGGGACCAATTTAATATAATAAATCTTGGCGAATACCATGATTTATATTTAAAAAGTGATATACTATTGTTAGCAGAAATATTCAAAAATTTTAGAAACACATGTATGAATTCTTATGGTCTAGACGCTGTATGGTATTTTACAGAGCCAGGTATATCGTGGGATGCAATGTTAAAAATAACTAAACAATCACTAGAATTATTACATAATTATGACATGATTTTAATAATTGAAAAAGAATTCGGGGTGGTATTTCACAGTGTTGTAAGCAATATGTTATAGCAAATACCTAATATTTGGACAATTTTAATGCAAATAAAGAATAAAATTATTTAGCTTATCTCGATGCGAATAATTTATATGGTTGGACAATGTCGCAGCAACTATCATATGGAAGTTTCGAGTGGGTGTACTATGCATTATCGGATTTAGAGTATTGGAGTGAAAAAATATTAAATTTGAAAAACTATTATGAGTTTAGTTATATATTAGAAATGATTTAGAATAACCACAAGAGCTACATAATTTACACAAAGATATTCCATTTTGTACAGAAAATAAGTTAGTTCCAGGTACCAATGAATCTAAACTATTAACAACTTTACATGAAAAATAACAATGTATGCTACAATATCGTAGTTTGCAACAGTGCCTAAATAATAGACTAAAACTTACAAAAATACACAGATTATTGACATTTAATCAATCTGATTGGTTGAAAAAGTATATGGATTTCAACACAATGACGAGGACTCATGCAGAAAATGATTTTGAAAAGGACTTTTATAAACTGATGAATAATTCTGTGTTTGGCAAAACAATGGAAAATATAAGAAACAGAGTACATATATGACTGGTTTCAAGTGAAAAAATTTGCGAAAAATTAGTTGCAAAACCAAATTTCAAAAGAAGTACTATATTTAATGAGAATCTTGCAGCTTTTCACATGAATAAAACTAATCTAAAATTTAACAAGCCAATATATGTCGGTATGGCCATTTTAGATATTTCGAAAGAATTAATGTACGATTTCCACTATAAAATTATGGAGAAAAATTATGGTGATAAAATTTAACTATGTTTCCAGAATACCGACTCTTATTTTCATAACATTAAAACAGAATATATTTATTGAAGACATGAAGTCGATGTTAGATAAATGTGACACAGGTGATTATCCAAAAGACAACATTTATAACATGACAACATTTATAACATGCCACAAATAAATAAAAAACTTCAGGCAACATGAAAGATGAGTGTATTGGCAGCGTAACTGAAGAATTTGTTGGTTTACGAGCAAAGATGTATACAAACAGAGTTGAGGATAAACAAAACAAAGGAGCAAAAGGTGTGAAAAAATGTGTTGTCAACAATAGAATTAATTTTGATGACTATAAGAAATGTGTGTTTGATGAGAAAATTCAGTATAGGCAATGAATTTGATAAGGAGTGAGAAACACAAAATATATACAGTAGAAGTGAATAAAATAGTATTGAGTCCTTGTGATAACAAGAGAATTATACTAGAAAATAAAACTGATACTTTGCCATATGGATATCAAAATTTATATTTTTATTAATGAGAGTTGTGATAAATGCACTACAATACGATTAATCACATCACCTATGTTAAAATTTATTTAATCAGGATTAAATCTTATTTAATCGGGTCTCCATATACTTTTGCCTCTCTATTTCATAATTAATATTCCTATATCTGTGGTTAAATTCGTCACACTCAAAAGTTAATTTTATATCTGAAAATATAAATCTATTCTATAATTGTTATAGTATATTGCTGCTTATAATTTAGATGTTTAAAACACGAAATAATAAAAGATATATGTTTTGTTTCTTTTCTTCTCCAAAAACATTTATGTTTAGATTAACCGCTTAGAAATTTGTTTTACCATGAAGAAATTTGTTTTACCATGAGGCATTAGCTTTCCTAGATTTTACCAATAATTGTATTAATCCTTTTTTATTGATATAAAATGCTTAGCAGCATTAAAATCATCAACTTACTTGTTAAGATTTTTAAGTATTTCTGAAACAGAAGTTTTATATTTTGGAGAAACATTTTTATAAATAGCATCTCTAGGCCTTTCATACACCAATATTTCGGCTATTTGATTTCCATAAAACCAAGGATTATTTTCTTGATCTAATACAACATTTACAATTTTTATCGCCAAAAATTAAATTATTTAAATCAAATAATGCATTCGATTTATTTTTATCTTCTGGGTTTAAGTTCTCTAGTTGTTTTTCTAGTGATTCAGCCATTTTGTATGTGGGGAAATATGTGTTTATATATATTATTTTTAATAACGAAATATAAACTTTATGTAGACCAGATTCATTGATAAATATAGCAAAATTTTAAACATATTTAATTTCCAAAACAATGTCGATATCAGAATCATCCAAAGTAATTAATTTACCATTTTCGTCTCTCATTTCTAAAACAATGTTAAATTTCTCATTATTAATTTTATAAAAAATTGGATACGGGGGCTCATAAATAACAGTCTCTAAAACCAAACATGGTTTTTGGTGGGAAACTAGCAATTATATTAGTATCCAAGTGTTTAGATTCATCATGTTTTTTAAACATGCCATATGCTAAATTACAATGAACATTGATGGTTTTATATGGAGAAAAAAATTAGGCAATTTACTGCCCACGGCAACTTTGTCTTTTTCAAAATTTAATTTTCTTTCAAAACCAAGAATATTAGATAAAGTACCATCAAGTTTAATATCAAACTTGGTTTTAATTGCTATTCTATTTTTCATATTGTCTGTTATAATTTCAATGTTGTTTGTTGAAATTGCTCAATCGAATTTATAGCTTCTTAGAAAGATTCAACATCATATTGGCCTCTGGGAACATTTATAACAGTATTTTTATAAACAACAGGACTCATTTTTTCAATTGTAGTTATCTTATTATTCTCCATACTTGGAGTTAAAATTTTTGCATGAAAACTAATTAATGCTATTGATTTATCTTTATGAATTATATCATAGTGAAGTTTCTTCTTTTGAATGGAACTTTTGTTTATTAACTTGAAAACTTTATTATAATCCATTTATTACAAAAATTATTGTAATTAAATGATAAAATTTGACTGGGGTGTTGGTGTTTTAAGTCCTGAAGAATCTTCTAATCGTTTCGCCGCGTCTCATAACTTCCGCGTAGTATAACTTTCGACTAGGAGAAGCTACGGTGCTCGTTTGAGTTTCAATCGACAGCTCTCGTCAAGATAATTCGATTGAGTGTGTAAGAACATTTGTGTGGCGTTGGTGATGGTGAAATTGTATGAGTTTAATGTAAAAAATTAAGAAAACTTAACACAATGTCGGCCTATACTCGTCAAAAACCAAGTCGAAGTACAGAAATCGTATACGGTTGGAAAGAGCATCTCAAAAGCAGTCCAGTAGTACCCATAAAACCCCATATTATGATCGAGTGAAGCGGTGCCGGGAACGTAAAGAAATCGTCAATCAAGGCGTCCGAGCACGTCAACGTAGACGTATCCACGCAAAACAAACGGCCGTGTCCCCAGCACAGCCACGCCCCATATTTCCTTCATATATTACCTACTACAGGCCGTTCACGGTAAAGTGAGCACTTTTGGAAGCTGTTTCAACTGACATAATAACTAATAATACATTTCATTGTGGCATCTGACTTTTGGTTTTGGGTATGGTGAATTTATACAAAGTGTTTATTACTCACATGGCAGGGTTTACATTAATCAGTGGTGGAAGGATATAAATTGGTTGCAAGAAAAAAATAACTGGGGCTTCAAAAGTGCTCACTTTACCATGAACGGCCTATGCCAATCGTTTAATCAGCGCCCGTGGCTTTTTTTTTTTTGCGAAAAATCCTGTATATAGAACTTTGCACTGTTTAATGGGGCACACCATACACAATATAAGACAGCATCGAGTGAAGATAGTCCAGTATGAGGTGGACGTGGATGACGTCATTCCTTGTTCAGGCTATGTTCTGTAGTCATGTAGACAGCCTACATGTTGCCAATAACACCAAACAAAAACACACTTTCATTAGTGCCGACATGGCAAAAAGCGTTACACTGATATTATTACAGTGCCGAACAAAAATTTGATTCGTTGGAATTCCTAAAAATACATTTTCATGTATACCTGAAAGAGTTAAGGTTGAATAAAACCAAGTACCTATGGAGCACTGCATCCGGCTATACACCGTGAAGAACTCATATATACAAAATAGTACAGACACAATAAAATAGTCAGAAAAGTGCGTCTTATGCTGTATATGAAAGCAGTATGTATATATTTTGCAACATTATAAAATATATTTTACTAACATATACTTTTTAAATTTGAAAAAAATAATCGATTAAAATTGTCTGAATTTTTTATTAAATTTAAGCACATTTCCATTCTGGATGCTTCAGAAAGCAGAATTTGCAAGGAAATCTTCGTCATGGATTATCGTCATAATGTTTATTTTTACCTTCAAAAAGTATATTTTAGTAAAGTATTTTAAAATGTTGCAAAATATATACATTCTTCTTTCATATACAGCATAAATCACACATGTCTGAGAATTTTTATGGTGCCTGTATTAATTTTTTATGAGATCTTCACATTGTACAGTCAGGTGCCGTGCTCCATAGGCAGTTGCTTTAATTCAACCTTAATATAAGTTTTCCCCATCTATCACTGCAGAAACTTTACAGGAGCACATTTTATCCTTCCTGTTCGCAAGTAATTATCTTTTGCGCAGGCCCACATAACGGCGATTTGTAAAGTGAGTTACTGTCAGACTTATCGCCCTTATAACATACACCAGCGCCCAAAACGAGGTGGGTCCCTTTTAGAGACGTAGAATTGTTGTCGTGTACTGTGTTTCAATTCACTGCCACGTACTTCCGTTCACTGGCTCTTCATTGCCAACTATTCCCCACAGCCCCTTAATGCTTTCGTTAGGAACTGTGAGTGAATTTGTTTCACTCTATCTATAACCCCCTAACAAGCAAGCAAAAAATTACTAACTTACCCAATATTATGTTATTTGAATTTTCTTTTTGCTGTAGTACCTAGTGTACAAAAGCAGTGCCCAGTAAATGACGGGGGAATACGATCGGTGTTGTAAAGATGTTGCAAAAAATCTAATAATGAAATCGTGTAATTTATGCGCATAGGACGAGAACAGCGCTGGTATAGGCTATTCACGGTAAAGTGAGCACTTTTTAAGGCCCTTGCAACATACATTAACCACTAATAAATATAATTTATTACAGCTTCAGTCTTAGGTTTTAGGAATGTGGTGAACTGTATACACTGTGTTTGTTAGTCACACGGCAATTTTTATATTAAAAAGTGGCAGAGACATGAAACTGGTGGAAAGGAAAAAATTCAGCACGGCCTTAAAATGTGCTCACTTTACAATGAATTGCCTATACTATTGTGTTAATTGAGTGTACACCGATTGACCATGTTTTGATTTGAAAATTGAAATATTGCTGTTGCAACATCAACACCCTTCTGGAGGGGCAGAAGCATGCATGGCACTCGATGGCTAACGTCGAACTCAGGATGGTAGTTTACCTCGGAATAAGTTTTCCGCGATATCCACAAATAGTTTTTTTTTTTTCATCTAGGGGTGGCATGTGTCGTGACGAAGTTGTGTGGCGGGATTGTGTAAATAATGACAATAATAATTAAAGTAATTATAGTTATTTTTATTATAATTATAATTATTATTTCTTTTGATTTTAAACGGACTGTATTGTATATGTTATGCATTATCTAAACCTCTATTTGTAGGTTCCATTTTTAACCTATTATTTTACAGTGTACACAAGTCACAAAATACGACTATTTTTGTACAGTGCTGTACACTACGATACTAAATGTTTAATGACTCGTAGACTATCTACTGATATAGGTTATCGCTAGACTTGTTATCACCGAGCACAAAGCCTACAATTAAAGTGATAATGAAACAGAACATGTGTGAGAGCTACCAAACGTTTTCTTATTCGCAAAACTAGAAACAATATATTAAAGCGGGTCTCGAGGCGTTAAATGGAAACTATAATATAATACAAGTGCAGTAATTGTAGGTCTTTAATTCGTTAGTTATATTGGCTGCGCTATGTCATATAAAAGCATGGCGGTGCGCACGTTGTATGGTGCTGTCACAGCAGAACTTCCCTTCAACGCGTCCAACTCCCAAACCACATAATCACCCGTACTTCTTTCACAAACATTTTTGTAAGCTGGAGGAAAATCTCGTGAATAATATCACACGAAGGCTTAAGGCCGGGCCACAATTGACATATACCTAACACATTCACAGTTATAGCGACAACCACATTCTAACCACAACACAAGCACAGTGGCCTGGCTACAATTGATATAAAGATAATAAAAACAGTTTGTTTATGTTGCTACATTTGTACCGAAGAAATTAAGTTCTGTATAGTTGGTAGTGTTTTTTTTTTTTCTAAATAAATCTTTTCGAGTGATCTGAGACGTTTTGAAAATTATAAACTATTTTCATTTCAAATGTTACTATCAATTTGTTTATGTTGCTACATTTGTACCGAAGAAATTAAGTTCTGTATAGTTGGTAGTTTTTTTATTTTTTATCTGAGACGTTTTGAAAATTATAAACTATTTTCATTTCGAATTTTACTATTAACGTTACCTAAAAAGTTACAAAACTTCCATGGCTGCGATTATCCAGAAATAAACAAAAGAAAGTATCTGCCCGAGGAATGTAGTCAGAATACGCATTTTCTTAATTCGTAAATAAGTTTTTCATTTGATAACACGGTACAAGTATCGGGGCTTCTAATTGGCTGACTATTGACGCACAGCGATAGTAACAAGGAGAGTTAAACCAAATTGAACTCGCCTTGTTACTATAACTGTGCTTAAGTAACTTAAATGCGTATCGTTATGTGTGATTGTAGCCACTCTAACTGAAAACAAGCAGTTTAACTCTTATGCATATCACTGTGTTGTGTTAGTGATGTGCTTATAGCAATTGTAGCCCGGCCTTTATCGAACCGCGCACACACATACGCAAAAGTTTTGATAGGTTCTTAGTAGCCAGATAACTTAGCGCAACTTCCCATAAACAATTTTTAACCACAACAGGTGACGCCAGGCTGTTGTAAAGCTGCAGCCATTTGTGACGACATTAAAGTGATAATACATGCGCTCCCTACAACATCATTACTCGACAATTATTTCTGCTCGGTAATTATTATTACACGAGATGTATTTTTCTTAATATGTTACTAATTTCATTTTTAACGTAACAAAAAACACAAGAAAAGATATGACATTACTAGACAAATGATCAGTAACCGTCCTGAGAAAAATCTTATCTGACGACATTTATTTACTAAGGTCATTTTCCAACTGGCACTTTTTGTTAACAAAATGGCTACGTGACCCGATTTTGCTGACAAACTCGATGACATAATTTTGTAGGGCCTAATTTGAGTTTTGCGATTTGTTAGCTTCAAAGCTGACGAATTGTCAAATACAAGATATCAAATGACTGCCATATTAGTTTTGCATGTTTGAAATGTTTAAATATTCATACTGGCGAGGTTACGAAGTTGAGTTAAATTGAAATTCGTAAAAGAGTTTTATTCATATAAAAGTGCATGTCTCTTTATATTGGGTTAAACAAATGCGTATCGTGCTTACAATAATTATTTCACATACAATATATATTTTCTCGTTTCGCAATTTTTCCTTTTGTAATAATTTTACATCACAAAGGTTCTTGATTGATTATTTAAAGTTGCTTTCAGCGTTGACCAACAGAAGACTGGGTATCGAGGAACAAAATACAATTTTGGCGGGAAAACAATAAACGGTTTTTCCTTCCCCGCCCCCCCCCCCCCACTCCTTCGATATCCGTTGTTTCTGCGTGGAGAGTGAATACACCATCTTCCCCGCGTACTTCTTTAACAAAGACCGAAATCGCTATACGCAACTTGGCAAAATCTAAGCGTGGACTCTTTCCATCGCATGCATGAAACGTTTACACGCATTATTAATACTCTACCTCATTTCTGCGGGAGATCGACTTGGAAGCTGAATTGTAAATCGTACGTCCGTCTTAGTCTGTTGATGAAAGGCATGTGTTTCCTGTACGGTGATTTGTTATTGTTTACACTGGCATTGTTAGCGGGGTCTAAGCGAATGCTGATAACTCGTAGGCCTACGACTTGTCATGTAACTGCTTCCATGGAGATTGAGAACAATATCGATGCATAGGATTACAATTCGGTTTCATCACATGGACTTCAGGTTAGCAAACAATAAGTTTGTATCGTGTTTTTTTTTTTTTTTTTTGCATTTAACTTAGCATTTTCTAACTGAAAATTTGGTAATAAAATCCTTACCAGTAACTGCACATATTTAACCTCAAACACTGATGAAATATCTACAATAAAGCTGGCAGCGAATCAGGTAAAAGTGTTACAATAATGTTTACGTTGGTGTCACTGAAGTTGGCATGTTAAAACACACACACGAGTGATGCTGAGATCACAATAGCGCGACACATGCGACGCGACAACAAAAATTCGCGTTAATGTGATCACCAGATTTTACAGCCTCGCGATCAACACTTTAAAAATATTTTTTTTATAAATGGTTTCTTGCTACTACATACTAACCTCTTTTGCGATGGCCATTAGTGTTTCCATTGATTTTTTTTTCTACCCTTTCAAAAAATTCTTTCCATGTCCGTTGGTATGTTGAGCGTGAAAATGTGGCTGTAATTACATCTGGGCATTAAAATGCGTTGCTTTGCTTATTAATACGGTAAATGATTGCGTACGTAAAACTTAAGCGCCAAAACATATTGCGACATAGACAGATTTACAGACTTGTCGCGCCCGCGACGCGAATAAATTAGAAAATATTTCTATTCGGAAAACTTGTCGCGCGGGCGATTTTCGTAGCGTTTACGTCACAGAAGTCTCGACCCTGATTGGCTGGAAAATTATTTTATTCGCGTCGTGTCTGTCGCGTATTGTGATCTCAGCATTGTAACTGGCTTTGAAGTACGGTGATCTGTTTATACTTGTAGCAAGCTCCACAGCATTACTAAATATACACAATAAATGTTACCAATTATATATATATATATATATATATATATATATATATATATGTATATTATATATATATATATATATATATATATATATATATGTATATGTATATATCCGCTCTTACTTTGAAGTTCCCGATAACATTCAATAATGTTCCGAGAGTTGACATTGTATTTTACTTCGTTACCGATATTTTAGGTATAACGTGTCACGTATGTTTTACTTTTTCATGAAGAATCGCCTCACGAAATTTGTCGGCCTAGTTGCGAATCATCCCGTATATATATACATGCATATATATGTATGTATATATACATGCATGCATATATATGTATGTATATATATACATATATGTGTGTGTTTGTATGTTAATTTGCTCGTGTAGCAGACGTGTACATAGAGTGGTCATGCCAGCTGCACGATAAGCTATTTCCGTGTTCGAACACTGATCTGCATTTTGCAAGTGGTTTGCAACACGGTGTAATTAAACACAGTGTAGTGGATACAGCTGCCCCGCATTACTACGACATATCAGTAAACGTGCGGCAAGATAGCGTTACAAAATGTTCTGTAATGTTAGTGCACTCGCTCTTAGTTGCACGCCGTTACTACGGAGATTACGAAAACCAAATACAAGTAATCGAAACACCGCTGTGTTAATTAAGATTATTTTAAAGTACGCTTTCAGCTGAAGCTATATCGTAATAAAGAAAGAAATAAATAAGTAAATGTGTTATGCCTCCAGAACGCGACTTCTGTGCTGTAACTTTAATGCGTTGGCACGAGATGCGTTGGAACACTAAACCTAAACAAACGTCGCTGGTTTTACCACGTGATATTGACATCGGCTATGAGTAAGTCTAGGAAATGAGAACACGTGCAGTAAATGCACATAACTAAGCAGGTGAGTCAGAGAAGTGCTGAAACACAGGGCAACCAAGTGATGCCAGTTTACGTGTATAAACTGTCCACCGTCAACTGGACCCCTTAGGAAACTTCTTTATATCTACTTTTACTTCCCTTTCTCTATCCTCACTTATGCACTGAAATTAAACCCGTGTCTCGATTGGTCCAGAGAGCGCTCTCTCGCGCTCTCTCTCTCTCTCTCTCTCTCTCTCTCTCTCTCTCTCTCTCTCGCGGATGACGTCACAGAAAGCGCTCTC
Organism: Dryococelus australis; assembly: GCA_029891345.1. NCBI lineage: Eukaryota > Metazoa > Arthropoda > Insecta > Phasmatodea > Phasmatidae > Dryococelus > Dryococelus australis. Next base: position 11,322,328 of record CM057005.1, on the reverse strand, counting down.
TGGTCGTCTCAATTCGTCGGAGAGAGCGCGAAAGAGCGAGAGCACAGAGAGAGCACGAAGTTGTATACTCACTAGCACTCTCTCGCGGCCGCCATATTTATTTACATTATTTCCGTGTTTGAATAAGGTTATACATAGTAACTTTCTGGGCCAAAACCACGTTGCATTTTAGTGCATGATTTCAACTGTTTTAAACAGCAAAATAACACACGCAACACGTGTTTATAAAAATATGAATACAGTTTTCTAACTGAATCTCCTCGTTTTTTTTTTTGTCACTTTGCTGTGTTGGCTTTCAAAAACCAGTAAAAGTGGCAATCCTAGATAATAGGTTTTGTCAGCTTAAAGACCAAGTATTTTACAGTATTACTTTATCAATTTCGCACGATGTCTTGCGCCACGAAAATATACTAAAATTGACGGCGTCAGAAATATCTCGGCAGAATAACGCCACTCCGGTAAAATATTTGCTCTCGTAGTTAGTAAAAACTATTCTGTATGGTTATCCTTACTTTGTTTTCTCTATCGGCTTCCATAAAATGTGTAAAATATGATAAACCTCAATAGCATTAATTTTATGTCCCGCGCCCTCTTAAGACGCCCGTCTATCTAGGGTTTTTTTTCCCCGCGTTTGAAGCCGAGAGGCGAGGGAGCGTTAAAGGCGACATTGCCACGCTCATCAAGTCCCCCATCGCCACTAAGCGCAAGGCTCTGAACTGGCGTGCAGTGTTCTCGTCGTTATGCCTGTACCTATGGGACTTCCAGCGGCGACCCTATTATTTTATTGGTGGAAAGTGTGTATGAAGGTTCAATGAAGGTCCCTTTACTAGTTTTGTATGGATCTGACACGTGCATTTTGAGATACAGCGCTTTGAAAAAGCAGTTTTCAGCCATTATGGTGTGCTCTGAAATGGTGTTTGTAATTAACGTGAGATCTTGAAAACACTCAACAGCCCTCATCTGAGATGTGTGTTCTTGTCGTAGGTCAGTACACTGGACGCACGTTTAATAGTTTCGTAGGGAAACGTGTATTTCAAACACTCTGCAACGCACTTCAAGCGCCAGGTAGACAGGCGCCTTAACAGTATAAATGATCCAGTCACGGATAGCGTTGGAACACGACGTGTACTGAAACGTTTTGCGGGGAATAGGCGTCCCTAATGTTAAAATACGCCCTGCGACCTGACACCCTTCGTTCGCAAGTATCTGGCGTACAAAGAAAGCAGCGGCGAAACAAGAATACAGCTTCTTACACAATACAAAACCTTGACATTTCACTTCGCATTTCCTTTACTTTGACGAAACAACCAACACACAATAAAATTGCAAAGCCAGAGTAGAAAACGATGAAACATAGGTTTTGCGAGCTTCGTAAAAATGTTTATTTTGTTATGTAAATCATTATCATATTATCCAGGAATGCATTTTATTTACATTTTTTAAAGAAATAAAAGGTTTACAATTTGTGTTAAAAGTTTATTTCAAAACAAAAACTCACTTGTTTACTTTATAAAAACGTATATTAATATATTTCCTCTTCACATTATATTCGTTTGCAATATATTTAATTTAAGACGAACTCAGTTTAATAAACCGAGATTAAAATCGCCTTTCAATAAAATAACACACTTTCCACATAACCTCTGTTATATTCTCGGCAAAATGGCTGCTTGACTTTGACTTTAAATTTCAACTTTTCGAAATCGTAAATTCAAGATCGCTTGACTTTACCTTTGGCAGTTCTATTGTGTCAAGCTCCTTAAGAAACAACATGTCGGAAAGCAAACAAAGTCAAATGTTAAAGTTTTCAATTGTGTAAGGGCCTTAACTCCAATGTGGATGGGGTACTGCCTCCTAAGAGTTATTTGGACCTGCACGTTTTTTGTGAAATAGTTGTTTGAGCGAACACGCGTATCTCGGTAAATAAATGTTCCGCAAGTACGGTTTTTCGTCGGTAAAGATGAAAAAAACTATTATCTATGTGTCTATTATTTTACTTTTGTCATATTTAGTACATTCTTGGAGAAAAAAATCCCTTTATATGGTCAAATATCCCATCTATAAAGCTTGCCTGTGCAGTTTCACTAAACGGCAAGAGAAAAGTACAAATATACGGACGTAGTTAAATCTATGGGCTTTCATCGCGTGTAATAAAATCCCACAGTTACGGATCTGAATTGCACAGTACAGCGTTAATACGGGAACACTGCGCGCCTTGCGCGTAGGAGCGATGAGACACTAAGAGTGTGTGTTAGTGTCGCCCGTATTGCTCCCTTGCTTCTTGAGCGTGGACGCGCAGATACATAATACCTTAAGATTTGGTGGGAGTCATTTTGCCTCCATTTACCACCAATGTTAATATTTATACGCTCTTTTGAAACGTAGTTTTCTGGACACACAAAAGGTTCTTAAAACCTTCAAAATAGTATTTTTAAAAAGTCTACGTTATCATTTTTAATATTAATATTTGGCACTTAAAATACACAGTTTTTTCTTCACAGTCATGTTATACGAGAAAAAGTGTCTTTCCCATCAAAAACTAGTCAATGTTTTTATCTACACGAGTAAATAATTTAATTTATGATTCAATACTCCATTCACCATTGGCTTAATGTTAATACTTTTCAGTTAAATTAACAAACTCTGTTTTGGTGTATAATACTTCAAAGTACGTGTTGGACAAAGGCGTGTTTTGAACTAAGTGACAGAGTTCTTCACGTTATCTGAAACTTGTCAGGTCGCGTGACAGCTTGACGTAGGTAAGTCCCATCGACAGAGATGTCATTATAGTCGCGGAGTGGGGAGCGACCACAGCAGTTAAGGAGGCCTATGCTTGGAAAAAACCACTCGAGCGTTCGTATACGAGTTGCGTTCGTATACGAGTCGCTCCTCCCGCCGGACTTCATTTTCGCGGTGACTAGCCAATCAGACAAGTGGGTTATGATGATTTGAAATAGGCGGTAACGTTTTTGTTGTATCCAACATGGCAGTGGCAGAGTTTAGGTTTTAGATATTAAAATTGCTGAGCAAATCTTTCAACTACATTACAGATAATCAACTTGAATACCCCGAAGCCGAAAATGTAAGTAATATAATTACGTGTTTATTATTTTTAATGGCATATTTTAGAGCTGTTTGAATAAATCAACAACATTAAAAAATGCGGCACAGAGAAATCTGAATGTAATTACGATTCCATTAATACACTTTGAAAACATTTAATTATACTTGCGTAATGTGCTTAATGTTAAATAAACAACTATTTGTTTTAAAAAATGTAGACATTTAGTAAACCGTTCTGTGTTTTAAAAACTGATAAATATACATTTAAATAATTTACACTTACATACATCTAAAATTCTTTAATAATGAGTATAATTTATTACTTTTAGCACTATCTGGTTATTTCCAATGTAACTATTACTGCTGTATACGAATGACACGTTATGTTTGCGATACGAAACTCTATGTAGAATTACTATATAAATCGTATATGTAGCGTCCCAAGTTCCATAAATACATTCTCTCCACAGGAATGAGTGAATATGCAGTCCCATATGAATTGCAAACATTAATTACTGGAGTTCGCTCGCTCTCGACCACGTGGACAAAGTTCGCATACGAATCTCGTATACGAAGACCAAGTTGTTGTACAAGCATATACGAATACTGCAGTTCACTCAGTGCGGCGGGCAGTTCGTATACGAAAGCCCCCAGGCGTGGAAATATACGAAAGCATAGGCCCCCAGGCGTGGAAATCATTAGTCGAGGCTGTTCACGATCAAGTGAGCACTTTAGAAATGAACCTTAGAAAAAAGTCACTGTCCCGGCATGCATATATTTTAACAGGCGCACTGAGTGGCATTCGCCCAGTAAAGTTGATAATGATGGATGGAAAGTAGTTATATATCTTAACGTCTAATAAGAAGTGTTAGGCAACCATTTCGGATAACTTAAAAATATTTCTTTCGCTTCCTGTTTTTTTTTTTTTTTCGGCCAGTAAAGTTGGTAACGATAGATGGAAAGTAATTCCATATCATAACGTCGAATAAAAGTGTTTGGTAACCATTTGTGATAACTTAGAATCAGTTCTTTCACTTTATGTTTTTGTTTTAATCCATCGAAGTGTAAAAATAAGCAGAGTTGCGAAGTATTTACACTGTTAATAATTTCAAAGATTCATTTGACCGATGCATGAATAAAGAGATGAGGCCTATGGCAATGTTAATTTCACATAAGGCGGAGGAATACACAACATGCATACAAGTAGATCTTAAGCAGGGCTTTCAAAAGTGCTCCTCTTACCGTGAACCACCTATATCGCCTCATGTCAAGTGTTGGCATTGTAATATTAAGAAATAAAAATAATAGAGAATCGATACAGTACGGAGGGAAGTGGGAAGAGAAGTTCTCAGCTAAATAAAAAAAAAAAGCTGAAACATTTGCAAGAATACTACAGCAGAAAAGGCAACACTGCGTTTAGTAAGTGATATATACATAGTTAGAAGTCTCTTATGACTTTAAATACATGTGTCAAAACTTAACACGATTAATCTCATTTTTCTTATCTTACAATAGTTAACTACGTTTATAGTCGATTCCAATTTTCAATCCCCGGAAGCACTCTTTACCTTGGGAAACTGATCTTTACGATTAGTTTATTTCATTAATAGAGATAAAATACTTTTATTGGTATTTGTAGTTTATAAAGAATATAAGTTCAATACTATGCGCAGAAATGTGTTTCGGCTAGGTTCACTTAGTTCGTGGTAACATATTTTGAAGTTCTGGGAAAAGGTGTGTATATTTTCAATATAATATTAGCTGAAATGTTGGCATTCAGTCTTTCATACTACCCTAAATTAACACCTGCGAAAAACACACACACACACACCTCAGTGGCCAGACCGAGATTCGAACTAGAAACCTTGTTGTCTGAAGGCTTCTGGCATTTGCTAGTCATTTTTCAATAATTCTCTGTGGCATAATCTGAATAGACAAAATATTGTATCTTCAATCAATTTTTGAATCATTGGCGAATTACTTACTGTTATTTTCTCTATAAATAATTCCCAATAAATTCTACGATTACAGACGACTTCGGCGACCTCCCGTGCCGCAGTTGGTTAGTGCGCCGCCGGTCTGTGGTGCGGGGGGTTCTGGGTTCGAATCCCAGGCATGGCATGGCCGTTAGTCTAAGTTAGGTCATCAGTTACTTTGTAAGCCATCCCATGATAATCCTTCGGGCATAACACCGGGATACGTTAATAAGCCCAATCCAATATACCACATCGTCTTGTTTAATTTACCGTTAATTTTAACGCGTATCTCAAAGTGTGGAATTTAAGTAGGTACATCAATAACATTTTACTGGTTACATTTTTGTAGTTGCGATATGTCTTGTTTTGTGTTGAAAAGATGTAATTAAAAAGGGGATCTTATTAGGAAACTATTAGTCGTGTATCTGTGTGTAGAGTGATTATGGAGGGATAGGAGACTAGAAGAGGCAATTTGCACTTTGCATAACACACTTTTACCTCATGTAAAGCTCTCGTGGAATCTGGAACTGAGGAATATTTGAAGAAACAAAACGCATGCACGTGCAACTGAATAATTGCAGAAGAATGAAATCACATCTTGGGATAAAATAGATTTAATTAGTTTGAAGCTGAACTATAAATTATTATCATTCAAAATTAAATTGTCTGGAAACGAACTTTAATAATATTAAAAATTGTGTGGAATTCAAGTTAAAATAAGCATAATAAGAAAATAAAATCAATCACTGTTATTGCAAGTAGGGTAACTGTAAATTGGAATTATAGTTCCATCCTCACAAGATAAAACTTAATGAAGATAATGGAATTTATTTAAAAATAATATAATCAAACTGCTGCAGTAAAGATAAACTTGAAAATAAAATTAATTTAGGTCAGTGTTTCCCAGAAGTGCTTAGTTCTTAATGCTGTGCCTTTTCCCTCCCGACACGAGTGTATTGAGCTCCATGTTACGATAGTGCAAAATATCTGTCTCAAATCTCGTAATAAAAATTATCTCAAACACTCTATTTAACAACACATTAGAATTTCAAATAAAGTTAATGTGGTTTCAAAGATCAAACTGATTAAAGTAGGGTGTTTCAAATAAAATTTGCTCCTTGCTTAGCTAGTCGGTAGTGCTGGACTACTGGATACTACCGCAATTAAACATATTAATTACCACTCGAGAGTTCTGAGAATATGCCACCTTAGGCGTAGAAAAGTTTAGGTTTCTGGGGATCACTTGAGTTTATCAATAAATAATCAGATGGCTGCAGAATGACTAAAGCGTCACCTGGATGCAGACTGTACCGAAAGCCTGTGCCACTGTGTCACTGAAGTTCCTCGGCGCCATCTTCGGCCGGTCGCCACTAGAAAGCTCTAACTAAAACTCTAAACTATAACATCTGGGGATAAAAACCTCAACTAAACTTATGTTGAAGCTGGAGATTTTCCTATCGAAAATCCCAGCGAATAATCTCGCCACTGGACCTTTCGCTTCCTGCAGCTTCCTCAAAAGCCTGATCTAATTGGCGAGAAACTCCTTCCGGTAAACGGAACGGAAATAAAATTAAAACATTAATTCTCTTCCAAAATGACAAATAAAATAAATAATAATGTTTCTATATAAAATAAAGTAATTATACAATCCCGTAAATAAACAAACACGTTGAAATTAACATATTTAGATCATAACCTCATCTCAGATTTCATATCGGCATGTCATAGAATAACAGAAATAATATTGAAAATAAAAATAAAATTAGTATTGGTAGTTTACAAATAAAAATATTACGTGTTTTTAATGAAATAATTATGAACCTAGGAGGGGTTTAAATAATTAACATTATTCAATATAATATGTAAATAAGTGTGAGCTGGTGTCCAAAACACATATGTAAATAATCATGTGATATTATGTACAAACACATATGTACAGAATTAACATAACTGTAGACATACATAAATACGTGTTCAAATTGAACTGTTATAGTGTTTGTCGTTTCTGATTGTTTCCAATTGGATAGAATCAAGTTGGCTCGTAGCGAGCGAGATGTCCGTTTTTAAATAATTATATTCTGATAGCGTATGCTACAGTACAGATATGTGAGTAGAATGCCTAATCTGCCATGTATTGGTATCAAATGTACTGTACTAACAAAATAAATCATATAGGCTTATGTCGTAAATGTTAAGCTATGTAAATTAAAAAAAGCAATAGCCAAAATTCGTTGGTTGTTTCAGTATTGTTAATATGATAAAAACAAATTTTTCAGGAGTGAACTGAAGGAGAGATTTCGCCTGTGAATTGAAACAGTCTGCCGAAACTAAATATACAGTATAGTTGAATGATGAAAAAAAGATTTCATACCAAGAAATAATGTTGAGAAGACTGCCATTCCTTCAGTCAATAATATAATTATTTGCATCACTGTTTTGTATGGTGCAAAATATCGATAGCATGATTGTTATTTCTGTTCGGGAATGTTTATAGTACGATTATTAATAACTTTTGTGTTACAAGAAATAATATGGTCAATTACAAACGGCCAAAAATCAAGTTTGTCATACACTGCATAACATTTTTCATAGTACATTAGTGCATGTTCTAATATATTTCATAACAGATATCAAAGAATTTTAAAAACCATTTAGTTGGAAATGCTTAGTTTTACACTATTCCCGCTGAAGGTAGCTGTACTCGAATGGACGTTTTTATTGTGCCGTGATTATTATCGTTAGTTTTAAAAACGTTTAGTAGGATACGATATACAATTAACAGACGTTTTACTGTAGAAATTACAATTTAAGTGTTGTGTTCCGCACTGCAGTATTAATTAAAATAACGGGTCAAAAGTACACGTGCGTAAATATCGGATCAGTGAAGAGCAGAAAAGAAAATGTATTTCTTGCTATACCACGGGAAAATGTCTAGGCCAGTCAGCAGTTAATAGTAAGTTTGATAACACTTAGAAAATAAACAATGTAGCCTACTAAATTAAACTCGTAAAATGAAAGTTCTACACGCGTATCTGTATTATAACTTCTACGCGGCTACGAAAACGTTGTGGAAACGTGATGTTCACACTAATGATCTTACTTTTGATGGGTACTGTACATATTAAGTGTGCAGTCACGATTTTAATGCATAAAAAGGCTTAGGAAAAATTAATTTGGCACAGTAGGCCCTGTTAAGTAAACTAAATTGTGCACTGCTGATGATGTAATATATAGGCTTACCAACTCTCATGCAAACATACGGGTGTAGATATGCAGCAAGTGTGTGTCATTTATTAGTCAATTGCGCTGTGTGGTACTAAAATACATATTTAAATACAGTAATACGTATTCTTACACAATGAAAAAGTTGAACAACGAAACTGCATGGTAAGGTTGGCCCACATCTTATTCATTATCGCATAATCGTGTATTTCCTTTTAAATAAAAGTAAAGCGAATTACGAATGTATATAGCAGATTACTTAAGAAAATACAATCAAGGAATAGTGAAAGTAGGGTTAAAAGCTAAACATAAGCAATTAAAATTAAATGTGCTGGCTGTTGTAATATCAGTGTTATAATAGTTTTGCTGCACCGATATCTGCTAAGATCTTAAGATTATTTATAGTATTTGCATATCAAGGCTGACTTATAAAAAGTGTCCGTGTGCCCTTGGTAACATTCCCAGCCTTAATGAGTTTCAAATTCCGCTACAGTGGCGTACATACGTGAATTCTCTCGGTAACAGACACACTGCGGCCAAATGTTCCGCTTAATTCATCATAGAACGCCGTTATAGCAAATAGATAATGTTAATACACGTTGACTCAATATATTATAGTGCGTCGTTGGGTAGTTGGTTCGTAATTAGCTATGCTGTTACTATGTCTGTTTTTTTTTTATATTATTATTATCTAAGTATTTAGAAAATGGCCTCTCCTCGGGCACTTACTGCACACTAGGACTGTTCGAAATATCGATATGAAAAATAACTTATCGAATAATATGTAACTTCGAAAAATATCGGTATATAGATGTTTCGATATTATCAAATTTTTCAGTATTGCCGAAATGTTCAGTATCATCGAAATTATCGGTACTATCGAAATTTTCGGTATTATCGAAATTGTCGGTATTATAGAAATTTTCGACACTATCGACATTTCCGATACTATCGAAATTTACAATATTATCGATACTATATGCTTTTCCCATATTATCGTCATTTTTTATGTGATCTAGATGTAAAGTTAAAACATTTTTGTCACCTGCAATAATCTCATTTTGTTGCATGCAAATAAGAATACAATATGGCATAATTGTAAGACATTTATATGTTTATAACTCTTAAACATCACCGCCCGGCTTACGCAACGTTAAAGTTAGCTGGTTCATTGTGTTGTTTTGGTTTTTTTTTTCCTGTCCGCGCTCGTGTGTAAGCAAATAGCGGTTCACGACCAACCAGCGTGTCATATGTTACTTCGGATTGTTTCGGTCCTCACACTAAGATATCAGGATAGTCGGTATCGGACATTTATTGACAAACAGTAGTTTCTTTTGCAAAGAGGCGCTCACTTGTGTTTCTGTGGAGCCGACTGTCGCTGTACTGTATTACATGTGTTTACGTCACATGCCGTAGTGGTAGTTTATCATTGTTGATAGTATTGATACATAATCACGTAAATGTTTCTAGCAATATTAGAAATCAGAAGATGCCAATATTTTCAACACTACTGGCATTTAACGATAGTATAAATGATTTCGATATTATCGACGATTTCGGTACCATCGATTATTTCGGTAGACTAATATCAATTATTTCGGTATTGATTATTTAGGTATTATATATTACTTAGGTATTATCGATCATTTCAATGTTATCGATTATTTCGGTGTTATCGATAATTTCGGTAATACTGAAAATACCGAGTAACCGTTTTGAATAATACGGATATTAAATTTTTGTGATATCGAACAGCCCTAGTTAGGACACGCCTCATTTTGTTAACGCTTGCTGTGGCACGCATATAGCACGCAAGAAAACAATTGCACACAATCGACGTGAAGCCTGGAATACGTATGCCTGTCGTCAACTTATTAACGGCGGTCTGGTAGCGCGCCTGCAGCAGATGGCCCTCATGCGATGACGTCACAGCAATCGGTGTTGTCCAGGCACGTTCTCTTTAGCTATCTCAGGTATACGGAAACATCAAGGAGACAAGCTGATGTTTACAGCGATAAGATGAAAACTTCCCTTCCATACCTCTCGGTGATACACTAATCATCACCACCAATCCGGCGGGCAAAATGGACATAACAACCACGATGTACCGCGCATCTTTCCGGTGAGAAAAAAACACGTATTTCAGGTCAAGTCCCTCCGACTGTTTAGCTCACCTGAAGTCGGTGCCTCGCGTCGGCCTGGAGAGTTTGCGACGACGTAAGCGTGTCGTGTAGCTGCGGAGGCACCGCGCCGTAGAACCTACCCAACGTAGAGCGCGAAGGCCACTGGCGCGGCCGGCCCTGCCCGTGCCTTGGGGAAGAGCGAGAGAGAGAGCGAGAGAGAGAGAGAGAGAGAGAGTGTGTGTATGTGACGTGGAGAGCATGAGCAGAACCGGAGCCGGCTCGCGACCTTAGCTTGGCAACACATCTCCGCGCTTCGCGGGCCGGACGGGGAAAACTTGCCTCCGATCCTCGAAGGTTTTTTTTTTTTGGTCAAAGTCTCTATCCACGCACACACCTGCACACGCACACATGTGCAGGTGGTTGCTGGGGGAAAACCGCCATTACCCGCCCGCTGGCTCTCCATAACCTACACCTCGGAACTGCTCGTCAGCGCTCGGCTCTCGCCGTGTCTAGCGCGTACGTCCTAAGAACGAGCGTGACAAGGGAGCTGCAGAACTAGAGTTATTTTGTGCCTGCAGACTAAATATAGGCTGTTCACGGTAAAATGAGCACTTTTGAAAGCCCATTTTGAGATCTACTTGAATGCACGTTGCGTATTCCTCCGCCTTATGTAAAATTAACATTGCCATGGATCTCGTCGCTTTATTAATGCGTCGGTCAAGTGAAACTGTGAAATTATTAGAAAAGTAAACATTTTACAAATCTCCCTCAATTTTACACTCTGATGCATTTAAAAAAAAATCGAAAGAAATAATTTAAGTTATCACAAATGGTTACCAAACACGTTTTATTCGACATTAAGATATGGAACTACTTTCCCTCCATCGTTACCAACCTTACTGGGCGCGTGTCATTCAATGCGCCCTTTACAATATATGCAAGTAGGAGCAGTGACTTTTTTTCTAAGATTGATTTCTAAAGTGCTCACTATCATGAACAGCCTTTACTAAACTGCTCTCTGCGTGTCACAATTTCGTCATTGGTTGATAAGTTGGTGACATTTTGCCAATAGTGAACGCTCAGAGATTGAGTAACCCATCTCCAGTAAAGCGATAAATGACGTGTATAGTTACCACTAAACAATTTAATCACGTAAGGTGTTCACATAGGGCAGTGAAGTCCAGCAGATTACCAAATAATGACTAATGACGCCAATGTTACACATCTCTGATGCATGACACATAGGACAGAGCTTAGTCAGGCTTAGCCAGTTTGAAGCTCTTTACACAACCGAAAACTTAGCATAAGGGCGGTGTTTGCACCCTCGCAGATCCCGTAACATCGGTAAGGGGGAGGGGACAGCCTTAGAGGCTAGGGGGCCGCAAATTTGATACAATTTCGTTTTGTACTTAGGCACTCTTGAAATCAACCTACGAAAAAAAAATACTGCCTGTAATTTCATAATATTTTAACGTAAACAAGGACCGCAATACTACAGTTATGTTAGCAGAGATCTATGATAAGTAGATCTGCTTTTTAACATTTTACTATAGGAGCAAAGTAAAAAAATTCTTGTCACCTGCAATTCACTCTCTGTTTGTTGTATACAAATAAGAATAACATTTGGCGTAATTGTAACACATTTGTTTCTAACTGTCTCACATCGCCACCTGGCTAATGCTACGTTCAAGTTAGCTGGTTCATTGTTTGTTTTGATTTTTTTTCCTGTCCACGTTCGTGTGCCAACAAAATACCAGTTCACAACAAACATGATTATAAGTGTCAGATAGTTCCCTTCCTAGAACTGACTATAGGACCGAAAACGCCCAAGAGTACAATATTTAGACAAGTCCATTTACACATCTTAGTAGGGGAAGCGAGAGCATACAGCGACATAAAATGCAAGACTGACACAAGTGCCATTTAATTAACCTTAGGAGTGTCTCGGAGACCATCACACTAATTGGTGTTATCCTGCCAAGGTTAATTCGGACCATAACCCCAACCCCCTGTGCTGTGGTTGGATATTAGTTGAGGCAATGCAAAAATGGCACAAGGGACATTTGCCTACCAGCTAGAGCATAACACCAACAAGATAGAAGTAAAAAATCCTTAAACATTCATATAAACATACTTTCTCGCCATTCCCCGTCCACCAAAGGTGTAATCACATAATTCATATCATACACATCACCCCGACAGCAAAACAGACAGCAGGGGTAAAACACACATGAAGCCCTTTTATAAGCATACTTGCTCGTTATAATCACAAAATTATCAACATACACATCACCCTCGACAACAAACAGGACCACACGGTCAAACACACCTTAAGCCCTTATACAAGCATACTTGGTCGCAATTTCTCATCAACCGAAGCTATAGCCACAAAATTCATTAACACACACTTCACTCTCGACAACAAACAGGACAAGATAATTAAAATCCTTATTAATTATTTCCTAACTCTTGGACTATGAAGACCAATGGGTGGATTAATACTGAGTTCGATTCCCGAACAAGATATTAAAAACATTTATTAATATTTTCCTATCTCTTAGACTATGACAATCGGTGGACAGAGTGGTACTGAGTTAGATTCTCTGACAGGGTACTTAATTATTTTATTTTCGGAAAGCAACTGGATTGAATTCCAGGTTAGGATATTTAATTTATTTAATTTTTTGGTTTGGCACTGGGTTCGACTCCTACACTGGGTACTTAATTCATTTTTTCCTAACTCTTGGGCTGTGAAGACTGGTGGGATGATTGATACTAGGCTCATTTCCCATGCAGGATGCTTTCACAATGAGGCTAATTACACATCATCAACTTATGAAAACCAACTCTGGACCTAGCCTGCTGGCCTATACCGAAGGGTATTTGTTTCTCACCTGCATGCGACTACCATCATTTGTCTCTCTTTTACCATCGTTCGACCAGTTAGTCGTGTGCGCTCCAATGCCATATTGGAATCCAAGAGTATTACAAATTTAAAAAAATGCATTTAATTAATTACACTTGTGCTTATATAATCATTTGGAACAAATTAGTTAATTAATATTTACTAAATACACAAATGCATAATGTACAAAGAGAGAAACATCTGCTCCCTAGGGGTGCTAGCGCTCGACTGAAGACTGTTTGCATATACCAAGAGCTATTTACCAGCGACACCAATGTTTTTGCTTCTGCTAATTACTCACTTGCATTCGACTTATTTGCCACATGCACTCCATTTACTCAAATGTGTTCGACTGCCAAACTGAATTGTGTTAACTTAACTAAGGAGAAGTGCCTAGTTATTTAAAAATTATCCACTTCAAATTTGGAAGTAGTCGACAATGGTTTGCATGTGCAGCAAGCATAGTTAGTTTCGGTGATGTAACCTGCACATATAGCAGTGTACCAAGTGAGATAAGAACCAGACTTCGTCAGGTTAAAAAGCACAACTAGGAAATCAGAGCAAACAGGCAAGTCAACAAACGACTGTCTCCCCTAAACACTGCAATGTGCATGCCCTGGAGCCAACTTTTCCCATCAACAACATGACCTTGGCACACTCCAAGGCCGTCACCAAAGTAGGTTATATCTCTCATACTAGGTGTGATTCATCAAAATGTTATGTGCATAGAGCAATTAAATTAGCAAAAATATAATTTACCCCTCAAACACATTTCAACTTTCAAATTATGAGAGAATTAATTTTATCAATATACATGCAGTGCTCCTGTCTTATTCTTCTCAGTGGGGTGTTGGATGTCATAGTTGTAACATGGTGTATTTTCACCATGCAAATCATTATGCCAGTGTCAAACAAGGAAAGTTTAATGTAACTTATGTCCTATGGTGTAACAGACTTTTGTACGAATTTACGGAGACTTGCGACAGAATTTTTAATTTTAAAGTAATTTATTTTCCTCTAGGAGATGAAAAGAGTCACAAACTAATTCAATGCAGTAATAACAAGAAATGTCCCATGTTTTATATGACTGCAACCACACCTCTTCCATCTAGTATTGAAGATGTACACTTACATTATGTTGAAGCATACCCAGACTTTGTTGAAAGCATTGTTTTACATTCTCCTAGTTGTAAAGACTTTTGTGTACAAACAGACAGTTTAAAGCCAGGACATAAGAAACACGCCCTTCTTGAAAGCAGAGTTCAAGAAGGGGATCTGGATCCAATGTTAAGAAGATGTATGAAAACATTGTTCACCAAAGATGCTAACAGTATATAAAAAAAATATAGGTTTTTAAAGAAAAATTTTGTATACAAATTTTTGGGGCAACCTGTACTTGTTTGATGCTATGTTTGGCACATCCTATATTTACTTGTGTGTGTTTTGAAACACTGTGTAGTTTAACAGAGAGAGAGAAATATATATATAAAAATATGTATATGCTAATTTGTTTGAATTAGCTTGTGTTTGTATACATATTGTCAATAAATTAATGTTGTAAAATTAATTACTTTCGTACATTTTATTAAAAGTCTACTTGATTTCCTAAGAAATGAAAAAATATATATTGATCTCAATAGAGAGAGATTTTTAAAAGATGTCTTGTTTCTATCAAAATATGCCAAATTAACAGATAGGCGTTTTGTCATGAAAAAGCCAGAGGAAAAATAAAATCAGATAACAAACAAACTATTAGTTCACCAAAAATTACTATTCAACTAAACATATTTGAACGTATCTCCTGTTAAAAGATGTCTGCTGAAAAAACCTGAGTAATATTTGACAAAATACTATAAATACATAAAATAAGTTATTATACCACCAACCTCCATAGAGTAATCAAGTTATGAAAGGAGGCTCTGGGTTCGAATCCTGGATAAGGCATGGTTGAAATA
This sequence comes from Dryococelus australis, assembly GCA_029891345.1. Classification (NCBI taxonomy): domain Eukaryota; kingdom Metazoa; phylum Arthropoda; class Insecta; order Phasmatodea; family Phasmatidae; genus Dryococelus; species Dryococelus australis. The sequence continues at coordinate 11,307,084 of CM057005.1, read as the reverse complement.
AATTAGTTTCCGGGCTCGAGTCCCAGGTGAGGTATGGAATAATGGACAAATCACATAATTGTAATGTATACAACAGCTTAATAATCGTTTGTACATGAGAGGATGTAATCATAGTTGGATCATAGTATTAAATTCAGGTTACAAACACCTTGTAATGCAAAAAGGTCGTGTTGAAATTACCATGGGTCATGTACAGAATCATTAAATAAGAAAGTAATTCTAATCTAATGGCTAAAAAACCGAATAAATGCACGTGCAACACGTTAAATTCCAACATACAAATGCGAACATTCAGAAAAAACATTAGATTATTTTTAATGCATTAAATTTGTTTGAAATTGTGTCACAGATATCTGAATTACGTAATATGTATGTGTTATGTGTTTTAAAAGTGAATTACATAATATCAATTTTTACGACAAGGGAGAGGTGGGGTATAAATAGGGCCACCCACTCCCCAGCACATCCCCACTTCGCACCGAACCTTGGTGCTGGGAGGATAGCCTCCCAAAGGCTTTGCCTGTATCCCTCCTCAAGGGAGCTGGTCAGCCACCGAGGTTTCTGGTTGGTTGCAGGCGAGTCACTTACGACTCGACAACACCGACTTTGCGATGTCGGCTGACAGGCGCACGACTCTGGAGGGAAGAAGCATGTAACAGCTAAATTGCCTGCTTCTTCCTCTGATAATTCGAGCACATAACAACACAGCACACCACATACAGATTATCACAAATCAAACAAAAAAACACATAGCAAAAACAGTTAAAACGACACAGATTAATGAATCAGTTTCAACCGATAATTCGTTTTCTCCTTTGGGAGAAGTAGACCCATTAGATGATAATCATAGTAGTACAAGCACAATAGTATCACAACAACACACATGTAAAAACACCACAGGCTCCGCCAGTTTACATTACACAAAACATTGTTAAATGGCTGTATAAACACTTTAAGAAAAATATTTTTGTAAAAATTTGGGTAACAAAAAAACAATATTTGAAGGTAATTGTCAGGGAGGAGAAACACTCCTTTTTCTGTGAATTCCTTTGGAAGAATTTCATACCACATTACACATATGCAGTGAAAGAGGAGAATTCAATGAAAGTAGCCATAAAAGGGCTATATCATGGAATAGACACAAAAGATCTCAAGGAAGAGTTCGATGATTATGGCTTTCGGCCTATTCATATATGGCAATTTAGAACACCAGAAGACAAACCTGCAGTCTATGGAGCAGTAATACATGAACACAAAGAGTTGGACATATTAGAAATTAGAGAACTCTATCACATATCAGTTCTACTGTATAAACACCACACTGAGGATGTAGTGCAGTGTAAGAAATGTTGCGCACTGGGCCACACTCAGAAATACTGTGCGCTTGGGCCTGTATGCGCTCGCTGTAGAGGCATGCACAGAAAAAAAGACTGTACTTTTAAAGACCAGGAAGGCAAATCAAAGTGGCTATGTACACTTTGCAAAAAAAACAGGACACTCGGCTGAATGGATTCAGTGCGAAGTGATCAAGAAACAGATACAAACCCAAAAACAAAAGATGGGCCTTAAACTCACCAAACAAACACTCAACAATTGGCAGGAATCGCGACCAAATATTCACTCAAAGGCTGAATTTCCTCCCCTTCTTCAAGAAGGGAAAATACAGACTGAACAAGGAAACACACACAAGGAACAAGCTCTTACACAACAGAAAAGAGACAAGCCCCAAAAACACGAGAGAAGGGACACCAACACAACAGAAAATGCGACCTTGTTCTCAGGATTGCAATAACTGGCCGTCTTTCTGCGAGAAACACAGTTCGCAACACTTTTGGACCAGTTTAGACCCATCATTACTCAGGCAAAAGCCTTAACAACACTTCACGAGAAGCAGTGTTGCTTCGCACAGCACTCATCACTTTATCACAGTAATCAATCAAATAGTTGAGGATATTTTAACTATAAAATCAACCCAAACTGACACTGTCATATTAAACACACAGTAACAAATATTTTGGTTGCTCTGCCCAGGTTGGTTATGTGGTAACTAGGGTAAGGTGGAAAATAGCCCCAACCACCACTCATCTTCCAGGTCAAGTGACACACATGTCAGTCGAGGTAGGGATCGGAGAAATAACACGATATGACATAGCTAATTTAGACTAGCTTAACTAATTTAATCTAGCTTAGGCTTTTACTAATATCACAGTGTATTAAAATTAATGTTATTTCAATTAATAATAGTAAAATTAAATAAAATATATATAGATATATAAAAATTAACAATAATAAAATTTTAAAATATTAAAATACAAAAAAACACAAAATACAAAAACACTTAAAAAATAATTATTAAAAAAATTTAACATGTAGTGTTTTATATGTTACAAACATAATTACATACTTACAATAATGCACCGACTTGATAGTCTGTTTCAGGTCGGAAGAAGATGATCCTCATTGAAAGGGTCGAGAGGGGGGAGGAAGCTCTGCTTTGACTAGGGCCTGGCAGACTCTGGTCCCAAGTGCCCCCCCCCCCCCTTTTATTGTTTTTGTTACTAAGGCTGGATTTCTTTCCTATGTCACAACACTCTGAAATGATAAAACCCACCCCGATGGCTGCTTCCTAGCGATTAGGGACTCACCGACACACTACATACGAGATTAAATAGCACACTTGTGTACAACATAACAACATGTTAGACAGACATCATGACACCTACATTCACTCCAGCCGGGAGGCTGGAGGGGAGCTTCACCCCCTTGCGGACTACACAAACACGTAAAATCACATATTAATAGGCGACAAAACAAAAACAGCCTAAATGTGGATCTGGAGCCCCAGACTTACACTGACACGGCCCCCGCCTGCAGACCCTATGATTAGTCCAAGTGTTGGGTGGCAATTGTTTTTACAAACACCCAGTGATTTATGGAAGCTATGGCTCCCAGTCTCACGACACACGTGTCATTCCAATGGCATGGCCAGCACATCATTTGCTGCTCTGACTTCATGGGGTCAACATCTCCCCCTCTTTAGTGCACGGACACATTGTGAGCCGGTTCGCACTGGAGGAGCTGCCTGCCCGGCCTTGACTTGTTCAAGGACAATGACCGTCCACCAGCCGCTACCTCTGCCAGAACTTGATGTGACAGGGTACGGTGAAGGAACCCCTCGTACATTGTTTCCGGCCTTCAGCCTTGCTCCCAGTTTACTGCTCACTGGGGAATTTTCCGCTTGCTGGGGTAGGGACCCTGGCGCTCATCTTGCTGGGCCAGGCTAGCGCTCAGCCTGTCTGACTTTGGGTTCAGACCTCCTTCGCAGCCTACCAGCTTCGCTACTAGAATTAAAGTAAGTGAATAATTTAATAAGTTTCGAGTTTTATAATTCTTTTGCAGTATATTGTTAAAACTTTTCATTAAATTTATTAAAAATTATTTCATTTGACTGCATTTTCTTACATGTTTTAGTAACTTTCTTATCAAATTTTTTACATTGTTCCTTAAAATCATTAAATCTGGAATTAATTTTTTGTATCATTAAAACTTGAATTAAATTTTATAAACTTTTAAAAAAATTATTAAAACTTTTAACAAAATGAATGAAAATTTCTTAAAATCGTTCAACTTTTAGCAAATGGTTAAAATTTGAATGAAATTCTATGAACTTTTTAACAAATCATTAGAACTTTTAACAAAATGAATGAAATTTTTAGCAAATCGTCAAAACTTGAATGAAATTTTCTTAAAATCGTTCGAACTTTTGAGCAAATCATTAAAACATTGAATGAAAATTTAAAAACTTTTTTACAAATCGTTCAACTTTTAAACAAATCGTTAAACTTTTTAACAAATTGTTAGCACTTGAATGAAATTTTCTTAAAATTGTTCAAACTTTGAAAGAAATTTTCTTTACATTATTAAACTTTTTAACAAATCGTTAAAACTTATAACAAAATAATTAAATTTTCTTAAAATCGTTAATTTTTTTTAGCAAATCGTTAAAAATTGAATGAAATGTTATAAAATGTATTCTAAATGAGATAAAACTTTTTTATGAATTTGGTAAAAATTGTTTATTATTAGTGTTAATTAATGATAAGTTGATTGGGTGCTTGAGGTGATGCAGCCCCACCCCATGTGTAATTTGTTTATTATTGTTAATTAATGTTAATTCGAATGTGTGCTTGAGGCGATGTAGTCCCACCTGCTGTTTAATTTGTTTATTAGTGTTAATTAATGATAAGTCGAATGGTTGCTTGAGGCGATGTAGTCCCACCTGCTGTGTAACTTGTTTATTAGTGTTAATTAATGATAAGTCGACTGGTTGCTTGAGGCGATGTAGTACCACCTACTGTGAAATTTGTTTATTTATGTTAATTCGAATGTGTGTGTATATATGACTGCGAGTATGAGTGCAGGAGAAAAGAGTTTCCATTAAATTCTATCTGGGTTGTTGATGTATATTTGAGAGGAATTTAATAAAGTTTTGAGGGAGAACTGGATGACCACCATAGTATTGCACTATGGACAAAATAAGAGACAATATCTCAAATTCAGGCCCTCTCTACACTGTTAAATCCTCACAAAAGTATGTTAAAACCTTCCAGAATATAATACCAAGTACTCTGAGAAAATATTTAAATATGTGTATGACTATGGGTATGAGTGCAGGGGAAATATGATGCGATTAATTTTAAGTTTAGTTATTTTTACATAGTTTTAAGAGATGATTAAGGGTGGGTTTTGGTTATGACTGATGTATGAAATATGGAACATCTAAAAGAAGGGAAGAACTAAGCTGGATACACCTAGTGTATTTAGGAAGTACATAACCTCAGCTTCCAAGCTTGTTCTGAGTGAGTTGTTTGGTGACAAATGTTTTAGTGCTTGATAAATGACCCTTGAGTACTTCTAACGAATGAAATGTTTTTGACGGGGTGGAATGGGCATCTAAGTTCATTTAAAGAGTTTTCATTACATTTTTCAAAGTTGTTGAAACACTGCACATAGATAGAGAATGGAGTATTTTTTTAAAATAATATTAGAGTAAAAGTTTATTTTGTAAATTTGTAAAATATATATTTTTTAAGAGTGTTTGTGTTTAGTTATTATATTTAGTATAGAGTGTTACTTCTTCACTAAAAAGTTCCAGCAAAATTCGTTATTAAATTTATGAAAATGATTTGACACTGTAAAATTCATAGATTTTTTTATGGTGTACAATACTTTGACGGTGTCGAGTAACTCACTATATTTTTTAAAAATGCATTTAAGTTTGAAAATATTTTAACTGGCCTTAAATTTCAATGCAACAGCATGAGTTTAAATTTCAATAATGTAAAACAAGTCGTCCGCTTGCTTTAAACGCAAACAATGTGAAAGTCAGTGAAGACAGGTCAAGGAAATGCATTGTATAGTGGCTAGAGCTGTGTGGTGGGAACTCGCCCGGGAGTTAGCTGGAGTCGACGGAGAGGCGGGGGTGAAGTTCTCCTGCTGGGGCGCATTGGCACCCCTAGGATCTGCGCATTGGTTGCTAGTTAGGTGGGCTAGGGGAAAGAGGAGTGTGCCTGGATGCTGATGCATACTACTGACAGAAGCAGTTTACTGAGCCATTCTTCAATATCTCGCCCACTCTGCACACAGCCCAAACTTGCAGCCCGCATGCGATCTTACACTGCTCCGACTATGCGTGCATCACCCTCATCAGGTCTTGAGACCTAAGTTTCGCTCGCTCCCCAAACACTCAATTCTCGACCTTCTGCTGCCTAGCTTTTTCTACAAGCCTTTAGAAAGTCTCGTCCCCTTATCTTTTGTAGAAAAAAACATGTAGCTGTAATCGACTGCCTTTTCCAAATAAATATAACTTTCCCTCAAAAAGTTTTATTTAAATAAAGAATACAGTGCTTTATGTTAATAACATATATTTTATTTACAGGTAGGTGAATAAAGTGATATTTTTTTCTCTTTCTCACGGCATTTCTGTTTAATTAATTGTGGTGTTGTAGCTATTGTAGAGGGGAAACTAAAGAAGCTTTAGTTACAATTCGAAATGAGTGAGCATAAGCAATCAAATATTGGCCTCCTGCTTGAAGATCTTTACATAAGTTATTCATATTCTGAATTGCAGATGCAAAGACAGTCTACAGCAAACTGTCTAGACAGTGTCTTTGACCTAAGCAGACACGAGTTAATATCTTGCAGTTTGATCTCTACTTAAGCGATTCGAGCACAGGTACACTTACAGAGAGTTCATAAACAACAAAAGATCGAAATGTGTCCGCTTCCCCCAAACATGGTAAGGTTGATCTTTTGAATTATAACTTATTTCTAACAGACTTAGAAAATTCTTGTGATTCGGACAGTGCTCAATCCATTTCACAATCGACTTTCGAGTCGATTAGAGATATTTCGCCAAGGAAGCCGGAAAATATTTCGTTTCCTGATTCTGCAGCCTCAGTGGAAGCTTTGCCAGACCTGACATATGAGCTCATGGCTACAGCGTTCGTGGGAAGACTAAATGATGTGGGGATAGTTAATGATAGGTTTAATAGTGATGCAGACTTTTCTCGTTTTTCCAGAGGTGTAAGGTCCCATTATTAAACTTAATAATGGCATTACCCCGGACTATTAGAGTTTCAGTTACCATAGTGGGTAAGCACTTGAAATTCCTACTATCTTCAAAGCAAAGCCCTCCCTGTCCTGCGCTCATCCGACGTGGGTTCAGTCTATGATGATGACTTCATCCCTTATCTTACTAACACACTTGAGGTGTTTAGTGCACGTGAATCTGGCTGGAGTCTGCAAATATTGACATACATTGATGTACATGTGTCCCAATACCAGCTGTTCACCATCGGTGCTGCGCACACTAAACTACCAAAGTTTATTTCCAATTATCTTGCTTGTGTCGATGTACACGGCCTGGAGGGAATGTGTTTCCACTATGTCATAGTAGCATCTTTGTTTCCAGCCACACAAAACCCCCACAGAACTAATTAATATCCAAAACCTCACTAAGTTTTGAATACTGCAGGTCTTTCGACCCCTGTAGTCACACAGGATATTCGAAAGTTCGAGGAGAACAATTCTATTTCTATCCATGTTTACTGTGTGGTGGACAAAGATAGCAATATAATTGACGAAACTTGCGAAAAGGGTGGGGTAGTACCCATGCTTGTTTCTCCTGTATGTCATGACAAACATGTGTTTATTTGGGCGATTCATGCTGCTCATTTGCATTTTGTATTAATTAGAAATTTGTCATGGCTGGTGCATAGTCAGCTGAGTAAGAGAGCCAATAAGAAATTTGTTTGCGAGCATTGTCTTCAGTATTTCCAAACTGAGTAGAAACTCGCAAGTCACGCTATTTATTCTTTGCCAGCAACAGAAAGCTGTTCGCAGTACTTTCCCCGCTGGAAACAACACGTACTTGGATTTAAAGATTACTGCAAAATGGTGGAGATAGGGTTTTGTCGCCTATTGTGATGTAGAATGTTGCCTGAAATCTATGTCCACTTGCTTGCCTAATGATGGAACTAGTAATATTACTACTATAAACCAACATGTTCCATATGCTTGTAGCATTTTGTTGGTCTGTTCATACAATCCAAGTTTATCTAACTATTTTGAGTATGTGGGTGCTGATTGTACGACCAATTAGTTGATAAATTAGTTGAACTTACAAAGTGGATTGCAGGAATCTACAGAGTTATTGTTTCAAATAAGCCTAAAACCCCTGCTGATGAAGCTAGGTTGGTGGCGCAGTAAAGTTGTAACATTTGTAAGGAAAAGCTCATTACAGATGATATTGTGGTCGATCGTGGCCATTTAGTAGGCGAAATCAGAGGTCACGTACATAATAAGTGCACCTTGAATTTCAGACTGCCCAAAAAACAACTTGTTGCTGTTTTTCATAACCTGCAAAACTACAATGCTCACTTTCTTATAAAGCCCCTGGCTGAATGTCACACACCACAACCCGACGGATCTGTGGTTATCGAAAACCAGGGTAAAATTCATGTGATTGGAATGACCCTTGAAAAATGCAAATGCATTACCAAACAAATTGCGAATGGGATTGATTTCAATGAAAAGCCACAATATTTCAAGTTATGATTTATTGATTTATTCCAATTCATGAGCACCTCTCTGGAAACTTTGGCAGGTAATTTGCTAGCTGTGCAATTGAGTATCACCTTCTCTATGTTTACAGACTACACCCAATTCGAAATGGCAAAATGGAAGGGAGTTTTTCCGTATGACTTAGTTAAGTCGCCAGACAGTCTGATGTGCAAGTCACTCCCACCAAAGGATGCATTTCATAATGTGATGAGAGGCGAAAGCATTAGCGATGAGGATTACACTCATGCCCAAGCCACATGAAATGCGTTCAACTGCATAAACTTGCTGCTATGCCATTCACTATTAATGTGTGGGCACTTGTTTGCTGGCAGATGTTTTTGAAAATTTCAGGACCTTATGTTTGGCTTGTTACGGTCTTCACCTTGCCATGTACGTCACAGCTCTGTCTCTTTCATGGGGCGCTTTATTGTTAATGACATGTGTGTGGCTAGATCTGTTGGCTGGTCCTGACATGTATATTTTTGTAGAACACTGGGTTAGGAGCAGCTTTATCCAGATTTTAAAAAGAAGTGCAGAAGCCAACAATAGTTACATGGGTGAAGACAACGACCCCAATGTGGCATCGAAATATATATGCTATTTGGACATCAATATGTTGTACAGTCATATGATGCAATCCAAGTTTCCGATTGGCAATTTTGAGTGGGATGAGTCTGGCGTGTTTTCAAAATGGGATTTTACAAACATGGTGAATGATAGTGACACTTCTTTTTTCGCAGAAGTTGATCTGTCTTTTCCAGACGAGTGTCATGATGCACTATCTGATCTGCTTTTGGCCCCAGAAAATGGCATACCCCGAATGGCTAGCATGAGAAACTATTTTGACACTCACACCGCAAAAGAAATATATTATACATGGGGAACACTGAGGCAGTAATTGATGTATGTATGGAGCCACACTTGACTCTGTTCATCGCATTTTGAGCTTTGAGCAGAAGGATTGGATGGCTCTTCACATCGAGTTTAACATTGAAAAACGTGCCCAGGTTGTGAACAAAGTTGAAAAATCGTTTTTCAAATTAATGGCTAATTCCATTTATGGAAAAACCTTGCAGAATTTCCCCCGGTAAAGGGGCATCAGAGTCGTTTCGAGGTTATAACACGATATATGGGGCTGCAGAGCTGATAGGACGCCCAACATTACAGGCATGACAGATTTTCAATGAGAATTTAGTCCTTATCGAGATGTCAAAGAGTTCTGTTGCATTCAACAAATCTTTGTGCACTGGTGTTGCCATTCTTGATCTACCAAAATAAACAGTCTATGAATTCCATTATCATTACATGAATACAAAATTTTTTCCGCCAGCCTGCCTTGCACCTCCTCTATTGTGACACCGATTCCTTGGTATTTTCAGTTGCTTGTGAGGACATCTATAAAGTACACTATCTACCAAAAAGTAATTGGGCACCTATCCACAATGTTTACTCGGTGGTTGTAACCCCGTTAGAATCTCGTTGGGCGACCTCTTACGGCTATAACAGCAGCCACCTTGTTTGGCATGCTCTCTACGAGTGTTTGCAGGACATCCACGCGGATTCGTCGCCATTCCTTTTGCTACCATTCCATGAGTTGAGCAATGGATTTTGGCCTCACCTGATGAGTCCTTACCCGGCGATCCAATTCGTCCCAAAGATGCTCTGTAGGGTTGAGGTCGGGGCTCTGGGTGGGTCAATCCAATAAGCAAACATCGTTGTCAGTCTACCACTGCATAGTAGCCCTTGAAACATGGCACCTGGCATTGTCATCCTGGAAGTAGCACGGGTCCATTCCATAAAAATGCTATAATCTTGGGAGTATTTCACTATCCAGAATTTTACAATAGGCCTCTGTGTTCATGCTACCATGGACAAACACCAGTGGTCCTATGCCGAAGGCCGTGAAACACAGGTCAACTGACGTACTGAATTACCTATCTTCACGGGTGCCCAAATACTTTCTGCTAGATAGTGTAACTACCCCAGTTTTAAAGGTGCGGTTTGTTACATCCAACTATGGGCTCGATAACCCACAAGGATTCCCTCACGAGAACAGAGACTGTACCGGGGTGATGAAAGATGAATGTGCTGGTCGCATCATCACGCACTTTGTGGGTTTCATCCTAAGCTTTACGCATACTTTGTTGTTGCGAATGAACAATGTATACGTAAGGCAAATTGTGTAAAACCTAACGTGTTATAATCACTCAGGCACGAGGATTATCGAAATTGCCTCGAAAATTGCACAATGGTTTTGGGGACCCAATGTCAGTTCCATTCGCATGTTCATGAAATCTACACCGAACGCATAACAAAGGTAGTGTTTTTGTCAGATATGGATAATAAGCGGTACATTGAGGCAGATGGAATATCAACTATACCTTTGGGGCACTACAGATTACCTAAGTAATTTTTTTTTATTTTCCTCCCTATAAAAGTTATGACACCACAACTAATACAGTCTGCCTATGACACCACAACTGCCAACACGACTCCGCCGATTATGTCCATCTGCCGCCACCACATGCACCTCCTGTTCCACAACCAACTTCACATCTATCTACAGTCTACAAATATCGACAACTATTTGCAACATCTCTTACAACACCATCAATGCTGCTACCTGTTTGCCTGACTGTAACAATAATACAATTGTCATTGATACATTTTACAAAATAGAAGAAGAAAATCACAGTGTGACAAAACATCTACGGGAAACTGTGTGTGTGTGTGTGAGTGTGTATTATACCCCAGTCATTCGGCGGTCGTGTGTGTAGAAAATACCCCGGATGTGACAAATGAACGATTTAAATGTGCATAATTATGTAAATAGAAAGGAAAAGGACGCCAATAACAGAGATGTAGTATATTTGTAAATATTTTGATAATCATTTTTGTACATATTTTTTTGTTCTGGTTTTTTTATAATGAATAATGTCTAAGAAGATTTTTGAAAATCTAAAAAATTAACTCTTAGGCTACTATTGCACAAAACTTAACATATATATGTCCTGTCCCCAACACGCCACACCTCAGTCAAGTGCCAGAGCTTCAAGGGTGAGAACGTACCAGAGCTGCTCCCTAACCCACAAAAAAAGAAAGGAAATAATAGTTTTGACACTTAGTACACTCTTGCACGAAACACACAAAAATCGGATGAAAAAATTTTTGATTGGATTTTATCGGATTAAAAATCAACCCTTTCCGTACATTTAACCCTTTCAATCAATTTAATAATTTCAATCGATTTAACTAACCCTTTCAATCAATTTGATATCAAAGAGTTAATCCGATTAATCAAAAGTGAAATTAAACCTGTGTGTACCTACTATTACCAGTTATTCCGTAGCCTTAAAATTTACCATGCGAAAAGTTCAGTTTTCAAAAAGATGCAGACAAAAAAATAATTCTGTTTTTGAGCTATATCTTCTCACATGAATCACGATATTAACCCAAAAAAATTGCCTTTAATGTAATCTTTCGCAGTGTGTATGTCACCTGGATGCTATTTATCTCTTTTGAAATTCAGTCGCCAGTTATGAATATTTCAGTGATGTGAAACAACGAAAGCCCTTTTATTTAATTTTTCTAAAGCAGGTTATATATTGTTTTTTTTTTTTCTCATTTCTCATTTTAATTACATGCAGTTATACATGTAAAATATTACACATTTCATATTATTCAATACCAGTGACTATATTTACAGTATTTTGCCATTATATTTCATTAACTTTATAATTACAAATAATCGATAATATTATTAGAGCACACATATACACATATACATGTATGTAGTTTGAAGATGTTATCTGAAAAAAGTGGGAGCCATAAAAATTACCATACTAAGCCAAATTGCACCAGCAATGGTCTATCGATGTACCACTACACAGCCATAAACTGTCTTATAGATGGTTACCCATACTTTTACCAGCAATTAGTATAGGCTATGTGTTGCCATTGCTGGAATACATTTGGTAAACCATTTATGGGACATTAATAGGTTACATAACCTCAGCCACCAGTTTCATTTCCATCAACATTCCATCAGTGGGCCATAGATGGCATGCCAAGTGTCTTCGTGCCAGAAATTAACCATAGCAAGGTCAAATGTTTAGGCCCATAAGTTTTCTGGGCCAGCAGTAATCTAGCAATGCCATCAATAAAACCACAATCGGCCGACTGTCTCTTAAGTGCGCGAAAAACAATAGTGAAGTGCCATCAGTAGCCCAAAAATGGGAAGCCATTTATGAGCCATTATTAGGTCACCTACTCTCAACCGTCAGTTTCATTTCCATCAATGTTACAGCAGTGATGCCAAGTGTCCTGTTGCCAGCAGTCAGCCATAACAGGGCCATTTGTGTAAACCCATAAGTATTCAATGCCAGCAGTCACCCAGCAGTGCCAATAGTAAAACCACAGCCGGCCGACTGTGGCTTGCTACATGGGAATGTCTAATAGTATGATTGGGAGGTATAGTTAGATTAAGTGATATTTTCATATTGTGGGTTTGGTAATGTTAATCATAATGCATGGTTCAATGGTTAATATGTCTTGTCTGCATGGCATGTTAGTTTTGCTGGTAATGTTTCATGGTAAGGGAATTGCGAATGAATTGTATGGTTTGTGCAAAATATTTGTGTGTGTTGTGATATAGATTGCAAGTACCAATGGTTATTAAGTTTTTTCTTCTAGAACATTTGCATTGCTGGTTTGGTGTTATGGTCTAATGGAATGCAATTTCGTTAAGGTTGGACTGTTGCCTATGGTATATTGTATGGTTGTTGGTATTAATTGAATGTGTGTTTGCTATTAAATCATGATGAAATGGTTTTTTAAAATACTTTGCTTTAATATTTCATAGGGATGTTTACATGATTTCTTTCTTGTCTTAGACGGTATAACGTATGGTGTTCTGTATAGTCGATATGGAGTAGGTAATGATTGGTGTAATGGTTTGTTTATGTAACTGTAATAACAAATGATAGAGTATTTTGCCTGGAATAATATGTAGAAATGGATGTTTGGTCTGTTTTTTAGCAGCGAGTATGATATGACATCAAACTATGATGAGTTATTTTAACATTCTTCCATAGGTATTTGAAGGTTTGGGCTATAAAGATAATTGATATATCATTAGTTATAATTGGACATTGGGAAGTGCTGGTCGACATTTAATTAATAATATTTTTATAGGGGTGAGATCTCTGTTTTTGTAAATAAACCAATGGCATATCGAGATGTGGGAAAAATTAATTATATATAAGTCTGAAAAAATACATGATTGTACAAAACAATTACAATATATCATGGATTTTAACATTAAGCTTATTGGTGAATGGTGTGTAGGAGATGAGATGGTTCTAACATAACTATTTCTTATAGCAAATGTTCTCTACTAAATGGAATATCTTGGGTGTGTATAGGTATGGGATGGTAGAATGATCGAACCCACGTCCTTCCGAATATTGAGTATAAATATGGTGTCTGCCTTCGCATGATAGACTACTAAGACATAAATATTGTTTAGTTCATGTGTGTAAAATATATTGAAAACTTTTTTAAAAAAATTAGCATAAATATTTTCTAAGCTTGCATTATAACTCTTATGATATGTTTAATTATCCAGGAATGATTTGAAAACATAATTTTTCTTCCCTCGTAAGTTACTAAGTTCACAAAAAGTACACTATCTACCAAAAAGTAATCGGGCACCTGTCCACAATGTTTGCTCGGTGGTTGTCACCCCGTTAGAATCTCGTAGGGCCACCTCTTGCAGCTATAACAGCAGCCACCCTGTCTGGCATGCTCTCTATGAGTGTTTGCAGGACATGCACCGGGATTTGCCACCATTCCTCTTGCAACCATTCTATGAGTTGAGCAATGGGTTTTGGCCGCGCCTGACGAGCCCTCACCCGGCGATCCAATTCGCCCCAAAGATGTTCTATTGGGTTGAGGTCGGGGCTCTGGGCGGGCCAGTCCAATCGGTGAACATTATTGTCGGCGTACCACTGCATAGTAGCCCTTGAAACATGGCTCCTGGCATTGTCATCCTGGAAGTAACACGGGCCCATTCCGTAAAAACGCCACAATGTTGGGAGCATATCATTATCCAGAATGTTACAATATGCCTCTGTGTTCATGCTAAAGGGGACAAACACCAGCGTTCCTACGCCGAAGGCCATGAAACAGCCCCACACCATCACTCCACCACCACCGAGTGCCTTAGTTGGCACTTTACACTCCGGCAGAAGACGTTCCCTGGGTAGATGCCACACCCATACACGTTCATCGGACCGGAATAAGGCAAATCTCGACTCATCACTCCACAAAACCAATTTACACTGTTCCAGTGTCCAGTTATGACGGTCCAAACACCGCCTGATTCGCCGAGCTTTGTTGATTGTCGTGATATGGGGCTTATGTGCAGCTGCTCTTCCGAAATATCCAAGTCGGTGGGCCTCTGTACGCAATGTTCCAATGGAAACAATTGGCACAATGAGTATCGACCTTCCACTTACACAGGACGAATGCGACCGTTGATTTGGGCCTGTTTACCTTCCGTGCAATCGCCCGGCTAGACAGCCCACTGAGATGGCAGCCCACAATTACGCCCTTATCAAAATCCGATAGCTCTGTACCTTGTGCCATCTCCTTGTCAACTGGTTTCACACCGGCCTGCAGCTTATGGTGGCCACAAAAGTCAACTGACGTACTGAATTACCATTCTTCACGGGTGCCCAATTACTTTTTGGTCGATAGTGTATAAATGGTTGCTGTGTTTAGGTAAACGAGACTGGTAGCAAGCGATGAAGGTTTAGGTATTTATTTTATTCTGTTTGTGTGTGTGTTTTTATATAATGAATAGTAAAAACTATTTCTACGTGCATAGCATATAGCCTCTACTTATGAGGCGTCGCTGTGGCAGATACAATATAGTAAGGACAGTTTGGATTTTAACAGCAGATTTTTCTTGGTCTGTTACTCTGAAACTCGGGTGGGAAAATACATAAAAACCGTACTATATCTTCATGATGTTTCCGCAAACAAATATTTATTAAGAACCAGGACATAAGTATTCATAATAATGGATATACACATTTACATATAGTACAATGTTCGGGTTACAAAAGTACAACCAATAACTTATTTAAAATGAACGTTAACATTAATGCCAACATATTTTAACATGTATCACAGTCGAATCGGGATAAAAATAAATAATATTCTCTGAAACAAAAGAGTTGGGCACACACAATAACAAAATTGTCACTGGTAGTTACAAATATGTCACCACTTAACTTTGTTAAAGGCTGTTCACAGCAAAGTGAGCACTGTTGAAAGTTCGCGGTAAAGTGAGGAGATTTGAAATCAAACTTGGAATAAAATCACGATCCATTAACTGCATATACACTACCGTATTCACTGGCGTGCAGGCTCGCAATTAATTCGGCAGCAAATTAAGTAAAACAGTTACAAGTCTCGACGTTCTTTAGCGAGTTTAATAATTACAATTGTAGACAGTCATTTCTGCTTCTTTCTCCTTGTACACGTTACCTGAGAGTGTGAATTTGCGTTTTAGCAACATATATTTACGTTCTCAATTGACAGGCGCGCATGATTGAAGTCATTTGGCTCAGGACAACGCCTATTTTACATATGGCGGAAGAATACAAAATGTGAAGTAAAGTAGAAATTTCGCACCTTACTGCGAACATCTCATATATATATATAGCTTAGTAACATTCTCCTGACCACGCTTCTGTAACATTATAAAGTGCCATTACACTCTTGAAAACAAAAAGAAAACATTTATTCCATCTATTAGTGCATTTTTATTCACATTTAGACGTATTTAGGTAAAAATCTAAATTGCTAAATACAAGGAAGATTTATGTAAATGAAAATAAATGACATTTTATGCAGAAATGTTTTGCATACACATTTTAAGTGTTACGTTCGTTTTATTTTTACAATTATATTTCAAAAATTTGACTTTGAAAGTATAACATTACAGTGTTGTAATGTGGCCAATGTAAACAATAAATAATAACATCTTACCAGTATTAACAATTTTATTCATCATCTTGAAATATTTTAGAGGAAACATCAGCTATTATGTTACAGATTCAGTCGTCCAGAATATTATGTAACTCAGCAGCACCACTGTTTAAAAAATGAATTTAATTCTGCAATTTTTTTACAAACTGGTTACTGCAAAATGCGTGAAATGTACTTACTGTTGATGCACTTTCACCAACAGTGTTAAAGCGAATATGTCCACCATTTCGGACATGACTTCTTACTTCCATGACGCATTGATGGAATATAGAATGTGAACATAGTGTACTTAAAAGCTGCAGTTCGTTAAGAGTCTACTAAATTGTGTTTACAGCAAATTCGCTTCACGACGTTCCTTATTACGACGCATTTTTCACTTTAAAGTATATTTTTCATATTCTTCTGGGAAATTTCGCAAATGTATAAAGTACTAGTGGTATAAAATATAAAATAAATTCCTTTGGTGTGATGCCATGTATTAACTGGCAAAATTTTACTGTTCTAAAATC
Organism: Dryococelus australis; assembly: GCA_029891345.1. Classification (NCBI taxonomy): domain Eukaryota; kingdom Metazoa; phylum Arthropoda; class Insecta; order Phasmatodea; family Phasmatidae; genus Dryococelus; species Dryococelus australis. The sequence continues at coordinate 11,290,393 of CM057005.1, read as the reverse complement.
TCTTTCTTGAAAATGCTTCTGCTGAAGAAAACCTGCCAAAAGTCAACAAATTTAATGAGATGAAGACGACGTGGTGAAATGTGCGTATTTTTTGACTGATGTATATTAATCAGATAGTACAACGTAGATTTAGACAAAATGTGAATCATGCAAACTTCCATGACAATGCTTATTCCTGCAAAGTGCGCATCTCAAATTGTCAAAAGATAATTTTTATTGTTAGCTTCTTGTTATTTCCGTCCACAGATTTCACAGTGCTTATTGGGAGGATTATAACAAGTTTGATTTACTTAATGTAGTTATAACGTTGTATTTGAAAACATATAAGTCGATACAAAGAATGAGGGTGATATGCGAATATCGTCTTCTGGATTTTAAGGGCAGAATTCTATTCAAATAGATCATTTTTGAAGAAGAAACAACAGTGATCTCTAAGAACACAATGATCTTGAACGTCATTGTCTATAGTCCCCTATTAATAAAGATTTGCTTCACGACAGAAACTATTTTTTGTTTGCCTACATTTTTTGTCCAGGAAATTTCTTGATCAAGTGGAGTGTTCAGTAAAAGTAAAAATAACCAATGTTTGAAAAGGTTAGTATTTTTACATTCAAATTTCACAAGAATATCAGTGTTCTTCAGACAAATAGTTTAATTAAGACATGTTATAAACAGCATAATTTATATTGGGGCATGTGGCTGTTATAACTTACAAAAGAAATATTGAAAATAATATCAAATACACAAGTGTATTTGATAATATTCTTTTTGCTTTTCACTAATTTGGTTTTAATACATTTTCGGTAGCAGGAACTGGTAACATGAGTGTAATGTGAAGGAACATTACTTAAATAACCAACTTCGATAAAACTATATACACATGAAAGATCAATGCTACTTTTTGCATAAATAGTACTATCGCCAAAAGTGTCTATGGAAAGAACAGTTATTTGTAAAAAATGCAAGGGATCGTTAATTAGCATACATTTTTGGCGAAAAAGATTATTTCACTGTCGGCAATCGTCTCTGCATATATGTTTAAAACATTGTGCTGAATGAGCATTTCTAATATTATTCGGTCGAAAACATCTGTCTATGTTGCAGTAAAGAAATGAGTGGTGATCAAATAGGGAGAGCTTATTTCCATTGACGTTTTTCGGCAGGAAGTAGAAGAGAGCGTGCGAAACCATAATTTAATGTCTTCTTAGCATTACAGGGTTAAATCCCTTACTTAAGTGCAATCGCACAACCATTGCTCTAGGAAGTAGCTTCAGTACGCGTGGAGTTCTGCGCCGTCGTTTCTCGTAACACGAGCGTCTGGGTACTGGAGTGTTCTCCACATCGAGCCATTTCCTGTTCCACCTCGTAGATGCTGGGTCCAAGAGCCTCCTTGAGGCGCTTAAAGGCAACCACCACCTCGCCTGTGCTATCACCCGGCTCTGGCCACTCCAGGTATGTGCGCGTGTCCATCAGGTACTTAAGATGGAGAGGCAAAGAACTCCGGTCCAGCCTCTCCAATTCTACGAGCACCAGAAATTCCCGGGAATCTTCGAACAGCTTGTGGTTGGCCAACTCCAGCTCCATCTTGCACCACTAAAACACACAATACATAGTGTTGATATTAAATTGCAAATTTATAGGTGTATATTTAAACTAAGACTTAAAGATAATCGTTATCTTAATCCAATTTAACTTAATCCTTAATATAGTCTAATTAATTATTATAGTAATTATAATATATAAGTATGCAACTGCTAATTACAATATTGTAGATATAAGTATGCAACATCTGATAGCGACATCACTAAAATGGATTGTGATTTTTCATACGCTCCGTAATAGAACTTCCAATTCAAGTTCAGTTAACTTAATACAAGGAATAACTTTCAGGAGAACCTGTGGGAGTAGAAGTGGGAGAAGAGGAAGGAAACGCAATTGCGTTATGACTCATCCATGGAAGAAAACCTCACAGACGAAAGTTCGGTAAATATTTACAAAAAATTTGATGTTCGTTTCATATACTACAAACAAATATTTTATGTACCTTTCACGATATTACTATGTATGCCATTACAGACTGCCTATGCTATAAGGACGTCACAGACTGCCTCTGCTATAAGGACGTTTTGCTGATTACATTATTTGATGGTTTAAATTACACCCAAGTTAAACTTACACTCAAAATATTATTACAACTGCAATTTTCGTTTAAATATTATTTCGTTCTGATTTTAACATTATGTTATAGAGTAGTTTAACACCTATCCAACAAATACTTTAACATGAAAATTGTTTAAATATTTAGGAAGAATTTTGTATTTATTTATTTTGCGAAAACCAAATGCTGCTTTCCAAAATTGCGGCAAAATGCCAAAATTACAAAAATGGTTCCATTCTGATTCCATCCTTAGCATACAAAAACTGAAATGCAATAAAAAAATGGCCCCACAAAATCGCATATACTGTGGTTTCTCGACCGGACTATATCGGGTAGATGTGTGTAGGAAACAAATGGAAGCTCGAATTGGCCTAAGCAGATAGGAAACTTGATAGGATAATCTTGTATCAGACATGTGGTAGGGATGTTAACTATTTACGGTTAATTTAATACTGATTTTCGAAAAACTCTACAATGACTTTACGGACGTCCTGCATATTATACATATACGAAGTTCGTTGTAAGATCTTGCAAATATTTTGTTGTGTTATCAACAGCATGTTACACATATTAAATCTCAACGCAGTTCTCTAAAATAAGCAAATGGAGTTTAAAATGCGTGTGGTAGTAACCTCATCATCTTGAATGATGGAAATTGGAGACACAAGCTCAAAATATGTGGTATTCTATAAATACTGGGGATTTCCTGACGTCATGTAAAAGTTGAAAAGAATGTCTGTAATACATTATTTTCGAAAGTAAATATTAATAATATTATAAACGCGAAAGTTTGTATGTTTGTTTGTTACTCAATCACGTCATGACAATTCCACGGATTTTTATGCCATTTGGTACAGGGGTAGGTTATATTTTGGATTAGCACATGGGGTACTCTTCATCATGGATAAACGAACAGTTCCGTAGGGAATATATAAAATATGCCAACAACAATTTCAGTAGGCGCTGGAGATAGGGCACTTGGTTATTATAACTACGGTTTGAATTTTTCAGTAGGCGCTGGAGATAGGGCACTTGGTTATTATAACTACGGTTTGAATTTTTCAGTAGGCGCTGGAGATAGGGCACTTGGTTATTATAACTACGGTTTGAATTTTTCAGTAGGCGCTGGAGATAGGGCACTTGGTTATTATAACTACGGCTTGAATTTTTCAGTAGGCGCTGGAGATAGGGCACTTGGTTATTATAACTACGGCTTGAATTTTTCAGTAGGCGCTGGAGATAGGGCACTTGGTTATTATAACTACGGTTTGAATTTTTCAGTAGGCGCTGGAGATAGGGCACTTGGTTATTATAACTACGGCTTGAATTTTTCAGTAGGCGCTGGAGATAGGGCACTTGGTTATTATAACTACGGTTTGAATTTTTCAGTAGGCGCTGGAGATAGGGCACTTGGTTATTATAACTACGGTTTGAATTTTTCAGTAGGCACTGGAGATAGGGCACTTGGTTATTATAACTACGGCTTGAATTTTTCAGTAGGCGCTGGAGATAGGGCACTTGGTTATTATAACTACGGCTTGAATTTTTCAGTAGGCGCTGGAGATAGGGCACTTGGTTATTATAACTACGGTTAGAATTTTTCACGCAGGTAGAGCTACGGCTAACAGTTAGTATAGGCTGTTCATGGTAAAATGAACACTTATGGAATTTCTGTTTATGATCTACTTGTATTCTCGTTGTGTGTTCTTACACTTTATGTAAAATTAACATTGCCGTGTGCCTCATCACTTTATTCACGCGTTGGTCAAGTGAAACTGTAAAATTATTAGAAAAGTAATTATTGTACAAATCTACTCATTTTTACAGTTCAATGCGTGGAAAAAACAGAAAGCGAGAGAAGTAATTTAAGTTATGTAGTTACCTAACACTTTATTCGACGGTAAAATATGGAACTACTTTCCCCTCCACTGTTACCAACTTTACTGGGCACAAGTCACTCAGTGCGCCCGTTAAAAGATGTGCAGGTAGGGGCAGTCACATTTTTCTAAGGTTGATTTCAAAAGTGCCCACTTTACCGTGAACAGCCTTTATCTCTATAAACCATCCGTACTTTCGCCACAACGGGTTTTCAAGTTCACCCAAAATCTATACAGAGGAGAACTACATATATTTGTATACTGTCTATAAACCAGAGTAAAATATTCACACTGCCAGAACAATATAAAAACAAAACAAGTGTAATATCTAAAATCCATTTATTGTTTTTTCCATAATAATTTCCTGAATGTTGTCTAGTTTGCGTGCCTATAAAAGGGTTATATATAATATCGTTACTCGTTTGAGAAAGTAACATATCATCTGAAAAATTGCTATTATGAGTAATATTTACTGATGGCGGTCTGAAATATTTATTCTAAATGTATCGGCATTTTCCAACAAACTGTTAATTTATTCATGTAAGCTACCCAGAGACTTAGAAATGATCAATTTTGTTCAATAACGTTAAATTATGCCCCCCCCCCACCCCCAAGTCAAATGACACATCTTTATCCCGCTGCTTTGAGAAAAAGGTTTTGTTAAATCAAACAAAATACGTTTGGTGCAATCAAATAATTTGTTTGTATAGGGGCAGTAAAATATTTTGTTGCTGAAACCAAATTATTTTGTTGTTCTCATTTGGTTGCCCCAAACTGTAAGATTTGGCTGGTGCAACTAAATATTTGTTTGGCTGCACATAAATTTAACAGTTTGCAAGTACGGCCGAGTTTCGAACCTAGATCACCTGCTTTCGAGCACTACGCCTTAAGCCGATACTACACGATACCTGCAGACGTACTTGGTTCTTGTACAAGGCCTTTCATTGGCCTTTCATCAATGTACCCACATTGATGAAAGGCCAATTTACACCCTAAAATCCTCGATTTTTCGTAAATTTACTATGTTTTTTCCAATAATTCCAACTTTTTTCCCTCGAATTTCGAGCAAAAAAAGCCCTCAAAACAGTCTCAACAAAAAGTCTAAAAGCTGCAAAAAAAGACCAAAAAACCGACCAAAACAAGCAAATTTTCAACTTTTCAAAAAAGATCCTGCATGATTTGTGTCAATTTAAAAACATGCACATTTAAGCTAAAATCTAGCAAAATTAACTAAAAATCTGATTAAATATTATCTTATTATTCATTATAGTTTATATTCGAAGCTCTACTAATTTTTTAAAAACTTCTTCCATCTGCTCTAGATTTTCACCTATTTCTCCAAATTCATATGTATTGTCAATGGTGCAAGTCTTGTAAATTAGAATGAAATTGTTGACTAATTCTCTTATTTCGTCAGATGCACTATCTGATCTATAGGAAGGCGGCTTTGAACCACCGCCACCTTTTAAAATGTTAGCCAAACTACAAGGTAAAAGATATGGTTCCATTTTTATTTATAATGAAATATTTATTAAGAGAAAGAAAAAGCTCATTTAGAATTATGAAAATGATATTTTATTTGATCAAATAAATCATCTATATATCTAAAAATTCGTAAAAGTTTTAAAAGCAATGAATTGACTATAAGTCTAAAAACTTGTATTAAATATTGAAACATTTTGATGTTTCTCCCATTTAATGATATAAAAATTTTATATATCTTCAGTAATTCTCTCTTTAAAATAATCACAAGTTAAATTTCTTTGACTAATTATAATAACATTGCAAATTGTTCCCACTCCAACAGCCTTATCAAAAATCAACACGAATTTTTATATTTGTCTTTTATTTAACTACAGTTGTTTTTCTATATAACCAATCAATAATTTACAATGGGTCTTTACCCCCAAAATGAATAATAATTGCTATTACCATCAAAGTTTAGAGTCGGCTTATAATAAAGTTCATTATTTCTACATACAGTATCTAGTTTTGTTTTAGAATTTCTAAAATCGTTATATGCAAGAAACACTTTATCACAAAAAATATTGCCAATATCTAGATTCCAATTTTCTTTTGGAAATATTTACTTTCTTCCATTTTTAACATAAATATTTCTTACATTACAGTGATCAAACATAGAAGCATGTTCAACACGATATTTCTATTAGTTTGAAAGCTTACAATTACAAAATCGGGCATGACAAATTGTAAATTTTTTAACTCATATATCTAAGTTTAAAGCAGTTTATCCAGTAGGAAGTTCTTTTTCTAAAAATTGCCAATAATAAAAACTAATAGGAATTTTAGGGTTTTCGTAAATATATATTTTAAATTTCAATGGTTGTGTTAGGTTCATATTCAACAATACGCCACGTAATTTATAATTTTTGAATAAAAAATTTACCTGGAGCAGCATACTCTCTTTCGAGTGAACCATCATCTTTCTTTTTTTGATAAACAAATAAACAATTACTATCAGATGAATTACGAATAAAAGTAATTTATAGCCACCGTTCCTACAAACTTCATTGTTATCATGAACAAAACCAAACAGATATTTAAGAGGGTATATTATTTCATTTGGTTTAACACTATGAGTAGCTTTTACCCGATAGAAATCATCGACACAACTTAATTCTAAATAACTTTGTTCCCCTGGAGATCTTGACAAAGTAGTCATTACTGTTGATGTTATTCCGGGATTATCAACATCTTCAATAATATGTCCATGTTTTGAGATTTCTACTCTAGAAAATTGAAAAGGAAAAATGTTAGAGTAAACATCGATATGATGTGATTTATCATATACTGATTCATTTCTTTCTTTGTCTATTTTTAATAAACGAAATTGCTCATAAACATAAGCATCATTTTGAAAAGAAAAGTCGTCTCTTATAAGAATACCAAATTCATCATAATATTGTACACATTTAAATTCCCCCTAGTTTGATCATTTGGGGGAAATTTTGTCTATCAAAGCTCTCAATACATTTATAACTGATTTAGAAGAAAATGTATATATAAATGAAAGATTCAAAGAACATTTCTCTAGCTAAATTACTCATCGAAAGATACAGAAACTATAAAAAGAATCATGAGGCAGACTACGAAAAAATAAGAAAAAAGAGCTACCTTAAATTGACGAATTACGCAAAATTGGCAAAAATGTGGAATATATACGTGAAGAAAATAAAAACTTAAAAAATAAATACATTAGTTCCAGTAGCAGCAAAAAATTTAGATTATCCTCCAAAACCACAAGAAACATCATTTGAAAGAGAATTATTCCCAAAATCACCTAATTTAGAAGAGCACATGGGAATTGTACCATTGAATAATTTGACGCAGCATGCATCTGATTCTACTATAAATCTTGGAACAGAAATATTTAAAAGAATTAATGTTATCGAAGGAAAATTTGGGTTGTGTGGAGTTGGGCAAGATTTTTACATTGGCAAAACACTAGTAACAATAAATCATGATAAACTATTTGTTAAGAATAAAAAATATCAATTAACAACAGGACTCTGTAAGTTGTTAACAGAAAATTCACCAGAAGCTCTTGAGAATACATTTCATGATAGGGATTATAAAAATTACGCGGAAATTGTTCAAACAACCAATATTGCATTCCAAGAAAATGATCCTACAAAAATTTTAGCTTCGAGTGGAGGTTGTAAATACATAAATATAACTAAACCAATTTATTATAATTATATAAAACAATCCAAATCAGCACTAAACACACCCAAAAGAATGGTCTGGAGAAGTTATAAAAAATACAATATTTTATCAAAAGAATATATTTGGATGGGCGATGTTAGAGAACTAATAGACATATTGTTAGTTATTCGTGGTGAAGAAAATGCTGGAAATAAAATTTTTTACAACAAAAAAGTGTACATAATGAATATGTTGAGCAATACATTTTCTGAATTTGTTATTAAAAATCCAAAAGGAATTCCATTTCTTATAAGAGTTTTAAATGTAATTCCTCATTAATTTTGAATTCTGAACATTGCGGTAAAGATATAATAAATTGGGCACTAAACAATTTAAATTTACCTGAAATGCATTTGTCTGGTTTCAATTATTTGAGGTCAATTTAAAACTTTTGATATACCCATTGATCAAATAAAATATTTGTGTATGGATACATTTTTAACAAAATATCAACTTTAGAGAAAGAATAAAACATTAAAAGAAGGTAAAGGTTTCTTATTAGTTTGGTCAATACCAACAATCAAAAAATTATGAAAAGAAAAATCAGGAAAGTTTTTACATCATGGAGGTTTTTTACCTATTTTATTTGCGCTCCACTTGGAGCTTTAGCTAGAGAAGCTAATGCAATTTACAATTATGTTGAACAAACTAGAAAAATAAAAAAGAATTAGAAGAACAATAGAGACACAATTTAGCAATGGAAAATAAATCAGGAAGTGGGTTAGTTGCAAAGAGAGGGAGATCAAAAAAAAAATTGAATATATCCCCATTATCTAATACTTCAGAAATATGTAAAAACACTAAATATTAAACATTTCAGAAATGTTTATATGATTGATGAATTACCTAAAAGTATTCACAAAAATGAATATGCTGTGGTTAATTTTGACATTTTAACAAATCCTGGTACTCATTGGTTTTGCTATTTTAAAGAAATCAACAATGTCTACTATTTCGATTCATTTGGAGGTAATGTTCCTAATAATCTAACTAATTATTTTAAAAATAGAAAGCTTTATTACAATGATAATATAATTCAGAATTTATATTTGGACATCTATGTATAATTGTATTACGCCTTTTTTCGAAAGGTTTTAAGTTAAATTATATAATTTCTTTATTATTAAATGACGGATATATTTGGATAACCATTAATCAAATCTTTAAATAAAATTGTTGACACCAATGCTAATACTTTAAAAACTAATGTAGATTCATAATTCAATTCCAATGTTTCTTCTTTACAAAGTAAACTGTCGAACTGTTTTGATTATACAAAATCTTATGTTTCTTTTCTAGGACATAGAATTGTTAATATAGATCCCCCTATTAATAATAAATATGCAGTCAATAAAAGATTTTAAGTATTCATATAACAGATTAAGCATTAAAAAACTATGTAGATTCGAAATACTGTAGTATTGTTTCTGCTTACATATTAAAAAAAGATGTAGATTAGAAATATAAAACTATTGTTTCTGATTATGCATTTAAAACATATCTAGAATCGAAATACAATATTATTGTTTTTAATGAAGTTATAACTATCCGTAGATGTCAATATGATATTTAATCATTAAAAGAAGTTATAATGTCAATTGATCCATTTTCAACAAATAAAACTGAATTAACATCAGATAGTGTGTAGAATAGAGTTTTGGTTAAATCCAAGTTTGATATTAAATTTGACAATCGAATGTCCAATATGTTTAGTTTTGAAAGAGATATTATTATTGAGAAAGACTAAATTGTTAAGTACCTAATTTTAATCCAATTAAAACAATAGATTTCCATGGTAATCTGGTATATGGTATGTTTATTAAATATAATGAATCTAATCGTTTAGAAACTGATATAATTGCTAGTTTCCCACCAATAACTATGTTTGGTTTTGTGTGGTTCAATTATATTGTTTTAGAAATTAGGGATGTAGATGGGAAACTAATTTATTTCAATGGTGTTGATATCGATATTTTACAAACTAAATATGTTTAAAGTATGAAACTTTTCGTTCAGAAATACTTGAGATGAATTGTTTTTATCCTAACTCTCATTAATAAAATTATACATTTTGATATCCATAAGGTAATGTATCTATTTTATTTTCTAGTACGGTTCTCTTGTTATCAAAGGTACTTAATACTATTTAACTTCGACTGTACATATATTGTGTTTTTCACTTCTTATTAAACTCATTGTTCTATATTGTATTTTTTCATTAAACAAACAAATATTATAATCGTCACTGCACATTTTTTCATACTTTACAATTTTTTATTTTCTTTGTCATCAACTCTATATGTATACATTTTTTCTCTGAAACCAACAAATTCACTCATTATTTTGCCATTACATGCATCTGTCATCTTACCTAAAACTTTCTTATTTATGTGTGGCATATTATAGATATTGTCTTTTGAATAATCACTTGTACCAAATTTTTCTATCATTGTTTTCATGTCTTCGTAAAAATCTTCCATTTTTATGTTATAAATGTATGAATTGGTATCTTGATAGGCCAATTCAATTTTATCACCATATTTTGGGTTCATCACTTTATAATGAAAATCATGTATTAATTCTTTTGATAGATCTAGAATTAACATACCAACATGAATAGGCTTATTAAAGTTTATAATTGTTTTATTAATATGCATAGCTACAAGATTCTCATTAAATATAGTACTTTTATTGAAATTACTTTTGCTACTAATTTATAACATACTTTTTCATTTTAGATCAGTCTTATATCTTCTCTATTTCTTATATTTTCCATAGTTTTACCAAAAATGGAATTATTCATCAACTTATAAAAGTCTTTTTCAAAGCTATTTTGGGTATTAGTTCTTATTTATGTACTCGAATCTATATAAATTTTTAACCAATCAGATGGGTTAAACTTTAATATCCTATGTATTTTGGCAAGCTTTAATCCATTATTTAGGCATGTTTTAAAACACAATAGTGTATTACCTATTCTTGTTTAAGTAAAGTTGTTAATAATTTAGATTGATTTGTTCCTGGAACTACCTTATTTTCTGGACAAAATGGAAGATCTTTGTGTATGTTATGTAGTTTTTGTAGTAGTTCTAAATCAACTTCTAATACCTATCCATGTGGTGAATCATCCATAAAATTTAATATAGTTTTAGTCCAATAATTTAAATTAAATTCTGTATTAATAAACCATTCAAAACTCCATATGGCAAATATTCTGACATTGTCCAACCATAAAGATTATTTGCATCGACATATGCTAAATAATTAGACTCTCGATTTGGATTAAAATCTTCTAAATATTTATTATTTGCTTTAACATATAGCCTACAACACTGCGATATTCTACCTCTAATTTTTTTTCTATCATAAAAATCATATCATAATTTATTGTGTAATAAATCTAATGGTTGTTTAGTCATTTTTAACATTGCTTCACACGATAAACCTGGTACTGTAAAATACTATGTGGGTTCTAAGTCATATGCATTTATACATGTTTCTGTAAAATTTTCAAACACATCTGCTAACAATAACACATCACTTAAAAAATATATGTCATGATATTCCCAAAGATTTTTAATAATCAATTGGTTCCATACACATTTTGCATGTTCATAATCATCATCAGTTATGTCACATTCATTTAATTAATTGTAAAATTCACTCTTTGGTGGAACATTTTGGAAATTTTTCCAGCTGTCCATATAATCATATTTCTACAAAATAAATCTGCTTTATCTTCTGGAAATGTTTTTGTGCATGTTTCATTTTATCCTTAGTTATATTAGATGATAGTTTATCTAAACCACTTGCCATAAATTTAAATGTCAATAAATCTCATTTTTAAATGTTTTGTTTCTTTCCCAAAAGTATGAAACCATTCTTCATTACTTGCAAGTAAATCGATCTTTTTTTTTATCATATCCTAGCACTTTAATAAGTAAATGAGCATCATATCTGGCTAAGTTATGAAGATTAATTTGAACAAAATTATGTAATATTAATTGGAGATTGTAATTGTTGCATACTGAATTAATGAATATTCCAGTTATAAGATCATGCTAGCGTAATTTTTTATTTAGCTCCATATATTCACATTGGCAACAGAACACTTTTTAGATATATTATTCAATTTGTGAATATTTTTCCCTAATTTTTTCTACTTCTTTTTTTCAGTGCTTGTATAAAATGCTGATATGCAAATGCACCTCCATATACAACAGGTGGTTTATATTCACCTTAAGTACTACAATATAATAACAAAAACCAGAAGCTTTGTGTAACTGATATTTTATTGTTTATGATTCTTTATTCAACTTTATATCAATGGTATTTTTTTGTTCATTAGTAAGTTTATATCTTTATTTAAGTATCTCCTTATAAAGGTCATTATCAATATAATCCTCTGTAAAAACTGGACATTTTTGGATTAATAGAATATTTTTTATTTCCTTCGGATATGGTTTAGCTGTTTATATATATATATATATATATATATATATATATATATATATATATATATATATATATATATATATATATATATATATATATATTTGGGATTGATTCGAAATCTGCATATATTGCAAAAGGAACTTTTGTTGTATGTTTGTAGTTTTTAAATTTCATCTGTTCGCCTTTCAAAGGTAAAGTGATTCTTACTGGTTCATTTTTAGAACAGTCTTCTGTACATTTATTTGATTTTTTCTTGTGAGTAGAATAATAGAAGACATATATCACATATATATATATGTTTTCTGTCATTGATTGCTGAAAGCAGTTTCGATAAATATTTTATCCAAAAATAATGTGAATTTTTATCATCTTTGAAATGAAGTAAATTTATATACTTATACTTTTTATTCTTTATGAGTTTTAGCAGCTGTACTGTGGATTTACCTTCAATTGAGTATACATTTATAGATGAATCAATTTGATTTTCTTTGCTATATCATCAATTTTAATAGGATATTCATATTTATCTATTACTTTGTCGATGTTAAGCCTCACATTTTTATATTTAGTTACTCATTCTGGGTCTATTTTTCTACTGGAAACAATGCAGACTTGATTGCCCAAAGAAAACATTTTTGATCTTCGTTTTTCACATTTTTTCATGCTTCTTTATTCTTAATTTATTTTGGTAGATTAATATATGATGCACCATTTAATGTATTATACATATTTATAGCTAGTTGTATTCCAATTATTCTATCTAAAGTCCATCCTGAACCTCTTCTTTGAAATTCAGATCATTGTGTAAGTAATTCCTATTCTATGATTTTGTATATCTTTATCATTTCCCCTTCGTTTAGTATTGTATGTTTAAATGACTGTAATGTAAATAATTCTACTTGAATATTCTCTTGCTTGCATCAATTCGTAAATAAATTAATGTTAGTTTTCAATCCTTTAAATACCCTAAGATTATTATATATTACTTCAAATACCTTATCTTTTACTTGAGTTAAAAATTGATAAGGTTGTACTAAATTAAAGCTATTTTAAATGTTATATGTTCATACCCTGCCTTTAAAGGCTTTATTATTTATGTAGTTTTTATTGGTTGTTCTATTTCTTTTGTTTACGAATACATTAGTAGAATAGGGGAATTTTTTTTAAATTCATTTTATCTTGTTGATATAATTTATTTATATTAACATCTGAAAAAAGTAAAATTGTAAAATTGTTCCTTGTTAGCTATTCATTTATCTACTTACTCTTATCTCTTTTGTTTTACAAATATGTTATTAGAAATAGTAGATATTTTCTTTATATTCTTTTTATCTTTTTTATGTTACTTTGTAAGCTGAAAAAGGTAAATTTGGAAAATTCCTTTTTCTTTGTTAATTTAATATTCTTGATATAATAAATGAAATTAAATCAGCTTTTATTAGATTATACAAATATTTAATTTTTAATTTTTTACCTATAACTCCCAACTTGCGAATCCTCATTTCGCTCAACCAACTAGTTGTATTTGAAGTCTCGATTTTTATAGTTGTATTTAAAAGGAAAACAATTTAATTGAGTTTTAAATTTTTACTGCAATTTGGTACATTGATTTTTACTCAATACTAATATAAAAATAACTAATTGAATGCAATAAAACATAGTTTTATTTATTGTTAATATTTAAAACTGTGTTTTCGATTGTATAACTTCTTGTTGTGACTATATTTCTCATTATAACATTTTTTACATATTGTTGAATGTTTGTCCCTAGTAGTTTTATGACGAGAAAATGAATTTATAGATTTATTCTCTTTACATACCGCACATGTTTTTGTTGAGTAATTATCATGTTGAATTTCGTGTAGATTATCTACTGCTATATTGTGTGATTTACTATTTTTATACTTTTCCAGCTGTAGATTATAAACATATTTTCCACATTCGCATAGTACTTTCTCTTTCTTAACTCATAACACCTATCATATTCAATAAAACATTTTTTTTTTTCATTTTCTTGTGTGTTTGTCTATAGTTGCTTTATTAGGATAAATATGAATAGATAGACTTATTTTGATAAATAATTATTTTGTAGATTTAAAATATGTTTGCGTAATTTAGTATTTTTATGCTATTTTATATATTTATTTGAAACATATTTACCACATTCACATAATAATTTTTGATTCTTTAACTAAAATTGTTTTCTAGTATACAAATGAATACAATTTTTGCGAGAGTTAATATGCTTAGATGTTGTATAGTTATGTGGTGACAAACTTACTATGTTCAATACATTTCTCCATAGTTTTTACAATGCTTTTCTTGATTTTGCATTTTTTATTTGATAATTTATATAAGATATTTTTTTAAACGTTTTATAAATTTTTTTTTCTGTATACATCAAAATATAATCTCTGCTCAAGAAGAAAACAATTCGTTTGAATTTACTAAACTACAGTATGTAAAAAAAATACGGTTTTACTGCTACAGATTTTAAAAGTTATTAATCTAAGTTTGGTAAAAAAAATTGTGTTCTAGATGGTAAGTTAAAAATTTCATTACCAGACTGCTATGTGAAAATGTTTGATAAAAATGCTTTGAACAACATAAATGAGAAAGAAGTTGTTATAGGATTTAGACACTTAAAAGATATATATAAAAAAATGGCAAATTTAACCATGATTTAGAATTCTCTTAAGAAAATATTAATTCTATTAATTTGAATATTTTTTTAATATTTCACCTAATTTTTAGCATATTTTGCTTGTTTTTAGCTTAAAGTTTGTCATTTTTAAATTAAACAAATCCTGAACATGTATTTAGAAAAATTGAATATTTGCTTGATTTGGCTTGTTTTTAACTTAAATTTGCTGTTTTTAAATTTACGCAACTACTGTACTGCCAATTTTTTTTGGAAAAATTGAAACATTTGCTTGGTTTTAGTTTCAATTTAAATGACTTTGGCATTTTTTTGAGAATTGAAAATTGATGTCAAATGGAGTTTCTAGAAACGTTAAAAAGTTGCTTGAAAACGATAAAAAGTTGCTCGAATTTTGGTTAGATCGCTTGGTTTTTTTATAAAAATGTGGGATAAGCCAGAATCGGCATTTTACATATACTAAATTGTTTTGTTTTACGTACCGGGATATTATCCGCATGTGAAATTTAATGTTAAAAAAAAAACTTGGAACCGGCGGTGTTTTGAACTCACGGCCAAAGGTTGCATAATACTTGCGAGCGCTACGACTTTCATAAAGTACTACCAGATATTTTATTTATTTATTTATTTATTTTCGTTTTTCCTTCATTTGACATTGTCATTTGATATTGACGAAGCTCACACACTAGAAGATGAATTTATATAAAGTTTATAACATAATTAATTAATTGTTTTATACAGTAGGTAAAGTTTTAGAATGGTTTTAAACAATAATGAAAAGTAGTCATCGCCAATATTATTCGTCGTTGTCGTATTTTAAATCTATTTGAAAGAGTTTCAAACTCTCGGATGAATAATCATGATGGAGGCGTCCTTTTCGGTTTCTTCATCAACTCATTTCAAGTAGTAGCCACAGGGAGCGCCCTACGCTCTGGAACTGCGATGTGATTGGCCAGGTACGAAACGTGGTATGGGACCTGCGAAGAAAAATAGGACCTGTCCAATTACCAAACCTGGTACGAAATGTGGCCGTACAAGGCGGGAAATGCCATGACGGGTGTTACACTAGCCCGTATACCGACAGCTGTGGAGGACCTTGCTCGAGATTTTACGGAATCTGGTATCGTGTAATATCGCCTTTAATATTCTCAGCTAATGTGACAACTGCTGAGACCGGAAAGTTTTGAAATAGACATACTGCAAATACTGGGCGTGTGCAAACAAATATTTCGAGTTTTGCAGCTTTACTTGTCAGTTTCTTGTTGCATTGTTTTATTAATGCGTTTATGCGATTGTTAATCATCAATAGATGCACTAACAAACACGGTTACTATCCTAATTGTCACATAAAATACAAACCAACTCTCGAGCTGTATTTTCGAACGAAGGCATTCAAATGAGTGGTCAAACAAATATATACAGTTGATTCAACAAAATATTTAGTTGACAGTGTAATATTTTTGGCCCAACACAGAGATTTTGCTTATTCAAACATATATTTTGTTAGACAAAGAAAAGTAATTTTGTTACTTTCAAATTCTGTTTGCTCAACAATATATTTTGTTAGGGCAACTAAATATATATTTGGCCCTGTACAAACAAATTTTTGTTCTATTTTCTTTCAGTGTGATATCGTCAATTATACTGAAGAAAAGGTAGTTTTGACGTGGAGTATTCTTGTAGTCTTCTTTATGCAACTAAATGTGGTGTGAAATTTCTTATTTGAAATACTAGTTACATGTAATATCTTTACAACGGGTGATTAAATAGACAAAAACCGGACGTTTCTTAATCATTGTATTATTTAAAATTTCATTTATTTCCATATGTTATTGGAAGCAAAATATTGTTTGTATTAACAAAAATATGAAGGCATCCATTAAAATATATTACTTAAATAACTCGTGCTTATTTCAGAAATTCACAGTATTTATACCAACAGGTCGAAAACTATTTCAGAAACAGTAAATAAGTTATTAATTTGACTTATATATGGAAATAACCTAATACCAAAATGCACTTATTATTTATTGAAAAAATAGTGTAGCATATAGGAATGCCTTAATATTTTGTATAATTCATAAAATCTTTGGCGTCATGTTAAATTGGTAGTTTTGCTTTTTAAAACGTGATTTTCCTAGCTTTTTTTTAAAGCAAACTATTTAAAAATTGTTTGTGTAACATTTTTTGAGATCTTTATTTTAAATTGCCGTTATGGGTATATCAAACACTAGTCCTGGATATATGGTTGATCTTAAATAACTTTCAAATATCTAGAATTTAGAATGACGTCGTTAATCAATTTTAAGAGTGATTAGATGTGAAAGAACGATCTAGGTAGTTAAGACTGTTGTTCATATTGTAGCATAACATTTGCACTGGATAACTTCCAGAAGGTAACATAGAAGGTAAGACGAGCAATTTCTAGTATAGTTCCTGGCTGTCTGTGTCACATTTCTCACCATCTTTCTAGTATAGTTCCTGGCTGTCTGTGTCACATTTCTCACCATCTTTCTAGTATAGTTCCTGACTGTCTGTGTCACATTTCTCACCATCTTTCTAGTATAGTTCCTGGCTGTCTGTGTCACATTTCTCACCATCTTTCTAGTATAGTTCCTGGCTGTCTGTGTCACATTTCTCACCATCTTTCTAGTATAGTTCCTGGCTGTCTGTGTCACATTTCTCACCATCTTTCTAGTATAGTTCCTGGCTGTCTGTGTCACATTTCTCACCATCTTTCTAGTATAGTTCCTGGCTTTCTGTGTCACATTTCTCACCATCTTTCTAGTATAGTTCCTGGCTGTCTGCGTCACATTTCTCACCATCTTTCTAGTATAGTTCCTGGCTGTCTGTGTCACATTTCTCACCATCTTTCTAGTATAGTTCCTGGCTGTCTGTGTCACATTTCTCACCATCTTTCTAGTATAGTTCCTGGCTGTCTGTGTCACATTTCTCACCATCTTTCTAGTATAGTTCCTGGCTGTCTGTGTCACATTTCTCACCATCTTTCTAGTATAGTTCCTGGCTGTCTGTGTCACATTTCTCACCATCTTTCTAGTATAGTTCCTGGCTGTCTGTGTCACATTTCTCACCATCTTTCTAGTATAGTTCCTGGCTGTCTGTGTCACATTTCTCACCATCTTTCTAGTATAGTTCCTGGCTGTCTGTGTCACATTTCTCACCATCTTTCTAGTATAGTTCCTGGCTGTCTGTGTCACATTTCTCACCATCTTTCGGCACATTTACTAGTTGCGAGCATTTGGGCTTCATTTCTTTACTCTCCAATCATTGAAGTTGACGAGTATCGTACAGGAAAATAAAAGTAAAGTTATACCTTGTCTTTCCATTAACTTAAATTGTCGTATTTGGTATCCAGTGGTTGTGCATAAGTTGACAAAGAAGTTCACTTTAAATAACTATTTTCCATCAATAGCATGCTCGCCCACCCCCACGTAATAAGTTTCCTTTCCTTTTTTGACGTTCTGCGGTTCCAGAGAGTCTTTTTGACGAAGTTTGTTGAGAAGAATGATTCTAAGTAGGATCAGATGCAAGGTACCAAGCAACAAATTAATTTAAAGTCTATTAGTTTTTTGGTAATTCCGGCAGCAGTGTTTACCTCGAAAGTATCCACTCTATGATCTTTACTTACCTCGTAAACAATATCGTACTGAACTTCAATGAAGATAATTACCTATATGACGTTAAGACGTCTATTCTGCTCTCTCAGAATTATCCACTCTATGATCTTTACTTTCCTCGTAAACAATATCGTACCGAACTTCAATGAAGATAATTACCTATATGACGTTAAGACGTCTATTCTGCTCTCTCATAATTATCCACTCTATGATCTTTACTTTCCTCGTAAACAATATCGTACTGAACTTCAATGAAGATAATTACCTATACATCTACTCTCTCAGAATTTTCAAGTAAGATGTATAAATAAAAGAGAGATAAATTTTTTTTTTCAGAGCACTGAGTAGTTGTTTACTAAATTATATAACATTGAAAATCTCTTGCATGACTGGTAAAATTCTTTGCTTGAGTACAAGCTATAGAAGAATCATTCATTAGTAGATTATATCCATGAGTACCCACTCAGCACAAACAGTGCACAAGGGACTCAATCAAGGATTCGGTATCGAGCTCTCACATGATTTCCCTTCATATATATCCCATTGTCATAAGTCTTGCCATGAATCTACTCTAACGGGATGTTGCGTCTTGACAGTCCTTTAAGGAATATTATAATAAGTTAAGTTGTCTCCCAGTGAAATTACTTCATGCAAAAATAAACCATCCAACACTAAACCAGTAATACGCTCTGTCTCGTGTAACTTGGCGATATTTTGACAGTTCGACGAAAGTAGCACCAATGTTTACTTTTCCTACTCTTCGTTTATGTATACTTTCACCGTCAGCTATTGCGTCAAGTGGAGGCTGTATATTTTATCAACAAGCTGTCAGCTAACCCACTTGCCAATCTACTGTAACGCTAAACAAATTTTAACGTATTTTGGACTAACATCTGCCTAAAAAAATTTGTAGGTTATAAAACCTTGCAAAAAATTTAATATTTGCTAACTCGTTTTTAATTTGCCCGAGACAGCGAGTTTGGGGTTAACATATTTGCGAGACGGTAATTGTAGTTCTTATCACACTTACTAAACAGTTCGTGTTGGAAATATGTCGCGTGGAAAAACGTTAGAATTGCTGAAAAACTACTCACACGTCACACATTCCTCGTTCTATCCATGCAAGATAGTAACAACAAAATGGAGTTGCAGGAAAAAAATATGGCGTATAATGGTTGTGGACGATTACTAGTACTCAAAATCGCTGTACACGAAATAAGTTACTTTAAAAATAAAATAATTGGTATGTGATCGTAAATTTGTTATTTTACACACGAAACGTATTCCTTTCATCTTTCTGGCTGGTTAGGTTTGGGAAATATAAGACAGATGGCGCGCATGACGTGGTAAAGCGTGTTCTTGTGTGTCGAGCGCATTGGCTAACAGATAGCAGCAGCTTCGCCTGCCTCTATATCGCCCTTTTTTTAAAACTTAACTATTCTCCTATTACTATCTCGAAACGACAAGAATCTGAAATATATTTCGTCAAATTATTTGAAAAAATAATTCGTTTATTCCCTTGCAATATTTCTGTTGCATTTTGGAGTTAATATCAAGCACGTATGGAAAGCATGGTTGGAGAGTGGGGAAACGACATGAAAAGATCTAAGGTTTGAAGTTGCGTTTCATTTGGTTATGGATGGTTTTATTGTGCATTTCATCTTGAACACCTATACATTACTTCTTTAGTACGAGGTTTAGTTATCGTTTTCATCTCTTACAACCGCTGTTTTGTGACCACATCAAATAAAATGTATTAATTATTCTAGGAACTCTTCCTTGCCACGTATTTTCTGCTTGTCTGATGTACGTCACCACTGCACTTAGAATGGCCAACATAATATTAACTTTTGTTGTTCATGCATCAGCTGATACAGTATTCTGTAAAGGGCGCTGTGTTTGTTTCGGTAAAGTCAAGTTGCCACTCACTGACTGCCATTTTCTTGCCAAGTTATGTGAGACAGAGAGTGGGTGCATGCTTATCACACTCGGGTTTTTAAAAATATATTTCAGCTGGATGTAATGCCGCAGTTTCCTTCAGTCGGATTATTGAAGCCATCTTGAAATACAAATAGAATCACTTATAATCAGACGAACTAATTAAATTTAATGAAATTTGCAATAAAAATTACTGTATGTGTCAAAACAATGCATAAATTTTAACATGTATAGGCTATTCCTAACTTACTTAATTAGAAGTTTCTTGCCGAACGCTCGAGGTTCTAAATTATTATCAAGGTATGTTTTCGCTAAATGTAAAGAATCTGTTGACAATTCTTCTCTACTTTTCCTTTTCCTACAGAACACCTCGGAAGGTTTATTTTCTGGCTTATTTCGAACTTAATATACTGCATTTCACATAAGTACACTAAAGATTGAAAGACAATATTACCAACGTACACACTATGTAAACGGCAAATGCTATTGTTTGTAAATTATTGTATCAGCTGATTATTTGTTACGGTATGTGATATCGATGATCATCATGGAAGAAAATGGTACTTAGAACTGAAGGTTGTAAGTCAAAACTTAAATTATACTTATAACATTTGTGGTTTAATCTATGTTTTTTAAAGTATTGTCTTTTTTTTTATAGTTTTTATCAAATTGGTTAAAAAGAAAATTGTTTATCAATAATAGCGGAGCATTCGGACAGATACAGTGAGTGAAACTTTTCCAGCTCTGTGAAAGCCATTGTGCATGTGAACTTTTTCTAATACAAGTACCTTAATGGCGTTACTGGAATATTTTATCGGAAATTGATGATGTTTGAATTTAATTTGATTAAGTATAGTTTGTTAAAAGGGTGCCTTTGTAGTGAATTTTATTTCGTGAAATGTAATATTATCGACACGTGTATGACTTGGTCCACCATTTTCGGAAACGTAATGCCTTATGAAGCGCCAACGTGTAAATTTTCGTTCCACAGTTTATTAGTTTCGGGGAACCGGTGAAGTATCGTCTTTACTGATAAACTCTGCGAATTGTTTTGTATCAGTGGCAGTCAAACGTGTCCAAGGATTGCCACAGAACAACGTGTGTTAAGGATTGCATGTACGAATTACGAACCATAAGTCAAAGTGTTGTGTAATATTGTATTTCAAAACTGTTATTAGAATGTTTGAAATATATGTGGCCTAGAAAATCACCATTTCAATGCTGTTTTATAGTGTAAAAATAACACGTAATTTTATGTGGAAAATCCAAAAAGTCTAAGGTTAACTTCGCAAAAAATGTACGTACTTACAGAATGTCATTATTATTCACATCGTTGGGAACAACATAGTCCTAAAATTGATAGCGTTTTCATCTTTCGGTGAGGTTAACATTTTAGAGTTCACAATAATTTGATAGTTCCTTCCTTACGAACAAAATTTTCTACTGACCCATTAAAACAATACGCTTGTAATTCAAAATTATCCCTACTTATAAGAAGTGTTGCAAAATAATGCCGTCTCATGAAAGTACTCAAACTAAAGTCTTTCCCAATCCCATCCACTCGCTATAAAGTAAAGCGCCCCAGCAGTATCACTTGGCCATAACAAAAATAAGCATTTGTTTACACGCTTCGTTTTCTTCACACATAGAAGAGCTGTGGCGGATGGATACATGATCGCAGCGCTACATTCCTACAACTGCCCAAATCTAGTGAACTTATATGAAATGGAATAAACCTATCTATGTTATAAACATCGAAACACCACAGCTGCGAAACTAAACGATTGCCACCGACGAATGTTGAGTGGCGGCAGACAGCTACAGTATTAATGTATTACTCGTTTAGGCGGAGCGGGCGAGTCCATTCTAGTGACCTTCAAGGGATGAGAAGGGAAACCACATTTAAGTAGCGATGAAGTGGTGAGTATTTCATTTTAGTACACCTACAACAACTTAAAGTATTTTGGTCTTTAGAATCACTAAAACAGTTTTAATAAACGAAATGACTTTTTATAACACAGTGGTTTTTTTTTTTACGAACGATGTTTCATTGTTCTCCCCAAGACCTTGCAATCGCCACTTCAGAGCTCGTGTGGTGCCCCTACTAGCTTTACGAACGATGTTTCATTGTTCTCCCCAAGACCTTGCAATCGCCACTTCAGAGCTCGTGTGGTGCCCCTACTAGCTTTACGAACGATGTTTCATTGTTCTCCCCAAGCCCTTGCAATCTCCACTCAGAGCTCGTGTGGTGCCCCTACTAGCTTTACGCTTCAAGCCATCGCGTCGCTTGTTTCGCTTGAACCTAGATCCGGCCTTGCTTCTCTTACAACTCTCATGTTTAAGTTCGCCAGTCGATACACAGATGTTTGCTTACAATTTAGCACCACACAAACAAATTTATAAATTTGCATTTGACCTTTGGACTGACATAAAAGTGAATTCAGATAGTTCCAGATCTTATAAAATCATAAATAAATAGGTGTATTGTTTTAATTGCTACCAAGTATTGGTATCCCGCTAGCGTCCCGCGAAATTAGCCAATGAAGGTGCAATGGCATTACGGGACAAACTGGTGTATATATATCTTGAGAAAGTGGTGCATATACAAGGCAGTGACCAGGGTTCTCCCACCAATATATGTATTCTAAATTACCTTATTCTATTTCTTTGTCATCCATGTTCAGTATAAAATGATAATAATGTAAATGTAGGAAATAAAAGAATACACTAATTCTAACCAATATGAGCCAGAAAAATTAATTGAAATAAAGATGCATAAACTTCGATTTTATAAACATGCAAGCTCTTTCACGCTATTAAAGAAAGAAGACTCACCAGCGTAGGCAAAGCCTGTTGCATAATGTATTACAGACAGCAAAGTAAACCGTCTCTTCGAAAACACAAAATGCAGTATTTTCTTGAGGCGAAAATTAGTAACAAATGCCTGAGTAGTAGGAGCGCACAGGTCCTAGGCTACTTTTGATTAATCAGATTATCAATTTGATATCAAATTTATTTAAAATTTATTTATCGTATTAAGGATTAATACGATCTTAATCCAATAAAAAAGTTTAGTTAATTCGCTAATTTTAATCCGATAAAATTTGATTGTTTGATTAAAAAAACTGATCAAAGAAGTTATATGGAATAACTCTGATCAAATTTCTTTGATGGCATTTCTTTTTTAATTTTGTGTGAATTAATAAGTGTATAATTTAGTTCAAGAGTGTGCTAAATGTCTTTTTTTTTTGGGTGGGAATGGCATGATAGGGCCTCACCCTCGGAGCTCCAGCACTGTACTGAGGTGTGATGTGTTGGGGAATGGGTATATATAGGTATTGTGTAACATTAATTTTTTTTTATTATTGAGGGGGATGAGGGGTTCCTTCGTAATTTACCATCTGGCAGACGACTGAGGGATAAGACATGTGCAGCAATATATGATTATGGAATGAGGTTATGGCATATTTTAAAATAAAAAAAGAATAGTATTCCTACAAAATGAATTGATTAGGAAATGTGCATTGAAAAACAACATATTTTATTGAATAATCCTTTAAACAAAAAGAGACCTGAATATGATTTATGTCCACAATTTCAGTTTCTTAACCCGTCCTGTATTATAGGAATATAATTTATGATAAACAACAGAGACTCGTACGATGCACACAGCTATGTGAATTTCTCAAAAGGAAATGACTTATTGTAAAACCATACAAATAGATCAAAATGTAGTTTACGATGCACGTACTAGATGCAACAACGGACGTTAAAAAAATATGAACTTCTATTTCCCTAAACATAACTTACACAAATCAAAATGCTAAGGTATCCCAAACGTATTAGAGAACCTATTTCCATGTCAATACCATTCCAGCTATCTCGGTGTCATAAAGAAATCAAGTAACGAGTTAATAGAATCATACCTACAAACAGGGCAAAAAACTATTTCCCTACAAATAAATTATACAAATCAAATTCTAAGGAATTGAAAACGTATTACAGAACTTTTTTCAATGTGAATGACCGGTCCAGCTATGCTAGTGATATAAAGAAAGCCAAAAAACTATTTCCCTAACAATACATAACTTAAGACAGATTAAATTACACAACGTGAATTAAACACTAGTCCTACAACACAAGAACAACAAATCGAAAACACAACTTCTTATATTTAGAATAGACACATAGCTTACAACATTATATGTTTTTAATGTAATACACATCTGTTATCTTGGGAAATCGATGCAGGAGTGTGTGTAGTGTAGCACTTGTGGCGAATTATAAACTGAGCAGGGTGTTGCGAGCAACCAGAGGCAATGTTTGCTTCTGCTGCCATCGGATTATATACTCAAGTTATGGCGGATATAACAAAATATTTTATTGAATAATATTCTCCACAACATCAGTATACTAACCCATCCTGTATGGTATGAATATAATTTATGACAAACAACAGAGACTCCTCGACATTAAAATAACAAAACATTACATCACATATAACATGTCACAAATCAATAACAATTATTTATCCCTGCTTACGAAGTCACCAGTTTATATAGCCAATCATATAGCCATTCACAATACTAGACACAAACCTTACAACATATCACTTATAATGTAATACAGAACGATCTACCACTTAAACATTTCTAGTAAACATGGACAAATAAATTAAATAAAGATTTCCCATGCAAACTTCCACATGAAGAAAACTATTTGCACACTATTCATACATATTCTGAATTATACCTACATTGAAGTATAAAACATATCCTATTTCCCTACGACTCTAGTTTTAACGAGTTATTATTCACGAAAAAAATTCATCACCTCTCCCTTAGATCTACAACATGAACTTAAATTTTAACAATAGACATAAATGTAACATGGAATCGCACAGAAAAACTTACCCCATTTCCAAGTTTAAAAATAAATTATTTTTAACACAATTTCTGTTAAAGCTTAGTGAGCTTCGGATCGCGTGAATAATCTAAAACCGCTACACTTTGTCCAGACGTGGGATATCTTAAAAAAATTCGCATATAATTTTGTCACAAAATTAATAAATGTATGAATACTAACCAAATAACTTGAATAAAACAGTCCCCACACTACCTAAAAAAAACTATAGAATTATTTTTAATCAATATTAATCTACATTAAAAAAAACTATACACAGACATATATGTTCATTTTCTTTAGTTATTTGGATTAAATAAATATTGTGCAATCGTACTTCTTAACATAAACACAGTTGAAAACTTACCAAGTCCCGCATCGCGTCCTAAACACTTTATTAAATCATCAATGATATTTTTCAGAATAGGAATTCACTTTTTCCGGTATTATTAACGCAATTAATGTTACAGAGATTAGGAGAGAGGTTTGAACCCCGGCCAGATAGTTGAATAAAGCACCTGGCGAGCTTTGTGGGCAGCCACAGCCAGGCGGGTCCAAAGTCCACTGGTCTGGTAACCCCCCAGTGTCGTGTGAAATGCTACCAGGTTACCGACCATGGGCGGTGAGTGTTAGTCCCTAACAGCGGAGAGCAGGGATGTGTGGAGCGAGAGAGGGTTGACTTGAAACTAAGATGGGCTCTCTAAGCTACAGGAGAGCGATGCGGGTGGGGGTTGAAAGGGACTGTTACTTTTCCCCTCCCCTGTCCAGCCCAGATCTTTGTCTGTCTTTTCAGCCTTGAAACGGGCACTTGGCGATTACCTAGCACCTTAGGCAAGGGGGAATGTACCATGCTGCTAAGCTGTCTTCAAGCGACGAGTCTGTCTCGATCTGGACAAGGGCATTATACTCCACGCTCCTGACCACATCCTACCTTTAGGAAGCCTGCAGGCTTCACATAAAGTGTCAAACACATGTTCTTTTTTAATAAACACTAAATTAGCTGATTTAAACATAAAATGTGGATATAGATTAAATCCATTTCTAGGTTTTTTAAATATCCCATGAAAATCGCCTGTGTTTGCTAATACCCATTAACTACATTTTATGTATGTCTTTAAACCCCGTATAGTATCAGTAAAATTATTTATTACGTCTTGTTTTCTGTTAAGGCACAAAATTGTTTGCTCTGTTCGAATCTTCATAAACACAAGTCTTTACTGCATTAAATATAAATGATTTTGCTGTTATAGGCAATATTCATGCAAACTGATTTCACAGCGAGGCAGTATTGCCCGCTTATATGGAATGCGGCCAGACGAGTGATTCACCAGCCATTGCGAACACACTCGTTAAACCAATTGAATGAAAAATTTGGTATTGCGTTCACACCCAAATATTTCTGCTCACTTAAAACATATCAATAAACCACACATTTTTGTTTTATTATGTTGATATGCATTTTTTTCAATATATATTTGTAAAAATGTGACCCATGAATAAATAATATTCACACAAACAATGTGTAAGGTTACAACCCCAGGTTGATAAAGTAACACATTATATATTATTTTTGCGAAAACATTGACTCACTCATTTCACTAAGATATATGTTTTATAAAATTCCACATCTACAAACTGTTTGGAAGTATATAATAATAAAAAGATGAAATACACATTCAGATTGAAATACATTTTTTTATATATCCCATTTTTACAACACCCTTAATATTTATTTACAAAAATAAAAAACTGCCATTCTTCTATATATAACAGAGTTTCGCAAAAATTCTTTATTCATTAAATAGACATTCAAACATTACACTTTATGTGTTTTATAACATATCGGTTAGGGTGTAGTAAGACATTGCTCTCACATCTTAGGGACAATGCTGATAACATTTAGTTGATGTCGCAGGGAGTCAAACTCATTACTCTCAAGTTGATGAGAAGTTGTTATTCACAGCGTATTCTAGATGAGGAGTTGGTTCGCTGGCTGATAGACTTTCAGATTAGTTATTTTAAGCCACTATCTGTCAGTTGATTGACTCACTCTTGATACAGCTGGAAGTTTAATTGACTCATAGATGGTATTGTACCAGTTAACTAGCTCATTGGTGGTATGGCAGGTCGCAGGTCCAAATTTATTATGGTATTAAGTGTAGTGTTGCTGAAAAATGTAGACAGGGATTCTATAATGCCCCACAGGGTAAAGTTGATGTGCCATCCGACTGAATAAAGTGCTGCAATATAAGAGGTACGAAGCTGGTGGAGGAAATTTGGCACATACATTGTACTGGCATGAGGCTAGGCTTGCAGCTCAGCGGGTCTACACACATTTTGGGTTCCGTGAAACAGAAAATTTACGGATTTTAAAATGGTATGAAAATCTTGTACCAAAAAATTTTAATTGTGAATCGGAGCGAGTGAAGATATTTGGGGGGCTCTCTAAATATAGGTCTTGAGAGTCGATGAGGGTGATGCGAAGTGAGTAATGGAGCAGCCCCAGAATGCAAGCCTTCTTATTGCCAATAAACTTGGATTACTTAGTGTACTTGTTACCAGCAGTGAATGCCCTATATTATGAGACATGAACATGTTTGTACTATACCAATTGTAAAGTTCACCTGCTCCCACAAGCACTAAATTCTTCAAGTCTGGGAGTTAGGTAAGGTTTAATTGATGCATCATAAATTACGCCAACATCAGACAAATGCATAACAGGGAGGGATTTGTTCTGAAAATAGAAAGTCTTTGTACTGTCTTCCTCCACCATGATGGGTTTCAGGTACTTACATGCTACTGTTATGCTATTCCTAATAGGCTGTAGTTAAATCTATCAGAGGGACTCTGCACCTCGAGTAAAATAGCTCAAAGTCTGTGTCAGTATTAACCCTGTCATTAACTATTCGTCCATGTGTTAATCTACCAGCGAACATGCTAGCCAGTATCTCGTATCGGAGGTTGGATGATAAACTCTTCACTGATGAAAATGTGTAGGATTGCGAATTACTTTCCAACCCTGAATAAACATATCGACTTTTTGGAGGAAATGCAGTAGGTGGAGCAGGAAATGATATCTGCAGAGCTGATTGTGGAGCCAACTGTGGTGCTATTTGTGGTGCTGCCTTAGGACGTGGTGCAGTTTATGGTGCTGCCTTAGGATGTAATGCAGGTTGTAGTACAGGTTGCGGAGAAAGTGTATGTGTATGTGGACAACCAGTGTTGCAAGTTTTACAATATCTTTTTAAAGCATCAGTCCGAGAAAACTGCTTCAGGCAGAAATCACACTGAAACTGCTTTCTTGAATTTTTTATTCCACAGGTCGTTCTATCATATCTATGCATGCCACACACAGCTGTAAATTCTTTACTTCTGAAGCAACACAGCAAAGTCATAGCAGCTTCAGTACTATTCCAAGTCTAGAATGGAACTGCAAGGCACACACCTCTTATAGGCAGACATAGATAATTCTAGGAAGTGTAAAACATGAACAATAGGTAAATTCTAAGAATTTTTAATTGTATTAGCTTAATCGTTTTTAAACACAATACATCTGAATTATATAATATACCTTTACAGAGTTTTATTTATTAAATCACTTTAAATTACTAACGTTTTATTTAATCCCTATCCTGCACACAAACATTTATGTGAAAACACATTCAGATTTTATTGTTAAATGCATGTAACCAAAGGGTATGTAGTATTTCTTAGTTAGAATTAATTTATATGTGAATATTACTATTCATGCATTCGCAAAGTCAGTAAAACACAAAAGTATTTTTAAACCATGTATTTTGTTACATTTTACTTGCAGAATCCATTTTGTCAACAGTAGGGGTTTGCAAAAAAAAACATTTTTTACTGCATTTATTTTCAATTCTCTCCTTGGCAATGCTTATAGTCTTCTCATCTGTTTAATTGCTAACATGTTTCATATGATTGGATGCATGTAATATTGTACATTCCGGTAAATCAGGAAAAGTTTCATAAAAGTGCGAATACACTTCTTCAATGCTTGCTGGTAGACTTGTATTCATACACATATGGTATGCAGGACATTTTTTTAAGATCTGGACAAGATATTAAATCATTACCTTTTTCACCCTCTAAGGGTGAAAATAATGACATATTGTTCCATTTGAGAAACAAGAGTAATTCACACTTGATTTTCCAGGGGCGACAGAGACATAATACCAATTGGGTGGAAGGAAGTTATGTTTATATTAGGGATGTCACAAAGATAGTACAACTATTTATTTCCTAAACAACTTCTAAAAGGTATACTCGAACTTGCTGATATTCGATATGCATTTTGATTTCTATATGCAGGAGCATGTGATTTTGTTGTCTTCTTGATTTATCTTTATGAAACAGTGAATAAATAAAACTAAATAATTTTTATACTAAATTTCATTTGTTAGTCCACAATGATCTCTTATCCCAAATAGTGCCATATTACTCCTATAATATTCACTGGAGATTCAGGAGAAGTATCATCTACTTCACCCCAGTCAGTCATCATTGCCCAAGTTAGCATTAATTTAGAGTTTTCCTCTGCAGTTCAAAATGTCGATTTATATCCATTTGTTTTATGTAATTGTTTGAACAATTGTATTCTTTTTGAACACCTGTTAGTTTCCCATTCCACACACATTCTAAAACGTGTTGTTGCTTGGCTACACATACATATATTTCACAATTATCTAGGTATTTCTTGCACATATCTTCTTCTATATTCTCATACTCCATACAATCATTCTCCCAAGTTAAACCGCGGTGGAAGTTGGTTAACCCATCTTTAAGTTTTCTAATATTTGGGAGTTAGATATTTCCAGTCGAATGGTGATTTGAAGCTGAATACTGTTGTGTGTTCCTCCATATAAGTAAAAGCCAATTGTTTAATGATACATTTTTCTGGGGATTGAAAATCCTTGCACATTGTAAAACATTTAGTCGGAATCGTGGTTCGTTGTCTACTGACTCAAGTCATTATTTTCACCAGCTTATCTCTTACATTATACTTTGCTATTCTATAGTGAATTATCAAAGAAAAGTATTGCATATTTTCTGGAATGGGTGTATTCACAGTTATTTAAAATCATGAATCAATAACATTGTTGCTAATTGAGTAGTTTTGTTTGCTTACATCAAGTACAAATAATGTCCATATAGTTTTTAATGCTTTGGGTTATAGTATTGGTGAACTGATTTTGTTATAATTTGTTTCCTGAAATTCTGAATATATATTGTAGCAAATATGAAATTTCCTATTACCAAAGTATGTATTTAATTCTGTATAGGGATAGGCCTGACTGGTTAAATATAGTTTAATATTTTTCATATCACAATTATCGAATAATGATCGATCTGCTTTTAAATTGTTTTGTTGGTTTGTTTTTAAAAAATGACAACATAGCTTGGATGTTTGGAAGAAAAACTTTATTTCCCACTCCACACACTTATTGTGATGTTGGTAGTGTTGGAAAAGACTCCAGACTGCACAATCTGAAAACAATGTTTAAATTCTTCCCTTTTTTGATATATTTTAATAATTTTGCATATTCACGAGTCTTAATTTCAATATATGGCATCAACCATTCGACACTGTTTAAATCAAATGTTACACCTTCCTTATTAATAGCTGTATAATATATTGTGTTCAAATGTGTATTACCAAATACAATAACTAATTTTTGTTTAGCATTTTAAATATGACATTGTAAGAGGTTTCTGTCCTGTTCTCTTGTTGTAGTTCTCAGTAAACACCAACGAACTAGCTCAGCATGTGTTGGAGACTTTGACTACATAGTAATGAAAGTTTGTTTATACCAGGATTGCCAATAAATAAAAGAAGTTAAATGTTTACTGGATATTTCTTGTCATCTCAGCAAAACAAACTATTTACAGGCACAGCTGACAAACAAACAAAAAACAAGACAGAATGGCAGCTTTCATAAAACAAAACTTCTCACTTCAAGAGTTACAAATACGAGATAGAAACGTTACTTTTCTCTCATGGCACCCTATTGACTCCTCGCACTGACAGAAACTAAATTTAATAGATATTTGAATTGAAATGTCCGAAATACAAAAGAAGGTTAAAGTCGCAGGTGCTGGTTGGTCCAAGTCACGTGATCACACATTGCAGGCTGTCCGACTGACAGCTGACAAACAATCATGCTGCGATGAAATGTTGTGATACCCGAGAAAGGTCATGCTTCCTTATATATTTGTAGAAAGTTTCATCATTGAGAACATATTGTTTTCGAGCAGTCGGTCACGACAGCTAAAGGTGATCTCTGTTATTTTCCTTGTTTCACCATGTTGTGCCTTGTGGTGGCGATATTCTTAGTTTACTAACCCAGTGAAAAGGAAAAGATGCGCTATCATCCTATGACGTCTGTTGTTGATGACGTCTGTTACTACTGATGAAACGAGGAATGAAAAATAACAAATTTGGAAAAACAAAAATATATGAAATACAAAGAAGTTGTCATTGCCACGACCTTTCACATATTACATGTATTACTATCCTTGACTGAAATATAGACAATTGAAATACTTCCAGAATATATATATATATATATATATATATATAGTAATGGTTCTGTTTTGTAATTGTATCTTAATTGCATGTTTTTTAAATAATTATGTGTATTTCAATTGAAGGACCCAAATCACCGAAACCGTCGTAATACAATGACTGATTTACATTTTTAAATTATACAACCCAATGTGTTCCTTTGTTTTGTTTCGAATTTAAATTAACAATTATACATTCACAAAGGTTTGCTTTCTTTGGTAAATTGTCTCTCATATGCACACCTTGGAAATAGTGAATATTCAGTTTCTTTACAGATACAAGAATGTCTTTGTTTTGTAAGTGCATGTTTTGGAAGACTATTCAGGACTTTCTGTGTTTTTTCCATGTTTGGAGTTTTTTCAACCATGCCCAACTTCAAATGGTTTCAAATACATTACTTTACCACTTGATTCAACTGCTCTACTTGTTACCGAAACTCCTCTGAGGAGTGATCCAAGAGATGTTATTGCTTTTTTCACTTTTGCTCGCATCACTTTGTCCACAACCCAATCATCGAGCTTCTGATTTTCACCTATTGTTGTGGATAGATTCTTTCTTATATTTGCTCCTTTATCAGCTAGAATCATATCTGCTATATGTCTTTGTTTTAAATTGTTTGTTCGATTGTAAACTATGTCGTATTCTTTACAAGCATTATCCAAAGAGTTTATTCCTTGATCGTTCCATGCCAGGCATTTTGGAAGCTTAGTTCAGGGTCTGCAATAATTATATTTCAGTAAATGCAATTAAAATTGTAATTTATTAATCAATTTATTCAACACATTGCATCCTTTATTGATACATTTAGTACAAGCCATTATTTTCAACTGAACGCTTACCTATATATAGACCGGCATTTATAGTTTTTATGTTAGTATGTTTCACGATGCAATACTGTGTCGAAATGATGGTTATAAAACAAAATGTACATGTTCTGGTAATTCTAAATATGAAAGAAAACATGATTGAACAAAACTATGAAATTCTTTTACCTCCAAATATACGTTGTGTAATAAGTAGTCCTTCTTTATGTGGAAAAACTTGTGTTATTATGTCGATGTTGGAGCATCCAAATGGACTTAATTTTATAAATGTGTGTGTTTTGTAAAACAATACAAGAGAAATATCAACAATTAGCAACAATTTCCATTTTACAAATAAAGAAGATATTGAGCCTCCGAATAAAGCATTGCCCAATTCCCTATTTATATTTAACAGTGTTTGGTGCGAACTACAGGGTGAAATACAGCAGTATTTTATTTTAGTTTTAGTAGACATTCAAACATTATTGCTTTTATCTGTTACAAAGTTATGCACATATTCAAAAACATAATTTGCATGATAATGTAAATATGATCATTGTGTTTAAAATTGACAATATGAATCTACAGCATATTTACAATAATCATGTTTTGGGCGATATGACATTTACTAAGTTTAAAGATATGTGTCGTCACTGTTGGAAAAACAAGTACGGTTTTCTGGTGATTATACCAATGCCTCCCCTATATAAAGGCAGGTATAGGTCTGGATTTGACATTGTTTTACTTCCCGACCAAGAATAATGAGTATTTCAAAGTTTGGACATAGCAGTACAAAATGTAATAATTACAATAGCTGTTTAACCTAAAATCGCAATGGGAATTTTGATTTGAACAGACTATATTACATAATGTGGGTATGACTGTGAAAGATATTGATGCAGTAAATAAACATTACATGGAAAACTTACAATTGCACTAAAGGTTTTTAAATTGCAATTGGCTGATATTCGAGAGAAATTAATAAAGTTAGTTGTTGGTAATGATAATGTTTATAAAAACCCGAGTGTAATTGTAAGCATTTTAACCAATATTCTGAATGAGTTGCAGAGAAATGAACTTAGAATAGAAGATTGTTTAAAAAGGATTACCTATAGTCTTCAATGGTGTGTTAAACACACTTTTAACAACACAAGTTACAGAATTTCAATATATTGTAAGGATTGTAATTAATGATTTACAAAAATATATTGGAAATAATTTAGATACTATTATAAGTAAAATCGATAAGATTGAAAAAGCACAAACTATTCTATTTAGTGTACCAGTTAGTCGATCTATTGCAGCAGTTAGAAAAGCAGCGACTTAATTTGTGTATAAATAGTGGAATGTTAATGCAACATAATCCAAAAAAGTCTGACTCTGCTTCGGAATTACATAATGTTATATCTGCCGTGAAGGAGAAATATTTACAAGCCAAACGAGCCCATATGAAAACAGATGTTCTAAACAAAGAAATATTTAAACCTGTTATGAGTACAATGGATGCATTACATACTGTGTTGAGTACGCCAAATGAAACACCATTGGAAATTAAATTGGAAGAATCTATAATGAAGAAAAAGCAAAACATTTCCCATTTAATATGACGTTATTTAGCTTTAAAACATTCCTCACCTATGCGTGATACGACATTTGGTGCCTATCGATATGGAAATATATGGTTCCTGGGAGATTCAGTAATTATGTTTTTGCCTGAGAATATAATTAAAATAGGTGATTAGGTAACTGATGTGAGTCAAGGATTGTTTGAATTATTATTTAAAAACTTTCCAAGTGGATATTTCAGCACCAATTTGGAGAAATATAAAGAACTTGTTCATCATACAAATGTGAATGATAGTTCAGAAGATGGAAACAATCCGAAAATACATTTATTAAGTGATATTGCTGGAAGTGGAATATATAAATATGAAGTTGGTGATCGATTTTATCCTGTATAATGGAACAACACTAATGAATTGGTCGACTGATTAAAACTTCTCTCATCGCTTCGAGGGAGTCTGGGAATATTTCACATATGAACAATATGGTTTCTATTATTAAAGAGCTGACAGAAGATGGTTATATTACTAATGAAGTTCAGTAAGATTGCTCAAGAACTTCACACCACTGCAAGACAATAAGGTTTCCCAGAGGAAGAGTTATTAGTAAAGTTTCAAATGATCTTTTTCTAGCCAATTTGTGTGAAATGGCATTGCTTTCGAAATACAATAAGGGATACAAGTATAATTAAACCACAATTTATGTTTACTCAAAATATGGTAGAGGTATACCTATGAAAAATAAGACTGGGACAGATGTTAGCAATGCAATGAAAATCATTTTGCAAGAAAAAGGCCGAATTTGCTCCAACTGATAAAGGATCTGAGTTTTTAATGCAAATCTCCAAAAACTAATGGCTGAATATTGTATAAATCATTAAGTAATTAATTCGGACCTTAAAGCCAGTTTTGTGGAACAATTCAACAAATCGATCAAACAGGTAATATACAAGAATTTCACATCGAAGTGGACATACAATTGGGTGGACGTTTTGCCTGAAGTTTTTAAATTTAATAATTCGAAATATCATCGAAGTATCAAGATGGCAACCAAAAAAGTTACAGAAAAAAGGTTGATGAAAACCATATATGATATTGTTAAAGTATTCGATGCGAGAAAACAAAATTTTAAAGTTGGCCAGTATATAAGGATTTCTAAGCGGAAAGGGATCTTGAGAAAAACTGTATGGTGAATTGGTATTACAAAATATTTAAAATTATTTCAGTTAGACATTAGTTTCCCAGAGTTTATTACCTCGATATATACAATGGAGGACCTATAAATGGGGAATTTTATGAAAACAAATTGCAAAAAGTTAGTTCTCTAAATGACAAATTCATTAAAAGAGAAAAGGATATTTCCTTGGTGCAATGGAGAGCTTTCTCAATAGCACACAATTTGTGGGTGAAGAATTAAGATCTTAAAAGATTGTAATACAATGTTTATAATTTATGATAGCAAATAAATAAATTGAAATGTATTTTATATGTTATTTCATTTAATAAACCTACTGATATAGACTGGGGTTTGGATGTACTATTATTGTGCAAGCAATCCACTCTTTTGATCGGATTAGATTAGCATTAGAGCAGTAATCCATTATGTTTATTTCCTTTTAATCTTATATTTCTTGGAAATTGTTTCATTTTAAAAATCAATTCGAATGTGATAAATCATGTTTAGGGGATAATTTTATACTTTTCTGAAGTGAATTATTTTGTAAGTTTTACATTTTTTTTGCCAGACAGAGATCTTTTCAGATGAGGCTGCAAAATTTTTCCAAACGGTCTACATGATAAAGAACAGGGGTGATTGCTCCTTTGGTAGTGTTCGGCTTCAGGGTTGAATAGAGAGGGAGGGAGAAAGAGTGAAATATGATAAAACCTGGCCGGGTGGTCGGTGCATGTTCCCTAACAGCACTTCCAGCCAGTTGCTCTTGACTACCAAGGGGGTCGATGTCCTACACAGAGGGAAGGATTCTGGAGATAGAAATAAGTTGTACGATCATATCCTATCCTTCATAAGATGGAATGCTATAATTACATTTTTATGTGTGTTAATAATAATCACACTGGACAAAGAAAATTCCTTTTTGAAAATTTAATCAATGATTTTAAACAGTGTCTTATACACAATGCGGGACTTGGTGGGTTTTGACAGAACCAGCATTCAAATTATTAGGATCGATAAACTGCATTTCCATCAAGGCATTTGCGTACGTCTATTATTTTTTAAAATGTAACTTAATATTTATTTTAAATAATTTTATAGTTTTTTAAGTAACTGCGAGGACTGTTTA
Organism: Dryococelus australis; assembly: GCA_029891345.1. Taxonomy (NCBI): domain Eukaryota; kingdom Metazoa; phylum Arthropoda; class Insecta; order Phasmatodea; family Phasmatidae; genus Dryococelus; species Dryococelus australis. Next base: position 11,253,789 of record CM057005.1, on the reverse strand, counting down.
ATTCGAGTTACTTGGTTAGTATCTGTACATTTATTAATTTAGTGACAAAATTATGTGCGAATTTTTAAAGACATTCGTTGTCTGGACAAAGTGTTGCGGTTTTACGTTCCCCACATGATCCGAGAGTCGTTAAGCTTCAATGGAAGATGTGTTAGAAATAATTTATTTTAAAGCTGGGAAATGGGTAACTTTTTCTGTGCAATTTCATGTGACATCTATGTCTGTTGTTAAAATTCCATTTGACGTTGTAGACCTGAGGGAGATGTGATTAAATTTTTCGTGAATAATAATTCACTAAAACTAGATTCGTAGGGAAATAGGGTATGTTTTATTCTTCATTGTAGGTATAATTCAGAATGTGTATGGATAGTGTGCCAATTGTTTCCTTCATTTGGAAGTTTGCATGGGAAATCTTTATTTAATTTATTTGCCCATGTTTACTAGAAATGTTTAAGTGGTAGATAATTCCGTGTTACATTATAAGCGATATGTTGTAAGGTGCGTGCCTAGTGTTGTGATTAGCTTACATTGGAAATATAAACCGATGAATTGGTAAACAGGGATAAATGATTTTTTTATGATTTGTTGTGTGTTCTACATGACTTAATGTTTAGTTACTTTAATGTGGAGGAGTCTCTGTTATTTATCATAATTTATAATCCTACCATACAGGATGGGTTAGTATACTGATATTGTGGCGAATATTATTCAATAAAATACTTCGTTATATCCGCCATAACTTAAGTATATAATCCGACGGCAGTAGAAACAAACACTCTGGTTGCTCCCAACACCTCACTCAACTTGTAATTCGCCACAAGTTGTACACTGTACACACTCCTGCATCGACTCCCCAAGTTAACGGACATGTGTTATATTAAAAAGATTTAACATTGTAAGCTATGTGTCTATTGTAAATATAAACAGTAGTGTTTTTAATTTGTTGTTCGTGTGTTGTTGGACTAGTGCATTTTAATTCAAGTCGTGTAAATTATTATGTCTTAAGTGATATATTGTGTTTTTGGCTTTCTTTATAACCATAGCATAGCTAGGCCGGTTATTCACGCAGAAATAAGTTCTGTAATTCGTTTGTGATTCCTTAGTATTTGATTCTTGTAATTTATTTGTAGGGAAATGGTTTTTGCATTTGTTGTAGGTATAATTATATTAACTCGTTGCTTGATTACTTTATGACACTAAGCTAGCTGGAATGGTATTGACGTTGAAAAAGGTTCTATAATTTGTTTGGTATTCCTTAGTATTTTGATTTGTGTAATTTATTTTTAGGGAAATAGTTGTTCGCATTTTCTTAACAATCGTTGTTTCATCTAGTATGTGCATCGTAAACTAATTTTTATCGATTTGTATGGTTTTTCAATAAGTCATTTTCTTTTGTGATAGTCATGTAGCTGCGTGCATCATGCTAGTCTCTGTTGTTCGTCATACACAATTAAGGTTCGTGTTTATGCCAAAACGGTGAGTAGGTCCTGAACAGGCTTAGTGGGGAATAGATAGTGCTCCTTGGGGAAAGGGGCGAGTTAGGTTAGCTACTCATCCCCTCCTCATACACTTCCGGACATGAGGTTTTTTTTGCCCGGCATATAAGGTTCGTGTTTACGCTAAAATTGTGATGTGGGTGTCACAGAGATATGCATTTTAGTTTAAGGAAAGTGTGTATTAATTATTAAAGTAACAAATGAAATTTTATTAGGTTTAGACGTTACAATAGCAATGAAAAATGAGCTTTTTTAAATTGCGTTAATTATAGGTAATTAAAATGATCCATAATAGGCGTGACTTATGAAAGATATAACATGTTAATACATTAGAAATTTAAATTCAGTGTGATATTGATATAGTAATAGTAACAAAAAATGCAAGTATGTATTTAACAGAATGTATACACTTATACTTTATAGTCCTTTTATTCTCTCATATATTTTGCACCACTGTCAGTCAGGTTGCAGCCCTAAGTGTGGAAGGGGTGTTTAACTGCACATTTTTAGTATTTTTGTCTCGCTGATTATAAAGGTTGACTACTTATATATTCACAGACTCGTCCGCCATCGAGATCGGAAGCCATACCGATGACAGACGAGTCTGTGAATGTATAAATAGTCTACCTATTAATGTTGAAAAAAATTGGTATTACAGAAAATGAAAAATTAATTAACTGTAAAAAAAACCTTTTAAAACCAAGCATTTATTTATAAATGCACTAAAAAGAGAAAAATAAGTATAAGTTAGTAGTCGTTACAGATTTGGTAAAGATTGTAAGACGTGGACGAACAGCCGTAATAAACTTTACTACAAATTAATATTTTTTATCACGTTATATTTAGTATATAAAAGGTTACAAAAGCTTGGCGCAATATAGAACGTATTCCTCATTTGCCACAGTGTAGTGAGCACGTCTCGTACGCAAGGCTCTACTTTTCGCGCCAAGCTTGTATACACTAAATATAAATTAATATGAAAATATTACTTCGAAGTAAATATTATTACGGCTGTTCGACCACGTCTTACAAGTTCTACCAATTCTGTAACTATTACTATACTTTTAAGTGCATTTGATCATAAGATCTTGGTTTTAAAAGGTATTTTATAGTTAATTCTTTTTTATTTTCGTACATAAATTTAGCATTTCCATTAATGCAGAGACTTGAAATCCAAACAACTCAGTACCTGACTCGTGACGAAGTTGTCTGTCAGGACGACGATGGTGTTTCTACTGTCCTGTAAGGCGCCCACGATGTTGCTGGTGATGAAAGTCCCCAGCATGAAGTCTCTTTCGTGCAGGCACAGCCTGTACTTCTCAGGCCCGTTTTCCAAAGTTGGCAGCAGTTCGCCCACCACCCACGCTCGGTCGGAACCACTGGCGAAAGAAAAACAAACCATGTTATAGGCTGTTCATGGTAAGGTGAGCACTTTTGAAAGGCCTGGTTAGGATCTTCTTGTGTGCACGTTGTGTATTCTTCCGCCTTATGTAAAATTATCATTGCCATGGGCCTCATCACTTTATTCATGCGTCGGTCAAGTGAAACGGTGAAATTATTAGAAAAGTAAATGTGTTACAAATCTGCCCATTTTTACACGTCGATGCCCTAAGAATGTACAAAGCTACAGAAATAATTTAAGTTTTCACAAATAGTTACCTAACAATTCTTATGCGACGTTAAGATATGGAACTGATTTTCCTCCAGCGTTACCAACTTCACTGGGCGCATGTCACTCAGTGCGCCCGTTAAAAAATATGGAGGCAGAGTCAGTGACTTTTTTCCAAGGTTGATTTCAAAAGTGCTCACTTTATCGTGCACAGCCTATATCAAAAGCATTTTATACTTCTGTTAACATAAAAGTATAATATTTTGATTGATTTGAACATTTTTTAATATTTTATTTAAAAATTATATTTCTTTTACAACTAGTATGGTAAAAACAGGGAGGAAATTGTTCTTATGGGAAATATTTTTACACTGAGTGCGCACGAATGCGGCGCGCTGTCCTTTTGGTGTAATTTTCTAGACTCGGTTTAAGCATTACTTGCATGAGGCGGAGGAATATCCTGGAAGTAGAACTTTACCAGGGCTTCAGAAAAGTTGGACTTAACCGTGGATGAATTATAACTGAATACGCTTCTTTGATACAGAACATACCGTATGTGTTTAAAGAGTAATCAGTAATTTTTTTACCGAGTATTTATGTTAATTAGAACATTAAATTCATTTTTTATGTATTTGAAAATAAGATAACAATCCAAACACGAACTTAATACAGCCAGAAATTTTTAACATTTGTTAAATATCCTATTATAGACTGACCATAATATTACTGCTAAGTAATGTGACATGAAGTAAAAATTACAGGTGTTTGCCGAACAAACCAACTTTGTGTTTAGTGTATATATGAGCTATACTTGTTATTCATTACAAAAAGGTGCATAGGTCTTAGCACTGTAATCAAACTCACTCCGCATATTTTTGTGTTAAATATTAGATCTGAACGACTAATAGGTGAAGGCCATTCGCGGTAAAGTGAGCACTTTTGAAAGTCTTCATTTGGAATAATAGTCGATAAGTATGCTTTACTTTAGCCTTAGACGTTAACTTCCGAGTGCGGTGGAATATAAACACTGTGTTTATTACTTACACGGCAATATTTATTTAAAAAGATGTTTAAAGTATAAAAATTGGTTGAAAGGAAAAAGTAACCAGGTCGTTAAAAGTGCTCAATTTACCGTGAATAGCCTATAACTTATTGCATCCTGTAGTGTTTCTTTCTCATAAATAACGTGTTCGTGCATGAGTTGCTTATACTTTTCCCATTTAAATCAACCAATTAAAGAAACATCCTTTTAAATTTAAGTACAGTTTAACTTGAGTGAAATACAACCAAATACAATAAAATATGTAATAATTAGTAAAATATTTTCAGAGATTTAAGATACCTTAAAATGTATTAATCGTAATAATACCGCAGTCAAACTATAAACACAGAAAATTATGAACATCGATATCATTGATGTCATTTCATGTTTGGTATTTAGCTAATAATGATTTATGAATTTAAAAGGAAATTAAGAACCCGCCACAAATTTGAAAAAAGTTTTCAAACGTTTCTCGCGTTAATGGTGAAACAATAATAAGCTTTGAAACAAAATTGATGCTAACTTTTCTGTACTACAGATTTACATGGGCGGAACATCAGCTAGAAAAGAGCACAGTATAAAACGAACATGAGTTATATATAATAACTTGTTTATTTTCGTTAAATAGAAGTCACAAAAATAAAAATGCCCTTTTGAAGAAAAATATATAATTCAGCTACATTAATAAGAAAAAAAATTATTACCACGCTAGTCTACAAGACGGGACTTTCCACGTTATAAGGCATATAATAGCATACCTATTTATTAAATTAATTAAAGGTTAATGGTAATTCGTTGTATGAAATTTTTTGATATAACCACCATCTTTGATACACCATCTTGGATGACACATATGTCGTGGATGATGTTATGCGACATTGAGATTGAACTTCCAACACTGCCAGCTATTTTGTTTCTCGCTATAATATTGCTAACCACATTCCACCACTTTGTTTCCGTCTGTATCTTATTTCAGGAAGCCAAGTTGGTTAGCGATTTGCCTTCTAGAGGACCCTGATTACTCGCAAGCCCTTGCCTACATTATATATTTCCGATGTTGTCTGTCAGGAGTAAACAATAAGCTTCATTTTAATATTTAAATGTATTGATTCAAATTTGTAAAAGTGCTGTAAACTGTAAGAATTTGCTAAACATATGGAACATGGAAGGACTACTCACTGTTGCACCACGTTCGGCTTTAAGACTTTATCTCATTATACTGAGATAAGTTAAGTACATCCCATGCTTATAAATACATGTGGCTATTGATAACAAAATCTAAAAATAAAATTCAGACGCATAAATTTATTTATGGAATGTTAAAAACAATACTGTGCGAGTTCTTCTCGACGAGACGAACACTGGAAAACATGATTTGATATACAAAAGTTTTTAAATTCCTTATGTCTGTACAAGGTTATAGGTTCATAGACAGCGTCGAGGAATTGCGATTAACTAGCCGGGCTGAATAGCACAGTGTGCGTGCCATATTTAAAACTTAATTGCCTAAACTTCCTGGTAGCTGAATTGTCTAAGGCGCATACTTTCCATGCTGGGGATGTCGAAATTGGTTCCATGTTATCTCCTAAATGTTTCTTCAGTTACATGTATTAAAATGGCGTCGAACAATTTAAAAGTTCTGTGTAAATTAAATGGAACATCGCCCTTATATGAACAGTGCATACAAGCAGCACTCTTAGTGGCAAACTCTGGAAATACATTTGACGGCCAACGACTGCGCTGCTAGCAGAAAATGACAGAAATCAAGATGGTGGCTGATGACAGCGCTCCTGGCGTCTAGCTCCAGAAACAAAGAGCTAGTCGAATTGATGAGCGAAGGCCTAAACAGTGCATTATGACAGTCACCGGACACGGATATGGTGATTGAGCAGATGGGATTAAACAGCGCATTTTAGCAGGCGATTTGCGAATCAAGATAGCGAATAGAAACAAATGGAAAGCGAAAACAAGATGTGGTTTGTGGTAAAAAAATTTTGATCTGAAACAAAATGATTGCTGGAATCAAGATGGTGGTCAAAGGTCAGGACACATTACCTCACCCAAGAATGCAGCCGTGCTCAAACATGCTGGTTCCAAGATCCGAAACCACATCCTTGCTGGAACATATGAAATATATCTACTAGCATTTGCAAATCTTAGAGCTATATTTGCTTTCTTTTCTTTTTTTTCTTGTAATTCGACTTACTCGTTTGTAATGCATGTGGTTCAACGAGTCCCGTGAGATGTTAATGTTTTTATTTTGTCACGAAATTCAAGGTATATATTATTGTTATTATCGGACAGTAAAATAATTTTGTTGTAAATAAGTAAATATCCATTTATGTATATTGCTCATTTAATAGCAGGTAGTTATATTAAAAACACAGAAGAGTAAAATGGCCTGTCCGAAGCTCCACTCAATCTGCACAACATCTGGCGTGTAGTATTTTCGTTGGCCTGTATTTACTACTAAACTTTATAAACCCCACGACTTCGTTGTTGGAAAGTATTTAGCAAAGATAAATGCAGATTGCTTCCAGATGAACCATAGGAATTATTCTTCTTTTCTTGGCTATGTTGACACTGGCATCTTTTAAATATTTTTTTTTGCAATATGCGAGATGTGTAGAAACGAGTATTACACTCAACACTGTACCTCACCACAGGCGAGTGCTTTAAATATGCATGAATACAAGTAAAAAACAGAATGTCAAGAACATACTGCAAGAATGGATATTGCAGTCAATTAAACTCATCACTAGCTACAGTAACATAAAAATTATTTTGAAATTTTTGAATATCTACTACTTATAGCTCCATTTCTCCGAATCACACCAACAGAGGTCGCTATAATTACCATTGAGGGGATATTTTTCTCCCCTGAGTTTTTGTATTACTGCCCTCATAAATAACAGGATAGGACGATGTAAACTGAGTTGAGTTTAGTTGAGGGATTTAGACGGCTCTCAACAACGTCTTGAGAGCCGATGAAGGTGAAACGAGGTGAAAATGGAGCAACGCCAGAATGCAAGGGCAGGGAAATCGGGAGTTCCTCGAGAAAACCCATCAACGAGAGGCATCGTCCGGCACGATTCCCACTTGTGAAAATCCGTGAGTGACCCGGCCGGGGATTGATTCCTGTTGGTGGGAGGCGAGCAGTCTAACCGCTCAGCCACCGTGGCCCCGACTATGTATGTAGCTAGGGTCACATATTAGAGTATATGGGAGAAACATTCAACAGTGACATTTAACAGAACAAAAAGCCGTTCGCATGGATTTTTTTTCAGTTATTTTATCTTGTTTGCAAGAAAAGAAAAAAAAACCAATACTTAAAAAATATTTGTACGATATCCAGAAGTTCGCTAACCATGATAAAAGAGCACATTTTTCATAATAGTGTGTTATGAACAAACAACACATAAAGAGTTATATCGTTCAAATTTATTGGTCTACATGAATTAATATTGTTGATAATATAAAACACAATGCTAGCAAGCCCTTATACACGTAGGAGATTTCACAGACCTGTAACAGACGAAAGCGTCGTACTTGTAATTGTCTCCTGCTCGGCTTCCGTTGGCTTTCATTCGTCTCTTAATCTTCACGAGATGAAGGAGATATGTTGCCTCATATCGATACGCATAGAGAAGAATGCTTAGTAATATCATCAAGGAACCGATTGCCGCTAAAGGAATGCCAATAAGAATAAACAGATTCTGCTCCTCTTTCTTGCACAGAGCTTCTTCGTCAAATGTGACGTTTGATACCAAGGACGTCTTCAGTTTCAAAGGTCTTGTGCAGAGAAAGTCATTAACAGTATCGTTGAACATCTTGATAGTTACTTTATTGGAGTCGTTGTTGTTCTGGTATTTTTTGAGCCACTGCTTGAACTGAGGAATGGTACAGTTTTCGCAGTCGATAGGATTGTCGCCCAGATCAACAGTCTTCAGTTCCTCCAAGGACTCGCCCATGGCAACTGTCAGAGCAGGAATTGTGTTCAGGGACAAGTTGACGTTCTCCGTGTGACCAAAGACAGATATATTTTCGTATGGATATTCTGGGTAGAAGTTGTTCCAGTCAGTGATGTTGTTCAGAGAGAGGTTTAGGTTCGTAACAGTGCCTTCGTCAAGTATATGCAGTGGTGTTGTTAAGTTGTTGAAAGTCAAGTCGATAGTCATTAATTTGTGTCTCCTAGGGAAATTTAAATTGGGAGAGTAACCCATTCTGTTACCAGCAAGGAAAAGATGTGTCATATTAGTTTGCTCTGAGAACAGATCGGGGTTCTTGTAAAATTCTTTGAAATCACAGAAACTGAGATCTAAAACAGTCAAATTCATTGGTTTAAGACCTGTTTTTGTATTCCGAAGCAATGGTGTTATGAGATTTACATCTCTGATAGGAACATGAGACATGTTAAAAAAATTGACAAGTGGGAAGTTTTTCAAGTGCCGTGGCTCAAAAAATGATTCCAAATTCTGAAATGGGTTTCGCGAAAGATCAAGGAAGGTAAGTTTTGTTAGGTTGTATATTTGCGGAGGGATAATGGATAACTTATTCCGTCCCAGGTTTAAAAATGTTAGGTTTGAGGCCACAGTGGTCAAATAATCTGCAACAAAAAAAAATACAAAATAATCACTCAATTATAACATATACTACACGTGTATCAATGTATTTCTATAAAGTTTTTATTTATTATACAGTTTCTAAAATTAAACTGTAATATTTTTCCTGCTGCCCAATACGCTCAACATAAAATTTAATTTCAGGTAATGAATCGAGACAGTTTCAAATAAATTTACGATATCTTTTTTCCACGCCGACAATAATATTATTAAAGTATTCACATTTCGAGAGTAGCGCAAACTTTAACATCATATATATGTGTATACAATATATGTGAATATGTATATTATATATAGGCGTATGTATAAATGTACTTGTGTGTGTTTCACGTAAAAATAAACGGAATGAAAAAAAAAAAGCAATATTTCTTTACGAAAATCACAAAATTCGAACTCTGCAGGAAACTAGTTGTTGTGCATGCAGATAAGCATACATACTGTTATCAAAAATATATTCCCCACATATTCTACAGTAAAAAGAACATTAAAATAGTTTACATACAAGTTACATCTCTAAAGACTCAACATCGACTGTTACCATTGTCACTTCATTTGTCAGCATAAAGTATTGCCTACATGCCAATCATTCTGTCACTGACATTTTATGTGCGTTTCAAACAAAATCTTTGAGTCCTAGACAGTTGTAGCAAAGTATTTTCGTTCATTTCAACCTTTTCATCGACCTTTTTCATAAAAATCCACAAAACCAAAGGTAAAACGTGTGCCACCCCTAATATTTTCATGAAAAGAGAGATATTAAAAACAGCTTATTGTTAGGTTAAGTATCTCTTCATAAATAACTGTATTTTAATTTAAAGATACCAGACTTTTAAGCGTGGAATTTTTCATTAGGAATTGGGTTTATCAAGTTCTTCATTAGGAGTCACCTTCAGGTGTATTTCAGGTGTAGGACTCCCGACCAGCCTTTATATTTATTTTGTTGCTGGTTCATATGTCCAAGAGTATAGTATTCAGTATTAATAATTTGCATTTTCCAGAAAATGAAATAGTTGCTATTTTATGTGTGACTTTTGGACTATATAGTATTTTTTGAGCTGATCTTTGAAAGTAGTAATTTTTTCTAGTGGATTTATTAAACTCTGGCAAAATGTTTTAAATTTAATTTTTAGTCAACAGTCACGTAAAGATTGCTAGTAAAAACTGCAAAATAATTTATTGTTTTCAAGAATAATAGTTTTAATAAATATAAATATTCGTGTTTATGAAAAGAAGGGCCCTCCCCATACCTCAGTAATTTATGTATCTTGAGGCAACAGAGGAAGAACGGAGAAGCATGGAAGTATGACAACCGATGCTGGGTTTACAATATTGCATTTGTGGGTACATTAAATTTAGACCAAATACGAAATGTTACTTGGTGGTTTAATTCTCGTGACATATGAAAGTGTGAACTTCACTGCTATCGCGCTGGTGAGCAAGAAAGTGACTGTAAGAGTGATGAACCACGATAGTTGGATAAGGAAGGTGATTCGTTGAGAAACGGGATAATGTGAAGGAAGAGCCAATCACATAGCATTTGGTTTACCCACAGGTATTGTGCTTGGAGACGCTATCATTGCTCACTACTCCACTTTCCACTATATCACTGTAAATAGTAATGAAAACTAGTATTGAGAGATGAAGGAAATTATTAACTTCTGTCTTGGACATCCAGATGGCTAGCCACTGCAAAGTAGTACACTTTCGAATGGAGGACTTGATCTGTTGTCAAATGGAAAACATAATGGCGAACCCCTGTGGTAGAAAAAAAAAACATAAATTTGTTTCTGGCTCCTTTTGTCCCAAAATAGCCCGCTACGTTTAAGACGTAATTTGTAAAACATATACCGAAGGAGGGTAAAAAAGTCTACGTGTGCAAATCCACCTGAATACTTGCAGTAAATATGTCTTAAACTCGAGCAAAACCTCAGAAACAAGACAGCTGGTAGATACAAATGAAATGAAAACTGAGGAATGATATTTGAGAAAAACTGGAGCAGATAGAACGACGAATCAGATGTGTGCAAGACATAAATATGTTCCTAAAAAATTATGGCAAGAATGAGACAAACATGGCAGCAGAGCTGATGAGTAAAATTTAATGAAAATAGACAGAGACAAATAAGCTGGAGGACGGGCGCCTTGAGAACAATAATAAGCAGACTGGGGGAAGGGAGAGTAAGTCGTCAGTAGTATAGAAATGTTTATCGGGGTGCAAGAGCATCAGATTCACTGTTCGTCTGCTATCTGGATGACGTCACCATGGATGGCCACTAGGGCCACGCTCGGACGCCATTATGAATTTCATTAATTTATTGTAAGTTTCCCCTGCAAGTGGTGTTGATTACTCCCTTGGTTGCCATGTTTGTTTCTGTAGTTGTTCACCAGAAGCGCTGATGTACCAAATTATTCGCATGTATTTTATCCAGTTTATGTTTCCCCACCATGGATGCTGATGTCCATCATTTTCTGCTATGTGGTGCCAGTTTATATTTATTTCCCCATGCCTGTAACGACGCTGTATATTGCGATGTACGGGGAACTCTAGCCCTGTCAATATATTTAAAATTTAAACGAAAACAGGAAAAATAACTGAGGAAAGAAGGCGATCTCGAACCGATAAGAAAATACACACCTTAACCATACTGACGAGCATACACATCATGCTAAAAAGAAAAGGAAACTTGATACTGAGGTTGAAGCGGGAAGTGAAGATTATCACGAAGACATATTAATGATGTCTATGACGACGGTGATAGTGTTGAAGACGATGATGATTCCCTCAATGTTCCCACACATTTCACCAAGTTTCCTTCGACAAGTGATGCGAAGAAGGCCAAATACATCGGCAATATTGACGACATGTTTACTGAAGACCCGAGTAAACTCATAGTCGGACATAATTTTGCTTGAGCTTCAAAACCGTGGGGATTATTCGGTCATGGAGTCAATGTCACCTACATCTAATATGGTGGCAGTAGTTTGTAATGTCATATGCTTTCTGATGTTTATGCATTGTCACTTGTTTCAGTTTTCAAGGTCATTCAAGGTAATAGGATCAAGATAAAGGTTATCTGCATCCAATATGGCTGCCACGATGGCTAACAGCACCTAGATGACTGACTGGGTATGGATGAAGGGTTGGAAGACCATCAACTAATGGGAGTAATGAGGGGGTGAGGGGGGACATCAGGAAATTTAATTGTTTTAATAAATTTCTCAGTAATTTTGAAATAATCTATATTTTTTCTAATTTTTGTCAATTTTTTTTAAATCTTGGTATTATTTGGATTTTGAAGGTCACAGGTCAAGGTTAAAGGTCATGGGGACTGATTCCAGCTCTCATGAACCTGAGTCACTGATCAATAATCACCTGAGTCACTAATCCTTGTCACCTGCTCCGGGAAAAATAGGAAATTTCTGGGGGTCCTGTTTGAATATTTTAAATATAAATTTTACGTATCTTTTTTTAAATTTTTTTGTGATTTTTTGGGTTTTTGGGGTCAAAGGTACAGATCAGTTATCAAGGTTAATGTCACATGGTTCCAAGATGGCCATCGGGGTGACGTCACAACATGGCGGCCCCTGGTTCCTACGCTCCGAGCCCCCAACATCTTGGCCTCAAACCGACATAATCCTACTACTCACACGAACGAGATATTATCCATAATCGAGGTATTCGCTGAAGCTGGCTACGACGTGCGATGAAGAAATATATTGTTTCGGGAGAGTTGCACAAGTCAGTGGTTAAAGTACGCAATGAAAGGCATCAATGATACTTTTCAATGCAAAATTATTTAAATGCAATATTTTACTTGTGAGAATAAAGGTGACTACTATATTTTGACTAACATCGACACGTTTTCCAAGTAATCATGGGCTGTTCTGTTAAAAATCAAAACATCTAGAGACCTCGCGAAGCTTAGGTGAGCGTTATTTCCTATGGCTTGTACCAAAGAACTTCAGCACTGACCACAAATACGAGTTTTTCAATGGGGATTTTCCCCGCTCTGATGAAAATAATAGTATAAAACATTTACACATACTCTGATCTCAACACCACCATCGTCGAGCAGTTCCAATTCTAAACTGAAGTGGCCTTTCATGCAAATTGAAACTATAAGTGATAAAGCTACTGCTGAAATTTCGTTCGCGCATATCATTGCACCATTCATTCTACCAGGCATATGAAGACCTATGATATCAAAGGCGTCTCCCTGCTTCTAACCGAAGAGGAACGATCTACGCAAGCCTACAGATAAGGTCGGTGACCTGGTACAAATCTACAAACAGCGCGATATTTTTCACAATATCCGTCATCACAGCTTGTCAGTGGAGTTGTACAAGTTAGTACGTATACGACATTCGTAACCACTCAAGTTTACTTGAAGATCTACTTGGTGAAACCATCCTTGGATGCTTTCACACAGAAGAGATCCAGCCTATAACATTTCCCAACATGCATTTAGTGTAAAATGTTCTGAATCGTTGTAATGAATTTGTGCACTTTCGGTGCCTCGGAAACTAAGTTCAACAACACATGGACCCGTGCAGACCTGGACTTGCACTTCTCTGCATGTGCGTGTCGAGACTCCATAGTTGCCCGACACCATGCTTATGCAGACCTGCGGAATTGCTAACGCCGTGATTCCCATATGTACGCATGTACAGATACAGGACAGGTGACATGTTTGCCAGCCCTCACAAACTTGGTCATGACAATTAGTGTAGCCAGGCTCGAAATTGCATGCAAGCCAAAAATGTTTTTGTTTGGATATTCTTTTTTCATTAAAATTTAATCGCACATTAAAATACTAAATTTATTACGCGATAGCGTAAATCAATAACTTGTTAATACTAAATAATAATGTACATTTCGCAGTAAATGTGTTCAGTCTTCCGAGTCCTTAGTAGAATCAAAAAGGGAAATTGACTGGTGGAGCCTGCCCGAGCTTAACAGCCATGATGTGTACAAAAAATCGGACTTGAAAGTAAAATAGAAAACAATTTTTCAATGAGAAATTATATATATTTTATGTGAACACGATATGAATGCCATCATCCAACTTAAATTCGAAATGTCCGTGTATGCGCGCGCGCGCACACACACACACACACACACACACACAAACGCTCACGCTTACAGAGTGAATCACCTAAAACTTGCGACGCTAATATTTCGGAGATGAATGGTGTGCTGATGTTGATGTGCTGGTTTCACAGAAGAGAAGTTTACACAAGGGCTCATAATTGAAGTTCAGATACAGAATTGGATAATTATTAAAATGTGTATTTCTTGAACAAAGTTCTTTTTTTTTTTTAATGGAACAATACCTCTTCACATCAACAAAATGAAACTAGAGGAACTAGAGGAACGTCAATGGTGTTTTCGCAGGATGTTAGTGCATGTAGTTTACGTGCTATAATAATATGAAAATGTCAAATACACTTTTCTGCCCCATTTAACTGCTTAGTTACTACGTTTACAATTGTATTTTATTGTCAGTGGTTTTCTTCTGAATGTGCAAGAAGACACATGTTACATCTTTTGCAGTTATGTGTTTTTACTGTACTACGTATCTGAACGCTCTTAGGAAATCCAATCATGTCTTAACAAATGCTGTGAATTCTAAGGGAGAAAGAGAAGACTGTCGTTCACAGGTTGTGTTCACAGTTGGAACAACCAGCTGCAACACAAGCTTCTGGTCTGTCATGCAATGACTGCTGCACGTGTTGTAGGTGCAGTCGGTATGTCTTTGTAAACAGTGTCTTTAGCGTTCCCCACCGAAAAATAATCTAAAGGAGTCACGACTGGTAAACGAGCAGGACAACGTACAGGTTTAAAGCAACAGCAGCAGCAACGTTGATTTCACACTCTTCTCCAGTCGCTCGTTGATTTCACACTCTTCTCCAGTCACTCGTTGATTTCACACTCTTCTCCAGTCACTCGTTGATTTCACACTCTTCTCCAGTCGCTCGTTGATTTCACACTCTTCTCCAGTCACTCGTTGATTTCACACTCTTCTCCAGTCGCTCGTTGATTTCACACTCTTCTCCAGTCGCTCGTTGATTTCACACTCTTCTCCAGTCGCTCGTTGATTTCACACTCTTCTCCAGTCGCTCGTTGATTTCACACTCTTCTCCAGTCGCTCGTTGATTTCACACTCTTCTCCAGTGGCTCGTTGATTTCACACTCTTCTCCAGTCGCTCGTTGATTTCACACTCTTCTCCAGTCGCTCGTTGATTTCACACTCTTCTCCAGTCACTCGTTGGTTTCTGTTACGTGTTCGTGGTGCTACACATCCAGTTCCCCGTAAATGGTTAAAGAGGTTGGCAAATAATTGTCGAGATGGTTGGCACTTTTGGGATATTGTTCAGCGTACGCATTGCAAGAACGAGCAGCATTCTTCCTACTTTCGCCATACACCATGAGCATGTCGGATTTTTCAGCATAAGTAAATATCATTTAACAAATACTAGGTTTAGGTGGTATGAATATCACAAAATACTGACAAGGAGGCCCGACTGCAGTCACTGTAAAGGATACCGATCTACACAAACATACGACTACCGTAACCTAGTAAATATGCAGTTAAATGGAACAGACAACTGTACAGTGTAAAGACATTTCTGGTAAATTTCCTAAACCATAGTTGACGTTTTTAACCTATATATTCCACATGTATATGCCACATGTAAGACTGTAAATATAAGAATTTTGAGCGTCGTTACTATACAAGATTGCGGACTTCCCTACGCATTTGACTGTTTCGTAAGAGAATGGAGAAACTTTACTCGGAAGTATGGGAAACTAGTTTGCCATTCGCACTTTCTCACTATACGTATATATTGATATTGTAATTTTACGATAATGTGTCTAAGAGTGTAGGAATTTAAAATTGCCATATTACGATGGCATTTAAACTACTTGCACTAGAATCTTGCAATAAACACCACTGGCATTATAATTTTCTCTAGTGTTTAATTTTTTTTTAAGTGAATAGGCTAAGCATTGTTCCATTTGAAAAAAAATATAACTTTGTTCAAGAAACACACATTCTAGTAAGCCTTAAAATTTGTGTCTGCGCTGCAATTATGAGCCCTCGTCTAACATTTACTTGTATGAAAGCAGCAAATCAATGGCATCTTAGTCGGATCTCAAGACCTCGGTATTAAGAGCCGTCCATATCTCTTCACTCAATGGCGTCTTTAATTTCCTAAATTGTTTATGGTTCAAGTTTGGTGTGATTCAGTGTGTATTTTCTGATCGTTTCTGAATCGCCTGCTTCCCTACATTTTTTTCATATTTTACATTTTAATTAAAAATGTTGACAGGATAAATGCTTAAATCGCACAGCGCCTCGTTTTTAAATGCAACAAGAAACAAATATGCACCGACACCACCCAGCAGGCATAGGAAACAAATGAGAAACAAAAATTATGCGAATAAATTGGTACATCAGTGCTCCTGGCGGACTATTTCAAAAGCAAAAAATTCCGTCCAAGCGAGTAATCAGCTTTAATGGTAGGAGAAAAGTACAAGAGATGAATGATGATGGCCGACGAGTGCGGGCTTAGCAGACGTTTGCGGTCCTGCGACCGTCTACTGTGACGTCATCCCAGATGGAAGACGAATCCTGAACGCTGTGCCCAATACCCTTGTGCTTTATGGAACATTTAATACTGCTGTCGTCAAATGGTGATGCACTATAGTGTAATTAAACACAAGCAAAGGCCTACCGTAGAAAATTAAATGAAGGAAACTTTATTTTCTTATTTTGAAAGTTGTTATGTCTGAAAAGGAGGTGTCATAGTAAACTTGCAACATTTTCTGAAAACAGAAAAAGAAATCACTTTTTCACCAACGACTATCGTGCAAACAGTTTTGTGTTGAAATGAAAAGTTGGAAATGTACTTGCATATTTTAAATATAAATTTTACGTATCTTTTTTTAATATAAATATTTAATGTGAATTTTAAACTTATTTATTTATATTTAACATTCCTGCTTTACTCTGGGATACGAACACTAAAATTTTGTAGTTTGAAAGAGTTAGAGTAACATTTTCGTTATTCGTAATACTTGTCACCTCTCTTCCACCATAGAAACCATTCAACAGTTTTACCTGTGCTGCTATACGTACCTGGCTGTATCTCAGATATTCCATTGTTGCTGAGGTCCAGTCGAGTCAGCAGAGGCATTATCTGGACCCAGCTGTCGTTTAGAGATCCCCAGTTGGGGCTGTACTCGCTCGAGGACATGCGGAAGTCGTATATGTCCACGTGTTCTTGGTCCAACATCCACATGAGCCAGCGAAACAGCACGTTGTTGTGGTCGTAAGGGAAGGCCATGTGCAGCCTCGCCAATTCCGCCCCGAGTTGCTGATGGAGATATCCCTTCATGGACTCCCAGAACTCCTCTGAGAAGGGGTTCTTCCGGGAGAATGCAGTCTTCATTTGTTCTTCCACTTGCAGCGACAGGACACAAGTGCTGTATTTCCTGAAAATTACAGGCAAATTTGCAGTGAAATTTTTTTGGTGAAAATGGCTCATAAATGTATTAATTTTAATTAACAGCACCTTTTCTACCAATGTTAATGCTGGAACAAAAAGGCAAGCAAGCAGACTAAATTTATATTCCTAGAATATTAGTTAAAAATTGAACCTCTTAATTTTTAAAACTGGAAGCAAACGATTCATATTGTTTGTAGGTTTCAGGTTACACTGCATTAAACGATTATAAATTATTTCCCTTGGGCTATGTTTGTAAGCATCGTGACACAGTTCTGTTTGCGTGTGATTGTTTTATTATATTGCACAAATATCGTTCAATATGTTCTTGTGTTACGTTTTAGTAAAAGTCCCAAAATTTTCAGTCATTGGCACGTCGTTGTTAGCCGAAATCAAATGTCCAGTAATCCAACAATCTAAATTATAACAGAAAAATGTCAATATTTTAGTATAGACGCCCATTGGTTTTGTATGCCACGGTGTAATGAAATGGTTTAATTCTGTAATGAATGTTGAACTAAGGTTATAGTAGGGGTTACGCATACAACGTCTAAAGGCAATGATACACAATGATAACAGATTGCTCTGAGCAACCTTACAGCCAACATGCAGTTTATATTCATTGTGAGTCATAACTGTAGCTGAGTTTCAATCATCTTCTTATCCTTCCTCACCACATGAGGTTGATATTGCAATTGTCAAGAATCATGAACTGATCACCACTTAGAGCACTTTTCACATATGATGCCAGATGGTTGTTGAATAAGCATTGTGAAATTTTGACCATATCAGTAGGAACGTACAGTTGCACATCACAATGGCAAGGTACTGTTCTACCAGAACAACTACGAATAAAGAGGATCGCCATATCCACAGAAGTGCTGTAGCATATGTTGGTGCAACATTCATAAAGATTGCGCAATCTTCGGGAATTTAACTTCACGCTCAGGTATCCATTGGAGCCATTAGTCGCTATTTAAATGAGGCTGGACAGCTGTCATCGCGTTTTCTGTTTGCCTTTATCCCTTTAACTTTGTTGCAAAATTTTAAAGATGTAACGAATACTGCCATTGGTGGGAGGAAAGACAATGTATGTTTTCTGTAATGAGTACTGCTTCAACCTTAGTGCAGACGATGGTGGCGTTAAGGTTTGATGCCACAGAATACAGCACGACATACCAACGCTGATTCGCAAACACCACACTTCATGGGGATTAGGTTCTATGGTTTGAGGCACAATCAGTTGTAACTCTTGTGTATAACATATCCTATGTTAATGAGGTTCTGTTGTCCAGTTTTATACCACTACACACTTATCACTAAAGATAACTGTTTGTATCTCACGGAAATAACAGTTGGGACGTAGTAGTATTACTTCTGCACCGTCCTCTACCTACAACAAAATTGGATGTTTTCGCATGAAGAATCTTGGAATATGACTTCTGTATAGTTGTATACCTGGACTCTTGGCTACCTATATTTTCTCGAAAAGAGGTCCAACACTATACTGCAATCTTGTATGATGGCAAACAGCGTTTACTAATGCTCTAGACATAACTCTCTAATGCTTTATGATAACGTAGTTTATCTGCTGGCAATTGTCTCATAAAGTTTCTAGGAGGACAATAAGGTTTAGAAATTCCAACGTCCGATATCTGCATCACTTTATTTAATTTTTTACATGAAGAGATTTTTGCATAAAGTCGAAAACTTATTTACTGAAGTACTTTGCTATACATACTGAATAAAAGTGAATACACACTATGGTGGTAAATTTGTGAACAATTTCTTGCGGAATTCATTTGGCAACTAGAAAATATACTCATCTTGGAGTTGTTGTGCAAAATTAAGGATGAAGCGGAGAAATTACTAACATAACAGCGAAACGAACAGGCAGAACCGACCGAAAGATCAACCATGATATCACCTAGGGTTCAGTACGATATGGCATGTACATACATATATGCAGCATGATGTACTGTGGTCATGTGAGAAGTATATAAAGCACAAGAACGGTGTTTGCTCAGCATTGTAGGAAAACTATTGCGCAGAGCACATCGGGTCGAATGATGTTGAGTTGTTGTCTGATGTGATATGGAAAACAGACATTCCCATAAACATCTGAACGACTTTATCCGAGGTCGAGTCATTGGGAAGTTGTAAGGTTGTCGAAGTGTGGCTAACGTAGCTGACGAGTGAGGGATTATACACAGCATCAGCATTTCGAACGACAGGAACTGCTGTACAAATGTTTAGTAGTGGTCGTCACGAGCAATCACTTTGATGGAATACCAGTGTATTGTCCTACAGACGAGGAGAGATTGACGATGAACTGCAGGTGAAGACACACGCAACACAGCTCTGAATGCCTGACATAGCCAGGAGACTGCACATAAGTAGTTTGTTCGCTCAGCGACCAGCATCGTGTGTACTATTGATACCTACCCTACGGAGATGGTGTTTGCTGTATTGCCAAGGAAACAGAGACTGGAGAGCTCAACAGTGGATCCGAGTAGTATTTGCAGATGAGAGCAGGTTTTGTATCACTAGCGATTCTGGATATATACACATCTGGAGAGAGCGAGGAACAAGAAATCACTCCTCCAAACATCGTCAAATACCACCGGTTTGCTGGTAGGGGAGTTCTCGTGTGGGGAGGTGTCATGCTTGATGGCCTTACAGAGCTCCACTTCTTCCAAGGAGGCTTAGTCGCCGGGAAATGCTATTTAACAGAGGTTCGCCTTACTTACACGTGTCTTTTCCGGATTTCTGAGTTACTCTTCATGCACAAGCAATTGCCTGCCATTAGCAACGACTCCGCACCTGCGATCGGCGCTACAACATGAATGGACAGTGATTCCTCAATAGCTAGTAGAAAATTTCGTACCGATCATTAGCAGACCATGCACACACTGCATTACAGTCAGGGGTGATCATATTCCCTACTGAAAACTACATTTACCTTGCCAGCCGCCTGTCACATGGACGTAACGGCGGTTGTATTTGTATTTGTGTCTGTATTTGGAAGCCACCTTTGGAAAAAGGTCCATTGCATCCTGTGGATTCTGTTTTGGTCAGTGTTGTTTACCTTTCCCACTATTTTATGTCAGTTATTTTATGGTAAGTTTTATACCTACTGTGCCATTTTTGTGGTACAGTAAGAGTTTTGCTCATGTTATTTCTGTATTTTCTTGTTTTGTGTATTTATTTTTGTAGGTAAATTTTTTTTATCTCAAAGTCTTTCCTTGGAATTTTCTCTTAATCAACTATCCCTGTTTTGTGCTCAAGTTTAACTCAGTTATTCATATAATGTTCGTGGCATGGATTCTATTGTGAATATTTACCGACATCGATGTTAATGTAACTATTAGCATGTGTAAATTGTTTAAATTTTATATGCCACTAATTCTGTTAAATCAATTTAAAGTGAGTATCTGCTAATTGGTATCTGTTCACTTCTTTTCACTACAGATGACGCCACTTGTAAGTAATATGTCTTCATGGATTCCAGTTCACATCATAACAGGCAGCACATTTTATAAATTATATTATTTCTGTGTTATTAATGTCTTTTTTAATGTCTATACCAGCTGCCATAAAATATGCTAACAATAATTTAGAATTCCGATATTTTAAATAATCGCTATATGTGTGAAGATAGTTGTGTCGACTGTTGAGTCGATATGCCTATTGCTTAGAATTGTTGACACAGTGATAAAATTAGGGCAATGAAAATAACAAAAGCTTGAAGAATTTCATTTAAATATAATATATTTTAAGAGTAACCCATTTACCCTTTGAAGTTTTCTTTTCAAACAACAAACCTCTTTTGTTTTATCAAAGCATTACATAATTATTAGAGCAATCACATTTGATATTTTTCATTGTTATTTAACACACAGCCTTCTATCTTCTTCTCTGCAAGACGAGATAATGGCGTGACATTTTTATCAGAGTTGCTGAACTTTTCTTCAAAATGAGTTAAGCATTCTTTTCCTGCCACCTTTAGTAAGTCTAAACTTACTCTAATTTACCCGGCGGTGTTTTTATGCAATTTGTAGTGGCGCACGATTATTACCCTTACTAGTATATAAATGCGAAAGTGTGTTTGTTTGTCCTTCACGTTGGAGGGCCGGAGAGTGACATAGGCTACTTTTTATACGGGAAAAATATCTCATTTCTTTCAGAGATGTAAATAGGTACTGGATTAAACTTTTCTTAGGATTACTACAATAAAAAAAAGCATTGCCAAAATATTTCCCGTCATTTCTCCTTTCTTTTTGTGTGTGAGTTGTCCTTTCCTTCCAAAAACCCGCAGTGGCCCAGTGGCTAGAGTTATTCAAAGTGGGGCCGCAGTAGCTCAGTGGCTAGAATACCCAATAAGGGGACCGCAGAAGTTCAGTGATTAGAGAATCCAATAGGAGGGCCGCAGTATCTCAGTGGCTATAGAACTCAAAAGTGGGGCTGCAGCTGGTAAGGGGCTAGAGCACCCAATAGTGGGGTCGCAGAAACTCAGTGGGTAGAGAACCCAATAGTTGGGCTGCAGTAGCCAAGTTGCTAGAGTACCCAATAGTGGGGCCGCAGTAGCTCAGTGGCTAGAGCACCCAATAGTGGGGCCGCAGTAACTCAGTGGCTAGAGCACCCAATAAGGGGGCGGCAGTAGCTTAGTAGGTAGAGAACCCAATAGTGGGGCCGCATCTGCTCAGGGGGTAGAGAACCCAATAGTGGGGCTGCAGTAGCCCAGTGGCTAGAGAGACCAATAGTGGGGCCGCAGTAGCTCAGTGGCTAGAGAACCCAATAGTGGGGCCGCAGCTGGTCAGGGGCTAGAGCACCCAAAAGTGGGGCAGCAGTATCTCAGTGGCTAGAGCACCAAAAAAGTGGCTGCATCAATTCAAAGTCCTAAATATCATGCTAGAATAAAACATGTGCGAAGCGATGGCAGGGTGTAATTTAATAACTACATTAAACCCGAAAGAAGAAATATTAATATTTTAAAAATAAAAACTTAATGATACTATGGTGGGCTTAATTTTAATAACTTTACAAAAATATCACGCGAACGAAGTGACACGGGTCACCTATAAACACGCGAGCGAAGCCGCGGGTAAAAGCTAGTTTACGTATAATCCTGTGTCATAGTGCGGTTCCCCGTTGGGTGTTTGCTGTTCGGTGTCCATGAACAAGACAAGCTAGCCTTCAGCCAAGTTAAGTTGCTGAAACGAGTGTGGCGATGAACTTCCACACACCATTTGTAGCTGTGCCTGTCTACACAACTAGACAAGTGGCTGTTTCTACACTTTGGAACTTATTCAGGAAAGCTATTAAGCATTAAATAGAACATTTGAAGTGTGGCTTTCACCTATATTTGTTCAAGGGAAGCAACTAATGAACTATCGGAATTTGTTTGCAATGATTAGCTAACAAAAAAGACATTTCAACATTAAATAATTTCTGTGCAATATCTAGCTTTAATACAATACAAAAACACATGTCAGAATTAAATTATTTTATAGCAATATATGGTTCTTTAACATAATTTATTTTTTCTTTAAGTGGGATGCAATGAATTTATTTAATTGTAAGGTAATTGTTAGCATGTAAATAATAGGACGTTGAGGGTCGGCCTAACAAGCACTGACGAACACAAAAAGTTCCACACCTAATATTTGCCGCCTTGCGGTTTTGTGGGTTATGTGCTAAGGCCTACTGGGCCATCCGATACATGATTTGTAGAGCCCAAGGTGGTGGATCACTACATATTTGAAACACTGCTGTGCTATGTTTCATGTTAAAGCATACCCCATTCCTAAATTTCACACCAGTGTATAACACAAGAGAAGGATACATTTCACAGAATTCAGATATTGTCTTTCCCTGAAAATAAGTAGTGCATATGAAATTGTCAAAATATTCATACTCCTCTAAACCAATAAATTCCAAGTTTGTTTTCA
The DNA here is from genome assembly GCA_029891345.1 of Dryococelus australis. NCBI lineage: Eukaryota > Metazoa > Arthropoda > Insecta > Phasmatodea > Phasmatidae > Dryococelus > Dryococelus australis. The sequence continues at coordinate 11,230,558 of CM057005.1, read as the reverse complement.
AACAAGAGCAGTAGGCCATAGTTCCTTCATGAGCAAGATTCATGATAGGGGTTCGGGATTTTGGCTGCCATCTTGGATTCTACCTTCTTGGAATTTTTCTCTCGAAATCACTTGTTTATACCCAAAAACACTTCAGAAATAAATTATTTTACCCAAAAATCGATAATTTTCTCTGAAAAATTCCCCATTTTCCCAGCTGCAAAAACGAATCCTCTGAAAATTGCTTTTCAAGGGCCTCTGGCCGCCATATTGAATTTCCCATTTTCATATTAAAATTATCGTTTTCCCCTAAAATTGGTAATATCGCCTAGAAATCACTCTTTTACCAGAAACATTTATCTAAAATTTCCCTTTTTTACCTAAAAAAAATTCTGAAAAATCCCAAAAAAATGTATCAATAGAAATTATTAAAAAATTATAAAAATGCTTAAAAATCTAAACATATGCATCTCAATACCTGGGATTATTATTGATTTTCCTAGACAAGACCTCCATCTTGCAAAGTTAACAAAAATATATGTGCTTGCATGGTAAGAGCAGTGTTAGCAGGTCCACACCTGGATGGTATCAGGTAGCTGCATGCGAAATGCATTCAAGTCGTTTTTCTCACATGCATGGTGTTGGATAGCATAAGTCAGCACATAGCAATGTAAGCAGGTCTGCACCGGTATATGTGTCAGGTAACAGGAGACAGCATGCTCGTGGGAAGAGCTGTGTTAGTAATATCACAGGTTTGCACCTGCACAGTGTCGAATAGCATAAGTTAGCACATAGCAGTGTTAGCAGGTCTTCACCTGCATGGTGTCAGGTAACTGCACACATACGTGCTTCAAGTCGTTTTCGCACTTGCACAGTGTCGGATAGCCTAATTCGGGGAAGTCTCCCATGGTGGGCTCTACTCTGCAGGTACTATTTCCCTTGTATCACTTCGTACCTCCCCAACACACGGTTAGGATGTATAAAGGGCGAAGAATCATAAAATCTCTCATTCTGATATCAGCGCTTGTCGTCTGTGCATCGGAGTAACCTTGTGCTTCGTTGCTATTTTGTTCTTCAAGAGTTGTAGTTGGAGTGAGTCAAGTTTTTCAGATCATGAAGATTTTAGGCTAGTTATTACATCAAGATTTTTAGGTTAGGTTTTTAGAACATCAACAGTTTGTTAGGTTTTTTCAGCAATGAAAGCAAGCCAGTGCAAGTTTTGTGGTAAGGCTTTTACTGTGTGGAATAACTTGCTAAGGCATGAGAGGAACTTCAGCCTCAACCCACATCAGGGAGAGCTGCAGAAGTGCGAAAAGTTCGGCAAAACAATTGCTCACAGAGATAAATTACAAGCGCATCTTCATAGTTGCAATAGTGCCATCACTTTTCCAACACCAATGAGTCAGATCAAATTGTTCGAGAAGAAGAACCCAGGAACACCGGTCAATATTTACTAAATTTATGAAACGATAAGATTATTCCTGTCCGAGTGACCAGTGAATAAAAAAACGATTTTATAGACTTACTACTTTTGTCAGATGAAGAGATATCCCACTACTCCCACATTTCAAATCTATCCGAATTGTACGATCCCAGAAGACGGCTCATTATGGCACAGTGCATATATGCAAGAGATACCTGATGCATTTCGACAATCAGCCACGAGTGTCTGGGCTCAAAGGTGAACAGTGTCTGTCTCAACACAACAAAATTTTGCTCTGGATATGCACCACTTCGAGCTGACATTCCACAGCCTGGAAAGGATGGGAGGCCTCCAGTGATCTGTTTAGAAATACTCAGCACCAGTATTAACTACCTATTGTGAGCTACTCAGATTTCGAAGCCATTTTGGTACCGATTCAGACCTTCCAAACTGATCCTGAGAAGGCTTTCACTATGGCATACCAGAAGCACGAAGCTTACAGCTTGTGTATTTTCGTACATGTAGGCAATAACATCTTTCCTGCAACACTGACGTCGAACCTACAACAAGAACACAGGGATGGATGCGTCGAAGATTTTTATTGGAAAAGTTGTTGAGATCGGCAAGAAAGTGAAGACAATCTACGAAACTTCGATGAATATGCTACCACTAACTCAAGCAAAAAATTCATCCTATCTCCAGGCATCAAGATGTTCTCATTGCGGAGGAAGCTTCGGCAAAGATAATGTGAGGGTACGGGACCACGGCCACTTTAGCAGCAAGTATATTGGAGTAGCCTGTAACAACTGCAATTTGCACATAAGATGGCCGAAGATGCTTCCGGTATTTTTTCATAACCTGGCATACAATAAAAATTTCATCTTCAGAGAATTGTCATATGACAGCAAAGACATCACCATTATACCGCATAATGAAGAGAAGATGATTACTTTTGGAAAATCACTTGGAGAGAAGTCCAGCATTCAATTTATCGACAGTTTCCATTTCATGTCAACCATAGCAGGAAATATGCCAGCAAACAATTTCAACAGTACATCGAAATTCTTCAGTTCCGATGAGCTGGTCCTAGTGATAAGGAAGGGAGCTTTCCCGTATGATTATATCGACAGCATCGAGAGACTGGACAAGAGAGACCTACCATCGAAGAAGTTTTATAATAGGCTTACAAATGCGAACATAAATGATGCCCAGTATGCTCATGCTCAGTAAGTATGGAAAAATTTATCTGCCGAACCTTGAAGCAGTACTCTAAATTTTACATGAAAACATATGTACTGCTACTCGCTGGTGAATTTGAAAACTTCTGCGACCTCTGCCTAGACATGTATGAACTGAACTGTGTTCATTACATAAGTTTACCTGACTACACATTTGATGCCATGCTGAAGGCGACTGCAGTGAAACTCGAAATTTTGACCGATTATGACATCTAAATGTTTCTCGAGAATGGTATAAGGGGCGGCATGGCTTAGTGTGTGAAGAGGCGCTGTGTTGCGAACAATGCATATGATGGTGAAAACTATATCCCTTATGAGGAAGCGAAATACCTTATGTACATGAACACTAACAATTTGTACGGCTGAATGATGAATTTGCCTCTACCTATAAGACATTTAAAGTGGGCCAGTACCGACCTTGACATCATGAGCGTGCCTGACAATACTCCTGTGGGATACACAATCGAATGTGATCTAAGTTACTCACCTGAAATACACGGTTAACATACGGACTTGCCATTTCCAGCAATTAATGAATGTCCACCATAATCGAATAAGAAGAAACTGATTACTACGCTGACAAGCAAGAAAAATTGTATAGTTCTCTATGCCACACTTAAACCAGCCATCTCCCATGGACTGAAAATTGAGAAGATTCACCGTGTACTAGAGTTCGAGCAGTGTGCCTGGCTACAGCCATACATCCAGTTGAATACTGCCAGATGTGCTGCAGCAATAAACAATTTTGATAACGACTTTTCCAAGCTGGCAAACAATGCATCTTCAGCAAGCTCATGGAAAACAAATGTAACAGACAGAGAATGAGCCTCGTCTGCAGTGAGAAGCAACTCAAGAAACTTGTTGTAAAACCATCCATCAAATACATAATAATTTATTCCGAGAACCTGTCGCTCATCAATCTAGAGCATCAGGTCATCCTATTCGACAAGCCTATTTATGCTGGCTTGACAGTACCGGATTGGTCAAAATTACTCATGTATCATTCTCATTATGATATAATGAAGACAAGGTATGGTTGCAGTTGGCCTACATGGACGCTGACAGTTTTATCTACGAGATAATAACTCTCTAATTTTTTCATGACATGTCTTCTGATCCTGCTTTCCTAGACGAATTTGACACCAGTGGCTATCCCACAAACAATCCTTGCTACTCGCTCAAGATCAAAAATGTCATCGGCAAGTTCAAGGACGAGTATAGTGGTGTTCCTATGGAAGAGTTCGTAGGCCTGCATGCAAAGTTGTATGTCTACAGATGTGCAGGCAACATTTACAAGAAGGTTAAAGGAATTCAGAAGTGCGTTACTAGGTATAAGATTACTTTCAAAGGCTACGTCAATGTTTTAAACAGAAAGAAGGCTTTGCGAGTTATTTTACATGGTATAAGGTCGCGCAAAAAGCAGTTGTATTCAGAGTGAAGTAATAAATTAGCACTTGTGTGGATGGACGACGAGCGCCAAGTATGTATGGATGGAGTGAATACATTGCCAAACTGATACTCTGGCAAAAAAAATATAAAAAAAAGACCTTGCAGCACTCTCGAGCTCGTTCAAGAGGGAGTTTTTTTTCATCTTCTTATGGTAGGACTCAGTAACCAATGATCCAGACGACCATTCCAGGGAAGTCTTACTTCTGTAGCTTGCTGGGAGGTAAGAGGAGAGGGGAAAACAACAAAAAAAATACATACAACAGGTGAATATGACTCGCCAGCTGCACAGAAAGCAATGTGTCTAGGAGGAGAGCACTGATCATCTAAACAGTTTGTATATAATTATAACAGATTCTAAAAGTTATACTATGGCTTAGACATAGTCCCTACTGAATATATTTATATTAGCATTCCCTAGAGTTTATATTTATTTAACAAAATAATGCTGGCTTCAGGACTTTTTATTATTTTATGCAACATTTTTCATCATTGTAACCCTGCCTGCACTATAGCATTGTAATTTTGCCGGTGTATGACTCATATGTTTGATAATCGACATGCAAGAGTGAAAAGAGTCGCTAGGATCAAAAGATACTGTTGCAGTTGGAGATTGACATCAGTTTTAATCAACCAAGACTGAAAACACAAATATATTTTTGTACAACTAAATAAGTACTTTTATTAAAAATATTTTAATTCTTAAAAATGTTTTCATAACTTTTTCTTAAATGGCATCATATGCAACAGTACTTTGTACACGATAGAGAAGATACATATATATATATATAGAAACAATTTATATGAAAAGTAATATATATTATTATTTACTTGTGTTAGTCTAGTTTTAGTATATGCAAAGTCCTACATGAATGACTGAGTCCTATGCCAGAGGTAAATTTTTCAAGCCCTGACATGGGGTAGAATGGATTGGACTAAGTTAAAAAATATTCCGAGTCCACACAATATGAAATATATTCTAAAACCTACACAAGGTGGAACGAAGGTGCCTAAATTGAAAAGATTCAGAGTCGAAAGATATTCAAATTCCCACACAATGTTAACATTTTATCTAAGACCTACACAGCATGAAACGTTTTTCTAAGTCATATATACAGTGGCAATTTTTTCCTATGTCTTTACACATGGTGCAAGATAATATAAGTCCTACACCAGCGGAACAATTTACAAGTCCTAGCATTACATTACATAGGAGTAGGAAGTATTCCTCATTCAATGTAAGGTATAAAATTTTTTCTTAGTTCAGTGTGAGTAACGAAGTCCAAGTTGTGCATCAACCAATAGCGAAGCAAGGTGGGAGACCGCTCTAGTTCTAGGCACATTTAGTGCAAAGTGTAAAATTCAGTTTACCCAGGAAGTGATGAAATATACAGAGGGACCTTATTATATACTTTTTTAATCGAGATTATTAAATGAAATGTTCACCGTTCAAATTTTTGGAGGCAGGAATATACAATTTTATTTTAAAATAAGGGGGATTTAATTCAACTCGCGACCCACACACACAACAAAAAGAGCCCCGAAATATTCCAATTTGCAGATGAGAGTGATAACGCATTAAAAAAATGATAGTGTGACCAGAACCCGTTCACATAAATGTTTCCTAGGCGAATATTATACATATGTACATTCCACCAAGCGACGAATTAATGTATCGATGAGTTTATGGATCGATGGATTGATGGATCGATGAATCGATAGATTGGTGGATTTATGGATCGATGTATTGGTGGACCGATAAATTGATTGATTGGGGCATTAATAGATCGATGGATTGATGGATCGACAGATTGATGGATCGATTGATTGATGTATCGATGGATTGGTGGATTGATGGTTTGGTGGATCGATGGAGCGAGTCATTTATGAGTCATCGGTCAAGGGTCAAGGGCCACTCTTGTGAGTGGTCGGTCTGCCATTAGTCAGTTGACTGCTTTAAATGTGGCCATGAGTTCAAGCTGAGTGAAGATAACACGAGGAAGGAATATATTTTCACATTAAAAAAAACTTATTCACTGGCAGGGCATCGATGATGAGTTAGCGGCTAACGAATCAGTCAGAAGTTTATTCAACTCATCTGGTAGGGTTCTTCCTGGACTAACCAAAATATACATAATTTACGAATTAAAACTAATTTTTTTCCAATGGTAACTTGCATGTGAGATTTTCTTTTTCTTTTAGATTATTACAAAAATTGACTTTGGTGTAAGGGGTTAAACATTTAAATTTTTTGCTATATGTTGTTTTCACATTTGATGTGTCTGTATATAGGTGTGATCGACATATTAGATATGTGTGCTAGAATTTATGTTTTAAGTCTGAAATATTCCAAGCCTTGTTGGTTAGTGGTGGTGCAGGTCGTGGCTTCATGGTCATTGAGGTCAAAGGCAGACCTTCGTATTCACAATTCATCCTCGTTGTATAACGAGAGAATGCTCCCAATGTCTGAACAACAACTAAGATATCAGCGTGCATCTCAGCTCCATAACGTTAATTTTCCCATCACTAGTAAAATGCCGTCCGATATTTTATAAGACCAAGAGAAAATTAATATTGTCTTAATGGTTTCAGGCTTTGAACTCGGGTCCCTACTTCATACCTAACAGTTACAGATTGCTTAAAAGTTTGTAGGAGTTGTGCATGAATACTAAACAGTGCACGAACTGCACTAGCACGGTTAGAACAAACTGGCACCATTAATAAAATTACAAACCTTGTATTTCATTCCAACTCCAGAATAATTTTTTTAAACCTTACATTTCACCTTTATTGTATTTTTTATCTCCCATCATAGGGCAATAAAAGCAAAATTTTTACTAAGTCCGACAGAAAGAAATAATATGTCTATGGTCTCAGGCTTGGAACTGGAGGCCCTACTCCATGCCTAAAAGAAATATATTGTTTATTAGCTCTGTATAAGCATGTAAAAAGACAGAAAATCATGTACAAAGTTTATTTTAAATGATCCAACGCCTAAGTCGGTATTCGAACTTGGGTCCATATATCACCCTATGTCATATCAAATCTGTCCGAAATTTTCCTAGTACCATAGATTTATTCTGAATTTATTCCAGCGATTTCCAAGAAAGTGACACTCGAAAGCCAGCAGTGTTCGTTCTCTCATTCTCAATTATTGTCAAGCAAATAAACTTTTTCCTGAAACATACTTTTACAAGCATTTATGCTGTCTAAAGACCTACACGAATTAATTTTAAAAAAAACTAATTATGTAGGCTGTAAAATGCATTTAATCTTAAGAATATATTGTTTATACTTTAATACTATGGCTCGAATAACGTTTACAGTGCATGAGTTCTTGCACAAGCCAAAAGTTATTTACAGAAACACACAATGATATAGTTAATATTTTAATAGGTAATGCATTGCGACGCAAGCGTTTAAACGAGCCAAGGCTGAATTGGACGACGGGACGTCTTCATGCAGTGACTGGCTGATACCATTACAGGCACTCAGTACGTAGAGTCAGCGTAATATACTCGGCCTTGCCTTCGTGATAAGCCAAGCTGGAATTCCTGGCCACAGTCGTGCGGCACTGCCGTGAGTTCCTCTCTGTATTGTAGAGAAATAGTGTTGTACAGATACGGAGATCACAAAGTTGAATGCTGCTTGTTTTTTCCTTAAATATATTTTTCGAAAAGAAACAAAAAAGTATCAATATTCACATATTTTTTACGAGGTCCTACCTAGATTGCACTGTTGCATTTCATTTTTACCTGTCCTTATATACAATATTGGTTTGGAGAGCCACTTGCTGACTTAGGCTATCCGAAAACATGCAGGTGCAGACTTGCTAACACTGCTCTTGCCATGCAAGCACAGATATTTTTTTAAACTTTGACAGATGGAGGTTTTTAATAGGAAAATCAATAAAACTCCGAGGTATTGAGAAACATTTATTTACGTCTTTACACATTTTTTACAATTTTAAAATAATTTCATAATATAAAAATTTTTGGGATTTTTTAGGTAAAAAAGGTAAATTTTAAGGGAAATGTTTTGGGTAAAAGAATTATTTCAAGGTAAAAATTACCGATTTCAAAGGGAAAAGGGAAATGTTAAGACGAAAATGGGAAATTCAAGGTGGTGGCCAGAACTCCATGAAATGCAATTTCCAGGGGGTTCGTTATTGTAGCTGGGAAATTGGGAATTTTTTTAGGGGATATGATCGATTTTTGGTAAAATAATTGATTTCTGAAGCGATTATTGTGTAAAAAGAAGTGATTTTTAGGTAAAAATAAGTGGGTTTGAGAGAAGAATTCCATGATGGTGGAATCAAAGATGGCGGCCAAAATCCCGAATCCCTATCTTGAATCCTGTTCATGAAGGAACTATGGCATACTACTATCAAGCTATTTAATTTTTCACAGTTTGCATATTTCGGTGATTTAGTAGGGCATTATAGTTTACTTTGCCAGAACAATCCAAAAGTAACAGTGAAACGAATAAGACATATTAAAATTTAATAAACGTTTTGCAACCACAGAAATTAGATGCAAAATAAGCCTATAGTTATGTAAATTTCTAGTTGTAATTCATAACAGCAAAAAACAAACCAGGTAGAAGTTTGTAAACCGAGCATATGAAAATGGAATAACTAACTGCATAATTTACTGCAATATTAATTTAGGCAGTAGATATAAATGGTATGGAATTCACAACCAGAACCTCTCATGCATTGAGAAATACTACATTTTACTGCTAATAAAAAGCATAATAATTATTTTTTGATAAAAGGGTAGGAATTTAATTTTCGAGAAAATGTTAATTACATCATATAATCGGCTCACCACTCTTGTAAGAGCATAATGCTGTAATACTATCAAATTTTATAATACAAGATGGAAACATCTCACCAACAACAGATAAATGAATGACGGAAGCTACAAAAACAAATAAATATATGTTAGATTAATAACACAACACGCCACTGACTGTAATCGCTACGACTCTTAAATTATTACTGGTGCACTCCAGAGTAAACTAGTTAAGTCAGAAACGTAGTTTATAAAAACTAGTGCTAACCTTTTCTCCTCCCAGCAGGTCTTGTTTAACAACACGTGACCAACGGCTATTGATGGAATGAACTTGGACTTCACCTCGAACTCCTTGAAATTTTCGAAAAATTTGAGTCCTTTATGGTTGAATTCGAAGCCGCCCTTTATCTCCGCCGGGTCAAGGGATGTTTGACCGTCCCTCTGCCTGATGAGGTGAAGGGAACCCAGGCCAACACAGAGGCGGGTGGGGTCATCTGTGATGTTTTCGTTCTCGCCAATTCCACTGAAGTGGAACTCCATCCGAATGTCCAGTTCCACGAAGTAGCCTTCTGTGTTGCTGCTAGTTGTCATTCGTGGGAGGAATCTGAATGTCAGCTAGAAACACGAGGCACTTTTACTTTGATGCAGGACTAGATAATTATCATTTCCAGTTATACACTGTTCACGATGAAGTGAGCACCTTAGAAAAATATCACTATCCCTACTTGCATATATTTTAACGGGTGAAATGAGTGATATGCGCCCAGTAAAGTTGGTAGTGATGACTGGAAAGAAGTTCCATATCTTAACGCCGAATAAAAACTGTTAGGTAACCATTTCTTTTACTTTCAAATTTTTTAATTCATCCAACTGTAAAAACATTTTCAAAGCATTTTCCTTTCTAATAATTTCATAGTTGCACTTGACCGACACATGAATATAGTGACGAGGCCCGTGGCTATGTTAATGTTGCATAAGGCGGAAGAATACACAATGTGCATACAAGTAGATCTTAATCAGGGATTTAAAAAGTGCTCATTTTACCGTGAAAAGCTTATAGTAACATTTGTGTTATGAAATTATACTATGGAAATTATAACAGTTACACTCTAAATACTTCATTCAATTTTCATTACATGTAAGTGCTTAAGATAGATCTGTTTATTTATTTTAATGAGCTGAGATTAAAGGTGTTATTTTCCTCTCAGGTGTTTAATTAAGTACGCACATTTATAGTTATTATTGGTAATGCGGATTATGAAACAAATTTTGTGTTATTGTAGATCAATATTATTGTGCTATTTTAATTTTTATTAAATTAAACATTGCCTTTTTTCTAATCCTGCTCAGGATATGTACATAAAATGAAACACCTGATAATTTTCAGATTTAATACTAGGTGAGCTATCATATTTCTGTTTTGCCTCTTGTTAATGTAAGTTTTTTTTTTTTCCTGTTCTTTATGTTTAGTTATGTGTACTCTATGTTATATCTGGTTAAGTCAAAGAGAAAGCATTGAAGCTTTAACTTCGCCAGTATAAATAAAGTCGAAATAAATTAAATAAATAAATAAACAATTCATGGAATACTGGAAAATCAATAAATTCTAGTCAGTCAACAAGCTGCTAGAATCTGGAAAATCAGCCGAACGAACTGATATTTTGTGCTTCAGAGTAACGGAATTCATTGCATTCCAGCGGAAATCACTTGGCGAATCCAGTGACCAAAATTGTAAGTTTGCCGCCACTGATTACTGATGGAGCTCTTTTCACTGGATCCAGAGATATGAAGCTAGTTTCGCTGTTTCACGTTTAGAGTGAAAGACGTTCGCTATTAATTCAGCACATTTGAAAGCCTTGATTAGGATAAATCTCTCTGCACATTTTGTCTCCTTTTGCCAGATAAATAATTAACATTGTCACAGACCCGATCGCTTTGTTCAGGTTTTTTTTTCAAGTAAACTTGTCAAAATGTTACGTATATTATTAGTATGTTACTGATTATCCAATTTTTACAAATCTAACAGAACCTAAGTTAAATAAATAGATTATTCACGGGTTTGAAAATCAAAAGATATATATATATATATATATATATATATATATATATATATATATATATATATATATATATATATATATATATATATATATATACAGTAATAAGAAATTGGACACCATTTTTTCCTATATCGCTGGCAACTTCACTGGGAGCATGTGAGTCAGTGTTAGGTGCAGGTATTTTGTTAAGAATGCTTTAAAACTGTTTAATTAAATGCGAACCAGATGTAGTGAAAAGTTGTTAGGTGTAGGTGGAGGTATTTGCTCACTAATGCTCAAGACTTCTTCCTAGTTTATATATATATATATATATATATATATATATATATATATATATATATATATATATATATATATATATATATATATATATATATATATATATATACAGAATGATTCGAAATTTGACTGACAAACTTCGGGAGGTGATTCTTCATGAAAAAGTAAAAGGAGAACATGTGTGACACTTTATACTTAACTGAACATTAAAAGGGAGGCATGAGCCTTTAAAAAACGAGGTTTTAAACTGTATTTGTGCAAAATATCGGTAACGAACTAAAATACAATGACAACTCTCGGAACATTACTGTATGTTAGCGGGACCTTCAACGTAAGAGCCGATATTGTGCACAAATACGGCTTAAAATCTCGTTTTTTTAAGGGCTCATACCTCCCTTAATATTCGATTTAGGTATAAAGTGTCACATAAATTTTCCTCTTACTTTTTCATGATGGATCATCTCCCGAAGTTTGTCGGTCTAATTGAATATATGTACCACAAGAATGTTTTTGTAAAACTGAAAGCACATTATCGGTGAAACCTTTGCCATATCCCCGGTCGCATTCATTCAGCAGGCCCGTTTTCTATGCAAGTTATTTCGTACTGAAAGAACTTCAGGTCAGAATTATTCAGCAAACAGCATCAGGCCTTGCGAAATTTCTATAAGTACCACTGACGAATATGCGGGCAATCCGTTAGAAAAAATGTGGAGGGATATCTTTTAGATATTGACGACCATGTATCCAGTAGCAGGACCTGCTCGTAACTGCCAACAATGCAAGATATAGTGGCAAGATTATTATGGGGGGTGTATGTCTAAGAACACACTTATTACTACCGGATTTAGTTGTGATTGCTAGGTTTTACCGTTCATATTAATCTGAAATTAAGATTAATGTTACTGACTTGAAGCTTCAGCACTTGCTGATACACGATACTGTATGCAAAATCAAAAATTCCTATCAAATACCATTAAAATTTTATAAATTGTTACAATAAACCCTATCATTTCATCTGCAGCATCCTAGATAAAGTAAAAAGAAGTGCAAACTGACGAACATGTAAGCTATAGTGAATACTTCAATCACCGAGGAATCATTACGATTGTTGTTAGCTTAACATTTTAGAGCCAATAATAGCCCGTGAGTCATAGTAAAATAATTCTTACATGTGGGGAAAAAAAAAAAAAAAAAATTGAAAGTTTACATGTAAGCTATTTTTGCAATACATTAGTGCGTAGCCAGAAAAGTACTTAAGTAATTCAAGATAAAGCGAGGGTGTGTGCTGTGTTGTTAATCTGTTGAATATCTTTTTTTAAATTTGTCAGTCTCTGCCAATATTTTGGGTATAATTCGAATGAGAACTACTTTTGTTAAATAGACGTGGATATATTTAGGACTTAGCTGATCAGTGACAATGTATCGGGAATATTACAAGTGAACAAGTCATCCTCATAACAAAGCAATACCGAATTAAGAATAAACAACACTACGAACAATTGTTTGAAGTCACTGATTTTAGAAATGGGATAAAATGTATCGGCAACGCAGGAAAGACTCTAATTTCCACTAGAAGAGTGGAATGACTCACCTTATGTACTCCTGTCTCGCTATCGTGCTCCTCTGTGATCCTGCTTTTCCAGAAACTTATATCCTGGAGGTCTGATGTTGGATTGCAGTATTCTGGGTACAGCTCGTGGCTCGTGCAGACTGATACGCAGGCTACCATCAGCAGAGCAATCCCCAGGACTACATCAGACATCATATCCGTTCACTTGAGAGGTATGGTACATATCGCCCTCCTGGACCAGCCAAGAGTTGGACCTTATGGTTGGCGCAGTTATCTGGAACTGGAACACATTGACAGAGCCATTTAGTGAAACACTTAAATAGTTTTTTAAGTCACACTGAATGCCAAATGGCTACCATATTATTTTTATGATCTGTTCTCCTGAAGTTGATGGTTTTTTATCGGGTAGAAAAATGTGTTGAAAATAAACTCACATTTTAAAAGTAGTTTGGGGAAGTTCTGAGAATCTGCAGCCACATTTAACGGCAGTAAAAGTAATTGTATAAATATTTAATTAAATAATTAAACGGCCAGAATTACAAAATATTTACCACAACAAATGCAATATTAAGAAAAAATTCACTTTAATGGTATACTACTTAGACATGTTGAAAAATGCCATTGTGGCAATGTAAATTACCGGTATGAAAAAGTTTCGTATGAGACAGGTCTTCAGGTTGTATGATTAATATTAATACAAGTTTGAATTTACGTCTCTGTTACAGCCAGCAGATAATTATGTATACATAAATACAAAAATATAAAATTGTTTTTAATTTATTTTATAGATAATTATGTATAGGTATATAAATATGTAAATGTAAAATTATTTTTAATTCATTTTGTACATAATTGTGTATATATGAGTACGAGAATATAAAATTAGTTTTAATTTCTATATATAAATATACATGCACCTACATGCATAATTAAATAACATATTGTTATGTTAGTATCTGCGTGTTTTATTCTGGGGCGAACAAGTATGCGGGTTTTCTCATATTGCTCCCTTTTTTTTTACATGTTACTTTTATGCTGGAAGTACTTTTGTGGACACAAACTAGGCTTTTTACTGTAAAAAGAGCAGCATTTATATAGAAAAAATTTCATTTGACATTCTGGCCCTGTGAGGTGAACACAGATTTGTAAACGCTCTCTCGTCATATCACGAAGATGAACTGCGAATACGAAGGCCTGATTTTGATCTCAACGATCACGGAGCCGCGGCCTGCATCATTGCTAACTGGCTGTCGCCAGTGCTGATTCTGCGATATAGTTTTCACCTTTGGTCAAAATGCTCGTCGGCATGAGTGAAAAGCTGTACGAAATCCTTTTCGCGCGATGTGGCATTACGTCAGTGTTCCCATGCAGTTTGTGCAAAGCAGTACATTGAGAGATCATACCGAGATCTGCAAGGATTCGTCTACTGGGAGTCAGCAAGTGTTGCCGGCAATACCTCTTGCTGCATCAAAGGGTACTGATTCGACAGGCAATTATTATGAGACAGTTAATGCAAAAGACGGAATGAGTGCAGTTAAACGGTCGTCGGCTCTAAATACTGATGAGCATACAACTCCTTCTACAAAAAAATTTAAAAAAAACAAATTTAGTATAGAATACAAACCAGAAGGTAAAGATGACCATGAAGGGAACATTGATGAATATGAACATGAAGACGTTGATAGTGATGAAGATGGCGATGGCGATTTTCTCGATGTATTGACACTCATATCTAACACATTTGCTGCAACAAGCGACATGAAGAAGGCAGAAGACGCCTAGCATACAGGCTACCTATTTTCCCGAAGACCCGAATGAACTTGATAGACTCAGATATTTGATTGACCTTCAAAAACACGGTATCTCACACACAGTTACCAGACGTCATCAATCATTAGTAAACTGGACAGTCGGAGATACATCGCATGATGTGATGAATTGATTTCTTCTGACATTTTATTTATAACAAAATAATAAATTGTTGCTCTAAAATAACTGATTTCCTTTATTTTTGCGTGTAGTGTCCTTTTTCCTTCACAACTTTGAAGTGGTGCTATGAGCACTCGACTATTAATAGAATGTTTGCATACAGAATGATAATAAAGATTTTATTATAAAAATGCATGGATAGTTGACAGCATACAAAAACATTAATTCTGTCGACTTGTACAAATTTGGAGACAGTTGGCAAACGAATGAATTTGTACACATATGAACGGGGGACGAAGCGAAGGATTGATGGAAGGATCGATCGAATTATTTGGATTGATCCAAGGGCTGGGATCGATTGAAGCATTGGCATGGGTCGCTGTGGATTGCAGAGCAGATTGCGAAGTGGACTGCGAAGGATTGGCTTGGATTGGTGTGAATTGCCGTGGATTGGTATGGATGCTGTGGATCGGCATGGATTGGTGTCGGTGGGTATGGATTGGTGTCAATTGGTATGGGTTGGTGTCAATTGGTATGGATTGGAATGGAATTGTGAGGGGTGATGTGTGGATTAGTGTGTGGGTTCATGTGTAGATTCATGTGTGGATTGGTGTGTGGATCGGTGTGTGTACTGGTGGGGATTAGTGTGTGTATTGGTGTGGATTGGTGTGGATTGGCATGGATTGATAATTGTGGTGCTGATTGTGGTACTGATTGTAGTGTTGATTGCTTGTATGATTGTGAGATTGATCGAAAAATTGAAGGAAAAACAAATTTTAATTATTATTCTTAGTTTTTTAATGTTTTAAAACATTTTTGGATTTTATAAAAGATTCCAGAGTTTCATTTGCATTCAAGGTTATCTAATGTCATGGGTATAGAGTCAAGGTCACATATGTGAAGTCACGGGGTAGGTCTTCCAATTCTAACATGTTAGTCGGAGTCGTCAGTGTCCCTAGGTTTTGAAAATGTAAAGAAATGATAAACGAAATGAGCAAAGGAGAGAGGTTGGAGGCCTGCCGATTAATTAACCAATGAGAAACACTGGTAGATGAGGGGAATGTTAATACAATGCGATTGATTGGAGGAGGTCAGTCATCTGCAGTGGGGGATCTCCGAAAATGTAAGTTTTAAAAAATGTTTTTAAAAAATATTTTGTAATAATATTTTGTGTTAATTTTTATAAATTATTAGGAAATTTTGGGATATTTGACATTTTTTGGGATCAAAGTTAATGGGTCAATGCCAAAGGTCAAGATCCTAAATCCAAGATTATGTTAGTAGTCAGTAATGTAATATGCTCGCTGAATTTTATGAATTTATTCAATCTTTACCATTTATATTCGATTTTTTTCAAGGTCCCCTAAGGTCACAGTTATAGTGTCGAGTTCAAGGTCGCCTGTGTCCAAAATTGCGGTTGGATGACGTCATAACATGTGGCTGGTTTGTTCAAGTCCCTCGTTCCCTCTTAGCCAGAACATTAAAAGCTTTAATTTTTTTATAAAATTTGAAAACTTTTTAAATAAAAACGGTTATACTTTTACAATATTTTAAAGCAGTTTTTAAAAATTTTTTAAAAAGCCTTTAAACATTTTTGAGAATTTTTTTGTGTTCAAGGTCATCCAAGATCATAGGCACAGGGTCAAGGTAAAATATAAAGGTCAAGGTCACCGACATCTAACATGGCGGATAAGATGGCTGACAACCAAGATGGCTGATGGTAAGGTCTGAATCGAGTACCCTGGACCCTGTGTATCGATTTGGCATGCCCTTTGCCTATAAAAACCATATGGCCATCACTGTTCTGACCTCGAAAACGATTCCACTCAAATCCTTCCACTGGATCGAAAAATGCCTTTCGGGGGGATCGTTTCTGCAACTGGGAGATCGGTGCTTTTTGAGGGAGGAACGGGAAGTCTTGAGGGAGAAAAGGAAAATTCTGAGGGGAAAAACAGACAATTTAACGAAAAGTAGAATTTTGAGGGGAAATTGTCGATTTCAAGGCAAAAAAAAATATTATAGGAAAAATTGTCGCCAGCGACCGGAATGACCGACATAAACAGTTCCGACATTCTGCGCCCACACGCCCTTGCCTCCTATTTCCCCTTTTCCTTCTACTCTCTTCTTTTTCGCTTGTACGTCTTTATTCCTGCATTTAGGCTTTTGTGCAATGCCATAATATTCTAGAGAAAAAGTCTGGGATTTCCATTCCTAACATTACATATTTTTTGTATCTCGAAATCATATGAGATTTATAGTCCATGTCACTGCTACCTACTTGGCGATGCCCATTTTAAACTTTGTTGGTCGTGACCTCATATTTAACATAAAAAAATTTAAAATATTTAAAGATTTTCAGGAATTACAAACACTCTTTATTTTCTCGAACCTGTAATGAGTCGGACGAAGAATAAAGCTGCATTTTTTGTTTATGGTCGAACCATCTACTTGTGCAAAAACCATTTTAAATACCATTGACTGTGAGTAGTACAGAAATATAGCTCTGAGCACAAGAGCAGGTGAAGCCCACAATCTCTTAACTGGGTGTGAATTCGTGGTGGCCACCTTGGGCGTTCCATTAAACTTGATCATATGACACAATATAAACAATTTTGGATCAAAATCTATCAAAAATTTCTCACATAGCCTAAAATGTCATGGTTTCGCCATAAGTTTTCCATTTTTCTTTTAAATGTTCCAAATTTATTCTAACATTGCAAAAGTTTCCTTAGGTTTTAATTTCGTTCCCAACATTCTGCTGATATGTGTAAGTCCTAAAAATACATATCCGATAATGTTCAGTTCCAAAAATAATTGCCTCATTTGGTTAAAAACAGTATTTATCATCAATTTGCCTCGACAACTCCTTTTCGGGAATATTCATAAGTGAGGATAATGATACTAGATACATCTGCCATCTTGCATTTTGTATTGCACAAATAAAATGTTATATATTTATATTATTTGCTCTAACATTTTTTAATGTAGACATAAGTATATTGTGGGACAGGACTGCCGAAATATATTTTTAAGGCAAATTCTGATATGACATCAGAACCAGCGATTACGTATTTATCTGTCACTTTACAATGAAATGTGAATCACAGCACTGGCTAAGACATCTGGAGACTCGAATTCGGCGGTTGTGTGTATCTACATAGAACCACGATTCGTCGCTGAACTCCACTCGTCGCCAATTAGCAAACCGTCATGCTGCCCTTTCCCAACAGAAGATCACATGTGGTCGGCGATGCTGAGGTCCAAATGATAAGACGTCGTAAGGGACGCTGCGATGACAAATCCCGCTCTGCTATCTGCCTGGATATAGTACTGTTGCACACAGGTCTATCCACGATTAGTATGGTTTGTCTGGATGGTGTGCAGGGACGCCTGTGAAAGTCTTACTGTCTGTCGCACGATAAAATGATCCTCCCTGCTGGTGGTCCACCGTGGTCGACTCGAGCCCTCCCGAATGGAGTGTACACTCCTGTTCCCATTCCGTTTAAAACTGACTCACAGTGTAGGCAGAACGGTTTAAATGGCGAGCAATGCGCGGAAACGTCAAACCAGCCCATCGGAAGCCGATGTTGCAGCCAACCTCAAACCCATCTAGCTGAGGAAATGCTTGTCGAATAATCTGTCTTGGCATACTGCATGTTCACTGAACTTGGCACTGCGACTCAGACTGCTCACACTGCTATTGAGGCCTTATTTGGCATCTTGAAGTGTAGTAAACATGGTTCTTTCATGCACAGGGTTCAGGGCCGGGCTCGGGGGCTCCGACCAACTGCCATCTGGGATTTTGCCGTCTTGTGTCCTTGACATTTACCTTTGTCTGCTGTCTTATCTTGCTCCTGGCCGCCATCTTGTTTACAACCACTATCTTGTTTTTGGTCGCCATCTTATTTCCGACTGCCATCTTGTTTCCATCTGCTATCTTGTTTATGTACGCCATCTTGTTTCTATCTGCTCTCTTGTTTCTGGCGACTATCACGTTTTCGGCCACCATCTTGGTGGGCATCACAGCCACAGTCCACCATCTTAGTAGGCGTCGTAGCCACCATCCGCCATCTTGTTTACACATTTTTTTGTCTACATCGGGCTCGCCATTCGTTCGATCACAATATTTGTTAATGGAGATGGCAGCTATAATGTGCTGGTGTCGCTCTCGCTCGGGAGCTAGGAGTGCTGGTTTTTTTTTAAATTATTATTTCGGAGTTCAAAATATCGTCTGGAGGATGGCGGGATCGAATTACCGAACCTTGGGTCTGAAACAAAAAAAAATTAAGAAAACACATAATTTTGTTACACATAACAATATAAATATACCTGAATAAATACAAATAAAACACAAAATATGTGTACCTAACATCTAAACACCCTGTTATAAACAGCTTGTTATAAACACGTTTCCCCAATTACAGTAACTAAACATTTGCCCTGAAGGGGACTCAAAGCCCTATGAGGGACGATCCGCATTTACCCTAGTACTATACCAACTATGCTACAGGAGCGCCCCCAACATGTGAATGAAAAATACAAGTAGTTAACATTAATGAATAAAAACTATCATTAAGAAAAAGTAGTAAATAAAAAATATATGACTTACATTGAAAAGTACTTAATCCTCATTGCAGAACCCGATGGAACCATAACACCGCGTCACTAAGACTGGGGATCTCACTGCCCCCTAATAAAGTGGCGGTTGGTTACTTTTGAAACTGGGAGGGCTTTGGCGATCGTAACTCAGATCATTAAAAAAATAGCATTTTTTAATAGGCCAGTGAGAAATAAATTGTGTACGACAGGCTTACGTAACTTATGTAGCTAAATACAGTGCAAAAATGAAGTGTGGTTTGTGGTTGTTTAAAGAAAAACGTATATGGACGCTCGATTTGTAATGGTCAACATACTGTGGCCACTGGCTCAGTTCTAATCACTAGCACAGGTATGTATTTGTTCGTTTTAAGTTTGTGTGGGTTATGACTCCCTACCAGTACCTACGTGGTGTGGTACATTACACGAGATGACGAGAGAAAAGATAATAGTACTAATTCTACTATACTAATTATGATGATAACGTGAATATACTAAAATATATATTTTAAATCCAATGCCATTTTACATACATTACATACAAAATGATTGTTAAATTTAAATTATAGAATGAAAGTGGCATACCTTAATTAATATATCTGTAAACAAAATCCTTTCTTCGACCAGTATGCGTTATTTAAGTGGCAATGAATATCCACCTTACCAATCACTGAAAATTCTATGGCATTTTTTATATGTCGTGAACGTGATTTATGTCTTTTAACTTTTTCTCCCAAATATTTCAAATCTGGTACCCAATTGACAGTCCACACAAGACCATTAGGTCACAGCTGCATAGCCACTCCGCGAAATTCTATGCACTTACATTGAATTTTCGCGTATACCTACGAACCAATGCGTTTACCTCCTTGGCATTGTTGTTTTGTTATATTTAACTGTGGCCTTGCTGGTCCCAGATTCTGTAACTCTAGTTTATTCTCGTAATTCAAAATCTTTGCCGTAATAAGGTTTAAAATGTTACTCACAGAATTATCCCTTATTTATAAGTTTACACAACACGACATTAATAACAATTCAACCCTGCTTCTGACCTAGGCTCATGGCTCATCATTAACAACAAACTTATTCAGAATATAACACACTATATTTGGAGCTCTCGCGAGTTTTAACGATATCAGAAAATAAAAGCTATTCGAAATAAATATAAGTATTGTAAATAAATGAGATTAACTGCAAACGAGCGGAGCGCGAAAGTGTGCCTACAAAACATGTGGCATATGACTGTACAACACATTCTGTTAGACAGTGGAATTCGAAGTTTCTGTTTTGGTAGCCTTGTCAAGTTCCAGTAGACCGTCTTTGTGTGAGAGCAGGGGCGCGCTCTGTCCTATCTGATTTACAGCATGTGATTGGTTGAAAAGTGACGATCCACAGCTGATTATCATACAATAAACTAAGTAGAGCAACTTATCTAGTATATTTTTAATCCCACAGTACATAATTAAACGAGTCTGACTCCTTGGGAGGTTATTACTGGAAAACGATCAGCGATTCATGAACCGGTATTAATACTAGATATTCCTAGGATTTTGGCTGAAACACCCTTAAACGGACAAGATATACGCAAGGGATTGACAACAATCGTACGCTAGAGACTGCATATCGCAGCTGATAGAAGAGTGAGAAGCGCTAAGAAATCTAAGATTAGTCAGTTGGAACCAGGTCAACTGGTATTGGTACGAACTAATCCTGTAAGTAAACATTGAGATTTTTTCGCAGCCAAACATTTTCCCTTATTTTCAGGACCATTCGAGGTAAAGCTACAAGTTTACACAAATTATGAGCTGGTTATGCCAGGCACCGATAGTATTGTAGAAAGATATGACCTCACATCGCTACGTGTTTACCATCCTAGCGAAAATATGAAACACACGAGAGCACAGAACAGCAACGTCTACTAAGCCAGATAGAACAGCACATGTATGACGGTGATTTTTGAGGCGTTTATCTTCGTGGAGCAGGGTAGAGGATGTTTTGTTTACTACGTGAAGCAGCCAGGATGTGCGGTGTTGACTCCCCCGGACATGCCACGTTTATAATGTTGAAGAGCCTCGTCAAACTAATTTTATTAATTTATTTTAAGCCGGACGCCGAGTACTGGGAAAGAATGCTACGCCTACGGATTGCTACTGTCGGAGGAAGCATAAGTTATCAAGCATAGCCAGGAAGTGGTTAGGTTAATTACACGTCAAGAGCACTGAGGAAAGTCGCCTACTGCCCTACAGGGGGACGTAACTCGCAGTAAACTCAACTCAGTCCAGCCATCAGCAGCCATATCTGAGGACCTGAAACAAGAGCAGACGGGGACACCCGGGATTTAACCACAAAGAAAAAGCTCTTTCAATAACACACATAACCACTGTGATTGAAGTTTTACGTACCGTAATTCCAGGTATTCCAGTGTGTATACAGTGTACTTCCTGTTGTGAGCTGGTGTCTTCTCTGAAATGATCCATTAGCGCGGAGTTGTCATATCCATGGTTTTTTACATCTGGTTGTCTATTTTAGCATCGTTGATGCCAGTCTCCTCGGAAGTCTGCTTTGTTGTACATAGTTAGAGATAAGTTTTGCTCTTAGAAATAATTATGTAGTGTTGTATTTGTTGATTGTTGTTTATTTCTCATTGTACTGAGAAATGTTGTTATTGTATATCTGAGATGCCTAAGTTTCAGGCATAAAGTTCTCAATGTTGTTGAGTGCGTAATATGTAAACAACAATATTGTTTGCTGCTCTAGCCCTAGCATTGTTCTTCAGTCAATGCTATATGATGGTAAAGTGGTCACGTCATAAGCCTAGCTAACCCTAGCGTAAAAGTGACTGTGTTAATTTAAGTGTGCAGAAGAAAGTGTACCTATTGTTGACTCCATTCTTCGTTTGATGTGAACTCGCTTGTTTTGGGCGAGAAAGACGACTGTGAGCGCGCACTTCACTGACACATGGACGTAATAAACGCGCACACGAAAGACTGGAAGTGAGACGCACCTCAACAGCATATAGACAATCGAGGTAAATGTTTCAGTGGATTGACTGTTCATCCAGGCAACAGCGTGCAAAAGAATGGGCGGTAGTGAGAAGCCTCCGCACTGTTGCACATACGTCGCGTCCTTAAAGTGCAGAAGAACCCGAGACACATGATGTATGGCAACCGCCCGCTCTCGTCTTACTGCAGCGCGAGATGCTAGTGCGCTGTCTTACCTCGCACGAGATACGAAATTGTACGAACTTTGGACACGAAGGTTGCCGAAGCTAGGAGCAGCTCGCCTGTTATTAGCTGTAATATTACACGGTGACGGCCCGCCGGGTGGTATCATGTGTCACGGCCCGCCGGGTGGTATCATGTGTCACGGCCCGCCGGGTGGTAACATGTGACAGTCAGCCATCACAGACAGAATACGTAACAAAAAAAAAAAGTCTCTTACCTGAGACTTTTCTTAGAGAAACCTGCACGAAATGATTGTCCCTATAGACATTCTGAATATTCCTATATGTTTTGATGTAAACAAAGTTCTTGTTCCTTAATAAGAGTGATTAATACCTTTTGATGAGAGTATAACAGAATAACAGTATGTTGAGTATGGACATATAATAAATTGAAGTGTGTCGATATAAATTGTTAAATAGGCATTTAACAATGCCTATTTTTACGTGTGTTACTTTTTAAGAGTTTCGATTCCATTTTCTGTGTTATAATATGTCTTTCACAATAAATGTGCATCTGTAATGCCCATAAAAATAGGGTTTTTTTTGCATACCATTAACTTATATTATTTTTACTGTTCTTATTGCTACACAAATTGTCATGCAAGGTTTTATGTAATATTTTTCACACATGTCATTTGTATGATTTCAACTGTCTATGTAATTTTATTTATTTTTTTAAATTTTATTTTCTTAACATCTAGGATTTTTAAAACTTAGATATATGGTGGCAATAATAATTATGTATAATTTGAAGAGGCTGGTTCATTTTTATTGCGTATATATTTAATATAAATAATTTTTATTTTTTGCGTGGTCTCAATTTTGTGTTTCTACTTATTATTGTATTATATCTCAGTTCCGAGATCACGTATTCTTTGGTTTTTCTTCATTTAGGTCGTTAGAAGTGGTTCATGTGGGTGGTTTGAATAGTTTTGATCCCCATTGGTCCGCAGGTTTAAATCCTGATTGTGGATCGGCTGGCGCTATAGACCCGCTTATGCTAGCGCCAGCCGGCAGAGCTTTACTCTCTCTTCGCTAGCAGCCTCCAACGACATCAGACATAGGGCAGGACCTCCCATCTGGAGTGGACGCTGAAATAGGATTTTTAATTAGTTTTAGGGTGTGTAGAGGTGTCCCTGAAGCAACGTTTAAGTAATTTTATTAACCAGCAATTGAGCTTGAGTTAATGGTCGCCCATACGCGAGGTTTAGTGGTCAGGAGATGGATAGTTTAAACACGCCGTCTGCGTAGGCTACGTGTATGGCAGAGCTCCACGTATCTCCACCTTATTCCTGCTACTTCCTGCGAGAGCATCCTACCTTCAATCCAGTTGGTGATTAAAAGATAAGTCCTACACTGCGAGCTGACATTATCACCTGGACATAAGTTTATTTACAGTTTGAATCAGATCGATCTCCATTAGCGTCAGTATGCAAGCCACGCCATTTTGACTTTTATAAGTACGTAAATTTCCAGCACACATACGCCCACTGCAAAACATATGATAAGAGTAGTTTCTACCAGAGCTAGACTGTTTAGTTAGTTCTCAATTTGTTTTAAATTAATATTTACTACAGAGAACAGTTTAATTAAAATATTTTGAAATAAGCATATTCAGACTCTGACAAGCTATGTCACTTAATCATCAAGGATTTCAAGTAGGCTAGGCATGACCACTTTTAGCGTTGTTAGGATAGTATGTTGTCTTTATAGCTTTTCTCATATTGCCACCAGGGTTTATTAGTTCTGATATTAACAATTACAGTGAAAAAAAGAAATGAAAATTTGAATAAATGAAATATATCCAGAGTGTTTATATGTTTTGTCGTTTTCTCTACTGTAGAGCCAAGTTAACCTATTTCCTACCCAGGGTCTTACATGTGTGTTTACTAGAGTTTTCAATCGTCTGCCTTATTTTGACGTACATACATAAATGACGTACGTGCCAAATGCTAGTTTCTAGAGGATGCTAATGGTAATAATCTTGTTCCTCTACCGGCCCAGGACTGCACCAGGCAATTATACAGAGGCAGCCTAGGTAAGATCACATCCTTTCCCACTGATTTATTGCAAGTCAGCTGTGCAGTCTGGTCACTCAAGTGTTATATGTGTGTTGCCCCATTGTTGCGTATGTAAACTACAGTGTCCATGAGGATGAGAAATATAAAAAAGAGCATTACAACATCATAATATTTCATATTGACACCCTTACCTGGAGTGAAAATTAAATGCAAATTCTACATCATACACAGCGCTTTACTTCACATTATTTCAAATGTTTTGACAAAATGATGCAACTAGAGCTTGGCTGAAAAGCACTCCAATTAATACTGGATTCATAAGGTGCATTCATTAAATATATATCTAATATGATTTCAGCTTTCACAGAATGCATATGTTAATAATACAGATATGGCTTTGGATGTACATTTTAAATAGGAACAATAATGACTAAATAGCAACAAGTATGAAAAGGAAAGGCAGCCTGGTGTGGCACGTCACAGCCTTCCTCGGATAAAAGGAAAGGCAGCCTGGTGTGGCACGTCACAGCCTTCCTCGGATAAAAGGAAAGGCAGCCTGGTGTGGCGCGTCACAGCCTTCCTCGGATAAAAGGAAAGGCAGCCTGGTGTGGCACGTCACAGCCTTCCTCGGATAAAAGGAAAGGCAGCCTTGTGTGGCACGTCACAGCCTTCCTCGGATAAAAGGAAAGGCAGCCTGGTGTGGCACGTCACAGCCTTCCTCGGATAAAAGGAAAGGCAGCCTGGTGTGGCACGTCACAGCCTTCCTCGGATAAAAGGAAAGGCAGCCTTGTGTGGCACGTCACAGCCTTCCTCGGATAAAAGGAAAGGCAGCCTGGTGTGGCACGTCACAGCCTTCCTCGGATAAAAGGAAAGGCAGCCTGGTGTGGCACGTCACAGCCTTCCTCGGATAAAAGGAAAGGCAGCCTGGTGTGGCACGTCACAGCCTTCCTCGGATAAAAGGAAAGGCAGCCTGGTGTGGCACGTCACAGCCTTCCTCGTATAAAAGGAAAGGCAGCCTGGTGGGCACGTCACAGCCTTCCTCGGATAAAACGTAAATAATAAAACTTCATTAAAATACCATTAAAAATCATTGAAAAATTTGGCAATTCTTAAGGAACCCGAACAAAGCACCAATTCCTAAAATTAATGACGACACAGTAATAAAAATAGGTAAAACACGAGAAAGTCGTGGACGATTGCTTAGCGGAGAAATACCAGTAGCTGGACATTCCAAATGGGGCTACAGACAACGACGACACAAAACCTTAAAATATTAAAGCAAGACACACAGCAATCTGGTTTAGTTACTTCAAATGTAGTTTAGAAAGTGCATAGAAACAGTATTTTGAAAAACCGTAACCTCTGCATGCTATGCTAACAGCACACATTACAACACACAAGTATCATTAAAACTACTAACCAGTCCAGCAAAAATTATGAAGCACGCCAATGACTTATCATTATACACCTGTTTCTCAACCGGCTGCTCAGCCATGAACACTTAAAGAACAATATAAAAACTTTTATTTCGCACTGGACGGTTTACTAGCGATGTGCTAAGTGTAGACGATGATCAGCTGTTAAGACCCATATCTAAACGTAGCTTCGACGTGCCTCAAGTGCGAATTGTCGGTAGAAAAAACTGTGACGCACTTGGTGGGGTATCAATGGTAGGGGGATTGAGAGGAGGAAAGAGGAGGGGAGCCGAGTACCACAGAGGAAGTCACTAAGCGCTGGCAGTCAAAGTGTTCGTTAACGAAACTAAATGACAGCGCCAGCGCCACTGTCGCAAACTTATGCTTTTTCAAATAAACAACAGTCACAACCCCCTCTGCCAGGGACTCGCGACAGAACTAAAAGTCCTATAAATTCAAAATTTCGCGAAACATTAACTTTACTACCCATTTTTTCCCCCTTCTGGCAGGGTGAAAGGGGGAAATCACAGCTTGGGTACAGGTTCCATGTACTACCCTGGATCACTGGGAAAATTGATTGTGGCTTGACACTGTTAAAATACAGTTCGATGACAGCCAGGCGGAACAAGCTAGCTGTCCCCAACCTGGGCTCTATAATGATAGACAGGGACCTGTACCTCCCTCCGCGCTGAGGGAGTAGCGTCCCAGTGATGATGAACAGCGGTTTAAGTTTGTTGGTTTCAGGAAACGTGCGCAGTGTTGAACTTGCTGAATGATTCTGCAAATAAATTATTTAATGTTAGTGACGAACCAAAGTGATTTTAGTGAAGTTAACTTGCAAGTATTGCCATATAAAAACACGTGTTCAAGAGGTTGCGAATTTTGCAAACAGTTAGTTAGTGTGTTTTTTTTAAATAATGTATTTGTAAACTGTTACTATTGAAATGCACGTGTTCTGAAAATGCCGCACTTTCAACAATTTTGTAGTGTGTAAATAATATTTGTTTATTTGCCTGTATCGTAAATTGAACGCGTGTAAGTTTAACTTCGAGGTTCGGTGAAAGTGTGTGCGTGTGTATTACTGCCTCTGAACGAATATGGACAGCGACATATACCGCGTTTTGTTTCTCATTGAATTTTCGAAGTTATAAGCATTTGAATGCTATTTCTATAAGAGCGAAGTTTTCCACTGGTCAATCAACACAATATGCAACTGAAAATGCCACACGCTGGTAATCAGGAAGGGGGAGAAGGTGGCTTTAGTTAAACGTCTTTCGTGAGACAGCATTGTTATGAGGCTAAAATGCCAACCTAGCTATAATATCCTGCATTGGTTACTGGACGGAAAGAATTCGAAGTTCTGTGTGTGAAAACTGCGGTTACTGCATAATTCCTAACACATAATTTTTTTTTTAAACCCAGCTTAACACTTTGAGGAATGCATTTTTTTTTTTTTTTTAAGATAATGTAATGGCCGGTTTCACCAACAACGAATAAACTAGCCCCTAGAAAATGGGCAGTAAGGTTTAAGTCACCCTTAAGGATGTCGAGGTGTTTCAACATTATAAAACTCATTTTTGTAAGTGCAACTTAACTGGGGGTTGCTTAAAGAAACAAGTGACAAATATTCCCATATTGGTAGTGGTACATTGTGGCCATGTGCCTAAACAAACCAACGAAAATTAATACCGAAGAAAGTAAAATAATTTTTTTTCCTGAAATGCTGTGTTTACTTTGAGCGAACTAATTCTAACCAAAAGCTTTGCTTTATAACGGAAGTTTTATAGCTTTACGCCTGAATCACAATAGCGCGACAACAAAAATTAGCGTTAATGTGGACACTAGATTTTACTGCCTCACGATCAATATTTATTTTTTTTTTATATAAATGGTTTCTTGCTACTACATAATAATCTCTTTTACGATGGCCATTAATTTTTCCATTGTATTTTTTTTTTGCAGTAATTTCAAAAAACTCTTTCCATGTCCGCTGGTCCTTAAAATGGCTGTAATTATATCTAGGAATTAAAATGCGCTGCTTTGCTTATTAATGCGGTAAACAATAGCACACGTAAATCTTTAGTGCCAAATCTTGTCGCGTGAGCGATTTTCGCCGCGTTGACGTCACAGAAGTCTCGATCCTGATTGGCTGGAAAATTATTTTATTCGCGTCTCTCCCATCACGTCGCATCTGTCGTGCTATCGTGATTCCAGCATTATTGCTCGCCTGATAAAAGAATCAATCCAAACAGATATGACTGCATATACGAAAAAAAAAATATATATATGTGTGTTTTTTTCCATTCGTTCAATTAACCATGTGCGCCGACATTTTTTCTGTTAAAATACTGATAGATAAGTTTTTAATTCTTCGAGGTAACTTTATTATCGTGGAAGGGTACGACGAGCCATCCGCCTGGACGTATGCAGTCCCTCGGTAAAAGTGACGAACAACCCTAGCTCGTGGTAGTTACATGCATTATACTATGGGCATATTTAGGCTGGCCCACATGCCTTAAACTGTGAGAACTGGTAATTTAATAGAGTTCTTACTGACTGATTGATGTAGAGTTTAGGTGAAGCGGAATGTAGGGGACCCATCACCCGAAACGCCTAAAGCTAGTGTTTGAAATAAGAGACATGGTGTTTGCGAACTCACATATAATTATTCTCGCACAAATGACTAAGGCCAGGCTACAATTGATTTAGTGCAGAAAACAGCACATGCACAGAAAGTAGAATACATGGTGTGTTAGCATGACACCCGCTACAATCACACTCGGGCTCCGCCGCCCCCCCCCCCCCCCACCCGTGGCGGACGAGCGTGTGTGTCAGGAACCTGGGTGGCTCAGTTGAAGATGGCTTCGCCCATCTGCTGGGGGCAGCCCAACGATCAATGCGGGGAGACTGGGGGCAACCCAGATCTGCTGAAACATGCGAAGTTGGCGAACAACCTCACTGCTGGATTCTGCGGGCTGTCGACTGTAGATGCGTGTGGAATGGAATGGAACAGCATCGGGACTTGGAAACAATGGCGTCAGCCTTCACTAGTGAGTCAGCGGATCCGCCTCCACAACTGGTAGCTCCTGGATGTCCCGCCGAGCGCTGCTCACCTAGGACCGAGGGAGATTTTGGGGGAGGGGGAGGGGGTGGCTACCCGATACGTTACTCCCCACCTTCACCCGCGATGCGGAGTTCCTGATGTCGGCGCAGAAGAGCGAAAATGGAGTAGGTGCCATGACTGAGCTGTTCGGATTTCTTGCGCCCTCGGCTGGAAGCTTAAGGACCCTGCCTAAAGTCACTGCTGTCGATATTTCTGTGCGGGCAGTCAGGCGTCCTGCGCAGAAATATGGATGGCAGTCCCACCTCAAGGGCGCATGTGCCTCTAACATGATGGCCCACAAGCCCCGCCACCTCTCTACTAGTTCTTCATCACCTATTAAATCAGCATGGATTCCATACCTGCTCTCTCCTGTAGCATTTCTTAATGCTTCCACAAGTTTTGAACTCTTTCCTGCCGGGAGGGGTTTTACCGTGTCTATGAGAGTTTTACCCTCCCCCTTATTAACTATAGTACAGCTATAGGTACACTTAGGGAGGTAGTCGTGGCCCCAACCGCTGGCCATCGCTACCCAATCCCTCACTGCAGCGATGCCCGCCTCCTTAGCATGCAATTCCCTCTCCTTTAGGCGTAAGGGGTTCGCCCTGAGACGCAATTACAACCCGACCCTACCTTTGGTCGTACATTTAATACTTAGCAATAGGGTAGATTAGAAAAAACGCTACAATCTCGCACAGCACACGCACAGAGAAACAGCACAGGGGAAGTGCACAGAAAGTAGGGCTACTATCCTATGATACCTGAGCGTGTGCGCCGTACACCGTGCGTGGCCAATCAGAACGTCAATACCACTGAGTTCATGTGACTATGAAAATGGCTCCAAAAGTCTTTAATTTGACTAGTGCTTGAAGAATTTGGCGCCATATAAAGAGAAGTTTGTTTTGATTGAAATTGTTATTGTACAAGCAATGTATGTTAAGAAGAACGGTATAACATATTATATTTCTACAAATTACGACACGGGCAGCAAAATAAAGAGAGCTGTCATAACACATTTTTCATTCCATTGTGACCAACACACGCACGCCCTATTTACCGAGCATCGTTTCCTTTCATTTTGACGATTGTTTTTTTTTTCTAAACATCCGTTGTTACTGTGCACGAGTCTTGTTATTGTAACTTTCATATTCGAGCGGTGCGGGTGTTCTGTGCTACCGCACCTTCTGTGCGTGTGCTAATTCATTTGTAGCCTGGCCTTAAACATTCCTGTTCCGTAGTTACTGCTTGATATCGTTATTTCGAACCATTTTCCATAGTGATCGTGACCTTGCTTAAGACAGCAAACACGCACGTCTTAGTCAAGTCCGCAGTAGAGGTGACTTGAGACGAGGTTTTTATTTAACGGCGGACGCCGATTGGATAAATTCGCACATGGAACTAGCGGAGATTCAGCAAAATTGCGATAGCAAAATTAATTATTTAATTACGCATTTGGACGAAAATCTAAATTTTCCCGCACTGAGGAAATTTATACAACTGTAATATTACATAAAACATTTATTTATGAATGTAATTTGTATAGTAAAACTTAATTTCCTCTAATCACAAGGTGCTAACTAGATAGCGCTAACCACAATTGAAGTTATTTACAAAAAAATATTCTTTCTTTTCGAACTGTGACGGTTTAAAAAGGACTCTGTCTGCTTCCCTGGGTAAATGTTTGTTTTTCAGAAAAAAAGAGGCCTGATGTTAGTGTGTCAGCAAATGATATATATTTAGTTTGGGTGTGTACAGTAATATAAAGCGTAGTTTTAAAAATATATCTATTCTCTAAACCCTATTATAGTAATGACTTACTCATTTCTGCAGCAGTGCTCGCTGCAGGTAGGTCGTGCTTGGCAGTCGCTCTGCGCTGTTGATTCATTGAAAGGTGGTTTAGCTGTGCAGTGCAGGCGCACTGCGTGAGAGAGCCGATTTTGTAGTGAATACAGTGAGAAGTAGTTTACTTTCTGTTAGAAGAGGAGCTGCGAGTTCGACAACACCAGGTCTGTGCTCTCCTATGAGGCACAGGCAAAGTACACCCCTTAGTCAGGGTAATTTAATTATTGTCAAGCTGCTGATATCCCCTAGCCTCGTTTCCGGTCAACGGAAGAGGCCAGGGAAATTAGTTTTGTGGAGGCCAATAGCTAAGTAGGTAATTTTTATTTTAGGTTTTATTTTAGTTTCCCCTCTGAAGCATAAGAAAGAAGAGATTAGGTGTTATGCCCGTCGGGGACACCCCCCTCCCCTCCCCCGCCGCCGAAGTCTGATGGACAGGTAATCGCCATGGATGATGATGCAGCCTCGAAGAAGCGAAAAGCCGCTGAGATGTCCATGCCCTCCTCCCCCCCCCCCCCCTTTCTCATCTCTACCTCACTCATCTCAAACACCTGTCCAGTATGCAGATGACTGGAATGTTGTCCAGAGCAGACAGCAACACCCGCCATGAAATACTTTTGCGCCTCATTTCGCACAAAACCGTCAGATTCACACTGTGCCTTAGCACACTATAGCTAGCCTTCCGAGGCGGATTTCTCGCCTCTCGCCAACCCCTATCGCCCACCCCAGTGGCAATATAGGAATCCCAGTGTCTCAAAAAAGGGAAAAATGAGGAAAATACAAAGTCAAAAAATTCGCAGCCTTCGGAGCTGCAGCAGCCGAGCCACGCCCCCTCCCCCTCCAACCTTTCGTGCGGTCGCAACAGGCGCTCCTGCCTGCGCGGCCAATCAGGGGCCAGTTGCGAGTCCAATGGACGCGCAGGTTCGCTCGCCTCCACTACAAAAAGGGCCGGAAAATGGCCCAGCCAGCTCAGTCACTGACACTGTTCACATAGACACAGCTCCAGTCCCTCAAAGTGATGTTTCCCCAGCTGACACAGAGCAGCTATTTCCGCAAATTAAGAACAGCCCTGTCAGCGGCAACGACACTCGTGTGCCGGCAACCATTCCAGTCTGTGTTTAACTCAATAGCTCGGCCGGCGATGCCGCCACTGGACCGCTGCGACGATTGTCGCTCGTGTGCATTCGGCCTGAAGTCAAGAGGCTTCGTCGGCAGTGTGTGCTCTGTTCGTAGCAGAGCACGTGTTGGACACACATTAAGGCGGCTGCCTACTAGGCGCTAGAAATGTGTTTCAGTGAGCCCAAAGTGCTAATTTGCGAAAAGAAAACAAACTTCATGCGATGACGGAATATCACTTCCATGACACTACGCACATTGGAACCACATTTCCAATCCCTCCTACATAGCTAAAAACAGCTTTTTCAGACTGCCGTATGTCAATTGTTTTCACCGGATCTACGTGAAACACATATACAATCCTGCATTGAACTTTGAATTAGACTTTCCATCAGTAAAATAATATAGTTACCGCTTAAAGTCCCATAGAAAAAACTGTTCGACGAAAAGCTTGCGCTCTAGTTTAGTGCTTCGCGCATAATGGCGATGAGACACTTGATGTGAGTGCCAGTGTCGCCCTTAGCGTTCGCTCGATCTTGTGCCATGTCGCGTGCCCCCTTGAGAATAAAACCCTTGCGACGCAGTTGAAGCTCCAGGCAGGCGCGCGCCAAAGTCTGTTGAGAGGGCCAGGATGTGTCACAAGTGCTGTCTGTGTAAGCTTACCTCAAGTAGGTGTCCGGCTGTCTGTGTAAGCTTACCTCAAGTAGGTGTCCGGCTGTCTGTGTAAGCTTACCTCAAGTAGGTGTCCGGCGTCGTCCTCTCGAGTAGCCGTCCGTGGCGGTGGCGTCTTCGGCAGACCGACCCAACTCGATGACGCGTGGCAGCCAACAACACTGGCGGGATCGACCTTCCTGCGACGTAGAGAGAGAGAGAGATGGAAAGTCGACGACGAGGAGAGCATGAGGATAATCGGCGTCCACTCGCTCGCGACCTTCGCCGACAAGGAAGGCGGTTTTTACCCAGGTGATTCCTAAGCACGAGCAATGGCTGGCGGAGTGGCGACGTGGAGGAGCGATGACAACAGCCAGTGGCGTGTACTGAGATTTTTTTACAGCGTAAGCAATATAATAGCCCTACATATTTGGATGTTTTAGATAACATTTAGTTGAGTGCCATTAAAATATGACACATTACACACTTTACAGTACAATAAATGGATCATGTAAGTCGGGCTGTGGTTCAATTTTCAATTTCTACTAACAAACGCAACTTCCATATTTGCTTACCCTCCACGTGTATTAACCGTTTTATAATAAATAACATTAGTTATAAAAACGGAAACGAAATTAATGTAATAATAATTAAACTGAATATTATTTAGAGAGCATATTACAAATTATAAGTAAACTCCGGTTTTTCCGAACACTTTCATCCACTTCCCAAGAAAAATGTAGAATTCGAGGACACAAACAGAACGACTGCGTACCCTTCCCATGTTGTTGCTTGCGAATTCGATTCATCGCAAGTCGCTCCCGTTTGTGGAAATAAATACTAGATAGCAGCACTATGCGTTTACACGAAAACTCTGTTTCTCGAATCGAAAACGGGAAACTTAGAATTAAACGCGTACATCGAAATTATTGCTTACCTTGCGTCTATGGAATAAACGCCACTGACAACAGCGATTACAGCTCAGTCTACGACCCTCGGCTGGACATACTACATTCATTCACGCTGGACTCACAATCACAGACTGAAGATGAGGTAGACCGATCTCGCTGGCTGCGCACAACCAATCTCCGTGTCCCAACATTGAACTGCTTTTATGCCAGTATGGCGTGCAAAAATGGCGTGGACTGGATTTGAGGTTAGAACACTGTTTAGTAAACAAGT
Source organism: Dryococelus australis (assembly GCA_029891345.1). NCBI lineage: Eukaryota > Metazoa > Arthropoda > Insecta > Phasmatodea > Phasmatidae > Dryococelus > Dryococelus australis. The sequence continues at coordinate 11,196,695 of CM057005.1, read as the reverse complement.
GCTTTGAGATGTATGTATACTTCATCTAACCAATATTTAATGCAGTTTGTTTAAATTAGGATTGGTAAAACTATTTTATTCATAGGAAGATTGCTTGTAATTTAACAATTTTAATATAAACAAACACGTTCATCACTGTTGACCATGTGACTTTGACGATTGTCTAGGATTGGAGTAGGTCGATGTTGGGTACATGTAGAGTCTACCTCATCTTGAGTCTATACTCACAATAGTCCGCTGCATCCGTCACTCCTCCGTCCTTCCGCCGGTCACGTGATCTTCATCCAGTCGTAGGCAACTTTTCATTTTTTTACAATCCGTCCATCCGTCAAATGTTTACCAAACTTCAACTTTCGACGGACGAACGTATGACCCGCCGCTCTTCTGACGACATGCCTTAGACGTGATACGCACTTTGAAATAAAATGCAAGGCGGTCGATCTGTGTTCATTTTTAGTGACAAATTCAATAATTTATAATGTAAAAAGAAAAATCAGTAAATGCTGTTCACGAAAAATGTGAGCACTTATGAAATGAACCTTAGACAAATGTAACTTCACCTGCGTGGCATATATTTTAACGACTTGCGAGTGACATGCGTCCAGTAAAGTTGGTAAAGATAGATGGAAAGTAGTTCCATATCTAAATGCCAAATAAAAAAATGTCAGGTGACCATTTGTAATATTTTAAATTATTTATTTCGGTTTCTGTTCTTTTAATGCATCCGATGTGTAAAAATGGGCAAATTTATGAAATGTTTACTTTTCTAATAATTTCACAGTTTCACTTGACCGACGCATGGATGAAGTGATGAGACCCATGGCAATGTTAATTTTACATAAGGTGTAAGAATACAGAACGTGCATACAAGTAGATCTTAAGCAGGTCTTTCAAAAGTGCTCATTTTACCGTGAACTGCCTGTAGCAGACGGTCGCACATCGCCCGGCGTTTTCGACTCCTTGACGAGGAGGGGTGGGGGGGGGGCACGATTTTTTAAAAATTGTAATGTATTATGACACAAGTTTGTTCAAATATATCGAACGAACACTGTCCGTACCAAGGAAACTGCTGGAAATACATTTCCCCTAGTGTACTTCCACTCTTTATGCATCATACATGACAGTAACTTGCAGATAATTACACGCATTAAATACGTTATATAATTTTGTATAACCTAATATTGTTAAGTATTTTGTGTGAGATATGTGAAGATCTCATACAAAGGGAAGCAGAAATATTCTTAAAAGTAATGCAGTAAATATTGCACCCGTCAGTCGTGGAATGAATTTTGCGAGCACTCGTGACACGAACATGCGAAGGTCACAACCGCGAAGATGTATGATGTGTGATGTAGAATCCACACATGTTAGTGGTGTGCTGTAGAATCCACACATGTTAGTGGTGTGCTGTAGAATCCACACATGTTAGTGGTGTGCTGTAGAATCCACACATGTTAGTGGTGTGAGTAGACTACATCAATCTAGCGGAACAGCATTAAAAACTTGGAAAATATTTAATAATATCCACAAGAGACGTAAGAAAATCATACGGACTAATATAACGTAGGCTGCCAAAGTTTCTGTGTATATAGACTGTTCACGGTAAAATGAGCACTTTCAAAAGCCCTGCTTAAGATCTATTTATATTCACGGTGTGTATTCTTCCGCGTTATGTAACATTAACATTGACATGGGCCTCATCACTTTATTCATGCGTCGGTCAAGTGAAAGTGTAGAGTTATTAGAAAAATAAATATTCTACAATGTGCTAATTTTTACACTTCCATGCATTAAAAAAAAAACAGAAAGCGAAAGAAATCATTTAAATTATTCTCAAATGGTTACCCTAAATTACTAAACCCTAATTCCCCAAATTTGCCATTTCGGACACGGCTTATATTCCCCCGCGGCTCCACCAGCCTGTTGCCATACATTGTGCCGCCGATACACAAAGGGCCCGGGGGCGTGGGAGGGGGTGAGGGGGTGACATTATTCTAGGGTCTGGAGTGAAGGAACCGTCGCCTGCATCCGCCTGCAGCGATTCCAGAAAATCATGGAAAGCTGAAATCAAGATGGCCGGACCAGGATTCGAATCAAAGTCCTTCCAAATGCGGGTCACGAGTTAAACCACTGGCTACTCACTGCATTCTTATTTAATGAACATGCACCTCAGACTCCGATACAAACATCACAGTTGAGTTTAGCCTACATATATCTTAGTTAAACTCTCCGAAATATTCTTTTACTTATTAATGTAGCGACGAATCGCAGTGGATAAAACTGATAGGTTCAGGAGGATAACCTACGCGCTGTCCCTCCCTTGTTGCTACGCCATTGTCGAATGTGCTATGCGCTCGGCATGCAGAAGTGTTAAGGCGGATTCCCACCCGCCATATTGGATTTATCGATTTTCCGCCAAAGCTTTTGTTTCAGAAGGTTTGTTGAAATTTCACGCGCGACATATCCTAAATAGCAGCTTCCCAAACTTTATCGAACGGCCACAGCTTCGCTACATTTATGAATATTTATCTGGTAACTGTCGAGGCGAAAAGCGAGGATTATTTCTTGCGGACGATCACAAAGGCGACGATATCAACAGTAATCAAGAAATACTGACCTCAGACAATTCACTAGGCAATGATCTGTGTTCTGTAGATCCAAAAAAAAAAAAAAAACTGATACGAAACTGTATTTCCAGAGTATGGCAAAAAAAACATAATTAAATAATGGGGAATGGGAATCTGCCTTAACTACAGTGCGACAAACTCAAGTGTAGCCCGGCCCAGGCGGATGTGGCAGAGCGCTGGTGTTGCGAGGTCGCCTCGTGACAGCGTGGAAGAGGTGTCAGTATACAAGCGTGCAGCCCCCCCCCCCCCCCCAACGCCCTTCACACCTTCACATCGTTCAAAATGCAAGAGAACATCAGTACCTACCAACCGGGAGAAATGCGTCTTTTACTTTACAACCAGATCTAAATAATTTCTGACGCGAATACGTCTTTACGTTTACAACCATAGCGGGAGGCAATCCGGAAAATCCGATGATAACAAAATCGGTGGATACAGTTCGGCATTGCGGTTCCGAATCTATTGTCTACATTCAAAATTCAATTACACCACTCGATTGCCAAAGGATCAAAGAATATGATACGTTGAGTGAGGACTGCGAAGCATCGCGCGCAGAGTAGAAATAGTTGGGGGGGGGGGGGAAGTTTTGAGTTCGTTTCACCGCGTCTCATAAGTTCTGCGTAGTATAACTTTCGACTAGGAGAAGCGCTGCGACGCTTGTATATGTTTCAATCGACAGCTCTCGTCAAGATCAATCGATTGCGAGTATAAAAACATCTGTGTGGCGTGGTCATGGTGAAATTGTAGGCGTTTAATGTAGAAAATTATGAAAACTTAACACAATGTCGGCCTATACTCGTCAAAAACCCAAGTGGAAATACATAAATCGTATACGGTTGGAAAGAGCACCTCAGAAGCAATCCAGAGATACCCATAAAACTCCATACGATAGAGAGAAGCGGTGCCGGGAAAGAAAAATGAACATCAAGGCGCTCGAGCGCGTCAACGTATACGTAGGCTATTCAGGCAAAACAAACGGCCGTGTCTCCAACACAGCCAAACCCAATTTTTTTATTTCCTTATCTGAAATAGACATATATAACGTCCACATAAATGTAAATATTTGTAGTCACATTATTATGTCTTTCAAAATATAGCACAGAAAAAACGGAAATATCAGAATATGGGAGCCTAAGTATCTATGCTCTTAATTAAGTTTACCAAATAAATCACATGTCATCTGATCGGTTTCATTTACAAAACATATTACTTAATTTCAATGATATTTATCAATCAATACTCCTGAACTGGCATCCTAAATATATTTTTAAATAGTTAGGGTAGCTTTTGCCAGGACATTTTTATTGTTCCGAGAGAAAATTATATTTATATTTTTTAGTTTCTCTTGGACGAATAAAAATATGTTGGCATAAACATGAATACCTATTTTAAAAGAGATTCAATGTACTGGTGCCCGAATACCCATCCTTCATGAAATTGTTGCCGTTTATTTCATCATGACGCCCTTCGTATTTACTTATGTCTTTAAAGATTAACTTGGCTCCTTCAGTGAAGCCATTTTCACTACCTCGATTAACTGTATTCCATCGCTGGCCATAATGGTTCATTTTGTTCACTCCTGCTACGTCATCCTGCTGGCAACACTGTCCAAAGCGTAATTCAGATAAATCCTTGTCTTTCATGTTTCCTCAAAGCTCTCAGATATTTCGCTCGCCACGCGACGATCTTGTTTCTTTCGGTTAAGAAGCGCTTTTTTTTTTTTTTTTTGCATTTTTTAAAACTTGGACCCCATTGCTTTATTAAATTTTTTGCAATTTCCCAACTAACTCTGAAATTAATTTCTTTTTTCACATTGCCTGCAAGTTTTTTAGTGTTGGTAGAGTACTTATTTTTTTTAATGCGTAAAACTCATGGAATTTTCTTCGCATCAAATGAATCGAACTGTACTCTACTGTCCGCAGTCTACCTCTTATTGCTACAGATAGACAATTTGTTCCGCTGGTAGATAGTAACTTATACTGTACTCGTTATGAATTTGTTTGAAATAAAAGCTATGGATTTCCTGCTTGCAGCTGTAGCACATTTTGTTCAACACTGAATAGAAATCGTAACATTATCACCTTCCTTTTCTTTATCGCAAAACTGAACTGCACTCCTATCAATTTCTCTAGCTTCGCTGTACACAGGTATATTGTTTTTATGTTTCTCAGACATCGCAAATACTACGATAGGTAAATAAAACGTACCACTGCACACAAACACACCTTAATGACGAACAGCTGCTGACGTAACAAAGACAACTACATATAATGGAGGTAATACGTATAGCTTGTGTGTAAATGGCGTGACACGAGATTGGATGGAAAATAACTAAACACAGGTTGCCACAACTGTTGTTCGCCACTTTATAACTGACGTACTATACGCGCAATGAGTGATATAAGCCCAGTAATGTTGGTAATGATGGAGGGGAAGTAGTTCCATATCTTATCGTAAGTATTAGGTGACCATTTGTGATAACTTGAGGTATTTCTTCGCCTTGCCGTTTTTATTAAATCCATCGAAGCGTAAAAATAAGCAGATTTGTAACATATCATTTTTTCTAATAATTTCACAGTTTCACTTTATCGACGCATAAATAATGTGACGAGGCCCGTGGCAAAGTTAATTTTACATAAGGCGGAAGGATACGCAATGTGCATACAAGTAGATCTTAAGCAGGGCTTTCAAAAGTGCTCATTATACTGTGAGCAGCTTATAACAAGTAAGACCGCTTGTTGGCTATCTCGGCTGGAAGGTGACGAGGAAACAGCAGTGCATGTGTGTGCGTGTGTGTGTGTGTGTGTGTGTGTGTGTGTGAGAGAGAGAGAGAGAGAGAGAAGGAAGGATAGTTCACATTTATCCCGGAGCTTCACTAAAAGTTCGTCGTGCTGTACGTTTGCACGAAACGCCTAACGTCTAAAGCTGGACTCACAACCATCCGTTTTGTCCGTCAGTCGCCCGTCCGTCCGTCAGTCACGTGATCTTCAACCAATCGGCAATCGCACGGCTACTTTTTTCTTATCCGTCAATCCGTCAAATATATCTCAAACTTTAACTTTCGACGAACGGACGGATGGGCCACCGCCTTGTAATATCGTTCCTTGAACATGGCTGTCGGGAAGCAGTCACTTGTTTATTTGCCTGAATAGTTTTATTTTTAAATACGCAAGGCAGTGAAGTTGTTTACTTTTTTTACGTTTCACCTTTGAATTGAACTGAAGATGACTTGTAGATTTTCAGAGGAAATGCTAACAAATTATGTTAAGGAAAGAGAATATGTTTATTACATTCATTAAAAACATTTATCTCTGCGCGAGAAAGTTCGTGTTGTTGGGTGGTAACACTGAGAATTGTCTGGCCCGACGGTTCGACGGACTGCGGATTGTTGAGCCGCTTTCAATTGCTGGACGAAAAAACTGACAAAAACCTGACTGACTGACGGAAGTGACGGTTGGTTGTGAGCCAAGCTTAGTTATCACACAACGCTGGCTGTGCGGGAGCTGACAGGGAAGAACGAAGGGGGGATGCTGTAGTAAGACCCGTAGGTTTCCTTCATCTGACGTAACAGCGGCTGCACGGATTGTGAGATCCACAGATGGTTGTGCTTCGACCTGGAACCGGTCTGTCCTTGCTTACGAGCCAGCCTGCCGCATTTTCCTCCTTCCTCAGGCTAACTGAATTCGCGCGTATTCATCTGCTATAGGCTGTTCACGGTAAAGTGAACATTTTTGAATGCCCTCTCATTTGGAATAATGGTCATTAAATATATTTTATTTTAGCCTTAGACGTTAACTTCCGAGTGCTGTGGAATATACATACCGTGTATATTACTTGCATGGCAATGTTTAGTGGTTAAAGGATCAAACTTGATGAAAGTAAAAAGTAACTATGGCATAAAAACTGCTCACTTTACCGTGAACAGCCTGTACATGTATATATGCACTATCTACATACTTTCACTCCTGCTTTTCCCCGCCCGTCTAGTTTGTCCCATGAACGAGTGCACTTTTTTTTACAAGTTCTTATGGCAATATTTCACGAAAATTTTTATTTCACTATCGGAAATAGACTTATAACAATAACCACGTAAATGTACATATTTGTTGTCAAATCATTATAGTCTTCAAAATATAGGGGAGAGTGGTGTAATGGCGAACGCGGGGTAATAAATTACACTCAAATACCAAGGGCTCTACATGTACAAGAGTGGTCTGGAAGGTGCTGACATCTGCAGTTTACTTTGGGAAACATTTCCAAGAGCTGCCATTCATGTCGAGCTTGTTGCGAACCAGTGAGCAAGATTTAGGTTATTTTTGGTGATGTGCTATAAGTAAAATGTTCATTTTTAAAGAACGTAAGTGGATTTATATTTTTTAGCTTTGATTTTTAATTCCTATATATTAATTAAAAAGTGAAATTTCACAAGCGTTTGTGTATTATTTCCTCTGTAGACGGGAATTCGTAACCTAATTAATGCTTCACAAATTTAATGGCGTACTTTGGGGTAATGGCAAACAGCAATCCTCTTCGTCCTCGCCATTACCCCACACTGATAAATGAAATTTTCGTCCCAAGTGTTGTGTTAAATATTGAAAATAATAGTTTACTATTATGTTTATTAACTAAATTTAGACACAGTTATATTTTATTTACAACAAAAAAAAATAACTTCACCATAAAAATATTGTGAAATGTACTTAACAATTGCATGTAAATATTTCCGAACCTTCTAAGGTAAACACATTATATTTACATGTGAAGCAGTATTACGGATCTCTTCTGTGACATTCTCTTAGGGCCTACATGACAACGAAATATTACGCTCGTATAAGGGAAAGCTAGTATTGTTCGGCATGCGCAGAACCTGTTCAACTGACATTTATTGACGCTTTTAATTTCTTTGCATCTTCATATTTTGGTTATGGTGTAACATAAACACGTGGCTGAAACGGGCATCCCAATAGCATGTGTGACGCATCACATCTCTACCTATTGTAGAAACCGTTTTCAGAAATTTAGGCAGGCAACCCCACTGACTCCTCTACCAGCCACTTTGTGAAGTTGAACTCAATTATTTTAATTTCACGCACCAATGACCTTTGACATCCCAGGTAGTATAATGACCCAGCAGCAATTTGCCTGCACATCACAGTCGCACATTGCCTGCATACTGGGGTCTCCCAGTAGGCTATATTTGTATCACATTGTCAGTGGTAGGTGATCTTGAGTAGCGTGCAAGGGCGAGCAGTGTGCGATACGACGATCAACGCCATCTAAAGTAATTATTGAATCAAAGAGGAATTAGTAGTTACAGACTAATAGATAGGAATTTAACGTAATAACTAAAGTCATTATAATTAAGATAGTTGATATCTGAAATATAACTAAAGGTAGAAGGAGTCAAGAAGTGTAGCATTTATTGTATCTGTGTGGTAGTAATTTAGAAGAGTTAATATAGTCGATCCTAGTATTTTGTTGAGGGCCTTGAGCCAGTGTGGTTATGCAAGAATATATATATAGGTTGTACACTTGGCTAGGTATTACAACAACGTGCGGGGCATTTCACTCATACAAAAGAAAGTAAGATATTTTATCATACTGGTAATATTATGATGCCCTATTTATGACAGTCAAATAACATATTTATATATCACCGTTGACTTGGAGGACAGTCCCAGATGTTATAACTCCATTGTTCATATTCTAACAAGTATGACAATCCATTTGTTTTAGTGTTGTGATGCATAACAAAATTTTCTTTACTAGCAATATTTATTATTGATTGTAACTTCGTTAAATTGGTACTTTGAACTCTCAGTAGAACTTCTTTTGGAGTGGAGAAATGTTTTATTGGAGAAAGCCAGACTCAGCTCAGGAGTACGGTGGCAGCTCCGATGTCCCTGAAGCAGTTTCACTGGCTTACTGTCCAGAAGCGACTGATCTTCACGACGCCTAGCGCCTTATCTCTTCTACGCGCCAATAAAAGTTGGTAAACGAAGGTGGGAAAGTAGTTCGATACTTTTAAAGTGGAATTAAAAGTGCTAGCCGAACACTTGTGAACACCGAAATTATTTCTTAGGTTCGTGTTTTTTTAATGTTTAACGTGTAATAATAACCAAACTTGTAAAACATTTACTCTTGTGTTAATTTCACAGTTTAATCTGGTCGAAACAGTAATAAGTGATTGGGGCGGATTGCGATGTGAATTTTACATATGACGGAAGGATACACAATGTGTATATTAGTAAATACTAAGCAGGACTCTTGAAAGTAGTTAGTTTACGGTGAAAGCCTTTACTTCACTTGGCGCGATGAATGGCTACAAGTGAAACTACAGCAGTGTTCTGTTGTAATTGAGCTTCTCCTCTGACACTTAAGAAAACCGCGCACGCAAGCTTCAAAATGCTATTTTTGTTTTAAAACTAGTTTTTTTTTTCTTTATATACTTCTAATATAATATAAGTAAAATAACGAGCTTAGATAATTGGTTTTTTCAATTTTCACAAGAATTCTTATTGTCCCTAACGTCTATTTGCTGACGTGTGCGCATTCGAGCAAGAGCCTATTTCAAATAAAAGAAAAAACACTTATATATATATTATATATATATATATATATATATATATATATATATATAGGTAGTAATATTGTAATTTCATTTTTGTTAAAAAACAAAATTCGCGTGTGAAATTCCAGGGACTGACGTGTGTGCAAATGTAATTCTATTCTCATGCCCGGCTTCCTACTAAATCTAGCTTTGCCATGTACAAAAATTTATTCATGAAACCAATTTAATAATATTTTGGATAGTTTTTGGTATTATATAAAATATGTGCTATCCCGTTTCTATTAAGTGGGGCATAGAACGTTATTTGCAATTCTAGTTTTTCCTTTTTTGAGTTACATTCGGTACTGACGCAATTACGAATGCTTCACAGGCAACGTAAAAGAAATAATTGTACGTGTTTTTTAATGACTGGTGACGTCACAGACATTTCAAAGAATGTTTAAACTGAGGTGATTTAACTTGATCATCGTAATCGTAGTATTTTTGAGTAAAGCATTAGTTCGACAATGGTAAGAAAATTCCCATTGGAATTGGCCATGAATATATCCCAGTAAAGTAGGCAACTAACACATTAGCGAGTGTCGTGCCAGTTGCAGATCTGACAGGCGTGCAGCGAGAAAGATGAGTTTATATTGAAAATAGACTACAACTAGGAAGTGTTCACAAGAATAGAAACCCTGTGTTACTGGGTCGCAATGGAATTTAGCAAGGTAATGCACGTCGTTGAACTCCCTTTAAATTCAAAGGAAACAGCTAAATTTCACATTCAAAGTTAAAGTTCTTTGGCGGTAACCAATCAGGGCGTGCCAGGAGTTGTTAGTGGGGAAAACATATTTACAGTTAAAAGTAAGCACTAAAACGTTAGAAGGAGAAATTTGTGAGGATGTCTGTGGTGGGTAATTAATTCTCAATAAAATTTCCATGCCAGAAAATATCTTCCTTGATGAATGGTACAGCTAAATACTGGCTGTCTTATGTAAGGTTAATAGGTCAGTTATCAACAAAACGTAAATAGTGTACAACTATTGCCAACGTCTGTTTGTTGTAATTAATCATTCTTGTGTAGACTGTGGACTGTAAACACAAAAAAAAAGTGTTTGTTTACGTGCGATCGGCGCGGCGATTACGGAATATCAATACAATTAATAAAATAGACGTATCTGTATGTGATTTTCGAATTTTCCACTTTTAATTATTTTTTCGTATAGTATAATTGGTTACTAAGACATATCTAATGCTAATTTTTTTCGTGTCTGTCTGTCCGACCGGATTTAACTCAAAAACCACTGAACGTATTGACACACACACACACACACACACACACACACACATACATACATACAAACATATATATTTATATAACCCCAGGACTAACTTAGTCTTTGTCTCATCGAATGACTTAAACGATTACGAACATGTAGATCAGAGATGTACATAGGTATTGGATTAAACTTTTCTTAGGATTACTCCATAAAAAAAGTATTGTTAAAAAAAAAGTTCCGTCATTTCTCCTTCCTTTTTTGTCTATGGGCTGTCCTCCTTTCCTTTCCAACAGCGATTCCAAATCTTAAATGTCATGAGTACGAAGCAGCACGGAAAGCTAGTATAGTCTGTTTCTTCGGCCTTTTGGAATCGAACCTTTGAAAAATCACCCTAGGCGTAACATGTCAACCTATTGGGTTCAATCACTTGTATTCCACTATTATATAACCCTGTGACTAACATTACAGTACTGTGTTCTTGAATATATTAATAATATACTAGTATCTTCTATAACTTGTAATATTCATTTCATATTAATACGAATGAACAAGAGCGAGAGCAGTGACGTGTTGGCAACGGCCAGTAAGAAATAGTTCGCAGTTACAATATATTTTAACCTCGTTGTTATGTATACTGTTTGTAAATTAAACATTGCCAATTGATATATTTGTATTGTTAGGTAGCACTGACGGAAACACATTTTATTGCTGCAGTTAAAAATATCAGCCGAAATTACCGTGCCTAGGCTCGCTCTATTGACACGGTGCTTTTATTTTTAGTCTGGAATAAAAGTTCAATAAGCGAAGAGGATCGTGTCGCTCTCTCTCTTTATCTCTCTCTTTATCTCTTCTCTCTTCTCTCTCAAGAAGTTCGTACCACCTGTCTAGCAGGAAGGTATAAATCTTGTTATTTCTAATTTTAGCACATTTCATACTAATTACAGCTACAATAATGATGTTTGAAATTGTAATTTGAAATTGAAACGAGATTGTATTGTTTAATTACCTATTATATGTTATTTATATGCGATAGCCCGACGCTTACAAATCCACGACGCTTACAAATCCAGCAGGTTGGCAGACGTGGTGTGGAAAGGAGAATCTAGAATTTGATTAGCTTTCCCCTAGTCTCGTGCTTGTCCCAACATGGCGGGCGATTATTCCCAGTTTTTATAGTGCCTTACGACCGGCAGTGGTGTGGCGACATGTTAATGACACGGCGTATTTCTTAACGAAGCATCAAGTTCGTACTCGTGTTTTTGAAACATCCTAGCCAAGTTACAATGTTGTGATAAATATGTGTTTCCGCGGCAGTGTTAAATGTGTTGTGATCGCTGTGTAGTGTGTAAACAAGCGCGGTGTCTGCGTTGTAATCGTTACACCGGCTATGTGTGTGTGTGGATTTCAAATATGTACAAAGTTTATACGTTTTAACCATGCACAGATGTTATGACGAAGTCAATTATTTATATTTACGTATGTTTATCACAACGTTGTACTTTCGCCGTTAGGTGTTAGAAAAACAGTTGTGTAACGAGCTTACGTTTCTGTGATTTGAATGTCTACAACAATCCCAACGAAATACTAAGTCCACCCAGATGCAATAAAATAAATAATAAAATAAACCTACAAACCAGTAAGTATCAATGCATGTAAATATTAGCGGAATAAATGTTACAGTAGGCCTATGTGTTTGCGTGTTCACCACTATATTTTACGTTTGTCGATGCTACGTACAATAAATAAGCGACACGAGTTGCGTGCTTGAATTTATTGTGTAGTTTCGTTGGACTGGTTGTCCCTTCGTTTTAATTTTTATTCCAAACACATGTTAATAACAACAGCTTAAATACTATTGTTGTTTCCGCCACAGTTGTAACAAACACCGTCGTGACAAAATATTAATGTGTATTATAGGTAACGTGTTTTATTATGTGTAACAAATAGTTATAAAGCTGACCTAAATATTGTTATAGGCCTAAATATTTGAACATTCGTAGGAAATGGTTTCTGCAGAATGACATAATTCTTTGAACAGCTGTAAACAGCAACCAACGCATTTGGCAGTTATAAAAGTAGAAGTCACATGGCAGTGTTTATGTTTACATGTAGCGGAAGGATACGTAATTAGTAACCAAAAGTAGAAATTTAGCAGGGCTTCCGAAAATGCCGAAGTTATCGTGAATCAACTATAATTAATAATTTTGCAATTGTAAAACCGCCCTAGTGCATAGAATAATAACGTTGCTGGATACAAGGACCGCGCCAGAGAGTGGTCACAATGCTTGCCACTTCACGCGCTGTCACCGTGAGGAGGGGCCGCGGTGGTGTGGTGGTCAGACTACTCACCCAGCTAGGTGAACCGAGTTCGATTCCCGGAGGGGTCACCGTAATTTTAGCATGTGGGAAAGGTGACGTAAGTTGCCACTGGCAGGCACTTTTTTTTCTCGGGGTACTCATATTTCCCCTGCCCTAGCATTCCGCTTATGATACATCCTCACCTCGTTCCACTCTCACCGAAACTCAAGACCACTCGACTAATATCTTACCGTAAGAAGTGAAGTATAGCTGCACCTGGCTGAGACTTGCAAGTGAATGTGCACTACAAGGTACATCCGGGCTCAACTACCGTGAGGATTACAGTCGAAATTTTTTGCATGTGCAAAACATGGCCGTCGGTAACTTTTGCTTCCGTTCCCCCCTCTTCAACATTCCGTGATTCTCCATCGCAAAGCCTCATTCCTTGTCACTACTGAGGGATGGTCAAGCATCTGTAAGCCCCGACTCAAGATTATGTGCAAAAATAAAACCATCCATACTGATGTATAGTCACTTCACAGTTTCTTTAAACTATACTGAAGTCCTGCTTAAGTTCTATCTCTGGGATATTCCTCCGCTTCATGCAAACAAAGCTTAACCGGATCTATAAAACTACACCAAAGGGATAACGCATCACGTTTGTGCGCACTTTGTTCGATAATATTTGCATAACAATTATTTATTTCTAGGCATTACCAACACACGTATTTCCTCACTGCTTTAATTAATAATAATTACAAATGAAATATTAAACTATATACACTGTAAAATATCTTCTGGTAAACTTCCTAAACTCTAGTAATGGAAGTTTTAACCTATACACTGTATGGTAATAATACCACATATCAACCTACAGATATAGGAATGTTTAGTATCGCTGAGCAAATGTAAGAACGCTACAATAAATGTATAGGGTAAAATATTACCATTCCAGCTTTCTCACTACGTGTATATACTGGCATGAAAATTCCCGAATAATTTCTTACAGTGTAGATGAAATATGTTTAATTAAAACAAAAACAGGGTACTTTTATGTTAACAAAGGTATAACAAGCTTGTATAAGATGGTACGTTTAGGAAACAACAAAACACTTCACGCATGGGGTTATATTTCAAAGGGTCTGTACAAAGATACAAAGAGTGTGACGAAACCACGAAAATACTACATAGGTGTAACGAAGCATATTAGAAAGGAGACAAACTTCTAAGAGTTGCAGAATGTAAGATAATTTTGGAAAATCATGTGTTGGTTGGTTGATAGGCAGAGCTTGAGCGTCTCGTAGTCTTCAGAAATGTCAACAGTCACTCGGGCAAAGTGGACATTCACCTGCAGGGTTTTTGTAATAACGCTGTAAAAATTAATTTCTGAAGAGAGCTAGTGAAGAGATTTGGGCGGCTCTTAAGTCAGATTCCCACCCGCCATCTTAGATTTATGAAATATTTGCCATACTCTGGAAATACAGTTTAGTATCGTGTTTTTTTTTTTTACGCCAGAGCACAGAGCATTGCCTAGTGCATTGCCTGAAGTCAGTATTTCTTGATATATGCCGTTCACGGTAAAGTGAGCACTTTTGAAGCTCTAGCTACTTTTTACTTTCAGCCATTTTTTAATACCGTAAGCGCCTTTTTAAATAAATATTACTAAGTAAGTAATAAACGCAGTGTGTATATTCCACAGCATTCGGGAGTTAGCGTCTAAGTCTAAAATCAAATATATTTGTAGACTGTTATTCCAAATGAGAGGGCTTTCAAAAGTGCTCGCTTTACCGTGAATAGCCTATAGCTGTTGATATTTTCATCTCTATAATCGTTCGCAGGAAATAATCTCGTGTTTCGCCTCGACAGTTACCAGCTAAAAATTAAAAAATTTAGCGAAGCTGGGGCAGTTCCATAAAGTTTGGGAAGCTGTTATTTAGGATATGTCGTGCGGGAAATTTCAATAGACCTTCTGAAATTGAAGCTTTGGCGAAAAATCGTTATCGTGGGAATCCGCTGAGAACCGACCGAAGTTAGTGTTAGCGGGCCGGAAATCGAACTCGGGTCCACCCGATCGTGAGTCGAGTCTGCTACAACTGCGTCACCTCGCGTCGTGGGGGAACTTATTCCGACCACTGGACAAGTTCATAAAGTTGTGCCGTTGTTGGTGAGTGCGGGAACTTTCGGCAGAGCTGGTCCTTGCACTTTGGTGCAAGTTTCTCGCTAAACAAGGAAAAAGCACTCCTAGAGTCCGAGGCAGCAGTCGCGTCCTTGATACCACTAGACGCTTTCGACACTTCCGGGAAAATACCGCGTCTCTCGTACGGACGAAACGAGTCTTAGCCTATGCGAACATATCATACCAACTGACGAGAAAATGAAGCACACTGAAGGAGTAGTCTAGACTGGATGTAATATGTAACACATCCATACAGTCACCGGGAATTTTTTTTTTAAAGAGTTTCAATGACCCGTGACGTCCAGAACAGCCACCAGAGTGCATTAGTGGTCCTAACACCATGTCATCGATAGTGTTAACATGTAAAACGTATGCGGATAGTCAGATAATCTGTCTAGAAAAAGAAAGAACGTCATCAAGTAGAGCTTCTCACTCTTAGATTGCAGTGTGCGGTGTAATGGACATCCACTCTCTCTTTCCAATACACAGTTTCTGCCGTTAACGATATCCTTGTTCCTACGTGCTTTGTTACCTGATAAAGTTATCTTTTTGCAACCTCAAAAGAATAAGCCATTTTCGCTGCGTGCGCACCATGGAATCACAATGATAAGATTCTTCACACGTTTCAGTTTCAAAAGAGCCGCTTAGCTTAGCGTCGCAGCATTGGATTCTCTTGAGAGTTTCCAGGAAATCAAACCGATCAAATTCTCTTAATCAGGCCATTTCCTTCGCCACCCATTTGTTACTCAGCCTGCCAGTTAGTTACGTCGCAAAGCTGGAGTATACTGGCAACAGAGCACGGTATTCACACTGTACTGAAATTCAAGCGTGGGACGCTCTATAACATATATGTCTCGTGGACTCATCGAGCAGTATTTCCGCACTGGGCGGAGTTTAATAAGCGTCGCTTTGTGGACCTGCATAATACCGCGTTGGCGTGTCGTCTCGAGTTGCCAAAGTCGCAACGGCCCGATGCTGGAGCCAATGGCGATGCGAAGGCATCTACACTCATATCGAAGGTTATGGTCGCTCGGGACGGACTACGCCGAGGGTGAATCGACGTATTGTGCCCCGAGGATTAAACGTGAGATCGGCGTCTACCAACTGGGCACAATCACTTGACACTATACAACACGGTGTTATTCCACAGCACACCTAGCATCAGATGGACCACTGGTTCGCCGTCACAGGATGATCTGTCGTCGACACCAGAGAATAGTCGGCGTCGTTTGTAGTGGTGGCGCAACAGGCACCCCGTCATGTTCAGGTTCTCTTGGTTCCGCGTTGCCACGAAAGACCGCCATGCGAGAATGGCTACGAGACGACAGATACTGCCATTGTTGTGGAGATACACTTCAGCAGTACTCCTCCACTGTAAGAACATTCTATGAAACCTCCTGAATTGTTAAGGAAGTTTTCAACGTATGCATGGCATTGAAATAAAACCACACAACAGGCTGCACATCACTGTAAAAAATATTTGAGGTAAAATTCCCGTACATGTAAGGGAAGCTAATTAAATCTACATGTTAGGTAAAATTAACTCTTAAATGTAGAGTATATTTACATAACAAGTAATGTACTATTGTCTAATCATACGGGAAAAGTACTTGACAAAATTGGGGGGGAAATCCCATACAAGTAAGGGAAAATTAACTATATTGTATAGTAAAATTATATTTAAAAATATCCCGCAGTTTAAGCAAGTGTAAATATTATATTACATACATCCGCTGACGAATGGTAATCGAGACTTAAACATCAAAACCCTCGACACTTGCTGCTATGTGGGCGCGAAGCATG
Organism: Dryococelus australis; assembly: GCA_029891345.1. NCBI lineage: Eukaryota > Metazoa > Arthropoda > Insecta > Phasmatodea > Phasmatidae > Dryococelus > Dryococelus australis. Next base: position 11,179,958 of record CM057005.1, on the reverse strand, counting down.
GTCTCCTATCACGACATGCTGATGCGCTATCTATTACTCCACGACGACAGCGTAACAGTATCAGTGAATGTTAGCGTGTTAAAGGAATGTTTCTACCGCCCGTCCCCCCCCCTTTTTTTTTCTCTTAGCTTTTAGCTGTTGAGACAATGCTGAAGAGATGCACGCGTCGTAAGTAATTTTCCCATTCACATATGGGATTTTCCACTACCATCTATGTAAATTTTACTCCAGAGCGCGGTAATTTCACCTTACATGTAAGGAAAACTATATGTTTCCCCCACAAGTTTGCGAATATTACCTTACACTTGTCAGGTAATTTTCCCATTCTTTTTTACAGTTTGGAAGTTTCCTATACATTTTACTACTTCGTGGGGAAATGTAGAAACACTACCACGGATGTATCACAATATAGTTTACAATTTACCTTTTTTTTTCTATAAGCACACAGGGGCCGCGGTGGTGTAGTGGTCAGACTACTCGCCTCCCATCAAGGCGAACCGGCTTCGATTCCCAACGGGGCCGCTCCCCGATTCTCGCAAGTGGGAATCGTGTCGGACGATAGACCTTGCATCCCCCCCCTCCCCGCCCCAGCATCACGCCGCCGCTCCACTCCCACCCCACTCCGCCATCATCGGCTCTCAAAACCTCGATTTTAAGAGCCAGTCACATCTAAACTTCGTCAAATTGTTGAACAAGTTCTTTTTTTTTTGTAATTATAATTGTTACAATATGCAATATTTCTTTGGAAAATTTAGGACCTGTGAATACATTAACCTCCAGTGGCATTAATTAATGTTTACGGCGAATAACATTTTTTGGCCAAGCCTATTCGCAGTTTCATCACACTTTTTAAATCAACTTTTGAAAAATTACTCCATATATGACGTGGCTGGTTGTTTGATAAATACATCATGTATCATAATAATTTGTAATTATAACATAATAGTATTTCATTTTTGTTGAATTTAATTATTACTAATTTATCATCTATACATTTTAATGTGTAATTTATAATAAACACGAATAAAAGTGGAGAGAAAATAGGTGTGTTGATAACGCCCAGTAAAAATATTTCTCACGCAAAACATTGTAAAGCTGGATTCACACGAATGCGGTATGCTGTCCTTTTAGCGTAATCTTCTATAGTTGGTTAGCTTTTGTTTGTATGAGGCGTGGAATAGCCTGTAAGTAGATCTCTAGCAGGACTTCAGAGGAAAGGGAACTAACCATGAAATTGTTTTCTCTATTACATTTCGGGAAAATTCCAGTTCTTCTGGTGAAGAACCAAGTCCTTCCCGATCTTGTAATCATTGCACCAAGTCAAATGATCTTCCTACCCATGCAGTTCTATTTATTTCATTTCCACCAGATCTTCCTGGCGCCTAGCATTTCTTCTAGGTCCGTAAGTGTGTAAATCCTTGTGCAGTTTTCCTTGTCGTGGAAAAACTTGCACGAAGAGTTTGGTTAACCAGTAAAGCAATGTATGTTGCTACCTCATTTTCTTCACCACTCTTTCTCTGTGGCATTCTTATCCCCGTACGGCCAAATTAGAAGGTCTTGGCCGCTGGTTTGCAAACGACAGTTACTATATTTGCCCTCCCCCTCCTCCCAAATACAAACTTGCATTCCATACCAGTTAGACAAATCCTTTACACTGCCTTGTGGAACTCAATAACAATACAAAACTTTCAGACAAGTTCTCTAAAATTACATTACGGGGAGATCCGCCACCAAAAGATAAATCTATCCGTGCAAGCATTTTCGACTCAATTTAATATCTCGAGATCAATGAGTTCTAGAAACACGTAATCTATGGCTTTTTGTCCCTATTGATTTTCTCTTTCTTTTAGTGCAACATTTAACAAAATATATTCCAAACAAGGTAGACACCTAAAAATAGTATACAAAACCTACTTCTTCCTCTAAACGCATTTTTGTTTTCATATTAATTTTACCTGGAAAGAATGTCGCAGAGCCATGTAGACAGTCTCAGTGTCAAGTAATATAATGTACTATGCATTCCAAAGAATGTCGCAGAGCCATGTAGACAGTCTCAGTGTCAAGTAATATAATGTCCTATGCATTCCAAAGAATGTCGCAGAGCCATGTAGACAGTCTCAGTGTCAAGTAATATAATGTCCTATGCATTCCAAAGCGATGTAGGCCAACAGCCAAAGCGTCTAGTGCAGCAGTGAAAAGCAATATTTGCGCAATTTTAGCTGCCGAAAATTAATAATTTACTCGTAAATAAGCTCACAATCTCCGAAAGCAGATTTCACTTGTAAATGCAATAGAACGTTATTGAGATACCGGGCCAAATTACAATATAAAACTTATTTTCTAAAAACTAAATATTTTCTTCTCTTGCAATCTGCATCTGATTAACCCTCCAGCTGAAACCACAGTAGGTTTCAAACATACATACATACATTAATATTTAAATTTTAGTCTGCCGTGTAAGTATTTGTTTTTTGGTCTGTGTTTTCACCTCACGTTACCACAGACTTCAGCCGCAAGTCTCAGAGGATCACGTACTTTCACGTTAACGTCTGTCTGCTCTCGATCTAATGAAATACTTCGTGTATGCACTCCTCCAGTGTTTGTACGCTTTTTGTAGGTATAATATACCCTTAAGTGTTTCCAATGCAAAAACAACTTTTTATCAGTTAATCGGGGAGATCATGAATAACAATTACACGCAGTAAAATTCTTATGATAAATACTCGAAAGACAGGCTCATATTAAAAAAAAAAATATATATATTTGTTGTGGGTTTGTTTACATACTGTAGGGAATTATTTTCTACTGACTGACGTGCAAATTTTTTGCACCCCATATTAGCGGTCACTTGCGGGTATTTATAGCAAAGGTTTATTTCAAAAGTGCGCTAGTGTCCGATATCCAGCGACATATATTACATATTTATTTATTATATTGAAAAACTTGCGATTCGTTGGTCCGAAGTGCTTCCTGTTTCGCTCGTCTCAAAGGGAATAGTGGATCTCATATGTCACTACAATTCAAAGAAAGATGCTGCTAGCATGATTACGTTAGGCTATAGAGTCTCACTAAAAGTTTCGTAACTGTTAACAGTAAAGAAAAATAAATCAGTATTGCTAGGACTCAAATAACCTCATTGTTTTCATACTTATCACGCTAAGCTTGCTATATTCAAACCACAATGCAATTTTAGGGTCTGTCTACCTACTCTATACAAGTATATTTATAGCAATTTCAGTAACTTGCAGGAGATATAGATATGCAAATATTTGTGGTGGTTGAAGGAAAGAGATCCGGCAGTTCGCACTTAATGCATAGGCTGTTCACGGTAAAGTGAGCAGTTTCGAAAGCCCTGCTAAGAAATATCTACTTTTCTCCATATTTCACATATTTCCGCCATATGTAAAAATAACATATTCGTTGGCCAAATGACTCCATTCACGCGTGAGCCGAGTGAAAAAGTAAAGTACAACTCTTGATAACCCAACTCTATTACTATTATGCTATTTCATACTCTAATATATATTATGCAGAAAATCGCAAACTTTTTTTGTCATATATAAAAAAATTGCACTCAACTTCAAGACTCGGAACTATTCATTTCTTTAAATTCGGATGCCAGTGTGTATAGTAGCGTAGGATACAGTTAATTAAGAGATGATTATTTTTCTTCAAAGGTTGATTTCAAAAGTGCTCACGCTACCGCGAACAGCCTATATTATTACGTTCACTCGCGGAAGATATCCATACTGGTGTCTGTATGCTCTGAGGGCCTTGTTTGCCCTCAAGTTTGTGCGACAGATACACACACACATACACACACACCACATTGGAGGTGAGAGCGCTGGTATCGTCTCTACGTGCAATACTTTTAACTGGGGTGCAGCTTTTTCGACACACCCGGATGGAACCAAACGACTCTAGTCTGCGATACGAACATTTCGTTGGTGAATAGAACGCGACAAGTTGAGTTCAGTAGTCTGCCGTTGTTTTGCCTGAATGTAAATGCACGGAATTTCCGGGACTCGATCCTGGGACTTGGCGGTGCTACAGTAGCGTGTTAGGGACCTCGAGCAAGGGGTCGCATTCAGATACAGAACTGCTGCACAAGGAGGGAGAAAGTATAAGAATCTGCAGCCATTCGAGTGGGCGCTGCTATCCCAGGCTTATACGGTGCCTTAGCAAGGAAGTGGCCTATTTGACGAAGTGAAAAGCACGTTACACACCCAGCTACCTTAAAACTATGTTTTAACACCTCGTATTGGCTCCTTTCATTTCTGGTAGATTCAAGTTCTTAATTATGTTTCCTGGTTTGAAAACAGTGTGAATTTGGTATAGGTAAATACGCAGTCGTGAAATTCGGTTTTGTAACCTTTGAAAAATCACTGCTAACTACAACCTAGTACATTACACACTAGCATCGGCATGTATGATATTATTATTAAATTACTAATTTTAGTCTCTATTATTATATTAAGTTGGCAGCGAATAATAAAAATGGCCCTTAATACTTGAGGTTATATTGTGAGTGTAATGTTTAAATATATGACTAACCTAGTCAATCAATGATTGGTGTTTCGTCCATGTAGAACGAATGCGCACATTAGTAAATAGGGCGAAGAAACCTTGGGAAAATCATCCTTTGTAGAACGGGTTTACTTGTTTCCTGAATATGTCATTTATCACAAGTGTTTTATACTTTGTTGACATAAGAGTATCTAATTTTTTATTAAATTGAAATTTTTCCATCAAACTGCTTCCAGTAAGTTTGGTCAAATAAAGTTGGGCAGTTGTGACGTTATATAAACGTCATAGACGCCGCCATATTTGCTAGATAAAATGAATGCTTCAGATACCATCAAACATTAGAAAATTAGATCTGTTCAAATTTTTTTTTTTCGACGGGTTTAGCCAATCAGAATACACAACAAAAATGACCTTTTCCGACGTTTAGAAATGTTCAAATAATGAACGATAAATGGAAACTAAAAAAGGTTATGAATATAAGTAATGTAATATGTAGAATCTGTCTGAGCAGGAATGATATTTTAAGTGAATATTGCACACATTTTTAAGAACTCAGAGACATTAAAATCCCTTGTATAGGAAATATCTCTGATAAACAGAACTTTAATTAAGTAAAGAAGTGAAAATAAATTACAACATTCGCTATATTTCTTCCTGTAATATACTGCTGCTTAGAAACACAGCAGCAGTACCCCATTTTGAAAATAATTTTTAAATAAAAATTCAAATCGAATCCTCCCATCAAAAAAAATGATGGTGTGACATAATTTCATACACATTCAAAATGATTTGATACAATTTGTTGGAAGGAAGAGTTGGATGACAGTATTTCGGCTTAAAATTTCCTTTTCGAATATATTTGAAGGGGAAAATGTGAGAGTGAGACAGGGCCTTAATATTATGAGTGTGTGTGTGTATGTGTATATATATATATATATATATATATATATATATATATATATATATATATATATATATATATATATATATATACATACATACACACACACACACTGCTAAGAATTCCACAGTTTCACTTGGATGGCGGATGAATATAGTAATTAGGCTCGTGGAAATGTTAATTTCACATGTGGCAGAATAATACGTAATGGGAAGTCAACGCAGAGCCTATCCAATGTGCTCAGTTGAAGGTTATTCCACACAATTAAATATTTATTGAATCCAATAACTCGATATCAATTTCTTCTTCTTCTTCTTCTCTTCCGGTTTGGCCTACTGTGGGCAGCGAGAAAAAATTGGTTTACTGGTCAGTCTTTTGTTTTCCTCCCAAAATTTCTTCATTCTTATCTATTCTTTTGAAATCCATTTATTGAACTGAAAAATCACTTAATTTGCATTTCAATGATTTGCATTCAGTAAGCTTTCAAGTCCCCATATGGAAATTTAACACAAACTTTTTAATGAAACCAGTTTAAAAATATACCAAAAGTAAATGTCAGGATTATCTACGATTCGTGCACGACACGAAATTAGTTTATTAAATCGCAACAAATTTGCGTCATTTTACTGCAAATTTACTTCTTAAAAAATAATGTGTCCTTATTTTGTAACAACTTCAAATTCATACACACTCTAATATTATTATGAGAATACTTCGATTATTATTTCAGAAAAGTTGTGATATACGACTGAAGATTTGGATTTAAGAAAATATAGAACGTGTTATTCACGCAAAGCTTGAAGGTAAACGAGACGTTCGAGAAATTGAAAGAGAAATTGTATTACGGCAAATAGCGTTAAATGAATTGAATTCGACACGAATTGAAGGTAATTTGTATAAAAATTGGATCTTGTGAAAGGACATTTGGCGTGAACTGTCAAAAAATTGACAGGGAATGTACACTGTCGTTTATTAGACCTCCTAAATACTGTCTGGCGGATAGTAATTTTCCGCATGAAAAAGAGAGTCAGTAACAGTACAGGAAAATATCTGTCAGTCAGCATAAGCCTTTATCATCTCCTCACAAGTTTACTTTCTCTTGTAGATTGCAGTATCTGGCGGACGGATGCAGATTAAAAAACCTTAACCCAAGCGACAACGTGGTAACACCACAAAGTCAATAAGAATTTCTGCCGCTGGCCACTGCACGAAATGCGAATTATTAGTCAACTTTTATAATCTTCTTGCGGGCTGCCACAGTAAACGGCGAGGTGTCTTTTTAACAGCGTGTACCAAAATTCATGAGAGTAGACTGGAGATATTTGGGTGGCTCGTAACATCGAGGTCTTGAAAGCCGATGATTGTGAAGCGAGGTGAGTATGGAGCAGCGCCGGAATGAAAGGGCGGGCGGAAACGGGAAGTCCCCGAGAAAACCCGCCGACCAGCGACATCATCCGGCACCGATTCTTACGTGCTGAAATCCGGTAGCGACACCGCCGGGGCATAGAACCCTGTTCGCATAGGTGGGAGACGAGTAGTCTGACCACAAAATGCATGTTGGAAACCATAGATGTTGTTAAGGAGATGACAAACGGAAAGACTTGTATCAATAACCTAGGGTCAGAAACCATCCTACCCTTTGAGAGAGTAGTCAGGATCGAGTTAGGTGAACCTGTGTGCTAAATAGCTGCTGCTGCTGTAAGCCGGTTCATAACGTCCAGAGGAATGCCTACACATCAACGTATCTATTACAGGCAGAGCCCAAACAGGAAACCAGTATATGCCTCATATCAGTACTGCATTTTGTCAGCAGTTGATTACAATGATGTCAAGCAGGAAAACACATAAATTACATCGACGAAGTATTTGTCTCCCGGAAAAATATCTCTGACATGTTCTACATCGACTTACTTGACGCTAAGAAAACCGTGCGACCCATTCTGAACTGACGACAGGTGTTTTACAAACCAGTGTCTAAATAACAAATGTGGTTATGCCTACCACTTATATGCCTACCACTTATATGCCCTACCTCTGAAAATCATGCCGTGGTTTGCCAACCAGCTGAACCAGCTGTAGGCACATTAATGACTTGCTATCTGCACTCACATATTGATCACGTCAACTTGAAATAAAATGAAATATTTCTACAAATTTACAGTCTACATCTTGAAGGAAAGAGAGGCGGGTGATGTCACTTTCCTGCCTGTGTGTGTGAGAATGTGTGTCTACGAGTGTGTGTGTGTGTGCGCGCGCGTACACATACGCACGCGTGCATGGAGGTGGGTGTTTGGGTGTGTATGTGTGTGCATATTTGTGTGTGTGCTTTTTCGCGTGTGGAGGTGTATATATAAATATAATTATGTATAGAATTATATATAATATATTTATATAATTATATTTAATATATTTAATATAGGTATATAATTATATATAATATATAGGAATATACATAATTCTGTATGGAATTATAAATAGTATAGGAATATATGTAAAAATGTATATGATTATATGTAATATAGGAATATAAATAATTATGTATAAAATTACATATAATATAGGAATACATATAAATGATAATATAATTATATATATAATTTAGGAATATATATATAATTATGTATAGAATAATTTTAAAACCTGCCTGTTTTCTTCTGGAGTGAACAAGCATTTGGGTTTTTTCAGAGTGCTCCCATGCCTCGAAAATTAATTGTGAATACAGAGGACTGCCTTTTGACTTCAACGACTATGGGGCTGTGACTTGCATCATCGCTAACTGGATTGTATGCTCCATAGCTCCATAGTTTAGCTCCATAGCTTCATAGCTCCATAGCTCCGTAGCTCCATAGTTTAGCTCCATAGCTTCATAGCTCCATAGCTCCGTAGCTCCGTAGCTCCATAGATCCATGGCTCCATCAATTTTTGGCAATCTATCACAATTTTTCGGTTTGTGTCATTCGTCCATATGTATAGAAATTACAATCGTTCACCAACTGTATGATGCGTGCATATATTATTTTATATATGCAGATAATTCATCACGTTTATTGCGTGCAGCATTGAGTGTCAGCCGTTTGTCGTATGGCTCATGGCCGATGCTGGTTATAATGTATAAATACGAACCCTTCATACATTTTCGTTTCAGTATCATTTTAGTCTTGGAACAGTACAGACGTAAAATGTCAATGATGCACAGGCTGTGTCGCTTCTGCGGTAAAGAATTCACAGCTTTGCAGAATTTGCGTCGACATGAAATAACGACCTACGGGATGAAAATTTCGAGTGTGACTTTTGAATGCCAATTATAAAACTTGTAGAACTGGTTCTCTGCAAGTACAATCGGCTCCACCTGTTCCAGAAGATTGAATTGTTAACATACAGATCGCTAAACAAGATGTTACTCTACCCATACGCATTCATGCTGAAGAAAGATGAAGCCATCTCCCACGAATCGCGACATGGAAGCCTATTTCCGAATACTGTGCACTGTGACAAGACATGCGTCCTACTGAGCCTACTGGAAGAAGAGAACGGCATTCGGTTCGAGAATGAGAACATTTATTCGAAATCTCTCCAGCAACCGAAATACTAACCACTGGCTCAAGTACTTCAAGCTGTGGATGGCGTGGATTATTTCCCCTGCAACGATAATGAAGCCATCGCGTCGTACCTCTGAGCGAAGCACTGCGAAATTCGGTATTTGTCTTCGACGACATTGCCTGCGAGAAATAAACTTGCATTCAAGAATACTTGAGCATGGGTCGACACGCGAACGTTGACTGTGTGTACCTCGGCCAGAATTATGCGCGCATATCCAAACAACTGCCTCGCGACAATGCAAACATGTTGGTGCTGTTTCGCATGGGCGATAAGAATTTACGTCACATTTACGATGATCATGTTAATACGGACATGCCTCTATCGGATTTTGAAGATATGTGCGCCTTGTGCTGGAAAGACAAGTATGGATTTTTTATGATCGTTAAGGACTGTCTGCTACATAGGGGAAGGTACAGGCATGGGTTCGATCAGTTTATCGCTATCTGTCGAGAGGGTTCGTCTACTGGGAACCAGCAAGTGATGCCATCAATATCTCCTGCTACATTTATGGTTACCATTTCCGCGGACGATAATGACGCCACAGTTAATGCTTAAGTCGGACAGAGTGCAGTACAGTCGGTTTGTGTGTGCGGAAGTTACACTTGCAAGATGTTCGAGTGAAGTCGAAAACTTCAAAATAGACGATCAGCTCTAAATACTAATGAACCTACAACTCCTGTTACACAGAAAAGTAAACTTGATATTGATGATGCAGCAGGAAGTGAAACCGATCATAAGGACACCATTGATGACATATATATGACGACAGTGGTAGTATTGAAGACCATGATTATTCCCTCGACGGTCCCACACATTTTCCCAGCGAGTTTCCGTCGACAAGTGACATGAAGGAGGCAAAAGACACCGAGTATACTGGCGATATGTTTACCGAAGATCCTAACAAACTTGTAGACATATTAAAATATTTGCTTAATAGGCAACAACGTGGGGATTACTCTACCATGAAAGAGGTGGTTTCGATCATAAGAGTACTTAAGGATCGCGGTTGTATCAGATGACATGATGAACTGCTTTCTTCTGAAAATGTATCTACAAAATAATAAAAAATTATTATTACTATAATTTTTTTTGTTGTTTCTTTATTGATATGTGTCGTATCCGCCTGTTGGCCTACAAGTCTTTAGTAACAACAATATGTATTTAAAATATTTAATAAATTAAACATGTAGTCAAAGACATGCATCATGCACGTAGCTATACTATTGATTAAAAAATATATATATATTTTAAAAAATAAAATGGAAAATTGTAGGTTTTTTTTATCAGAAATGTATAATCAAATTACGAACGAAAAAACAAATATGGTGCTTCCAGTAACATATAAACAAGGATGACAGTCAAGTGAAGGAGAGATTCAATCTCCAGTAGCATGTAAACAAATGACGAACGAAAAAAGCAAGATGGCGGAATGAGTATGGGCGAGGGAGAGGGGGTGAGGGTAGTGGGGGCGAGGGAGTCAGTCGTCTGCTAGTAATGGAACGAATGTTAATAATGGTGGTGCTGGGGGAAACCATCGGAAATATAATTATTTTTTTTAATATTGAAAGTTTAAGAAATATTTTTAATAATCTTTAATAATTAACTTTTAATAATAATATTTTTTTGAATTTCTCTTTATTTTTACATTTTAAAAGCCAAATGAGTCACTGATACCCGTTACCAGAGTTGCTGATCACTCTCAGCTGTTTCGAGAAAATTTGGATTTTTCTGAGGACCCTTTCAATAATTTTTAAATAAATATTAAATAACTTTTAATACATTTTAATAACAACTTTCTTCGGATTAAAAAAAAATACAAATTTTGTGAAATGTTTTGAGAGATTTTTGGAATGTTTTAATGTTTTTGGCGTTAAAGGTCATTGAGTCAAGGTCAAGGTCAAGGACATAGACCATATGGCTCAGGGGTAAAAGGTCAATGACATCCAAAATTGTGGTTGGGTGACGTAACAAGATGGCGGATCCCCCGAATCCGAATCCGATCCCCGATCCCCTTGTGCCTAAGTAATCCAAATCCTACTACTTGTCTCGTTCGGCCAATTTCGACCAAAATTTGTATTCTGAAAGAATCTATTACAAGCATTATATATGCCAACACTCAGCCACTTTGGTTCACCACTTTTAAAGCTACCACCGTATGAAAATATGACATTTTTATGGCAACTCAGGAAACAATATTCCGAATGCTACCAAATTTGACAAACAAGTAACACTACGAAAAGTCATGCAAATTTAAATATCTTGAGTGAGCCAAAATTATATTAAAAATGGCGGTTATAAAAAATTGCTATTTTGTAAGAACGCACTACAAGAATAAATAACATTTAAGATCTTATCTCAGAAACAATCAACCCATTCCTACTAAATTTGACAAACTGTCATACTTCACTAGGCCAAATAATTGATATATTTTAAAGTGGTCAGACAGTCATTTTCTAAATAGTGGCTGATTAAACATTTTAGCTTAGCATGCTATATCTACGAAACTATGAAACAAATTATAACTTCATTTTGAATACTGGAAGTATACATGCATGCATCAAATAATCTAATAAATAAACTCTTCCTCCGCCATTTTGAAATATAGCAGCACGTGCAAACTTAAGGTTTTATATTTTTTATCTCAGGAGACAATTATACAATATCCACAACATTCTTTCTAGTCCACCACACACAACAGAGACTGGAAAGTTTTCATATAAGACTATCTTTCCTTCGGAAAGTAAGCTAAAAACAGGACATTTTCGGTGCATCCACTGAACAAACAGCGTTTATATGTGGGGCAGTTTCACGCCCTATTCTATACCCTGAGTAGCCACCATGAGAAAATTTGTGTTCATTTTGTAGATCAATTACATCATTTGAAGAAACTTTGTATTTATAAGGAATATAGGACAGAAGCATAAAACCAGTTATGAACCTTTAATATCACCAGAGGGATAAAATGCCACACTCAGTTACGTTCGTCAGTGAAAATATTGAACATGTCTGGGCCCGAGAACAAGATGATTAGATATATTATGGAAGATCTGGTGCAGGGCTCTGGGGCAGGGTTGTGAAGTGTCGGATGCTCGGAATACCATCTACTCGGAAGACTGCCATCTTGGATTCTGCCATATGGAATTCCGCCAACTTGGTAGCCAGTACACCGCCATTTTGGATTACCTTGACCTTTTTGAGTTTACAATCTTGTTTTTGAGTTTGCCACCTTTTTTGTGTTCGCCATTTTGTCCACTATCTTGTCTTTGAGTCCCTATGAACTTGACCTTGACCTTTTTGTGTCCACTATATATTTTTTAGTTAGCCACCTTGTTTTTGAGTTAGCCGTATTTTTTTTTTTAGTTTGCTACCTATTTTTTGAGTTTGCCACCGAACCTAATCTCACTTAACCCTTCCCACACTTAATCTTTTCCTAACTTAACTCCTTTTAACACTTTGAGCTTCTAACCCTTTGTATACTCAACCCTTTGGGCATGTAACCCTTTGAACACTTGACCCCTTGAATACTTGGCGTTTTAACCCTTTTTTTACCATTTAGAATTGAATAATGACCATTAAAAATCCAGCAATAAGTAATTACTAAGTACTGAATAATTAGCAATTGTGCATTTATAAATTAATCAATCATTACTAATATTGAAACAGTCCTTGGTTCGGAGCCCATTAGAGAAAATAAAATTTGTATCGCCTAAGTACACATAATAAGTAATAACAATTACAAATGAAGTATGGGTACTAAGAGTAATTACCGGTACTAATTATACACTGTAATGAGAGTTATTGAACAAATACATAAACTAATTAAGCTAATTGTACGTCCGTTCGCCATCTTTGTCCACTTGCAACTGAACTGTTGTTGTATTTGCCATTAATTGTAATCACCGACCAGCTAGCCCACCGGCCATGAGTTCCAGCAGAACTAGCCCGGGATCCAATCGCCTGTTGCCCACGTGTCTCTCAGCTATCCCCTGCACGTTAACAGCCAAGCGAAGTTGAAAACCAATCCACGCTTCCCTCACCACCGATGAGCCATAGCACATTAACTGCTATTTAAAAATATAAAATGAAGTGCATACCTTCTTGTTTTCCAATTTCAGTAAAGTATTATGTCAGCCATATAGTTAATTTGAAATATTATATAAAGCAGGTTCAAGCATGTTTTCCATCAATTTCAGTAAAGTATTATTCATTGTTAAAATTTCCCAAAATTTGTGTAAGGTTGAGACAACTGCATTTGAAGCTACGCGAATTTGTTGTCTCCTGTACGCCCTGTCCGACTTGACCAACACGACAACTTTCGAATTTCGTTTCCTGCACATGCGGAAAGATCACTGGAAGTTTGAAAAATGAAAAATATATTGGACTTGGAGCACTATTCTAAAAACTACATATTTACAAACCTGTTTGCTGCACGCTGATAGTGGTGTAACTCGGCGTGTCTGGAAACCGGTTTTCACTGTACTTTTTAATGATGAATTCATGCCCTGCGGCGATGCAACAGGTGTGATCTATGACTCCGGCACAACTGGGTGCAGTAGTCGAGCACCCACACGTACAGGGGCATGGAGTGCTGGTATTCCTTCCCTGGTACTCGGCGGGTGTGACGTCACCTGCGCCCTATCTAGCCTGCATTTAAAAAACGACGAACTTTCCGCCGACGAGTGATGCAGTGCCTACCATATTTGGACCTTTTGGAAGAAAGTGGTTGTGATTGCCTGTCTCAAAGAGGAATCCTCTACAGCCTAATGAAGTTTTGAACAAACCACTACTAAGTTAAAATTATGTTGTTTCCTTTTTTAGGCAAATACGTCCCTATTGGTGGATTCCTTTAAAGAAGAATAATACTGGTTTGTTATTGGGGATACATCTGGGTACACACCTTTAGCAGTTAAGTGAGCTGATTTTGTATGTATACATTTTGCAAATGCTCAGTCGGGGTCGGATGTTCGGCCTCGAGGGAGCATCCATATAAGTTATGTAGCAGTAAATATACCTCCGAAAAATGTCAGGCTCTCCAAGCTAGGATAGATCATAACATCACTTTGATGTAAGTTTAGATGTGTTAAGGGGGCTTAAAGACTTTTAAGTAGCATTGATCTTGCAAGTATGTTTCAAATTGGAATCTGACAAGGAAACAAATTAAAGTTTTTGGGATGTTTTCTAAGCAGTCCTTTTTTTTTTTTTTAGCAGGAACCTCGTGGTTTTTAATATAGGAAATTTTCGTTGGAAGTTAAGGCTTGACATTCGTGAGGGGTTGCTTTGAGTCAGTGACTGCGAGGATAATTCCAAAATAAATGTTTTTGTGAGGTATAATTTGGAAAGGCTGGCATGTCCATCCAGCCTGGAGATCTAATATTTTAATGTGTTTTTAATGTTGCCATACACAGAAAAAGTGAAATATAAATGGTAATTTTAATTGCAATGTCAAATGTTAAAGTTAATTCAATATGGAATGGCAATTTGAATTAAGGGTTTTCCGCAGAAGATACACAAATGTTAGACTGGAGAAATGATTCTAATGGAAAGTATTTTTTAGCATGGTCTTTGGATGTCTGGTTAGCTAGAAAAACAAATGTATTGTCAAGTTAATAATTTCATATATTTCCCTTTTGGAATTTTATTTGTAAACAGGAGGGTTTAGTCTGGCCTTTGGTTGGCTTGTTAGCCAGAAATACACACTTGTCAAGCCATAAATATATTATTTATAAGGTTTTCAGTGGAATTTGCATGGTTTTAACCAGAAATATTATACTGGTTAGTTAATCTGACCTTTAATTGTACCTGAAATTGTCAGTAAGTTGGAAAGTTAAAAAAATAGTTGCATGTGGCAGCAAGCATTGCGGGTAAACTTCAGAATATTTTGCAAAGATATTTATTTACACATATTAACTATCCAATTATCGTATTTTCTCTTCAAAGTTTTTTTTTTGTTTATGGTGTATGCATTAAAAATAATGTAATGATTGTTGAAACAAAGAAAAAAGTATACTAATAAACATTAAGTCTTTTACATACTTCACGATTTTCAATACTGTTCTGAACATTTTACATAATAACGCCCCTGTCCTGGTCAATAGATTTTTACTTGCTGGCATTTTGTGCCATTGGTTTATTGATTAGATTTTTCTGGAATTGGTGTAATTCCAGCCTTGCTACGTCTTTGGGTTCAAGGGCGTCGCAAGGGTTACAAGGACTGCATTACATTCTGCTACTTGAGCGGCGGGTTTTGGAGCTTGTTTTTGAGGAATGAAATATGAAGTATGTAGTTCTGAACCAGTATAACCAGGATAAAGTTGGATCAACAAATAACTTTCAGTGGAAGTTAATAGAGCGAATTTTAGGATCATTAATGTGTATGTTATTATTTGCATGATGTCTGCAGAAACAGCATGGCTTCAGCATCCTTCCAAGCTGTCGCTTCTGCAGATGTTGACAGAAGCGGGTGTTACGGTGAAGGAGAGTGAGGCTATTTATGACGTTCACGTTAAGACGCGGTCTCTGGTACGGAAGAATGCTTGCAAGGTAGTCGGAGCAGGGAATACGGCGGTGCTTGGTGAGCCAGTTCCTGTTCTCAAACTTCTTAATGATGTGCCGCCAGAATTGGCAGCAAAGATTCCGATATTGACAAAAGTAACTTTAGAGGCGTTAGTAGATTTTTCTCGATAAACTCAATGAAGTAATTGCTTTACAGCTTTCTGATCGGCAGGTTTGATATGCAGTTGCTTTGTTCAGGGTCCCTGAAAATTTACAGCCTTTGCTTGGCCAGGCTGGGGAAGAAAATTGCTATATTTCTCAATTAATAAAACCCTGTCTAAATGAATTTTCTATGAAATAGCCATTTCCAATTTTCGCTTGTGACTGTAGGAACGCAGGCAGATGCCAAATCAGCCAATGCAAGATTTTGCTAAGCAAATCCTAGGGATAGTAAATGTACTGGGATACCAATGCAAGGAAAAATATTTCGCACAGATTTATTTTCATAATTTTCATCCGCGGTATAGCCGCTATTTTTGTTTTGCAACGAAACCTATATCTTTGTCTGATTTGTTAAAGTTAGTAACATAAGTCGAGCCAGCCATTAGAGATTGTGCATTAGAAGTAGCTTTGCCTGAGGCCAAGCATGGGGAGAAGGAAAATATTTTCCATAAAACTGCTAAGTATTGTTTTATTTCTGGTAAAAACAATAATGTTGCTAAAGACTGCTTCACCGTAGTAGTAGGAGCGGCAGCATTCCACCCCACTTTTGATTAATCAGATTATCAATTTGATATAAAATTGATATCAAATTGATTGATTGGATTAACCCTTAATGCGATATTAATACGATAAAAAATTGCCTTTAATCTTACTGCGATTTTATTGATTGATCTAATTAATTGAATTGAATTAATCAATCTTTTTTTTTTAATTTGGCGTGAATATATAAGTGTATAGTTTGGTGCAAGAGTATACTAAGAGTCTTCATTTTGTTTCTTTTTTTGGGAGTTGGGGAGCAGCACGGTACATCCTCGCCCTTGGAACTCTGGTGTTGTACTGGGGTGTGATGTGTTTGGGGAAGGAGTGTATATAGGTGTTGTGTAAAATTAATTTTTTTATGTTATTGAGTATTTTGTCTGACAGGCGACTGAGCGATAAGATAAGTGCAGCGATATCTGATTATAGAATGAGGTTATGGCAGAGTTAGTAAATAACGATTATTTTGTTGAAAAATTAATTAAACTAAAAAAGCTGAATATAATTGATGCCCAAATACACAGTGACTGTTTACAAATCCAATTTAAACGAACACAGCTACATGACTATCGCAAATCGATAAAAATTATGATTACAATGCACGTACTAGATAAAACAACAAACTTTTAAAAAATATGGACAACTATTTCCCTAGCAAAAAAATTACATGAATCACAAACGAATTACAGAATCTAATACCTGGTGTCAAATAGTAATCAAGAAATGAGTTATACCTACAACGAAGGAAAAACCACTATTTCCTTACAAAATAAATTACACGAATTCAAGACTAAGTAATCACAAACGAATTACAGATCCTATTTCCACATTAATGACCGGTCGAGCTATCCTGATGTTATAGAGAATGCAGCTAGTTAATATAATTATATCAGCAACGAATTAAAAACACAACTCTTTAGAATATACATGTACCTTACAACATTAAATGATTATAAATCATGTCCCTTTGGTCGGGAGGTCACTGCAAACATGCATTCAGTGTATCACTTGCGACGAATTATAAACCGAGCGAGGTGTTGGGAGCAACCAGAGGTAACGTCTGCTTCGGCCGACTTTTGATTATAGATTGAGGTTATGGCGGAGTTCGGTGTTAACCTGATCTTAGTAACCCACCCTATGAATAACTATTTCCTTCTCAATATAGTTTTAATGAGTTACTATTATTAATCACGAATAATTTAATCACGTCTCCCTCAACGCTAAATATTTCAAATGAAATTTTAAAAACGGAAACAAGTACTGTATCGCACAGTAAAACACTTACCCCAGTCCCAAGTTTTAAAAATAATTTTTTTTTTTTAAACTCAACTTCCATCGAAAACCGATCGCAGTGCATACACATTCAAACTTACTGACGAAGTGATACAAAGTAATTAAATTTTAACCAAACACAATAGCACACTAGACGTGCACGGGCCTAGTGTGCTATTGTGACCCACATCCTCATCGGCTCTCAGATCTACAACAAAATGTTTGAAATAAAATTATAAGTACGCAAACAAACATAGATAACGAAAAAACTAACCCAGTGCCACATTGAAAATTATTAATACACAATTTCGCAATCCATGAAAAAAAAAATTTAAACTATATATATAACTCACTTGCATTAAAAACAAAATATCGCTTATAATTTAATACGGAACGATCTATCACTTAAACACTTGAGGTTAAAACAATTACCCGAAGCGTTTGAAATGAAATTTTAACAAGGACAAATAAAAATTTCCCACACAAACTTCCAAATGAAGGAAACAATTCCCACACTATTCATACGCATTGTAAATTATATCTAAAACGAAGCCAAAAAAAAAATCCAATTTCCCTACTTATTTAATTTGTGCCAAACAAAATATGAAGAACTCCCAAGAAACGATTACACTTAACACACAAAACATTTCAAATGAAATTTTAAACAACGTACAAAGAAAACAATTGAAGAAGTACAACGCAAACATTCAAAGATATCGAACAACTTACCCCAATGCCAAGTTTTAAAAAATTCTTACACAATTTCACTTCCCTGTGAAAAAATAATATAAGAAAAGGACTCACTTGCATTAGTTAATATCTTGTCCACAAAACTAGTTTACTGCTGTGAATAATTTTCCCTATTGTGAGAAGACGTATTAAAAATTATTACTTTTTAACAAGATATATAACTTCCATTGAAGTCTAGCGCGATTCTCTGCTTGCGTCGAAGCCAACACCACCTTGGTATAATAATAACATAGGTAGTTTAAAATGGAATTCGCGTACAGATTTTCCGAAACAATCTCACATAATTATGTTACGAAATTAATAAATGTACGAATACTAACCAAAAGACTTGAAATAAACAGTTCAGGCACTTCCTCGAAAAAAAAAAAATTAAATTATTAAAAATCAATATTAAGTTACATTAAAAAAATAATAGACACAAGTAAATGTCTTAACGGTATCGCAACAAACACAGTTATTGGTCCGAATAGTTTTAACACAAATTCTGTGTAAGTCTCGCGAAACCAGCTTCAGAAATTCACCGCAGTTCTTAACACGACCACAGTTGACATCCTACGAACTCTCACAGACCAGATTCAGATACGTACTACTTGACACTCGCTTTTTCCGAGATGAGACAGTTATTAAAAATTAAAGTATTATATTAACACGAATACATATTATTATTGTGACTCCTCTCGCATTTAATGTTTCGAAGGTTAGAATATGAAAGAAAGAATAATGTTCGATCTGCGGAGCTCTGCCTTGCATTCAAGTCAAGGGTCGTCGAGAAACTAAATAAGGCGGCGGTTGGAACAAAGTGCGAAGTACCCGACCTGCCTGTGTGCCAGATCATGTTTCTCCCCTCCTACCCCGTCCCCCTGCTCAACAAGCCTGGAGCAGGTCATCATTCTCCAGCCTTTATGTCAAGAGATATTTAAAAAAATTTTATATCTTGCATCTCAAGTGTCTGGATGTTTGCTTCAAGCAAATATAATTTAACAAGAAATCATACTGAAAAATTATTTCCTAATCACGAAGAATTACATTCCAAATATTTTTAATCCATAAAGATGTATCCCGTTTCTAAGAAAAGTAATCTGCAAAATTATATCCCGTATCCAGGAAATGTAACATTACAAGCAAAGAAATATAACAAATCCCAAAAGGCTATAAGCTGTAAAAATTATGGGAAATACATCGACAAACCTAACAAATACTTGGTAAAATATTTTGAGACTTAATACTCACCCTAATAGACTCTCAAGACCCTGCTGCCCAGACATAAACACTATATTTTAAGTAAATGTCAGCTATTTGAAATGTTTAATTATTTTGTAGAAAGTAATAATCTAAAACTGTTTCCCAACCACCAAAGCGTGCGGATATATGTATTGTTGAAATAAGGCGAAAATCTTAAAGTTTGTGTAAAGTGCCTATATATTATATTATTTTTTCACAGGGAAGTGAAATTGTGTAAGAATTTTTTAAAACTTGGCATTGGGGTAAGTTGTTCGTTATCTTTGAACGTCTGCGTGGTACTTCTACAATTGTTTTCTTTGTATGTTGTTTAAAATTTCATTTGAAATATTTTGTGTGTTAAGTGTAATCGTTTCTTGGGAGTTCTTCATATTTTGTTTGGCATAAATTAAATAAGTAGGGAAATTGGATATTTTTTTTTGGCTTCATCGTAGTTATAATTTACAATGCGTATGAATAGTGTGGGAATTGTTTCCTTCATTTGGAAGTTTGTGTGGGAAATTTTTATTTGCCCTTGTTAAAATTTCATTTCAAACGCTTCGTGTAATTGTTTTAACCTCAAGTGTTGAAGTGATAGATTGTTCCGTATTAAATTATAAGCGATATTTTGTTTTTAATGCAAGTGAGTTATATATATAGTTTAAATTTTTTTTTTCATGGATGCGAAATTGTGTATTAATAATTTTCAATGTGGCATTGGGTTAGTTTTTTCGTTATCTATGTTTGTTTGCGTACTTGTAATTTTATTTCAAACATTTTGTTGTAGATCTGAGAGCCGATGAGGATGTGAGTGACGGCCGTGCATGTCTAGTATGCTATTGTGTTTGGTTAAAATTTAATTACTTTGTATCACTTTGTTAGTAAGTTTGAATGTGTATGCACTGCGATCGGTTTTCGATGGAAGTTGTGTTAAAAAAAAATAATTATTTTTAAAACTTGGGGCTGGGGTAAGTGTTTTACTGTGCAATACAGTACTTGTTTCCGTTTTTAAATTTTTTTTTTTTTAATATTTAGCGTTGAGGGAGGCGTGATTAAATTATTCGTGATTAATAATAGTAACTCATTAAAACTATATTGATAAGGAAATAGTTATTCATAGGGTGGGTTACTAAGATCAGGTTAACACCGAACTCCGCCATAACCTCATTCTATAATCAGATATTGCTGCACGTGTCTTATCGCTCAGTCGCCTGTCAGACAAAATACTCAATGACATAAAAAATTAATATTACGCACCTATATACACTCCTTCCCCAAACACATCACACCTCAGTACTACACCAGAGTTCCAAGGGCGAGGATGTACCATGCTGCTCCCCAACTCCCAAAAAAAGAAACAAAATGAAGACCCTTAGCATACTCTTGCACCAAACTATACACTTATCTATTAACGCCAAATTAAAAAAAAGATTGATTAATTCAATTCAATTAATTTGTTCAATTAATCAAATTTGATTAAGATTAAAAGACAAATTTTTGGTCTTATTAATATCGCATTAAGGATTAATCCAATCAATCTATTGATATCAATTTTATATCAAATTGTTAATCCGATTAATAAAAAGTGTGGTAGATCGCCTTCGCTCCTACTACTCACAGTCATTCTGTTTATTCCATACCTTAATGTAGAGAGGACTTAGGTCGCACCATTGTGACAATCCGTTCTTGGTATTCCCAGGCACCGTGCTTGCAAGGGAATCAAGGTGTCCGAGGTCAGGCCCATGATGGGAAGATAGATTCTGGGAAAATGAATCTTTCCAAGGATATTGTTTGTTTTAATTGCCATCTAAAGGGTCATATTAGAATTAACTGTCATTGAGTAAAAGTAATATTGTGGGAAAACTTTCTGTGCAAGTAATGTCTTATCAGCGCCGCTGTGGCTTATTGTACATTCCTGTATCAATTGCTGTCCAAGCTGTAGTGGCGGATTAGCTTGATTCAGGGGCCTAGTGTTCACTCATAAACCAAGATTTTCGTAATTTTGTTTTTAAAAATTTGCTTAAAGGACTTGTTAAGCTATGCCAAGGGGAAGAGCTGGGAGTTTCCATGACAAATGGGGGTGTGATACATTCAAAGGGTGTGGTTGTTTTCAAAATTAGATTGCCAATTTTTCATGAAAATTTTCTTTTGGAGTCCTACCTGGTCTTAACCACGACCTTATGTTGGGAGTTGATTTTTTTTGGGAATACCTAAGCTTTGTTAAATGTAGCTTAGAAAGAGATAGTGTTTGCATTTTGCCCCTCGGAACCAATTGGACTAATATCTAAGATATTTAGTACTTTGATATTTCTGCAAAATTTGTTCAGTTCAATGGCAATGGTCAAGAAAATCAAATAATACAGTTACAGAAGGAATGTTCCGATGTGGTCACTAATAAATTATGTCATTATGGTAAACATCCCATTATTTTGAAGCTTGGGGATCAGGACCCTGTATCATCTGTTCCATATCGGATGGAACCCCCCAAAATGAAACTTGTTAAGAAAATTATTTCAGATTTGCAACAGGAAGATGTAGTTGAGGCATCTGAAAGTAATATTTCTAATCCCGCTTTTTTGCTCCCTAAGAACACACCAGGGGAATTTAGAGTCATTGTGACTATACGAAGGTCAACAAAAAGATTTATGTAGACCTTTATCCGTTACCGACCATCGAAAGTGTGCTTCATTGTGTAGGCAATGCGAGGTATTTTTCTGTGTTTGACCTTAATTCTGCATCCCTATAGTATGATTTGCACCCCGAGTCACGTGGGGTGTTGGCATTTGTAACCCCATGGGGACAAAATCAGTGGAAACGACTTCCAATGGGGGTAAATTGTGATCCTCAAGCCGTGTCTCGTGTACTGTTTCAAGTATTGGAAAGTACCAGTATGAATTTTTGTTTGCCTACATTGATGATGTATGCGTATATAGTGAAACGTTCAAATACCATCTAGGACATTGGAGGCTTTTTCTTTCGGCTTTAAGCAAAGCTGGATTAACTGTGAATCCAGTCAAAGTGACATGGGCAAAAACAGAAGGGACTTTGTTAATGGGCCCAGAAAAGATCCCCGAAAATCCGTATCCCCAAAAATCAACAAGGTGGGGGTAGTTTCCTTGGCTTAGTAGGGTTTTATTAGAAGTTTATTCCCGACTTCGCTGAAATAGCTGAACCACTAAACACCTCATAAAGGAAGGGGTTGACTTTAATTGGGGGGTTGCTCAAAGGCATGCTTTCTGCCTTCTCAAGGAGAAGATCTCCACTCCCCCAGTACTGCAGTTGCCGCGTTTCGATTAACGATTTATCTTGCAGGTAGATGCTAGTTCGAAGTCATTAGGGGCAGTGTTTGGCCAATAGTTGAACGGTAGTTTTGCACCAGTATCCTATGCTAGTCGCTTGTTAAGTCCTGCGGAACAGAAATATTCCGCTTGGGAGAAAGAAGTCCTTGCTGCTATCTATGGAATGGAGAGGTATAAGGATTATCTGTAATGTGCGGAGTTTACTTTGCATACTGATAACCAAGCACTGAGCTGGTTTTTGTCAACTAATAAACCTGATGTTCTATTCCGAATATGTTTGACCTGGAGGGATTTTTTGTAGAGGCCTAGAGCCTGTACGTGTAGTGCAGGCTGAAGTGCCTTATTTTGTGATTCCTAGTGTTAGAGTTGATTCTCGACACTTGCTTGCTGGTGTGTGGGCACGAGCCATGCTTACATCTATATCATGAAAATCCGATGCATTATCCATTACACCACAGTGACAACATATGTCTGGTGAATTATTACGAGTATACTTAACGATAGAAATAACTACGAAAAATAAAGGAGTATTTCTTCAAGTTACCTGCAAATTTTCGTTTCAAAATACCGATACAAATGATGGCTGAATGATGTCACATTATCTTCAACTTTACCGTCATTCTAACAGCAAATTGACTAGTAATTCTTGATAGTTTCTTTCACTACCACAATCCTGAAACTCGTAATAATAATAATTTGGTTTAACATATTGCCTAGTTATTTTTGTGCGCACAAAACAAAATTTGTGTACTATCTCTTTCGGAGCTTTATTGGTGCTTTGAAGCCAATAACTTTCCCATTTTTTAAACTATTTCCTTCACACGAAAATACCCAAATAAAGGTGTAAATTTTTTCCCAACCCTAATCGATATTTAAGCTCGGAAAAAAAACGACTAGTCTGTTTTTCTAAAGCATTTTAGTCTGCACCTATGCTACCGAGATCATTTGTGACAACATGTAACATTTAGGTAGTCCAATGTCTGTTACGAATTTTCTTATTTCGTTCCTCGACAAACTTTACATTTGCGACTGTTTTACGATTGTATTTTAGAGCTCTACTGCCATAACCTTTGTTTAGTTTTTGCTTGTTACGTGTGCTTTGACGAATATAGGTCCTACGAGCTGTCCAACCCAACATAGTATCTGGATTTGTTTCTATCTGCCGTCTTCCCATCGAGGCGTCGAGGCAATGCTGAGGGGATACGTCATTCTTAAGGTTAGTTTCGCATGTATGTACAGGACTTCTCACTGCCATGTAAGTGAATTTTTCTCCACAGTGAGGTTTCTCTATCTTATATTTATATCAAAATAGTTTCTCATACAACTTATGTGAAGTAATTATTATTATATTTTTCACTCTATCTTACATTGCCGTACATACAAAGGAACTATGATTCCATAATCACGTCTCAATATAAATTCTGCCAAAAGTTGACCGACACAATGAATGTGGTGGCGTAAATAAGAGTTTGCAATTCTTTCGTTACTTCTGTAATGATGTGTGAGGATAACAGTTTGTTGGGTATAAATGTATTTCTCAGTGTTTGTGCTTTTTTGGATGATGACTATTTCTTACTAGGCATTACCGACACAACTCTTTTCTCTCTCTTTGTATTCATATTAATTAATCATAAACTAAACATTTTAATTTATGAATAATGCATAAGTCAGAGTTCAATTTAACAAAACATTTCGGCACTTTTATGTAAACACAAGTAAAGTCTGTTCACGATAAAGTGAGCACTTTTGAAATCAACCTTAGAAAATAGTCAGTGCTCCTACATGCATATATTTTAACGGACGCAGTGAGTGACATGCGTCCAGTAAAGTTGGTAACGATGGGAGGGAAAGCAGTTCCATATATTAATGTCGAATAAAAAGTGTAAGGTAACTATTTGTGGTAACTTAAATAATTTTTCTCGCTTTCTGTATTTTTTAATGCATCGAAGTGTAAAAATAAGCAGATGTTTAAATAATTTCACACTTTCACTTGACCGACGCATGAATAAAGTGATGAGGCCCGTGACAATGTTAATCTTAGATAAGGCGGAAGAGCACACGATGTGCATACAAGTTGATCTTAAGCAGGACTTTCAAAAGTGCTCATTTTACTGTAAACAGCCGATACGTGACATGTTTACGAAAAAACCATGCAGGTAAAACATCGGGACATTTCCCAAAGGATTGCTCTCAATAAGTTAGAAAAACCATTAACGCAGTTTGGCGGCGGAAGGTTGTCCATAAGTGCCATGTAGTCGTAATCGATAACACGGGCGGCAGTCCGGCTTCTGTAGCGTGTCTGCTCTGTGAGGCCAGGAAAACAGGCCAGTGTCTGCGGCGATAGTGTCTGATAAGCGACAAGGCACGCCTTCGACCAAATGTTGCGACGAACTCTGGCATTTGCTCCCAAACTGTAGATGGCTCTAGCCTTCTTTGCACATCTGCCGCGAGTTCTTGTTCCGCAGCCATGGCTAAAATCCGATATTACATGATACCATCAGCCGTACTTGGTTCTTGTAGAAACTTCTACAAGCCCTGGTGCACGAGTCGGTATACCAGCCGCTATATGGGCCGCCATGGAAGGTTCATATTACACGACAGCAGTTCGCGTACTAGTATATGTTACCCTCGGTGGGTGCGCAGTGTGTGGTTTGTAGTAAATATGAACCCCATTCGTAGAACTGCTACCAGTTAGTCCACTTCCGTAGACCTATGGAAAAACTAGCTAGCACATATTAATATTGCTATAATACTGTTCTCGCATTTTACATAAATTGACTGCTTACTAGTATAGTTTCATTGATTTTCTTGAAAATGACTTGAAGTCACTAGAGTACGAGTGTGTTATTTTTAATTTTGACGAAAATTACTGACCGGTTGCAAGATCCGGGATATTATCAGCATGTAAAATTTAATGATAAAAAACTAGGGTCTGACGGAGTTTTGAACTCACGCCCAAAAGATACACCTGTATAGCACACGTCGCAACTTTAGTTCACACACTAGGTTTTGAGTATATAGTATATACCATACATACTTTTAAGTAATATTTTCATAGAATAGGTAATGTTTTAAGTATTTACAACGGTTTTAAACAGTAATTAGAAGTTGTCATAGCCAATATTATTCTTCGTTGTCGTGTTTTAAATCTATTATCAAGAGTTTCAACCTCACAGATGTATAATCAAGATGAAGGCGTCCTTTTCGGTTCCTTCATCAACTCGTTTCATGTAATAGCCACGGGGAGCGCCCTACGCTCTGATACTGGGATATGATTGGTCAGGTGCGAGAGCTGGTGTGAAACCTGCCACGAAAAATATGACGTGTCCAATTACCAAACCTGGTACGAAATATGGCCGTACAAGGCGGGAAATGCCATGACACGTGCCACACTAGTCCGTATAACGGCCGCTATGGCGGACCTTGCACAAGCTTTTACGGAATCTGGTATCGTGTAATGGCGCATTAACGTTAATTCAACTCAGGTTAGGAACAAAACGAGTTTTCTTAAGTGAGAGTTTTGTATAGGGAATATTTCAGCCTCTTGGTGCCCAGTGTACTAAAGAGGCCACCATTAATTAAAATTTTAAACTACGTGAATAATAGAAGTGAATGATTTTACTTGGTTACGTAGTTATGTTAGATTTGATTTATGTTATTGCAATTAGTTTGACTTTTAAATTTATCAAATAGAGGACAAATGCGACACTAGCGCTTACCTAGCGGCGAAAAATCCTAGTTGCCAAACTGAAATCCTTGAGTTTCCCAACCTGAGTGGAATAAACTTAAGCCATGGCCATCGACTATGTGTGGGGGCAAAGCAGTTGGTGGGCGGGACGCCGCGAATGCAACATTATCTCACATCAATGGAACAGAACAACAATTCTCCTGAGTTAATTTTAAGATGGCGATGGAGCAGCTGGGTATCCAAGGTCAAGAAGCGGGGGAGCGATACGGGCGACACTAACACGCACGCCTAGTGCCTCATCGCTCCTACGCGCAAAGGCGTGCAGTGTTTCCGTGGTGACGCTGTACTGTGCAAATGAGATCTGTAACAGTCGGGTTTTATTGCACCCGAAGAAAGACCTCAGATTAAACTACGCCCGTATATTTGTACTTTTCTCTTGCTGCTTAAGGAAACTGATTTGGCAAGCTTTAAAAATGCGATATTTGACCATTTTAACGATTTTTTTTCTCCAAGAATACACTTAATATGGCAAAAGGGGAAAAAAATAGTGGCATAAATAAAAGTATTTTGTATTTTCTGACAAAAAGTCGTATTTGCAGAACATTTATTTAGCGAGATACGAATATTTGCGCTAACGACTATTTCACAAAAACCGCGGGTTCCATCCCTCTCTTAAACTAAGCTAGACTTCACACAACATTTACGTTACGTATGTAACTGAGTTACAATTTGTTATACACGTCCTGGAGCAGCCATTGAAGGGCATAGGGCTTGATGGTATTTTCTCGGGTTAAATCTCTCCCATGGAATTACAATAAATAACAACAATATACAGCATTAAAAATATCATAATTAAACGGTGCCAAACTCGGTTTAAATTGGCCTATAAAAAGTGATGGTTTGTCGTCCCTTGAAAAGTTCGATAACTGCTGGGCTATATCAGAAAATTACGTTCATCACGAGACGAAACGCAAAGTTAATATAACTTTGACCAGAAAAACACCTTCCAATTCCAAATCACGTGCAAGGGTCTCCCCCTGGGCCAGCAAAAAACATCTGCAAGAAAGCAAGTACTGTA
This sequence comes from Dryococelus australis, assembly GCA_029891345.1. NCBI lineage: Eukaryota > Metazoa > Arthropoda > Insecta > Phasmatodea > Phasmatidae > Dryococelus > Dryococelus australis. The sequence goes on along the minus strand of CM057005.1, from coordinate 11,152,374 downwards.
TCTCTTACTGCCGCGCAGTGTATAAATACACAGTGGCGAAATGTCGCTGCAGTTTTTGACGTGAATACGTCTTTCAATTTTCGACCATGTTGGGAGGTAATCCAGAAAATACGATGATAATATCGGCGGATACAGCTTGGCACTACAGCCCCGAATCCATCGTCTAATTTAAAAACTCAAATACACCACACGACTGCCAAAAGGTCAAAGAATATGTTACGTCGCGTGAGGACTGTGAAGCATCTAGGACGGGAGGGATTGGTGCCTCCATTTTGAGTTCGTTTCGCCGCGTTTCACAACTTCCGTGTAGTATAACTGTTGACTAGGAGAAGCTACGATGCTCATTTGAGTTTCAATCGACAGCTCTCGTCAAGATCAATCGATTGCGTGTATAAAAACATTTGTGTGGGTTGGTTATGATGAAATTGTATGAGTTTAATGTAAAAAATTACGAAAACTTAACACAATTTCGGCCTACAGTTACTCGTCAGAAAACCACGTCGAAATACAGAAACCGTATACGGTTGGAAAGAGCATATCAAAAGCAATCCAGTGATACCCATAAACCACCCATACGATCGAGTGAAGCGGTGCTGGGAACGTAAAAATAAACATCAAGGTGTCCGAGCACGTCAACATAGACGTATTCACACAAAACAAACAGCCGTGTTCCCAACACAGCCAAACCCAATTGTTTTTTATGCGAGTTTGCCATTTCTCTGATTGGCTGCCTCGTGTCTGATGTGCTGCGGCAGGTCCCCTGTGGGCTGCACTGCAGGCTCGCGAGTAGACTAAGAGCCGCTGATTGGCGAATGAAGTTCCAACACGTTGATGGTCAGACATGCCATTTTGTTGGCGCGTGCAGTTGCAGTTCACGGATAAGCAACTGCTCCACATATTTACTATGTGTGTTCGTGAGTGTTCTGTGGTGACGTCTAGTTTGACGTAAAACTGTCTACCATGCTGCCAATGAACAAAAACACCTAATCTCGAATAAACATGAGACTGTAACTACTAACATGTAGATGTTTTAGCTTGGGGTATTCTCTATTTCGTACGCAAAATTAGGGCCAACGATTGTTTCTGGAAAAGTTTAAGACTTTATTCCATCTAGTATATTCAGAGTTACTTCACACTTTTAAGAAATTAATTCCTGATGAAGTTCAACTTCCATGATATCCCACCTCCTCGTGTAAAATAGCTTAATTAAGTCTGGAAGATTAGACCGAAATGAGACCCATCGCATTCGTGCGCACTCAGTGTAGTAATGTTTAGCACGAGAACTATTCCTTACTGAGCGATACAAAAACACTGTTTCTATTAATATTGTAAAAGAAATATTAGAATTTATAAGTACTATATCAATAAAATTTCAGTTTGACCAAGAATAAAGTACTTTTATGAACACAAGTATAAAAAATTTTGTGATACATAGGATATTCAGGAAAGAACCAAGAATGTCTTATATGTGGTAATTTTTCAAAGGTTTGTTTCACAAAGTATGAAGAAACCGCGAATAGACTTAACTGAAAGAATTTATAACTTCCCTTTTTGATTTATGGCTGGAAGACATTTCTTCATACGTAAAATGCTTATGTGTGTGGAAATCACCGGGGAATTTGTCTTAAAGAACCGAGTTCTCGTGAACTGGCTCGCCATACAAGTGGCTACTCAAGGCCAAGGAGACCAGTAACAAGAGAGAATTTACAGCTGTTCTCCTATCTCATTGAAACTCTATCTTGCTCACTCAAATTAATTCGCGAGAAATCATTGGCTGTATCTTCGAGAAGCGGTGTTTTGAAAACACGGTTTTTTTCTAAACCTATTCAGAGCCTAGTGTACACGTTTGTGAACGCAAGGAAAACGAAAATCATATGCATCCAATATTGTACACAGCTAGTAGTCTTCCTTGTAGGTGTTCCGCTTCTATCTTGTCTTGAACGTGTGCTATTCTGTAACGATCTGTTGCTATGCACACTGTTAAAAATTTCTATATATTTACGGAATGTTTTACGGAAATGTTAAGTGTATATAAGGCAATCCGTAATGACGAAAAACGGAGTTAAGTCCGTAAATACAAAATACGGAAAGTCTCCGTATTCCCTTTGGCTTCGAGTTACGGGTACGAACAATGCCGATTATACACGAAGCTTTCTTCGCCACTGTAACAAGAAAATCATCGTTTCTGAGGTAGTTAAGGTTATCCACGCGACTATGACCTATTCTTTCAAACATTAAAAAATAGCATCAGGCGTCTGTAACATTTGGCAACAATAAAAATACAATAAATTTAATAGGAACTGAATTTTTGCTTTTGTCTTTTGATAACAAATATTAAAGTTATGCTACAATTTACAAGTGAAAGTTGTAGGTGGATGAGGTTCCAAGTGGGTCCGGTGTGCGGGGTTCTGTCGCCCCGCGCTCTTAAACGGGGCTCTGTTCCGACGCGCGTAGTAATAGATCTATATTAGTGCCAGTCACGTCTAGGTTTGTCCAACATGTCTAATGTGCGCGTGAATACCTTGCGTATCGTGTTTGCCAAACGACCTTCGGCCATGTAAATACATGAATGGATTGATACGGTTTTAACTGTAACGGAAGATCAAAGTGAAGCTATTCGACTGGATGGGCACCAGAACTGTTTGTTTTTAAAACTTGCTTCCTCTGGACCCTGTGAAGCGATACTGCGTCGCACCAACGGCCAGTCAACTTTAGTCACCAGCAGACCAGAAAGGATCAACGTCACCATCGAACAAGCCTTCGATAACTTAAAACTGGTAAGAATTCTAAATTTACCTGTAGAAATAGACAACCAAAAAATTCAGACGGAGTTAGTGAAGTATGGTCGACTTTTTACATTACAAGATGAAGTATGGAATCATAAATACAAATTCCAAGTAAAAACGGGAGTACGGATGGCAAAGATGGAAATAAAAACAGACATTCCATCTTACGTTTCAGTTGACGGCTTTCGGGCTGTAATGATATATCCCGGACAACCACGAACGTGCAGTTACTGCCAGTCTCCTACTCATGAACGAATTGCGTGTCCTAGTTTGCAAGAAAAGGACGCACGTGCAATACGCCGCTGGGGAATGAATAGGGCAACGGAAAATCACGCAGCTGACACGCCTATACTGTCCACCCATGCCCAGCGGATTACCCTCAACTTCGCAGACGCGAGCAGCAAGGTCCAGTACAAACACCTGTCTGTGACTCATCTGCTGAGCATCCGGTCAACCTCAATAAATTAGTGACCGCGCCACGCCAGATACACGTGGAGGCGGCTCAGAATACTGTTACTGCTCGCGCAGGGCTACCACCACATACCTCTGCTTCATGGGTGGACAGCATGGACGTGGAGAGCGTAAACAATGCAACCACACGACGGGAGCATGTAACAACTGCGGATGAAAATATGGCCGTAAGAGAAAAGCGACCTTACGAACGCGACGCCCGGGCCACTAGAGTAAGTCCTGTTCGCAAAGCGAAGGTGTTATCGCAGAGTGAACAATCTCAGCTACAGGACAGGAAGGAATCTTTGGAACTAGCAAAGGCCGTCATAAATAAAATGTGTGCCTCTAGCCAAGGACGTCGTGATAACCCAACTAACTAACAATGCGACCGGCACATGTGTGCATCCCCACCTGTATGCCCTATTACCGGCCCCCATTTTTTTGTCCACTTTTCCTTTTTGTCCACCTTTCCATTTCCTTCTCTCTGATACTATCACTACATTTTTGATGCACACATGATAGAGTTATTGACAATTTTAACTTTAAATATTTGTGCAGTCTCGGCCAGTGCGTGATTGGCGGCGCTAGAGACACTGATTCGAACACAGGCAGTTGACATTGCATTCTTGCAAAAAGTAGCGATTCAAGATTTTACAGGGTTTCACACCTTCAATGTGTATACAAACGTTGTTGACCGGGGACGGGGAGAAGCGATTATTACACGCGCGGGGCTGGGACTTGAAGACCTGCGCTACCACCCGTCAGGCCGAGTGATGTCAGCTCCGGCTCCCAAGCGAGATATGAAAGAAATCAGTTTTTCTCCGTGGATTTGATTCCGTTTTTCCATCCACCCTGTAATCAGTTCATACTCGGTGGAGATTTCAACTGCATAGTTCACCTCCATGATCATCAGGGTGGCATTTATCCTACTAATGCTGCCCTATCTACTTTAATAACTCGCTTAGACTTGTGTGATGTTGCATCTAACTTCCAAGGAATTCGTTACACCTATGTGACTTCATAGAGTCGGTCTAGGATTGACCGATTCTACGTGAAAAAACAGCATATGCATAAGGTGCATCGATATGACGTTCTTCCGGTAGCGTTCAGCGATCACTCTGCAGTGATAATTACGTATGAAAAGTTTGCGAATGTAACACGGTTTGGCAGAGGGGCATAACTTCTAAATACGTCTTTATTAGACAACTCAGAAGTAAAAGAGGACTTCCCAGCTACGTTGGCATAGCAAAAAATACCAGTTCCCCTCTGTGGCGATGTGGTAGGATGTGTGTGTAAAACCGAACGTCATGAGGCTTTTTAAAAGGCATGTGTACCGACTGGCAGAAGAACGTAGGGGAACACGTGCATTCTACGAACGTATGCTACACGAACTTCACCTGCAGGCAAACAATGGTGCACACGTAACTCCATGTATTAGAGACGCGAAACAGAAGCTTATGAATTTATTGAGTGAACAGTTTAAAAATCGTCATATTATGATAAATGATAAAAGTCTATTCGCAGAAGAGAAATTTAGCATGTTTAGTATCATTAAGGAACAACAGCAAATACGACGTAAGGTTATCAACCAGCTTACTGACAGTGATGGCGCTATTGTTCGGGACCGGCCGGAAATAGTGCAAACGCTTTGCAGTTACTTTGCAAATTCATACTCGAAACAAGACACGGACAATGCTATGCTTCCATCGGTTTTGCAGGATTGTGAAAACAGAGTTAGCTGTGACAGCAAGCCGGGCATGGAGGCGCCATGTTTAGATGCGGAAGTAAATACAATAATACAGCAATTTCCACCAAAAAATCTCCTGGTATTGACGGTATTCCATACGAATTTTACAAAACTTATTGGGATATTATTGGTACCCGACTTCTGCGAAGTTGTTCGCGATGTGCTTGAAAGAGCGGAGTTATGCAAGTCTCATAAAGAAGGGATAATTGTTCTTATACCCAAAATATCCCGTTCACTTAAACCCGCGGATTATAGGCCAATTTCACTTTTATGTGCCGATATAAAATAATTGCTCGGTTTTGTGCGACCAGATTAACCAAGGGATTGTCAGATTTTATTGGTCCCGGCCAAACATATACTGTTCCAGGACGTTCAATTTTACAAGGCGTGCTTGCCCTAAGGGACATTCAATTACTTTCGTCAATACAACACAGTAAAATGGCCATCTTGAGTATTGATATGGATAAGGTATTCGATAGAGTCGATCATAAATTTTTACTTCATGTTATGCATCATTTCGATTTTCGAGCCAATGCAGTACAGTGGGTGCGGATGGTGTGTACCGGAATTTGGTCACGGCTGTTGGTTAACGGATTGTTTACCCCGCCAATTAAGATCGAGAGTTCAGTTCGACAAGGATGCCCGCTATCCATGATTTTATTTACTATCGCCATTGAACCTCTGTGCAGAATGCTCAGTGCCTGCTTGCAAGGATTCCCTGTAGCGAACCTGTTAAAATCACTGGAGTGACTGTTGAATCAGTCAGGTACTGTTAACTGATTGAATCAATGAAATTCTCACTGATTCTGATTTAGAGTACACACATTAAAAATGATTTAAAAATTCAATGTTCTGCAGAGTAGTTTCCGAAATATTATTTGTAACACCACAAAGAAATCAGAGCACATTTTACAACATGTCCCTGAAGTTTATTCCTAACATTAAAGAACTGTGTAATTCATGTGTGTTTCAAACATTAATGTACATTGTGTGTTTCATATAACAACATACACATGATACAGCGCCACAATAGCGCTCAATTTCTCCGGCTAGACAGTGGCCACTGGTGCCTCCTTCGTGAGCTGGGAGTGTACAGTTGCCATGAAGCTCCAGCACACATTGCAACAGTTTACCTGCCACCACGGGTGCCGTCTGCTTCAAGGTCAACACACCTGAGCTTGGAATATCAACATTCACAAATAAACTTTATTATTATTGCTGGAACCAAGCTGCTACTGTTTGAAGAAATAACATATTGGGCATTTTAGAATGTTAAACGACATTTTTAGCATGTCACAGGAAAAATAATAGCTTCTGATGCTTTATCAAATTATTAGAAATTCACTTTATTTATTCATTTTGACTAGTGTCTACCGGCAACAAATAGCAATTGTTTACTGCCGAAGTTCACCAAAATTATAACAGCAACAGTAATGAAGCAACATACGTTTTAAAAAATTTGCTAAACAATGTTAAAGGCTTTGACAATGCCAAATATAAAATACAAAATCTACCGGCTATTTCAGTATTATAGGTACAAACTAAAAGGATGAGCAGAGGACAATGCAACTAGTAAATAATACTTAAAGACATATTTGGAAACTAACAGTTTATTAGAGGTGATTTCATAGTCACCTTACAACAAATTCTCTTAGGTTTCATTCTTCATATATGCACTAGAGGACCAATGTATTATTAGAGACCCGAGAAATTCGCTAGTTCTATTACCTGTATGCTAGACATTACAGTCTTATATACTCTCATACAGATTTCAACTTTTTATTGGTTGATTGTTGTGGTAGTAAAAAGGCTGTGGTTGGGTACACAATTTTTGCATGCTTGTAATTGGCTTGTTTATCTCCAGGAGGTGTCAAAAGACACGACAAACGTAACATGAACGTACATGTGTATGAATTCCAACTTGTCTATAATTCAACCCGTTAAATTGTTGGGTCTCTATGTACAACATGGGTTCCACATAACCACTGTCCACGAGTAGGCAGGCATCAGCATCACTGATGGCTATACACGTTCGAAAATCTCAGGCATGTGCCTAATGTGTCGACAACCATTTACATTGCGTTCCCCGAGTTCATGGGCACTATTAGCAGTAGGGTAGGACTGCACCATCGCCTTCAAATAAACACAAACAAAACAATCCAAAGGGTTCAGGTCGTGGTAGGAGCCGAAAGGCGAGCATGGTGTTGGCAAGCCACGACCGATACACGTGTTGCCCAAGTTCCTTGCTATAGCAGATCTCGAACGGCCACATGAAAGTGCGCTGGTGTACAGTCACCCATGTCCCATATAAGCAAACTTTCTCCAAGTGGAACATCGTCCAGACAGTCGCGTAGTTGCACAAGAGCGCATGTGTTCATGAGGATTATTTTCTTGTTTCAGTTTCCTCTACTCACTGAGCATACTGATTCTCTTTTTAAGCTCAAGCCATAAATTTGGGAGAAGGAGCGAGCTTGTTAAGGGTTGAATCGGTAGAGCAATAACTGGAACAAAGAGAGGATATTGACATCAAAATATAAATGGACTTTAGTCAGAGTAGAGAACTCTATTAGCCCATCATCTGGGGAGCTTCTATATCACTGTACATTTAACAATGTAATTCTGCCTCATATATTCTGTGTTAGATAGAAGTGTCCCCTCTTAAAAGTGGCCCCGAAGGCTGCTAAAGATAAATCCGATTACAGCTGGTGTCACATCAGGTTTCATGGTCCATGTCGTTCTGCCTACATCGTGCACAGTGTTATAAATATGACATTTGGTCATATTTATACGTGAAATGGGCTGGGGGGCCTTATGGTTATGATTAATGTTAGGGACTGTAGCTAGTGGTTGACAAGGGTTGATTAACTGTACAACTGTCTAGGTTGAGAGTCTGGTTATTATTGAGTTAACAAACATTACATAATTGCACTTCAAATGTACCGGGGGAGCGATATAAGAATTGTGACTGTCAACTATTGCTTGATTAGACTCATATTACATTATTGGGTTTGTCCCACCTTGAGTAGAGTTCCGAGGCTGTTGGAAATGACGATATGGCGACGGCACAGCTGTTCTCTATAGTGGTCGGTCCTTCACGGCCGGAGACACGAGGAGAAAGACTATGGCCGCCGCTCCACATAGCTATATATTGCCATCGCACTGGTGCAGTCTGCCGTGGTTTCTCATTAGTAGTTGGCGTTCCTGCTTGCAGTCATTTGGCAATGCACGGCGCGCTTGTCGCAATCGCTGTCCTGAATACTGCTTAAGGTGAGAGGGCGTGTTCAGGCGACGACGTAAATTGCAGGCGCCTTCACGCCGGCGTAACAAGAAGACATCGTACGAGATGTGACACTGACTTACGTTGTCGGCGCATCGCGCAATCGAGGCCTGGTTCTCTATCTGGCGGTGTTTCCATTGCTATAGTGTGGTGTCCATTGGCCTGAGTACCATGTTATGTGTGGTGACGTATTAACGGTCACATTAATTTAGGATTTATGGTGTTGCAAATAAGATATCTTTCGAAACATACTGTGCTTTAGGTGACAATCAACACGCTCCTTTGTCACGACCAATATGACGTAGGCGGCGTAGTGCTCGGTGATCAGTGACGTCATAACGTACAGCCATGGCGTGTTTCACGGATCAACTACTCCCAGGGAAGGTCGTAGACCACTGAGTCTCATAGTGTAGTACAGTACCGGTAAAAATTAACCTCCATTTGCAACATGCAGCCAATTCTCTACACCGGGAATGAAAGAGTTGAGCTAGGGCTGCCAAATTAAGGCTTGCACTAACATAACATAATTAATTCTTGGTAGGATTATAGGCATTTATAAATTTACTAAATGATATTTTGAATATATATTGTACTGAAACATTTACAATATTATAGCTGTTCGGACGAAGACAAAGATTAGTGAAACATCTGACATCATCACATTAATCATCGTGTACGTAAATTCCATCCTTCCCAAGAGTAGCTGAAGGCTTACTGGATACATGGTTCAAAAATTGGCAATAGTTTTCTGTTATGGATACGTAAGATAGTATGTATTTATATTTCACTAACGTTAAAGAAATGTGCAAACACAAAACGCTGGTACTGATAATGTTCGAAATTCTATATTCTGCTAACAGTATTTAATTTCCACAGATCCTCAAGAACAAAATATTAACGTGACTACTCACTCGCAAAAATTTGCTTACCATAGTATCTCACCGAAACGTTTGGAAATCATTTTTCAAGTTTTTGGTTGGAAAATATAATAATTGAAATTATAATTCCTACCGTAGTATCACAGATTTACTGTGATTCTAATATGGAGCACTTTTAGGTATACTTCCTATAATCCCACAAAAATAGTCAAATAGGCAAATGTGTGTTTTCTGTGTGGAGCGACTATCATATAGGGCTGAAAACCATGCAAGGCCCTTATGAGTAAGAGACTGATGAAATATGTCCAATCACCAAAGTACACTCTGATACTTGAAGTAGTGAAAATTGAGCTAAATTAGTGTACGTACATGGCACCACGGGAAATGAATGTCAGTTTATTTATTCTTATTGTGAATGAAAACAATAAATAACTCTTTACTACAAAAACTATAGTTAGTCATATTTTACATAGAAAATAATTTGAAAACAAGATGGTCTTATTTTTTTATTGAAATATTACACATGGACTATTTTGATTACATGGAACAAACTAAATTAATTACGTATCCCCATTTTCATAGCAAACGTCAAGTCTACATTATATGGATATTAATAAGTATAAAGTATTAGCTTCAAGCTCATACAAAGTTACGTGCTATAAAATTTTCTTTAATTTACCTGTAACATCATCAAAAGAATTTTGCCGAGCAAACAATAAAAAAAATTTTAATGACTTAAACACAACTTATTAAAAACTAGCAGCCCTGATTATTTTTCTAAAATTAAAAATTAATTAGGGAAAATTTAATGACACTTTACCGTCAGGGACACCGGATTTTTGCAAAAAGGGTTTCTCTCTGTAAACGTTCATTTATTTTACAAAGGATCCTTTGGCAACTAATGGAGAGGATTACTTCCGGAACACCATAAGTGAATTAGGGAAAATATTATGAAACGTTAATGTGAAATGTGTAAAACTGTTATTGACATTCAGCAAAAGATTCCCGCGGACACCGAGTTTATTATAAACATCTAGCTAAAAAAATAATTCGGTATGTTTTATAAAACAATGTGACTATAAAGTCTTTCCCTCATTACAAAAGTTACAATAACCCAAAAGAGTACAAATTATGTCAAGGAGCAGTTTTTACAGAAATTACAGTAACTCCTGAAGGTTTTTATCCATACTAGAATACTTCTGCATGAGCGCCATTGGTTTCTACACTGTTAAAAAAATTTCCTTCATTTTACAGAAAATTGGTGGTAAAGATTTATCCAGAAGTGTCAGTAAATTCTCCGTAAAATTTCGGACACGTTGATTTTCAGAAACGGACTTTCCGTAAATTTCACGGAACCTCTCCATTAATTTCTAAGTTAGTTTTCTGTACTGTCCGTTTAAAATAAAAAGAGATAATGAAAATGTATTTAACTTTCGTTATGTGGGTGGGTGTTCTGCCGTGTATAAAAATGATATTAAGAAACTTAAAATATTTTGTACTTTTCTTGTTACAGTGGCAAAGAAAGCTTCGTGTAGAATCGACACTGTTCGTCCCCGTAACTCGAAGCCAAAGGGAATACGGAGACTTTCCGTATTTTGTATTTACGGACTTAACTCCATTTTTGGTCATTATGGATTGCCTTTCCGTATATACACAGTACATTTCCGTAAAACATTCCGTAAATACACGGAAATTTTTAACAGTTTAGAAAAACATCCAAGCGGTATTCAATTTCGCATGTGTTGCTCAGTATATCATCGAGCATACATGTTGCATAGACGTTGTCTTTAACATAACCGCAGCAGAAAAAATCGAGTGGGGTTATGACCGCTGTCCTTGTTGGCAAGGATGTTGGACCATCGCGTCCATTCCAACGATCGGCAAACATTGCATTCAGAAATGCACGAACGGTCAATCCCCAGTGTGGCTGTGCAGCTTCTTGTTGGAACACAATCCAAGGTTGAAACTCTTCTAGCTGAGGTACTGCATACAGTTTCAACATGGCCAGGTACACGTTGTCTGTCCGTGTGGCCTCAGCAAAAAATAAGGATCCAGTGACTTTGTTATGCATGATGCCGGACCAAACATTCACTTCCGGTCTATCCCTCTTGTGTTCAATTACAGTATGAGGTTGTTCGGACCCCCATATGTGCACATTGTGCCTACTCACTTCGTCGGGTGTGTGAAACGTTACCTCATCTGAGAAATACACACCTTGCAGATGTGAATTGTCGTCATCAATGCGACGCAACATCTCAGTACTGCGTTGAAGAAGACCAGTCGGTAGCAAGGTTTGCATGAACCATGTATGCGTACAAATTAAGTCTTTTGTGCAGAGTTGAGCATGGAATGTCAAGTTTATGCGAAGCACGACGTGCTGATTTGGAATAGCTTCGCTGAAATTCTTCTCTCACTTTGTCAACAGTCTCTTCGTTGGCAGATGGGCAATCCGTCCGTGTATGGGGCCGCACACTTTCCACTCTCTTTGAACGTCGCACACCAAGCTGTTGTGCTTTTATGATCAGCTGATTGTCGTCCATACTGTCTTCGGAAGTTTCGCTGAAGATTTACCGGTGACTTAGTCTCGTGATACCGCAAAACATATCGGGCCCTTTCCTGCATTGAATCCATAGTGCCTTTTACTCGTCATTCAACTACCGCCTGAAATTTCCGAAAATATTTATGGGATATAGCCCATTTATGTGAAAACCTCACTTCGATAAGTTTCAAGAAAATCTTTGGCATGTAGTTAAAAGAAATTTCAAAATACTTTTTTTTTTCACAGTGCACGCAGGCCAGATACCAGTGTCCCACGCACACACATGCAGCAGTCCTGCTGTTATTGGCGGCGTATCTTTGTAAGAAGACGTTTTGTTACTTGACTGCACAAATCAGAGTTAAGTCTCTGTAGTACTGAGCGTCTGTGATTGGCGGACATACACACACCTAGGGCGGCCAATAACTAAGGGCCACTTAGCTAAAGTGTTTTAAAATACAACCATATTGTAACTCTTTCCACGAAAACCTGGCGTCCCTAGTTGCCGCGCAATCTGTAAACTGCGTGGCTCAGTGCACGACAGGGGCGTATCCAGATTTTTTCGTTGGCGGGGGGACGGGGGTGTGGGTAGGGCTGATGAGTATTACTATTGTAACTAGTAGTAAATTGTTCACAAGTCACAGTGGAAAGATAGGAAAGGAAAGGAGGATAGCAACTACTTACACAAACTCGCTCACATATACTACTGGCGTTCATTTTAGGAACAATGTACTTGACTATTTCTGCCCCCCCCCCCCCATGATACACCACTGGTGTACAATGACCTTCCTTGTGAGTGAATGAATAGTCAACCGTTCTACTGCACTAGTTAAGAGTGGTTCTTATTTACTATATACCATGCTTTTGTTTTGTCATACTAAATACAACAGGCATAAAATAACTTAACATTTGAAACACTTGTAAGCATTAAAGTCATTGGGTTTGGAAGAGTTTTAGAGCAAAAATTCTCGTCTTCAGCGCATTCCACAAAATTTGACTCATATATCGCCAGTACAATTGTCAGTCACGTGGTCAACAGTGACAAACGTGTTATTTTACACTTGAATTTAAAACTCACCCTTTTATATGAATTTAATACTTTTGACTAACTAAAACGTATCAAAATTGCATTAAAACTATGTTGGAGGAAGAATAAGTACAACCCCCTTCTTGCAAAGCAGTGCTATACTCTAAAATCGTATCCGCGTGGTTGTTATAGTACAATTGGCAGAAAAACTGTCCATTGTTTTAAGGCCGAGAGAGTCTACTGCGCAGTTCAATGAGGAATTATTTGTGAAGTGTTGTTTTCTCAGCGCAGCTAGACGCAAGGTAAGCAGTGCCTACCCTATACATATTGGAAATATTTTACCCTTTACAGTTTTCGCCTTACACATTTATTTCTAAGTTCCCCGTTTTCGATTCGAGAAACACAGTTTTCGTGAAAACGCATAGTGCTGCTATCTAACACTTATTTGCACAAACGGGAGCTACTAGCGATCAATCGAACTCGCTAACAACACGACCAGGGTACGCAGGCGTTCTGTTTGCGTACTTCCAATCCTACATTTTGCCTTGGAAATTGGATTAAAGTGTTCGAGAAAACGGGAGTTTCTTTATAATTTGTAATATGCTCTCTAAATAATATTCAGTTTAATTAGTATTGCATTAATTTTGTTTCCGTTACTATAACTAATGTTAGGTACTATAAAACTGTAAATACATGTGGAGGGTAAGGAAAGTTGGAAGTCGCGTTTGTTAGTAGAAATTTAAAATGGAACACTACCCGGCTTATAACAACCATTTATTTTATTGTAAAGTGTGTAATGTATAATATTTGAATGGCATTTAACTAAATGTTTTCTAAAACACTCAAATATGTGGGGCTATTATATTGCTTAACCTCTAAGAAAAGTCACTACACGCCATTGGCCAGAAAGCGGGAGGTGACGGGCGACTGCGCCAGACCGCGATGACGGCATGCCAGCAGAAGGAAGAGGAAGAGAGCAGCGATAAGCCCTGCTTCAGTTTGGCACCGCGACAAGAACCCCCCCCCCCCCCCCACACACACACCATCCTGGAGACTACTCCAGTGACGGCCACGTCTGGCCATAGTCACGTGCCCACCAGCATACTGCGTGACGCCACATTCACGCCGATCACGCCAAGCAGACACACACAGAATGAGGCAGAAATAATGTCCACATTAGAAAACCTTAATTAGAATATAATGGCTAGTGATAAACGGAAAGCAGCAACTGTAATGAAAATCACATACGACAGAGTTTTGGGTCCGGTGGTTTTGAACATGTCACGTAAGTGGCGACCCTCATTGTTAACACGCTGTTGTTGTCGGTCTCTGAAGTGTCGCATGACCTTCCTGGTGATCTGTTGTGGAATGGCGGCGATTTCTTGTCGTATTGCAACCTTCAAATCTTCAATCGTCCCCGGACGATCTCTCTACACTCTTGCTTTGAGGTAACCCCAGAGAAACTGGATGGTGCTCACGACGTATGGTTTCAACAGGACGGAGCCACAGCACACACGTAGCAACGGGCCCGGTCATTTTAAGGGAAATGTTCCCATTGGATGGCCAGCCCGGTCGCCCCACCTAACCCCTTGCGACTTTTTTCTCTGGGGTTTGATCAAAGCAAGAGTGTAGAGAGATCGTCCGGACACGATTGAAGATTTGAAGGTTGCAATACGACAAGAAATCGCCGCCATTCCACAACAGATCACCAGGAAGGTCATGGGACACTTCAGAGAACGACAATAACAATGTGTCAACAATGAAGGTCGCCACTTACGTGACATTATGTTCGAAACCACCTGGCCCTAAACTCTGTCGTGTGTGCTTTTCATTACAGTTGTTCATTTCCGTGTATCACTAGCCATTATATATTAATTTGGTTTTCAAACGTGGGCATTATTTCTGCCGCATTTTGTATGTTATTGTACTTCTCCACCCCTCTTGGCCTGAGGCCATCCCGGGGTTTTCGGAGTATCCCTTATTTGACCTTATTGCGGGTTCGGCGTTTCCAGGCCCCGTCTACCCTCCCACCCTCAGGTACATTCTCATTTGTTGCCAGCTCTCACGTGGCCTTCCTCATTCTCCTATGTTCGGGACAACTCTTCCTCCAGTGGATACCTGTGCATACAGCCCAAGCACTCATCACTGCCGGCACGAGTCCTTCCTCATCTTGACCTCTGGGCTTTCCCAAGGAAATCTAGCAGGGAGCGGCGGTCAGCCCGTGTTCCTCCTTCCTTTCCATCTAGGGTTTCCCAATAACAGACGAACCCGATAGTGATTTCTCCAGTTTGAATTTCTTCTCATTGAAACCCACCTTCAGGACCGCACTGACCATAAAGGAGTTTACTGGCCCGCCACCAGGCACCACCATCATGACTGCCCACGATTCAAGCTTAGCCTGGGAGGCAGATACCCCTTTTGGAAAATCCTTGCATAGGGCACGCCCGGGGTTTGCTGCGTCTGCAGAATAAGCGGTACCACACCAAGCAGACAGCGAGAAACTGCCACTGCAAATCAGAAACTGTCCCCATTTTCCCCACGAGCCACGTCGATAAGCTGAGCTCTCTCCGAAATTCCTGCTTGTGGAAAAAGCACACTTCACTGATACTTCCCAGAAGTCACACCTTTCGCGTATTTTACACCACTGATTTCTTGCCTAATCAACACTTACTGATTTACAGGTTGTTCACAGTTACATCAGACCTTGATATTCCTCCGCCTGATTCAAACAAAGCTTAGTTAAGTATAGAAAATTACACCATAAGGACACCGCACTGAATTCGTGAACATTCAGTTTTATGTTGTTTTCCATAAGAAATATTTCTAACTAGGCATTCACAACACACCTTATTCTTCCCTGTATTCATTCACTTTAATTGTTAATACAATAATACATTATATAGACAGAATATAAGTAATAATTACATTTAACTTAAAAAAAAGATTTTACACTAACACAATTACGAAATGCTTATAATACATTGCATTTTCACGTAACTAACAAACATATCATACATAGAGTGATTTTCCAAAGGTTCAATCCAAAAAGTGGCAAAAAAACACGAATAAACTATAATAGTAGATGTTTAATAGTTCAGTGAATGTATTTGCAGTATAATTAAACATGTTAACATAGACGTTAATAAAATCTATTCAACACTTGAATTCCATTTATGTAGTTAGGAAATGAAACAATAGGTAACCCCAAAGTGTAATGTATATTTCGAAATAACATATAAAACAAAATTACAGTCCCCTGAAAATTACTTAATGAAAATTCGAACCACGATGTAATTAAGATGACAGAGTAGAAACACGAATGCGTCTAGTTTGTTGTCCATCACATATTTTGGAATCTTGACTTTATTAGAAACGAGAGAGACAGTGCGATGTTAAACAGACTGTAACCAAAGAAAAAATAGTTACTGATAACTAATGAGCCTACTTTCTTCTATATGGGTGCAAATCAATGTTAGTGAAGTTCTTAAACGTATAGAGAGTAGCTAGGCGTTGACGTCCCGCAGTCAGCAATATCATTAGAGATGAAACCATAACACAAGAAACATTATCAAGATAATTAAAATACACGATTGACTTACCCGGGATTCTAATTCAGAAATACTCGTAAAATTGAGCTAGCTTTCAATCAACTGCATCACGGAGGTAGGATTCAAAATATCTACTTCGGATATACTAAATCTAATGTTTTGAATAGTAGGTTCAGTAGCCTGAAATATTTTTAAGGCTATCAATTTGAAAATAACAGTCTGAGCCACTAGAAACACAGAAGATTACATGGCTTACCATAATGCTATCTTATTGAAAAATTTGGTGTAATCAGTATTGATGGTACCCGAAACCCTAGATAAAGCATTAATACCTTAATATCATAATCGGTGCTATCTTACAAAACTGCCTAAAAATGTTCCTTATACTATGCATCTAAAAGATAGTATCGTTATAAAAAGTTTGGTTGAATTTGGTTAAATTTTTAAATAGAAATGCCAAATATGCAAAAAAAAAAAATGTGTCCACCATTTTGAAAATCAGTGACTGTTACTATATAAATCATAAAACTTTGCATGGCCTTCTGTTGCGTGCAATTTTATTTTTGGAAATTGGTTAAATTATTCCGGAAATATAGCAAAATGTTAATTTTACTCTCATGGCACTACTTTCCAAAAAAATATGGCAAAAGCGTATATCTGTATGCATAAATAATGATTCTAATTACTATTGTCTGCATACAAAATTTGGTTGGATTTTTGGAAACCTTTCATAGATGTAACAAATTAATCTAAATTATTTATATAAATATCATTAAAACATGAGTGCCACATATAACGCCTCTTAATTCGCATACACTAATGTAGCAATACTTGTGTGAAATTTTGGTATGAATCGGTTGATCGATCCTTGAGATATGGCATAAAACCTCTATTGTTCATCTGATCATCTTCATAAATGAAGGACAAAAAGGTTATATTTTAGCACATTCCATGGTTGTAATAGATACAATACACAAAGTTAAATTTAAATATGTTACATCGTGTCCTAGATATAGCACACTAAGCTGAAATGTATGCATAGGCGCCTATAATAAAATAAGAGACATACACACTTAAAACATATAATTTAATATGGCCTACCAAAGAATAATTTATTCACCAAATTTGAAAGTAATTGGTTGATTTTTTTCCGAGATATTAATTCATATGGGGCTAACTTACAAAATGGCGGAGAAATGAGGCTTTGCATAGACAATTTTGATGGATATAATTTATTCTGCCAGCAAACAAAGTTAATATTTGTTTAGTAATTTCATAGATAAAATTTTGAACCTTACATGTTTATATGGCCGCCATTTTGAAAATATAAGTATATGACACTCTCAAAGTTTATATATTTACATAGTCTGCCATAGTGCTACTTAATTGCCAAATTCAGTACAAATCGGTTGTTTTTTTCGGAGATATCACGTAATTGTAATTTGTCATGTAATACTTTTTACAAAATAGTGGACAAGAGATTTTGTGTGTACATATTGATGGTTGTAATATATACAGCAGCATAGAAATTTTCATTGGAATTAATTACATGGTTTAGAAGATTTAACATATGAAACTAAAATGACTATATGGCCACCATTTTGAAAATAAGTGTCCGACATACCTAAAACCGGTCAGTTAACATAACCTACTGCAATACACCTTGTTTGCTTTATTTGGTAACAATCGGTCAATTGTTTCTCGAGATATTAGTCCACACAAAAACTTTATTAATTCATGTAGTGATTTATTACAAAATGGTGGATACAAGTGGTTTTGTTTGGCTTATATTTTGCATGTAATAGGTACTGTCAGTGTACAAAATTTGGTTACAATTAGTCAAATGGTATGGTAGGTATACCAAATAGACCTCAAATATTTGTATGGCCACCATTTAGAAAATAAGAGCCAAATAAATCTTAATAACTTATATTTACCTGGCCTACCACAGTATTACACACTTGTCAAATTTGGCTAAAGTTGGTTGAGTAGGACATGTAATATCAAAGCTTAGTTTTTTTATGTAGCACTATATTCTAAAATGGCGGATAAAAGAGTCTCCGTGTTGACACATTTCATGTTTATTATATATACCCCCAGTATACAAAGTTTAGTTCAGGTTTATTAAATGGTTTCGAAGATATATCATACTATGCTAAAATAGCTATATGGCCGCAATTTTTCAAGTAAGAGACTGACATACATGAAACACTTTTGTACGTACCACCTTCCGCAGTACTACATGATTGTCGAATTTGGTAGATATCTGTCAATTTTTTCCCGAGATATTAGTCCACTCAAAAACTTTATTAACTCATGCTATCTTACAAAATGGCGGACAAAAGTGGTTGTTTTTGACTATATTATGCTTGTAACAGATACTGTCAGCGTACAAAATTTGGTTGAAATTGGTTAAATGTTTATGGTAGTTATACCAAATATCCCTAAATATTTGTATGGCCGCCATTTCGAAAATAAGTGTCTTGTAAATATCAGTTACATATTTTTACCTGGCCTAATATAATTTCGTGCCAAATATGGCGAAAATTGATATAGTAGTTTTCAAGATATAACATAATGCGTAATTTTATGTGGCACAAACTTCCAGAATATCACCAACACCAATTTTGACCTCTGAATTCAATGCTTGTATCTTACGCTGTCAGCATACAAAATTAGTTTTAAATCTGTTAAATGACTTCGGGGATATGACATATCCAAAATTGTTAAATGGCCACCATTTTGAAAATAAGCGCCTGGCGTGGTCTAAAACCATAAAAACCAGGTGTCGTTGCTTAGCACTATATGTGTACTGAGTTTCGTGAAATTAGGTTCATACTTTCAAAAATTAAATTGGGGGAAAACACACTTCAGACACACGCAACCACAAATACAGTCGAACCACATTACTATGACCACCTGCTAGTATCCGGAGTAACAGTCCATCGCAGCACAGACAGCGGCCAGACGAGCTGGCAGTGACTCCGTCAGGTGCTGATACGTCTCCACGGGTATCTGGAGCCATGTTGTTTGCAGTATGTCTCACAACTGTTGAAGAATGTGTGGCGGAGGAGACAGGCAGCGAACACGACTATCGAGGTGGTCCCACAGATGTCCAACTGGATCCAGATCGGGGCTGTTTGGTGGCCAGGGAATAACTTCGAAGTCTTGATCGTGCTCGTCCAGTCACGTGTGGACACTTCTAGCCGTGTGGCAAGGCGCATTATCGTGCTGGAAGATCCCATCCTCCCGAGGAAAGACAATCATCGTGTAGGGTGGACGTGATCACTGAGGATGGATTCATAACCAAATCTATTAACAGTGTCTTTCAAACGGATGATGGGACCTAGAGAATACCACGAGAACATTGCCCAGATCATAACACTGCCCCCCCCCCCCCCGGCTTCTTAACTTCTTGTGTTCGTCCAGCAATGGATTCAGGATGTCGGTTCTTCGAGGTTTCTCGCCGGACACGCTGACGTCCATCCGTTCTATGCAGCTGAAAACGTGACTTGTCTGACAAGGCGACCCGTCGCCAATCAGCAGCAGTCCAGTTGCCACACTGCCGAGCAAATCCCAGTTGTTTTCGTCGATGCACCTGTGTTAGCATGGGTGCAGTCACACTCCGTCTACTCCGGAGCCCCATTCGTAGAAGGGTTCGCTCAACTGTTGTGGTAGACACTTGTCTGGATGCCACCTGGTTCATTTGGAAGGTGAGCTGTTCCACTGTTGCCTGTTGGTTGGCCTTCATGCAACGTCATCGTCGACGTTCAACCGGGACATCAATGGCTCGTGGATCTCCGCAGTTTCCACGATGGTTATTCCCAGTGGTGCCATTCGTCCAGTTACGATACACATTTACCACAGTAGCACGTGAACAACTCACAAAAGTCACTGTTTCCGGTATGCTGCCTCCCTTGGCCCGAAGGCTGATCGTCCCTTTTTGGAACTCGTAAATCACTTCCCTTGCCCATGATAGCAGAAAGCACAATGTGTACAGCCTACCTGTCAGTTGCAGTATATAGCCCTACCCATTTCACCAACCCACATCACGGGCCATACATCATGGGCTACATGCTGCAGATGGAACTTCTAACAGGTCCTCATAATAACGTGAGCCGTCTTTGTACATACACACTAAAAATTGTTACACAGAAAAATCTGCTCACAAGTGACCACCATAGGTTCTATCCACCCTTTATATTGGGCGTTTTGGCGTGCATGTTAACACATTTTTCCCGCGATTACCTCAAACACACTGAGCAAGCAGTACCTATAGTAATAAGCCAATAAATGTCAGGATATCATTGGCAAGCAGGGCTAATATCGACAGTTCTGCGTAACGCTCCAGGCGCTGTACTTTGATTATTCGGAGGTTGATTAATGCTGTACACTTCGTCACGTGCATACGCTGTTCACGGTTACTTAAGAACTTTTAAAATCGACTTTTGAAATAAGTAACTGACCCTACCTGCATATATTTGGATGGGCACACTGGCTGTTAAGAACCCAGTAAAGTTGGTAACGACGGAGGGAATGTAATTTCATGTATTTACGTTGAGTGGAGTAGAGAGATTTAGAAAATTTTTAACATTGAGGTCTCGAGAGCCGATGTTGGTGAAGCGAGGTGAGTGTGTAGCAGCGCTGGAATAAATGGGCGATGGCAACTCGGGATTCTCGAAAAAAAAAAAAAAAAAAACCCGCCGACCAGCGACATAGTCTGGCACGATTCCCACATGCGATTCCACTGCCGGGAATCGAACGCAGTTCGCCTAGGTAGGAGGCGAACCAGTGGTGTCTAGTAAATTGTTGTTAGGTAAGCTGGTGTTAGCTCTGTGCTCTACCCAGTTCCTTCCTAGTTTACACTTCCACTAAAAAAAAAAAACGTAGTTTAGCAGGTGACGCCACAGGACGTGTGAAATGGGTCCCTTACCGCTCGCTTGTGAGTGGTCCGAATGCATTCAGTTTCTCAAGACTTCACAATGATTACTGGCTCCTGCTGCGTCCACTGAGAATGTACAGCAGCGAGCAAGCACCAGCTTACCTTGCAACAGTTCACCACACGCCATTGGAGGCGTGTAGTCAAACAGTAGAAGGAAACTAGGGAGTCGGTCACATTGGGATGGGGGATCGGGGGATCGGAGCTGTTCATGCTCTGTCATTCTGGTACCCCAGCGACCATCTTGTCCTCCGTATTTAATGTAGTTAACCTTGACATTGATCTTTGACCTTCAACTTAGTGACCTTCGACCTTGAAAACCCGAAAATGCCCAAAATTCCAAGATATATAAAAAATTATTTAAAAAAATTCTTTTTAAATTATTAAAAAATTCGCGATTATAACAATTTTAAAAATGCATTATTTAAACCCGTAACTAAAAATATAAAAAGTATTATTGAAAATTACTCTTAAATTATTAAGAAGTTAAAATTTAAAAAATATTAAAATAAACTTAGATTTCTGATGGTTCCCCAGCACCTTGCCCAACAGACGACATACCCTCCAATCAATCACATTGTCTTAACATTCCCCTCCCCTACCAATGTTTTTCATTATTTTGTTAGTTGGCAGGCCTCCACCCTCTCTCCGTTACTAATTCGGTCGTATGGAGCCATAATCGTTATTTCGTTATTCATTTATTTATACATTGCTTGAGGTCACCATCTTGGATTTCATATGTTTAATTTTACATCACATAGGTGATGCTATTGTATTAATTATCGATTTACCCACCAGGCATGATGTCGATTTAGCCACCGGGTGGCAGCCATATTTGTTTATATTATTTAACATATAAGTCGTGCTGTCGACATCTTCCATACTGGATTCTATTTTCAATGTCTGGGTGGTGCTAATTTATCGATTATGCAACCTGCTATCGGCCTGTATCGAATGGTGAGACAGACCGTTCCTGCAAAGTACGTAAAGTGTCATAATTAATTTTCTGTTTTATTTTTAAATGGAAGTATTTTCTAGTAAAAATAATTTTATATAAAGTGGGGGTAGTTAAAAATAAATAAGACGCAAAAAATTTTCAATATTTATTTGGTATAGTACAACATGAGAAAACACATACAAACATTGTACATTTATCTTCTACACATTGTTTTGTGTATTGGAAGGCACTGTTCCCCAGTGATTCTTCATTTCCAAGGGTAATCGGCATAATGCTTTAAACACTGTTTCCAGACATGAACTTTGTACCCATGCAAAGTAATCTGAGAGATAGCCAGTCGTGAAAAGTTCTTTATGTAACAATAATGCGATCTATTCTAAGTTTCGTCCTTCGCCATCAGAGGATCGATATAATCATTTTGTTCGTTCTTGGTCACATTTGTTGACACCACTTTTTCCCTGGCATTCAGCAACTACACATTTACAGACACACTAGGGTTGTTGTTCTCAAAGACTCTTGTTTGATGTAGAGGAGCCAGAAAATGGAGTCCGCTAAAAGCCTGGCTACTTTGCACCTCTTCCTCGAACCAATGCCCCCCCCCCCTCCAATCAAAACCACCCTCCCCTGACCGGTGACTTCACACCCCCTGTTATTGGCAAAACCAATATTTTTAAAGACTTGCATTCTTTTTCCTCCGATCCAAATCAGTCCTAGTTCTTCTCCCCACATAGAAGAAACACTTTGATTGTTTTAAAACTATTATTTAACCACCGCACCACTCCCCCTTTTTTTTTTCTCAGTTTCCTTGACGCAGCTTGCGTCATGCCCCCCCCCCCCCTCCCTTCCCCAAAACCAAACCAGTATGGATCATACTTTCCGACAGCAGAGCAAGAAGACGCTAGACAAATATATTTCCTGAGATGAAGTGCCTTGTATTTAAAATGGTTTTGGACCAGAATAAATTATGGGTTTGCTAGCGTATTGACAAGGCATAGATGTTGTGTGTGAATAGGTCCATAGTATTCTTTAAGGTATAATTAGTTCAATATCCAAGTATTATCATAATATAGTACACTACGTTGTTGTCTTTATTCTAAAGGCTAACAATCTCTGTCAAAAAAGACTACGTGCCATTGATAGCTGGCTAGTATTGTACAGTTGCCGATATTCGTGGTATTGGGTCGATAGTTATCGACACTTTGCCAACAGGTTTGTGTTTGCTGGGATGGGCCTAGTGAATTTATTAAAGCGCGAGTCAAGTGAAAACGAGAACCTTTAAGAACCTTAATGATGAACTAGAATACTAATTCGCGCTCTAATGCTTATAAAGCCGAACAAAACAAGCCGTTAATTCAAACATTTCAACTACAGTACAACGTCAAGGCTCAGAAATATTTTACTTGATTCGATACCAATTTCAATCAGAACTTGCATGCGAGTGTGCATGGTGGCATTCTTGAAGTTAAAGGTTGTTCACGATAAAGTGAGCACCTTCGAAATAAACCTTAGAAATAAGTCACTGCTTCTGCCTGCATATATTTTAACGGGTGCACTGAGTGACATGCGCCCAGTCAAGTTGGTCAAAATGAAGGTAAGGTAAGATCTATATCTTAATGTTGAATAAACAGTGTTAGGTAACTATTTGTGATAACTTTATTTATTTATTTCGCTTTCTGCTTTTTTTTTACGCATCGTAGTGTAAGAATGAGAAGATTTGTAAAATATATACTTTTCTAATAATTTCCCAGTTTCACTCGACCGACGCATGGATAAAGAGATGAGGCCCATGGCAATGTCAATTTTACATAAGGCGGAAAACTACACAACGTGCATACAAGTAGATCTAAAACAGGGCTTTCAAAAGTGCTCATTCTGCCGTGAATAGGCTATAACGGGAAGTCACTTTTAACCGAAGTTCAAAAGTGCTCATTTTACCGTGAACAGCACAAGAAAGTCTTCTTTGTTGAAGACAACCAACAACATTCTGCGAGAGATGAAGATCCACAACCTACCAGCATTTCGCGACGTAGTGACGCACACAAGAAGCACGTGCGTACAAGCTGCAACTTCGCCATGGCAGACAGTCAACACTGCGTACTCCAGACGCCATTTGTGTGACCAGCACTACGACATATCTTGTCTACTGGACTGCGCTAAGAACACGCAATGCAGACTAGTTTTATTGGTTTTAATAGTAAAGGGACGAAACTGTGAATATCGCAGTAACATCAAGATGTCAAGTGTTCAATACGTTTACTGCATGAAGCGGAAAGTGTAAGATAATTAATTTTAGGATTCGAATAAACATTTACGGCCTGAGGCAGGGGCGGATATGGACGTAGGGAGATAAGCAGCTGCCTACAATAACAGATTTTTAAGTATGATAATTTCTGCAAAACGCACACAAAAAAAACGACGGAAAGTGTAAAAAAAGTGAGTGTTTTTCAATGACTCTGTACGTCAATTTCTTTTGCATATGTTAATAATGTTTTTTTTTTCTCGAGAAAGTTTTTAGGCATTTATAGTGTCACAAGGAACCTTTATTTACTCGAAAAGAGTTGGTGCCTAGTTGTAGCTACTGCTAGTATTTATACTGCTGCTATTTCATCTGATGTAGGCCCACTGCTACAAATATTACTTTCCTGACAATTATTTTAGAATGTGTACTGCGTTCTAATGAGTTCTGCGTGCTGTCAAGTCGGGTTCAATGGTTCACAGGGAGCCACTCTCGAGCTGACTGAAGATTGGCAGAGGTAATAATTTTGTTTGTCAAGAGGTGTAGATTCACCGCTGCTCTACTTTAGGCTGTTCAAGGTAGAATGGGCACTTTTGAAAGCCCTACTTAAGATCCACCTGTATGCAAGTTGTGCATTCCTCCGCCTTATGTAAAGTTAACGTTGCAATGGGTCTCATCACTTTATTCCTGCGTCCGTCAAGTGAAACTGTGAAAATATTCAGGACGTAAAAACTTAACAAATCTGCTTATTTCTACACTTCGATGCATTAAAAATACAGAAAGCAAGGGAATCATTTAAATTTATCACAAATGGTTAGCTAATACTTTTTATTCGACGTTAAAATATGGAACTACTTTCCAGCCATCGTTACCAACTTTATTGGGTGAATGTCACTCAGTGAGCCCGTTAAAATATATGCAGGTAGGAGCGGTGACTTTTTTTCTAAAGTTCATTTCAGAAGTGCTCACTTTATCGTGAACAGCTTTTATTTTAACTGGCAAACTTGGTGGAGGAAAGGCCGTAGTTTTCTCTCACACAAGCCAACCACGAGCTGGCAGGAAGTGAAGTTATCTGCGCGGCTTGATAACCCAGGCTCACAGTTCCTCAGTTGGCATTTCCCTCGTGCTGTTCCCATCTTCCTGCGGGAACCTCTGTCCTGGTGAGGCTGGACTCTTCCTCCAGCGAGACACGCAGTCTGGGTATATCGTCGTGAACAGGACCTGACATCCGCGCCAGACTGCACGCCAGCAGCACTGCACCCAGGCGACTAAAGGCTGTCCACGATAAAGTGAGCACTTATGAAATCAATTTTTGAAAAATATCACTAATCCTACCTGCTTATTATTCAAACAGGCGTTATGAGTGACATTTGCCCAGTAAAGTTGGTAACGATGGATGGAAAATAGTTCCATATTTTAAAGTCGAATAAAAAGTGTTAGGTAACAATTTGTGATAACTAAATAATTTTTTTCTGTTTCTGTTTTTTTTTAATGCATCGAAGTGTAGAAATAAGTAGATTTATATAATATTTACTTTCGTAAAAATTTCACGGTTTAACTTGACTAACGCTTGATCAAAGTGATGAGGCCCATGACAATATTAATTTTACTTGAGGTTGAAGAATACATTCCGTGCATACAAGTAGATCTTAAACAGGTCTTTCAAAAGTGCTCATTTACCCTTAAACAGCGTATATACTCTCATCACGTCACTATCATCACACTTTCTGAACCAAATATTCGGAAAATAACCCCATATATGGTGTATGTGCTTATTTCCTAAACTAGGGACCCAGCCCGTAACATTTTTTTTTTTTGTCACGTGCCTAGAACAGTTCCATTGTAAAAAATTTTTGTAATCATACAAAGATTGAAAAAAAAAAAAAGATGTGAAATTAACTCAACTTTGGATATATTTCTATCCACTAAGCAACTGCGACCCCACTTGGAATCGCTATATCCACTGAACCACTAAGGCCCCACCGGGAATCGCTCTATCAACTTGGCCCCTGCGGCCCACTTGGAATCGCTTTATTCACTGAGCCAGTACAGCCTCACTTGGATCGCTCTATCCACTGAGCCACTGCCACCCCACTTGGAATCTCTCTATCCACTGAGCCACTAAGGCCCCATTTGATCTATACACTTGGCCACTGTGACCCGCTTGATATAGTTCTATCCACTGACCCATTGCCGCCCCAATTGGAATCGCTCTGTCCACTGGGCCACTGTGGCCCCAATTGGAATCGCTCTAACCACTGCGCAACTGTGGCCCCACTTAGAAATTAACTCAACATTGAAGCGAGACATTTTAAGTAAACAAAAATGATATTCCATTACCTTCATACCTCTGTGCAATAATCTCTAGGCATTAATACAAAACTTTCATATAGGAAAAAAGTAATTAAAAATGAGTTTTTAGGGTAAAAGTTAATGATTGCGTAATATGATCTTGCTGAAATTCGAACTTGACTTGTATTTGACCCCGGGGATTCGCTCTGCATATTTTGAAGAACTACTATTGAGTTTCAAGGGACTTAAAAGTACACTATCTACCAAAATGTAACTGATCACCTGTCCACAATGTTTGCTAGGTGGTGGTTACCCCGTTAGATTCTCGTAGGGCCACCTCTTGCGGCTATAACAGCAGCCACCCTGTCTGGCATGCTCTTTACGAGTGTTTGCAGGACATCCACGGGGATTCGTCGCCATTCCTCTTGCAACCATTCCATGAGATGAGCAATGGATTTTGGCCGCGCCTGACGAGCCCTCACTCGGCGATCCAATTCGTCCCACAGATGTTCTATAGGGTGAGGTCGGGGCTCTGGACGGGCCAGTCCAATCGGCGAACATTGTTGTCGGTGTACCACTGCATAGTAGCCCTTGAACCATGGCACCTGGAATTGTCATCGTGGAAGTAACACGGGTCCATTCCATAAAAACGCCACAATGTTGGGAGCATTTCACTATCCAGAATGTTACAATAGACCTCTGTGTTCATGCTACCATGGACAAACACCAGCGATCCTACTCCGAAGGCCATGAAACACAAGTCATCTGACGTACTGAATTACCTATCTTCACGGGTGCCCTATTACTTTTTGGTAGATAGTGTATTAAAGACGGACAGACAGACAGAGATCGTCTCATTATATATGATATTTCAAGCATCACAAGTGTTGTATACTTCTGTTCATATAAAATTATATTTTCTATTTGTGTTGAACTTATACATATGTTATACCTAGGCCTACATTTATAATGTATATGAATATAAACTGAGAAAACACAGGTGTGTTGGTAATACCTAGTAAGAAACAGCGTTCATTCAAAATATTGTTAAACTCAGAGCGCGAAAATTCGGTGCTCTGTCCCTTTTGTTTAAATTTGTAGACTTGTTTAAGCTTCTTTATTTTATGAAACGGAGGAATATTCTGGAAGTATAACTTTAGTAAGGCTTCAGAAAAGTTGTAAGTAACTGTGAATGTACTATGCAGGAAGTTCATGGTAAACTGAGAGCTTTACGAAGCCCTGCTTAACAACTATTTGTATGCAAATTGTGTTATCTTATCAAATTAAGTAATGAATCACTCTTGTAATCATGATAGTTTCTACTCACATGACAGTCGTATCACTTATGGAGTTTCAAGTATCCAAATAAGTAGATATTTATCGCAGAGATAATTAACTCTTTGTTTTCACTGTACTGCGTCTATCTCCAAAGTTTTCTTTCTTATTTGACTCATTATGTCCCCGTTCACTGAGCTAATAGGAATTGTGGTACTCCAATGCTGAACGCCTGAGATCACAAATATGTTATCCACCCACAAGAAAAGCAAGGCGCTGCAGTATTTTGTAAGATAGCTTCAAAGTTTTTCGCGACTTGCCACAAGTCTCTAAATGAGGAATTAAGTAGAAAAATACGCGTAGCGTGTGTATGCAACACGTGATGCATTTATTTTCTCTCTTGGCCGAAAAATCTAGAAAAAGTCATATAGCATATATGAGTAAATATCTTTATTTTACTGGGCTTGCTTATAGTTTCAAAACTCCGCAAAATAATTTCTTTAAATAAGCTATGTGCGAAACTCATACACGCGGATGTAAAGTGATCAATAGTTGATCGCTACACTTTACCTTCGCCATTTATATGTTGCGAATGTGGCGAACTTCAAGCCCACTCATCACTCTGGACACAGTGGTGGATGATTTAAGCATTCATCTTAAGGGGAAGGGGGGGTAGTTTTGTGGTGCAGTAAGCTTTGGAGGTAATAATTCTAATTACATTTCATCCAGTCGTAGATAAATTGTATTTGCCTGGTTACTTGTGTGTTGTTATCGGCAAAGACTTATTTATTATGTAAGGAAAAAAGTTTCTGAAATAAGGAAATCTTTTAGATGGAGTATAATTACCAACATTTTTAACGATTTTTTCTCATTCCTTGTAGTTATTAAAATGTTGTTATTAATAACTTCAATTGCAGTTCCAATCACAAATCACAGCGCAATACAATTCAAATAAAATAGGCATCAATACATAGAAACGGGAAACACTTTGCTGTGATTTTATTATGAACACTCTAAAAATTTCTCTCTGCACAGTATTCTAATTAACTGTATCGTAAAAACTATAAACCACAATGTAAGGAAAAAAATTAGTTTTTTTAACTTACTTTGCTAAAATTTTATCTCATTAATAATGTTGACCAATCTGATTACAAATACCTTATCATAATTTGCAATAAAAATATTGAGCACAAATACTGTCACTTAAAATTTACACAGGTAAACGACACAAAAAAATCTTATAAAAAGGGATGACTTTAAGACGTAAACAAACATTTCATAAATCTTACTTTCTACAGTTATATACTAATACAGCACATTGCAAGAACTTTTAAAATATTATCTTTGGACATCTTACGTTGTCACGCGAGTTTTGTCTGGTATTAATGTTATGCTGACAGCACATAAAAGTTATCTTGAAGTAATTCTGTGACTAGATATACATTCTTTGCCGTATTAGTAACAATTATCACATCTGCAAAAAAATGGACAATGAAGCTTAAAATACTCACGACTTTCTCTTACTAAATAGTAAATTTAAAATGACGAAATGAACATTGTTGTCAAATAAATGGTCAAATTAAGACATCTCTAAAAATAAGTGTATTTCTTTTTACTTATATATATATATATATATATATATATAATATATATATATATTATATATATATATATATATATATATATATATATACTGAGACCAAACTTAAAAATTCTTTTAGTTTTTTTTCCGTAACATCATTTCTTGGCATTCAAAAGGCAGCCACTTACGCTCTGTCAGACCACAAACGAGGATCTTCGACGAGTAGCACCTTGTGCAAAATGACTAACTAGCTTCTCTTTGTCTATCGAAATTTCCCTTATGTATGTGCATTAATGCAAGGCCATTGAGACGTTTCTGCCCACAGCGTGACCGGAGCCAAGTTTTAATTCTCTGCAAAGTGGAAAACTACGCTCGGGACTAGCAACACTCACAGGCAAGCAAGACAATATACTCAGAACATTTCTAATGTTAGGATACGTCACGCTGTCGCAATCCTCAACTGCTTCACTACAAAACTATGGAAGACGATCATTTTTCCCTTGCCGCCTTTTCCATTTAGCTGTTCCACAATAAAAACTCTGCTTTCAGGTGGTTTCGCAGATCGTTTTCATTTACCGCGAACAAGCTACAGTACCTATTTGCCAAGAATTTCATGTTTTCTTCTGCTTTGTCATCTCCACGGCCAGGTAAAAACACATTCAATCTATAAACGTTAAGGACTTTACTGGGGAAACCTGACTTTAGATCTTCGATTATAGTTTCTAGTACAGGTCTGAATACAGATTTTCTGAAGTATTCTTCAGCAGTAAATGCAGGAACATTGCAGCGTAATGTTTGCCTCTTGGTGGTATGAGGTACAGTGATCATTACACCTAATGCGTTTGCAGTTTACTCGGCTTAAAAAAAAAAAAAAACGGCTCTGAAGACCTCACCAACTCGAAGTTCGTTTCTTTTCTCGCTGAAATCACTAATTGCCTCTTCGATGATATCAAACGCAATTTTCCTGTCTAGCTCTTTCTTCTTGAGAAAGCGGCTCAGTGGAAGTGTTACCGATAAAACGTCACTGAGGCATATCATTGAAACGATAAAAGTTGGATCACTGACTGATAGCAACAGTGTCCTGACATTAGCAGCTGACTGTCGTTCTTTCCATTAAGAAACAATCTGCAATGCTTCTGTTATTCTGGGCAGCTGAGATTTAAATTGTAACACTCCATCATGACGTTCGACCCAACGAGTCTCACCCAGCTTAGTTAGCTGACCTCCAAGTGTTGATCCTAGAACAGCATTTCGTTTTGAAGATGCTGTAAAAAAAGGAAATTACTTGGCTCATTATTCCGGTTGTATTTCTAATACATTGAACAGTAGATGACTTGGATAGTGATAGATTCAGTGCATGATTGTAGCAGGGACATAATAATGGATAATGTTGATCAAAACTTAGGGGTTATTCATGTTTTTAATGTTATTGTTCCGTTTCATGTTGCATACTAGAATAAAAAACAAAATTCTAAATATTGGGGGCAAACATTTAATGATCGAGGCTATTTTAATAACCCATTGCTGGTACTGCCTACGGCCTCTCTTTAAAATTCAATAACCTGCAGTCTGTATTATTACCGGGGGAAGGAGTATAACGTATTGAACTAACTTAAAGTTCACCTACATATTTGTCACACAGCATGCATGGTTTACCCATCATTCGAACCCAAATTCATGCCTGTCCAAATGTATTACGTCGACCAGGCCGCTCTTTGTGTAGTAAGTTACGCGTTAACGTGCTGTGCTTTCCTTAAGCTGATGTCTACCTAAGTTGTAAAAATGTACCTTGGTTTTCCAGTAAGTTGGCGCCACAATGAAAAGATACATGAGAACCGACTTATTTCGTCAAACAAGAGATACGCCGATGTTGTTACAAAGTTATCAAGAGACTATATGTGATAAAACATCGTGAATATTTTACAAAACACAGAAGGTATTGTCGTTAAAATATTATATTCACGAACTATCGAAACTACTATTTGTATACCTATAAATAATAGTTACAGCTCCGTCAGAATGCGTTTTATTTCAAAACATATCTGTAACATTGACTATATGTGATAAAACATCGTGAATATTTTACAAAACACAGAAGGTATTGTCGTTAAAATATTATATTCACGAACTATCGAAACTACTATTTGTATACCTATAAATAATAGTTACAGCTCCGTCAGAATGCGTTTTATTTCAAAACATATCTGTAACATTGAGTGGTTTCTGCTTACGAGTAGCGTTCGGTGATATTTACATGATTGTATACAAATGTCGTTTCCTTCCTTGTGTTCTAAATTACGGTCATCTGAAAGTTCAAATGAATAAATAAATATTTATTTTGCGATACATTTTACACTTGACAACGCGGGAAGGAAATCTTATCGTAAGGAGATGCAAGACAATTTCTGATACATCTTTCAAGCTGACTTCACCCTGCTTTCGTTTTCCAAATTTCTGTCCATGTTTATATATATATATATATATATATATATATATATATATATATATATATATATATATATATATATATACACACACACACATACACACGTACTGTAAAAGAATGCGAAAATAATTTACATGTTAACTGTAAGTGGTGGCGACTGAGCAGAGCAGAGAGGTGGTTGCAATGTGTTATATAGGTATTGAGTTTAGTGCAAGAGTGTGCTAAGGGTATTATTTCTTATTTTTTCTAATTTTGATTTGTTTGCAGGGATGTCGGTGGTAGATGGGCGATTTTTATGTATATATATAACACATGAGAGAAATTCAGAGTCTTTAAAAGAGTTCTACATATGAATAAATTACACACATCGAATTGCAAATTTCAAACAATCACAACAACGTGAATAATAAGTGCAATTACGTGACTCTCCAGTATGGAATTTAATGTGACGTGATTTTACTACACTGAGCTGTATGCTAGCAATATAATTTACACGAGAGAGAAGTATAACGAACGAACACAATTACGTGAGTATGGAATTAACGATCTACAACTAAATGTCCCTATAAATTAAATGAACACTATAACAAAATATATATGACGCCTCTCGCACATACCTTACATGTCCGCCTACCTGTGAGACTGGCAAGGAGGACCTTTAGAAATGCAATCCACACGTAAAAAGAAATTAATTGATTAACACGCGTAATAAAATTGCACCTCTCCCAAAACACATCCATCCGGCTGCAAGGTTGCTGAAGGAATAACGTTAGTATATGATTTGTGAGGACTTATAAGCACGATTATATATGTAGAGCATGGCCGAAGTCTGTCTGTCTGGGAGGTCACTTGATGAATGAGTAGATGGTATGACGTGCACCTGCTTATATACATGTAGCATGGCCGGTGTCTTAAAGGCAACTGAGTTGAAACTACTGCAAAACTCTGAATACGATCTACAATTTAAAGCAGACACAATAGTGTACGTATATTCCAATAAGAACAATACATAAACATATACAAGAAAGTAATTAACGACAGAAAATCGTACCCCAAATAATTTGTTTTTAATAACTAACATGTGTCGAAGTGTAGAGCTTAATCCCACATCACTTTATATATAACGAGGGGATAAATGTACAAACATCCTCGAAGAGAAAATTATTTAAAAATTAACAGACATACTACAAATTTCCGTATAGTCTGGTAAATAGAGTTGTTAACACAAATGCGAGTTGAAAATGGTACAAAATTTCATATACGGAGTTCATATAGGTGATTTGAAAATCTTAAAAAACTTTCGCAATATTGACTTAACACATAAAAAAAAGTCTCCCAAAAAATGTTTTATATTAAAATGCATATATTATAAATGTTAATCGCAGCTACCACACTCCGAAGCCCGGTGTATATGAAAGAGCTATTGAGGAATACATATGTCTATTCCAAGCTTCTATTAGCAACTGAAGATGGCGGAAACCCTCGAGAAACCTCCACGTCGCCCTACTCAAGGCCAACCACCCATCCCCTCTCCGGAGCATGCTACTCTGTCATTGAGGTTACTCATTCCTCTGCCCTCGATTGTCAATTTTTTGCCACTGAGGCAAAATGATGACCACTGGATAGAGAGCTTCACATCGCCTCTGCTCGCCTGTAGGCATCCCCTATCCTTCACCCCTTGTGAGAGGGACGTACCTCAAGGTCAAGAACCCAGACCACCTCTCCCATCCCCTACTCCAGAAGCTGTCTTCGCCCGAAAAGTCAGCCTATTCTCTAATGCCATGCATCCCCAGCCTGGAATGCGTTTTTTTCGGATATCTCGAGAGCTGGCCTGTCCACACAGCGCTTCAATGCTGCCGATCCAAGGTCACGCAAGAGCCTGGCGTATTCCCAGCGAATTAAAAACCTTCACAACTCCTGCAGATGAAACTTTATATCCCTGAAATAAAGTTTCTTTAATCCCCGAGATAATCCCCAGATTTAACATTCCTGCAACAATTGTATATTTGAATCAAGGAAACTATAATTTGAAGGAAAAATAATCACCCAGAAATACAAGACATATTTGATTCACTCATAAACAAAAATGTTTTTTACAACTATTGAAACAAGTCATACATTTATTCGTCTAGCTGACAAAAACACGCATTTCACACGTAGTTTTTCCCAGTCCAAAATTTTTAGACAGTTCTATCATATAGGAAAATATAATATATTATCTCCAAAGTTTAACATTCTGTGTTAAGTAATAATTACTTCCAAATTTATTTGGGAAAGGCAATAGACTACAGCGACGTGTTTTTTTTTTACAAAAGATAAGGGGACTTGTCATTCTAAAACCTCGTGGACAATACCAGGTAACGGATAGCTGGGAATGAGTATGTGGGGAGAGAGCAAAATTTAGGTCTCGAGAGCCGATGAGGTGAGCATGGTGAGTATGGAGCAGCACCTGGCCAGGTCGCGTGCAGGGTGGGCCGGAGTTTTAGCCCACTTGTGGAGACGTGCGTGGTGCGGAGCAGGCGAGAGAATGAGAGAATGGTTCAGAAAGGCATAGCTGTCCATGTCGTGCACCACTATCGATACCTGACTCCTTCCATCTGCCCGACAACCTTCCCATCACGAGCAGATACTGGTGCTCGCCTCCGCACATGTGCAACAGTGGAAGAACTTCCCCCATCCCACCCACAAACTTCACTCAACGACGTGTGTTGCCTCCCTGTAGCTCGTGTCCACTATACAATTGACTGCATTCTGTGTACCTCACCTGTCTTTCACAAGTTTTGGTTGAGAAAATTCCACGAAAATTATATTTCAATTCCAGGAAATTACAACAACGAATTAAACAAATCACGTCCTAAATGTCTTTAAGCTGTAAAATTCCATGAAATTTTATCCCATTTCCAAAAAAAATGTAATATTTAAAGCAATTAAAGAACACGAGATACAAATAGGAACTTGAATTACAAATCGCAACTATTTATCATCCAAACATGATGAATTACAATACGTACCAAACACACCCAATTAACACCTAAATACGAATTTCCAATTAATCGATTCTATCACAGTTACCAATTGAATTACATATAAAATGTAATGGATTATCACCTTAAATGTGAATGATGTCACAATTAAAAGGATTTAATCACATTGGATTGTTAATACAATTAAACGATAATCCAATCAACAAAGGGGATTGATTTCACAATAAATTGTATATCCAATCCCCATTCAGTGGTTTATTAAATGAAAAAACACCACATTAAATATTATTTAAAACACTTTTTTTTAGTATTATAATTTTATAAATAATGTATTACAATCTTTTAAGATCTTGATTCTTAACCAATGAATCTTGTGCTTTTGAGAAACCCCTCCATTGAACCAAAGACATATCTTTTTTTCCTTTTAATGATTTTATCAACCAAATGTTTATTTGGAGAAGTGACTTTTTGCAATTCATGTTTGTAAAATCCTACTTTTATTGGTTATCTGTCATAGCTTTGTCTAATTGAAATAATTTTTAATATTTCAGAAAACCAATTCACCATACTTTTTTTTCTTAAAGATTCCTTTCTGCTTTGAGATAGGTATAAATTCCCCAACTTTGAACTTTGGTTATTTTTGTCGATGATTTTAACATTAGCATAAATAGTTTTCATTAAAGTATTATTCGTAAATTCTTTAGGGGCCTTCTTGATAGTTCTATGATATGTGGAATTATAAAATTTAACCATTTCAGGCAAAACGTCAACCCATTTGTAAGTCCTCGAAGTATAATGTTTATATATTAACTGCTTAATAGATTTTTTGTAACATTCCACAACACTGGCTTTAAGCTGCGAATATGTTTCGTAGTGATTAAAGTAGTATGGAAATGCCGATTTGAGCGCAACTGCAAAAAAGTGGCTCAAAAACTTGCGTTTGGGAGCAATCACAAAAAAGTGACTCAAAAAGTTGCGTTTGGTTGCATCTGCAAAAATACGCGTAAAAAGTTTCATTTGGGAACAGTTGCAAAAAAGTGACTCAAAAAGTTGCATTTGGGTGCATCTGCAAAAATGCGCATAAAAAGTTGCATTTGAGAGCAGTTGCAAAAAAAGTGGATTAAAAAGTGGCGTTTGAGCACAACCGCAAAAAAGTGACTCAAAAAGTTGCATTTGGTTAGATCATAGTCTTTCGAAAAAAAAGTTGCGCCAAACTTTGCATTTGAGTGCATCTACAAAAATACACATAAAAAGTTACGTTTGGGTGCAGTTGCAAAAAAGGGGGCTGAAAAAATTTGAATATGTAAAATATAAAATATTGTATACAATAAAGATGTATCAGTTGCTAAATGTATTAAATGGAACCAAACAATTTAAGAAACTTTCCGAACTTACAATTGGACAGTCATATCCCATAAACCATGCTTAAATAAATGATACACGGTATGGATAGAAAGTGGTAATTACTTCTGGAAATTTTAAAGTAATCTTACCAGACAGATATGTTCAGATTTTGTGCAAAAGTTTTAAATGATGTTAATTGTGGAGGTATAAGTTTTGCATATGATGGAATGGTGGATTGTGGTGGTAAACAAATGCATTCTATTCGGTTTTTTAAAGAGTAAAAGATCGTCGTCGTATAATTAGACATCAGTTGATTTTTATTTGTGTCCATATCTCTATAAAGTTTTAATGGTTATCCAATCATTAAAACACAATTATCGCTCTGACGTCGGTAATGTGCTACAACATAGTCTAATTAAAAATTTAGATACACATCTCCAAATTCGACATATTAAAGTAGCTGAAACATTGAATTATTTTTCTAAATCTTTCATTGCACTTTCTATAGATATATGATTCATCTTTATCATACGAAACTTTAATAGTTTAAACACTATTAAAACTATTATATATAGAATATGACTACATCCAACCCATAAAATATCTATGGTTTTATCTCTAATACCGCTGTTCTTTCAGACAAATCAAAATTAATTAACTTACCTTTTTCATCCTTAATTTCAACTATTATTTCATTAACTTGATATGTTTGCACTGTAAAAAATAATTGATAAGCTGGTTCGTAATAAATAGTGTCGCCGAATCCAAATGTTGTTCTTGGTTTAAAAGTGATAATTATATTAGTTTATATTCATCATGTTTTAATATACCATTTACTATATTACAGTGTATATTTATGTTTCAAAAAGAGCAAATTTTGGAATTGTATCGCCATAATGATCCGCATTTGCTTTCATTGTTTTATTTTCTACAAAACCCAAAAATTTTTTCCTATTGAACCCCGTTTCCCAAATTCTAATTTAAGTGTACATTTTACTTTCACTCTGTTTGTTATTTTATCCAGCTCGAAAGATATATAATTTTCTTTCCCATCCATTGAATCTACACTAAATAAAAAAAATTGCTTTCATAGTTTTTTCAAGATCTTTTAAGCTATATTGGCCAACTGGAATATCAATTGCTGATTCCATATCATTCTGGCCCACAAAATATAGCTTATTTTTCCCAGAGATAATGTTATGTATTTGATAAGTAGTATAGAACTGAACTAAAGCCAATGAGTGCCCCTCTATCTCTCTATCTCTAAAGGGTAATGTAGTCTTTCTTCCAACACTGATTTGTTATCTGTTAGTTTGAATACTTCACTCATTTATTATATTATTTAAAAAAATCTGTTAATAAATGAGCAAGAAAAACATGAAACATGTAGACTGGGATATTAAAATAAGAATACCGGACAAGACTGTTTCGACAAAACGTCATGGAGAACTATTACCTAATAATATTAGATGTTTGATAGTGGGTCCTAGTAACTGTGGAAAAACTACACTTATGATAGATAATTTTATATATGCCCAGGTATGGTTGGACTTTGGTACTCTCTACGTGTGTTCAAAAAGTCTGGACCAATCAAAATATATCAATTTAAAGAAAGATAAAATTGTAGCATCAAAATTATTTAATGAACCAATAGCATACTTCTTTCCATCAAATGAAGAAATGGCTGATGTAAATGAATGTCATGAAGAGTGTCTGTAGTTGTTTTCGATGATATCATACGTGAAAATCAAAATATGGTAAGGGATTACTTTACTCGTGGTAGACACAAAGATATTGATTGTTTCTATTTAGCCCAGACATACTCAAAAGTACCTAAGCAGCTTATAAGAGACAATGCT
Source organism: Dryococelus australis (assembly GCA_029891345.1). Classification (NCBI taxonomy): domain Eukaryota; kingdom Metazoa; phylum Arthropoda; class Insecta; order Phasmatodea; family Phasmatidae; genus Dryococelus; species Dryococelus australis. Next base: position 11,114,210 of record CM057005.1, on the reverse strand, counting down.
AATTTTCTTTGCATATTCAGACAAGACGATACAAATCTTAGACATATTCATACGGTGTTTTTGTTGGTGGTGATATGTCGTTTGAGAAATTTAGGGCGACATGTTCAAAATGTTGGAATAATGAATATGGTTTTATTACAATAGATATGACTCGTAAGTTAAATAATGGTAAGTACCATGACAAAATTAAAGACTGTTTAAATTCTTAGATTATAAGTAAGTTTTGTTTTTAATGGAAGTGTTTCCATTAAAAACTAACATAACCTGATCTTTTTAAATGTATTCATATATCATAACTATTTCAATAAACATAATTGTATCTTCAGGTACATTGTAGGCTTTGGTATTTTAAAATATGTCATATCATCAGGATATACTTCAAAAGGACTATACATGTCAATTTTTTTTCTGTTGATGGTATAAGTAGATAACATATTTATATTTTTCTGATTTATTATTATTTAAACTATAGTTCAATCTCTCATAAAAATATTCTATTCGATTATAAAAGTAAAATACTTTTTCTTTTGAACTGTATTTTCCAACTAAACAAATAATGTTAATTCTGTTTTCCTGATAATACTCTAAACTGATTGCATCCATCGGTGCAATGGCATCTCCCACATGTCTTAGTCTTTTTTGTTCAAAATCCATATTATTATCTATTTCCAAGTAGGTAAGATAGGGTTTTATCCAATGATCTTTTATTTCTTATCAGTGAACTGTGTGTTGGAAACAAAATCATTAGGACTGATATTCTCATCATTGTCCATGCGTTCTTTAATTTGATCTTCAATCCAAGCTCTCATTAATGCATTTCCACATATATCCATTCTTTATTAATAGTGAAATAATATTTCGAAATTTAAAATTATGTGAAAAGTGATTTAGCACAATTACACACAAAGGACCACAAGTTACTTAATTGAAAATTTGAATTCTATCATCGTTAAAAACTATTACTTCCGAGATATGCTATTAATTTTTGGGGTAGATTTCCACCAAATGAATCAAAATAATATTTGTTGTTTGCCTTTTTCCAATAGAATACCCAGTCTGTACCAGAGTTTGTTGAAACATCTTGATAAACAATCCCACATTCATTATCGAGTGGCGTGTTAAGTAGCTCATTGATCATAAATACACCCCAAAAATTTTTTATGTTTAATTTTTTAACCGTTTTATCAATATCAAAGTTACTGAGTAGAGTTACTTTTTTTAACATTCTTACCCCACTTAACTTTCTTCAATCCCTTGCCGTATTCCTCCATAGCTAAATTATGTCTGTGTTGTTCTTCCAATTCTTGGTTTTTCTTCTTAGCATTAATTACTGATGTAGCGATAGATGATACACCACCAGCTAACGCTCCTAGAGCTCCCAATGCTGCGAACATTAAGGGTAAAAATCCACCCTTGTGAACTGTCAAACCATTTACAGTTTTCTTTTCATTGGACATTTTCTTAAGTTGTGGAACTGAAATTTTGATAGCCTCCTTTAATTTCTTGTTTTTATGATTCAGTTAGTCTTTTGTTAGGAAAGAATCAATATTCAAACCCTTCAACTCCTCGTAAGGAACTTGAAATACAATGTTTTTTACTTTCATTTATTATAACAAATTTTTTTCATTTTATTTGATTTCCCCAGCCAAGCTTACATTTAATATGCATCGCAGATCAAGTAACACCAGCCCACAATCTCTCATTTAGATCAGCATCTGAACTTAACAATATTTTGAACGCTTTCTCTTCAAGTTCTTTGTCAGCTAAATGTCTTTCAGCTAGATCTTTATGATTCTGTGATGCTCCGACTCCCAAAAAGTATGTGGTATTGTGTTTAACATTCTTATCAGATATGGTATACCTTTTGGATTATTCACAACAAAGTCACAAAACTTGCTATTAGTCATATTCATTATTCCGACTTTTTCATTGTAATAGTTATCATTTCCAGCATTCTCTTCGCCATAAATAACGAGAAGTCGATCAATAAGCATCCTAACATCATCCATTCATATGTATTCTTTGGGATAGTCTAGGTGAGGGACGTTTCTTTTGATCGAATAGTAAATTGGTTTAACAATAATTTTCCATTTATTCCCTTTACTCGATTTTGGCGTTCCCAAATTTGGATCATTGTTTTGAAAAACTGCATTTGTATATGCTAGGATACAACTGTAGTGTTCATAGTCGGCTGCAGTGTAGTAACTTTCTGTTACTTTCTTACTAGTTAGTAATTTCATCAAACCATCAGTTCCAGTGTATGTTCGGCCTTTTACAGTAAATTTGTCGTTGTTGAATGTTACTTCGCTATCACCAATATACAATCTACCTTTATCAGCCTTTAGTCCAAAAACAATCTTTGCAGTCAATTAAGAAATCGGCCACTTTCTTATCAATAAATGTTGTTTTGTAGTTAGTTAACTGTGAGATATCAATTTTCAAATGTCCCAATGCTTCGTCATAGCATTAATTGTCATCGTCAATGCGTTTAACACCATTGTCATAGTGTTCATCGATTCGCCAATACGTTTAACACCATCGTCATAACATTCATCGATTCGTTTAATACCATCGTCATAGTGTTCATCAGTGACTGTTTTGCCAAACAGTTATCTTTCAAAAGATCTTTCTGTTGGTGTCTGTGGATAATCTAAATTCTTAACAGCAAATGGAACAAGTTCTATTATTAAGTTCTGTCTTTCATTTGATACGTGTCCAATTTTTTGTCCCAAATCTTCTATCGCATCTATCAAAAGTAGTTTGTGTTTTTTATTTTTATTATATTCATCTTTGCAAAATTTTCTTAACTTTTAAACTTTTCAATTAGCTGTCTTCTTCTCTCTATATTCTTCTCTACATTGTTTACAATTTTTTGTTGATTCATTTATTATATAAATAAATAAAATGAACAATGATAACTTAAATGTATACTGTCTCAAATGTATGGAAAATACACTAAGTTCATATAAACTTTCAAATAATAACAAAGTAAGAATTGAATGTGTTTTGTAGATGCTGTGCTACCAATAACTCGATATTCACTGGTGGGGGTATAAAAAACGATATTGTAAATGATATTCATAGACCAATGCGAAAAAACTTTCCCAGAAGAAATGTTCTATCTTTTGGTATCGATGATCTTTGGTAAGGTGATTTAGTTGAGATGAATTCTGGATCTTTGAAAGGTATACACAGAATTAACAAAGGATTTTAATATATGTTAACCATAACAAATGTTTTTTTTTTTCAAATAAGCCTGAGAAATACCAATCAAAGAAAAAAATGGTGAAAATGTTACATTAGGAATTAAATCTGTTTTGAATGATTGCAAAACCCATGCATTTACAAACAGACAAAGGGAAAGAATTTTACAATAAATCATTTAAGGCATTATTGGCCAATAACAACATAAGACACTATTCAACATACAGTGAAAATAAAGCTAGTGTTGCAGAAAGATTTAATAGAAAATTGAAGGAGAAAATGTGGAAGATATTTACTATGCAAGGAAACTATAAATGGGCAGCTCTATTACGTAAATCAATAAGTGAATACAATAACACTGTTCACAGTACAATCGGAATGAAACCCACCAATGTAAATGCAAAGAATGGAAGTTCTATTCTAGTCAACATGTATGGAGGAGAAAGAAAAATGGCTAAACCAAAGTTTGCAATAGGAATAAAAGATAAAGTATGTATAAGTAAAAGTAAAAATTTGTTTGAAATAGGATATACACCAAATTGGTCCACTGAAGTATTTGAGGTGTGTGAAGTATTGCACACAAACCCCATGATATATAGAATAAAAGATTTTAAAAATGAACTTATTAAAGGTGTTTTTATGAGCCAGAGCTGCTTAAGACTAGACATGATAAAGATTACTTAGTGGAAAAAGTTTTGCGAAGAAAAGGAAATAAACTGCTAATTAAATGGTTAGGTTTTGATAGTAGTCATAATTATTGGGTTGATAAGAAAAGTGTAGTTGTTTAAGATTTTTTTTCTATATAATAATTGGATCAACAAAAATTTGTAAGTTATGAGCGTCAGTCGTTTCCACCAAATGATCAAACAAAAAATAATTTGAATGAATACAACAAGTGCATTGAGTTTGATATTCCTATTGGTGACGCATTTTCACATCCGAATGAAGTTTATGTATACCAAAAGTATAAGATAACTAAAAGAGATACAAATGCAGATTATGAAAAAACTTCATCTATTGATCTTTGTGAGAATTTCTTTCCATTCAAGTTCTCAAGAATAGAGATTTCTAAACATGGTTGTATAATCGAAAGTATTGACATACCTGGCATCACTTCAACAATGATGCATACATTACTAGGTTCGAAATCAGAATCAGCATACTTCCAAAGGTCGGGGATAGAACTAGGTAAATATGTTAGGAAAGATAAGCATAACGAAATTCCCTATCCATTAAGATATGTGTTTGGGTTTATGATAGATTGTAATAAAATATTCTGGAAAGGTGGGTACAATATCACGTTCATTCGAAATTCTAATTATCATTCTTCTTTTTACAGAAGACCTCCAATGAAAGCAGATGGATCTGATGATCAAGATAATAGACCAGATGCTGCTAAAATTGTTATTGAGAAAATGGAAATTCTGTTTCCAATTGTTGAATACGATCCTATTTATGGAGACGAAATTTAAGGAAAATTATACAAACACCCCAAAATTCTAATTTGTTTTAATTATTGGCAATGTCTTGAAAAACCAGTACCTACTAATGCAAACTCATTTCAGTTTGATATAAAAGATCAGTTCAATTCAATCCAATTCGATATGCCAGACTTTGTCATTGTTGGTTTTCAGCAAAACAGAAAAGAATATCCTGGGCAATTCACACACAGTACATTGTTTGACTCTTGTTTTGTCAAAAATATTTCTATTGAAAATGGACGGAATGAAATGTTTCCCAAAGAGAATTGGAATTTAAACACTGATGATAAAATTCTCGATAAAATGTATATTTCTTACACTGATTTTTAGAAATCCAAAGACTAAACTAGATACCCCTTATTGTAATGGTGAACTGCCCTTCAACTCTGGGTCTTTTATTGGGAGCAGACCATTGTATGTTATTGATTGTTCTTACAGAAAAACCTCTATTGTAAAAGATCGAACTAATCTGAAAGTTACAGTTGATTTTAATATACTAATATCAGCTACGACTATTTGTAATGTGGTACTAGTAAGCCAAAGAAACCTAATTTATAATGTTAAAAGTGAAAGAATCGCCGAAGTCCTATAGTGCGCAAACATGTATGGTTATTAGTTTTTAATGGATGCTTATCCATTAAAAACATTTACTGTTATATAATATTTCATATTATCCCTTTTTTTCAATTTTGTACTGTCCCCATGGTAGTATATTAATACCAATTTTTAAGAATAAATCTTTTATCATCTTCGAAACTTAATACTTTTTTTCTCAACTCAATATATAGAGTTCATGTTTCTTACTTTTAATAAGATTCATACTTTTGTACAACATTTTTTTTTACCAAACAAACACTTTTTGTAGTCACCAAAACTAATCCCATTTCTGACTACAGTGTTTTTCACACTCTTTGCTCTTTTCTTTACACCACCTTCCACATTTATTGCATACATTTTCGATTTCAATTCAATACATTCTTCCATTATTTTTCCATTACATTCATCTTTCATTTTGCCAATATTCTTTTTGTTAACTAATGGTATACCATATGGATTATCTTTTTTATAGTCAGAAGTATCAAAATGGTCGACCATTTCTTTCATGTCACTGTAGACATCTAGTGTTTTTATATAATAGATGTATGAGTCAGTATCTTGGTAGCACAGTTCAATATTTTTCCCATACTTTGGTTTCATTATATTGTAGTGAAAAAAGTACATTAAGACTTTCGATAGATCAAGTATACTCATTCCAGCTTAAATGGGTTTGTTAAAGCATAGTTTTGTTTTAATCATATGAACTGCAACCAAAGAGTTAGTAAATATATTTCTATCTTTAAAGTTTGATTTAGCCACTAGTTTATCCATTTGCTTAGAACTTGTGCACAACCGTATATCCACTCTGTTACTAGTATTTTCTATTGTTTTTCCAAATACAGAATTGTTCATTAATTTGTAGAAATCTTTTCCAAAGTCATTTGTAGACTTTGTTCGCATATTTGTGTTTATATAAATATAGGACTTAGGCCAATCTGATTGATCAAACTCCAGAACTCTATGGATCTTTTTCAACTTCATTCCGAGAGATAGACTTTGTTTAAGATTTACATAGTGTAATACTTTTTTTTCTTTATCATCCAGATTAGTTAATAGTTTGGGATTTTTTGAACCTTCTGGTATTTTATTCTCTGGTGCCAATGGCAGATCTTTGTGGAGATCATGTAGTTAATGTGGTTATTCCAAATCAGCTTCCAATATATAACCTTTGCTAGAATCATCTTATATTTTTGTTACATCTATATTTGTATTTCTCGACTTAAACCCACCATAGGGTAAATATTGGCTCATAGCCCATCCATATAAGTTATTGGTGTCCATATATGTAAGATAAAAGATTTCCTTTGTACTATCATAATCATTCATATGTTTATTATTTGCATTAGCATATCGCTTAAAACACTGTGAAATTCCACCACGAACACCTTTTTCTATCATCAAAAACATATCGTAATTTGTAAATAATTATAGTTCTATTTTAGTATGTTTGAGCATAGCATCCCACGCTAACCCTGGGGCTGTGTAATACCATGCTGGATCTAGCTTATGTGTTTTCAGACATACATTTCTAAAAGTTTCCATTATATCAGACAATATCAATACATCAGATTTGTTATAGGGTTCTGTGTACTCTCTTAGAGATTTTATGTTGAATTTTTCCTACGCCTTTCTCGCAAATTCGTAATTTTCGCCTGTAATGTCACATTTATTGAGTTTGTTGTAAAATGCATCTTTGGATGGAAGTGATGTCTCACAAAATTTTTCAGCTCTATCCGTGTAGTCATATGGATGAACACCATTTCTTGTAACAAAGTCAATAAGTTCATTGAAAAAATGCTTACATGTTTCTCGGAATTGTCTTCTGGAAAGGTTGCTAGAGAGTTTATTGATACTACTAGCCATAAATTTAAATGAGTCAATAAATCTAAGATTTACACTTTCACATACATGTTTGTAAAAGAAATATATTTTTCTATGTTGTTGGGAATTAGATCAATTTTATTTTCATCGATGCCAAGATCTCTTATGAATAAATGTGTGTCATAACCAGATAGATTGCGTGTAAACACTGGGACAAAACGATAAGTTACAATCTCTGTGCGCAGCTCCCCTAGAGTTCCCCATAAGATGACCATGATCTCTCACAGAATCACCATTCAAAGACTTTTCACATATATGACAATGGATAGCTATATCATATACAATTTATTCGTTCTGAGTTAGTGGAAGCATTGGTTTTTCATTTGTGTATATATCACCAGTAGACTTCGCTTCTTTCATTTGCATTTTAACGAATACACTAGATACATAAGATCCTTCTGGTAGTTTATAGTATCCATGTTCGTATTTTGCATAGTAACAGAAGCTAACAGGCTTGTGTTTTTGGTATGGTTTCGTGTAGCATTCGTCGGGGTTTGTTTGGCAAGTTTCAATTTTAGTCAACAAAAATTCAAAATCAGCATATATCACAAACGGAACTCTCAAAGAATGATTTTTGTTTTTAAATCTTAATATGTCATCTTTTCCTTTAAATGGTAGTTCAACTCTAACACCATCGTGATCCCGGCACTCTTGTTCGTGATATTTTATCTTACTTACTGGGATAAATGTTGCAAACATCAAACGCATATATATATATATATATATATATATATATATATATATATATATATATATATATATATAGTGACCATTATTTGTTACTTGTGATGCGATATGTCTCGAAAGACTTTTTATCCAGCAGTAGTGGTCGTTCTTTTCGTCTTTGATATAGAGTAGGTTAATGTGCTTATCCGTCTTATTTTCTGTTGTTTTTAATGGGGAGATTATATATTTCTTAATGCCATCTTTTTCTTCGTATGCATATACATTAATGAAATTTCACTTCTTTTCTCAAAGGTTGTATGCTATCCAATTTCATTGGAAATTCCAAACCCTTAAGTGCATCATCAAACTCATGTTCGTAAGCTATGTATTTATTCACTCTTTTTTTTTTGTTTCTTTGTACTTGATGCAATGCATGATAGAACAGACCACATAAAACATTTTTGATCAATGTTCTTAAGATTAATTACTGCCTGCTTAGCTTTGATTTTTTCTGGGTGATCAACATAAGAACTGCCCTTGAATGATACATATTTATTTATTCGCACTTATAGTTTAAATATTCTGTCGAGTACCCACTGAGATCCCTTTACTTCGAAAGCCTCCATCCCAGCTATGATTTTCGATATGTTGTTGGCATAATATTCTTCCAGATTAGTCGATTTCAGTATAATTTCGTTCTTTGTTTTAAAGGAGCTTTCTACATATTCAATATTCTCACCAATTATTCTTTTGTACTCAGTGAAGAGTTTCATGTACACTTTGAGTGATTTTAAATGTTTATTAATTAGTTCCATTACAGTTTCTTTTACATCATTTAGGAAATGATTTGGGTCTTTGTATGCATTCACATTCTTTACAGCATAAGTCTTGATCCTACTTTGAAATGCTGTTTCGATTTCTTTTACACTGAATCTGGGTGTGATGAATTTTACTTCTCAAGTGACTTCTTATGAGAGATGGTTTGTTAAAAGTGTTAACAAGTTTCACACTTGACATACTTCTCTTGAGATTTCTTCTTCTTTCTTTCTGCAAAAACATCTTTCTTAAATTTATATTCTTTCCAAACATTACCAGTTGCATTAGCCTTTTTCATTGCCAAGGTCGTCATCATATTAGACATCAGTTGATTTTTATTTGCGCCCATTTATTATACACAATATTTTATTTTTTACGTATTCAATTTTTTTGAGCCACTTTTTTTTTTGCAACTGCGCCCAAATGCAACTTTTTACACGTATTTTTGTAGATGCACTCAAATGCAAAGTTTAACGCAACTTATTTTCTGAAGACTACGATCTAACCAAATACACCTTTTTGAGTCACTTTTTTTGCAGTTGTGCTCAAATGCAACTTTTTGAGTCACTTTTTTGCAATTGCTCCCAAACGCAACTTTTTGAGCCATTTTTTTTGCCGTTGCGCTCAAATCGGCATTTCTATACTATTGATTAATACCATATTCGGTCATTAGTTTCTGGGACGGTGCAGGAAAAATTTCAGGTCATCTCTCCGTTTGGAACAAATTGGCTGTTCTATCTTTCAAAACGATCTTCATTGCATTACTAACCTGTTTCCCAATTTTGTTTTTCAAATGTATACCCCAACCATACTTCGAATAAACGTCTATTACGGTTTAAATATATTTGTATTCCTTACTGTATGCGGAAAGCAATGTCATTTCACACAAATCGGCTTGAAATAGATCATTTAAACCATGAGTTATAACTCTTCTTTTAGGACATCTTATCCTTGCAGGAGCGTGAAGCTCTTGAGCAATCTTACTAAACTGCTTTAGTAATATAACCATCTTCTTTCATCTCTTAAATAATAGAAACAATTTTGTTTGTACGTGAATTATTCCCAAACTCTCTGGAAGCGTTGAGAAGTTCTAATTTGAGCCCAATTCATTAGGATTATTCCAATATATAGGCGAAAAGTGGTTGTCAATTTTATCTTTATATATTCCACTTCCAACTATATATCCTAGTAAATGTATTTTCGGGTGATTTTCATTTCCTGAACGAATTATAGCATTCGTTCGACGAACAAGTTCTTTATATTTTTTTACATCAGTATCAGAATAACCATTTGAAAAAATTTTAAACAATAATTCAAACAACCCTTGACTCACATCAGTTATCTAATCGCTTATTTTAATTTTATTGTCAGGAAAACGTAATTACCAAATCTCCCAGGAACCAGACATTATCATGTCGATAAACACCACGTGTAGACGAAGATTGTTTAGAAGCTAAATAACATTGTGTTAAATGAGAAAGGGGTTGCTTTTTATTCGTATTTGTTAAAGGTTCTTCTTCCATTTTAATTTCGAAAGCTGTTGCATTATGTTTATTCAGCACATAAGGCAATTTATCCATTCTACTCATAACAGGTTTAAATATTCATTTTTATGGAACGGGATGTTTTACATCCCATTCCATACGAGCTCGTTTGGCTTGTAAATATTTTTCCTTTACAGCAGATATAACTTCATGTAATTCCGAAGCAGAGGTCGTGTTTCAAGTAGTTTTTTAATTGTAGCGCTTACCACTTAAATAATTATAGCTCTTAAATTTGTTGTATAAATTCTATGTTTGTCATGTCGTTAAAATCCTTACTAAATCCATTTAAACGTCCTTCTATTCTAAATTCATTACTCTACAAATCAATGCTAACATTGATTAAAATGTTTGCAATTACACTCGCGTTTTATAAACGTTATCATTAAAATCAGCTAACTTTATTAATTTCTCTTGAATATCGTTCAATTACGATTTAAACACAATTTGCATAATAGTATTTAAGTTTTCCACGTAACGTTTATTTCCCGCATCACTATCTTTCACACCCATACCCATATTACGCAATATATGTCCGTTCAAATCACAATTCCTATCGCGATTTTGGTTAAACAGCTATTGTAATTATGTGTTTTACATCGCTATGTCCAAACTTTGAAATACTCATTGTTCATCGCCTGGAAGTAAAAAACTGTCAAAACCAGACATTTATGTGCCTTTATATAGGGAAAGTGTTGGTATAATCACAAAAAAAAAAAAAAAAACATATTTTCTTTCCAACAGTAAAAACACACATCATTAAATTTTGTAAATGTCATATAGCCTTAAACATGATCATTGTAAATATGTTGCAGAATCATATTATTCATTTGAAACACAATTACCATATTTGCATTATCGCGTAAATTATGTTTTGGAATACGTGCGTAATTTTGCAATACATATAAACAATCAACGTTTGAATGTCGACCAAAACTGAAATATTGCTGTATTTCACCCTGGGGTGCGTGAGGCTCTGTGTTCGCATCCCGGGTAAGGCATGGGTGCTAATTTAAGTTGGGTTATAAGTTAGTCTGTAAGCCGTCCCCTGCTGAGCTTTCAAGCATAAAACCAGGGGACGTCAAAGAGCCCTTAAAAAAAATAACTGGAATTCAATTGACTGAATCACTGCAGCGTTAATAATTTCACCACTCCCTCCTCCTTTCATACCTTCACCACAGGAAATTATTTATACTCCTATAACATCACCAATATCATCGCCACAAAAGCCTATTGTTCTGCTAAAGAAACGAAAATTCAGCTTATCTCTTAACTCCAAATGTATATTTTAATGAAAATTAAATTTCAAATTTACAGTGATGTTATCTGATGCACCATAATTTAATAATTTTTTTTTCAATTTTACAATTGTAAGTATATTCTAATGTCATATGGTTTTATAGTTTTCGGTAATATTATGTGTAATTTAAAAAAAATGAATTTTATTATTTTTCACCAGTAATAGGCTGAGAAGTTTTTTGCAGTTTTAATGATTGAAAGTTTAAGGTTGTGACTATTTTAGAGACCCATAATTCAATTTTGTAAAAAATTTTACGATTCCAAAGACTTATTTTACAATTTCAAAGAGCAATCATTCAATTAGAAAAAAAGTTTTACTATTTTAAAACTTGTTTTGTAATTACAAAGATCAATAATTCAATTTGATAAGAAGATTTAAGATTCTAAATACTTGTTTACAATTCCAATGACCAATCGTTCAATTTGATAAAAAATGTTACATTTCCAAAGACTTTTTTACGGTTCTAAAGACATGTTTTACAATTTTAAGGACACATTATTCAATTTTATAACAATTCCTTTCAAGGCTTAACGATGTTGTTAAAATTTAACGAAATTAATTTTAATGTTTAATGATTTTATGAAAAATTTAATGATTTATCACGTAGAATGTTGGAAAGTTTTAATAAACTTTATGATTTCAATCATAAAATGATTAATGATTTTCTGTTGTAACATAGTCTGTTGTGATAATCTTTTTGCAGTTTTATGACTTAAGATGGTGTTTTTGGTGGTTAAAGAGTGTGTATGGCTTTCACGCGTAATGGTAAAAATAATTTATGGTTTTCTGTCGTAACGTACTCTGTTGTGATAAGTTTTTTTCCCAGTTTTATGATGTAAAATGGTGTTTTTGGTTAAATAGCTAGTATGGCTTTCACACATAAAGGTAAAAATGATTCATGATTTTCTGTTGTAAAATGTTTAAAGTTGTACGATATTAACTTGTTTGACATAATTTTGTAAATAATTTTTGTTTTACGAATGTTAACTAAGTTACATTCTAAGAATATTTTCGAAAAAAAAAAAAAGAAGAAAGAAAGAAAATTGATTTGAATTTTTATGTTACAAATTAAATGTTGTGACTTGTTTTATTAGCTTGAAAATTTTCCCCATTTCATTATCTAATAAAATGTGTTTATTACTAAACAAAAAATGTTGGTAATAATTAAAATATTGGTGAGTATCAGTGTTGCTTTTAATTCAAAGCCAGATAACAACTTATTTGATTGTTTGCTCACTTGAAAAGGAAGGAAAAAAATATTATACATTAATAACTATAATTTCAATTAAAATGTAATAAAACAAACACAGTCGTAAGAGTTGAGGAGAACTTCAAAAAATTACAGAGAGAATCGAAAACATTGGAATGAATTTTTGAAATGGAGGGAACACACTTGAATATCTCGAGAAAATTTACTGGTCTGTTAACCAAGAACTCTACGGAATTTAACAAAACCGAAAGTTATACACACAAAAACCTTTTCAGGGGGCAGGTAGAATGAGCCCAGGGTGTCACACCACAATGCTTCTCCACTGCTACACAACTGGGAGAGTTCAGTAAACTTTAAAAATAAATTTTATATTTTTTCTCACAGCACCAATATTACAACGGTTGCATTTGAAGAATCAACACAAAGACACTTTCTGGTAAAAACACAGTCATACTTTACACAAAAATCAGAACACTTCTTAAAAAAAAAATTATTATTCTTCCTTATATAGTAAAACAGATTCAAAATGACTGCCATTTTCCTTGAAATTTACGTTAATTTAACCTTTTAGGAAAACCAGTTGAAATGTAGGGAAATTTGACCGACTTCAACTCCGATAGCACCTATTACTAGCTGGATGCGTCTTATTTCAGTAATATCATGTTGGAAATTTTGTTTTCTAAGGAAAACAAGTTAAAATATATACACATTTCATGGTAGAAATTCAGAAGTGGGAGAACTACATGTAAAATATGCACAAAGATTAAAAAACACATTGAATATGTATGCACATGTTGTGTCTTGCATCGAACTTAAATAAAGATATGTGTATGTCATTACTTTAAAAAAATACTTCTTATAGTTTGCTTGGTATGAAAATTAATCATTGATGAGTTATAAGTTGTTGGAAAATGGGAATAAAGTTTAAAATATCCTGTAAGAATGTTGGAAAGGAGTAAAGATTGCTGGAAAATGGGGAAAAAAGTTTAGTGAAAAGAAGTTTATATTTTTAATCGAATTTATTGTGTGTTAAAAACATTTGAAACGTATTTCTAAGTGATGAGGAAAGTAAAGTTTTATCAGTGGTATTTGTGAAATTTTATTTAACCTCTTGCACCTCGAAAAAAAAAATGGGGAAACTTGAGTGTCTGAGCGAAAATAATATTTGGTGGAGGAGAGGGGAAATAGCCCAGGTCAGTTAAAAATCCTCTGCTGCCCCTTAGGAAAGTGTCGATTCGGCGTTTAAGCAACCTCCGTTCCTTGCCAAGGAAATTCTCATGTCGCAGACCAAGTAACCCAGGGGACCAGGATTCGGGGGGATCGGGCCTATGTGGACAGAGTACACACCCAAAAAATGCTTTCTGATCTTGAAGGAGGGCATCGGCAGATTTTGTGAAGCACGGCATTGGAAGGGACAGTTCTTGGCTTGTGTAGGCGGATGGGTGTTTGCCGCTACACAGGTTTTTGCGGTGTTGGATAGATACCAGGGTGTGTGTGTGTGTTCCGGAGCTTTGAAGAGGGCGAAAGCGAACTCTGTGTTGGAGGGCCGGAGGGTAGGGTATGCCTACAAGGCCAGCAGGGTTGATGTGAAACTCTCTAGTCAGTTTTCGCCATCTTGCCTCAGTGGCAAAAGATTGACAATCAGGGAACATGGGTGAATGACCCCAGCACATCGTTCTGGCGAGGTGTGGTGGTGGGAGGTGGGGATGGGATTGCAGGAAGCTCGGGAGCGATGTGGCCATATCTAGCCACTTGTCGCAATCTTGCCTCAGTGGCAAAAAATTGACAATCGAGGGCAGAGGGATCAGAAACCACAACGACAAAGTAGCGTGCTCTGGCGAGGGAAGGGGTGGTTGGCCTTGGGCAAAGCGACACAGAGGTTTCTCGAAGGATTCTGCCATCTTCAGTTGCTCATAGAAGCTTGGACTAGACAGATTTATGCATCAATAGCTCTTTCATATACACTGGGCTTCGGAGTGCAGTAGCCACGATTAATGTTTTATAATATATGCATTTTAATATAAAACTATTTTATCGGAAACTTTTCTTCATGTGTTAAGTCAATATTACGAAAGTTTGTTAAGATTTGGAAATCACGTTTATGAGCTTGATATACGAAACTTCATACAATTTTCAATCCACAGTTGTGTTAACAAGTACATTCAATTTACCAGATTTTACAAAAATTTGTAGTAAGTCTGTTATTTTTTAAATAATTTTCTCTTCGAGGATGTTTGTGCATCCCCCCCCCCCTGTTATATATAAAGTGATGTGGGATTAAGCTCTACACTTCGACGCATAAGCTCTACACTTCGACGCAAGTTGGTTATTTAGAAACAAATTATTTGGGGTACGATTTTCTGTCGTTAATTACTTTCTTGTATATGTTTATGTATTGTTCTTATTGGAATATACGTACACTATTGTGTCTGCTTTAAATTGTAGATCGTATTCAGAGTTTTGCCGTAGTTTCAACTTAGTTACCTTTGAGACACCGGCCGTGCTACATGTATATAAGCAGGTGTACGTCATACCATCTACTCATTCATCGAGTGACCTTCCAGACAGACAGATGTCGGCCATGCTCTACATATATAATCGTGCTTATAAGTCCTCACAAATCATATACTAACATTATTCCTTCAGCAACCTTGCAGCCGGATGGTTGTGTTTTGGGAGAGGTGCAATTTTATTACGCGTGTTAATCAATTAATTTCTTTTTACGTGTGGATTGCATTTCTAAAGGTCCTCCTTGCCAGTCTCACAGGTAGGCGGATATGTAAGGTATGTGCGAGAGGCGTCATATATATTTTGTTATAGTGTTCATTTAATTTATAGGGACATTTAGTTGTAGATCGTTAATTCCATACTCACGTAATTGTGTTCGTTCGTTATACTTCTCTCTCGTGTAAATTATATTGCTAGCATACAGCTCAGCGTAGTAAAATCACGTTACGTTAGATTTCATACTGGGGAGTCACGTGGTTTCACTTATTATTCACGTAGTTGTGATTGTTTGAAATGTGCAATTCGATGTGTGTAATTTAATCATACGTAGAACTCGTTTAAATTTCTCTCGTTTGTTAAATATATTCGTAAAAATCGCCCATCTACCACCAACATCCCTACAAACACATCAAAATGTAAAAAAAATAAGAAATAATACCCTTAGCACACTCTTGCACTAAACTCAACACCTGTATAATACATTGCAACCCACCTCTCTGGTTAGTCGTCTTCAGGGCACCACAGCATCAACATCGTACAGAGCTTCTGCTGCGCCCCACAAAAGAAAACAAAGAAAGAGAGAAGTACAGCTATACACATCAAAATCAAGAAAAAAAATTTGATCCGGTTAAAAATTAACCCCTTCAACACTGTAACATAAACTTTTGCAATTTATGCATTCGTTATTATTATCTACGTATATTTTTACACATTGTACGCTGTCAATGTCGAAGACTGTAATTTGCATACGTTTTTCGCATATTTTTAATTTTTATTTATTTATATTAATTTCCGTATGTTTAGGAATTTTAATATTGAGCTGTTAGAATAGCTATAATTTATGTTTAAGTTCCTTAGTTAGCTAGATTTTATTTTCGTTTATATTTAAATTAATAATTCAATATTTTCATTTATTTCTTGGTCTCCCACCATTGTAATTGTTTCAGGAAATTTATTGTGTTATTTCTATTACCTTCTACGAGACCCGTAACTCTTTGACATAGGGAATCAGGCCGTTAGGAGTGTGTCATATTAGCTGTTTGTGTAGGAAGCTTTCTGGTTGGCTGGCAGGTTTGAATCCTGCACCTCCATTGGCTAGCATGATAGCATAGGGCTAGGCGGGTAATTTCAATTTTGAGATCGCTCTCTCTCTCTCTCTCTCTCTCTCTCTCTCTCTCTCTCTCTCTCTCTCTGCCGCCATATTTCAACAGGTTAGGACTTAAGTCAGGACGCACGTCAAGAATTTTGACGTAGCATAGGTATTAAGTATTATGTTAGGGTGTTTTAGTTTCTACAGTTTGCCTGATTAATTGTTTTGTTTCTACTTAGAGAAGTGTTCTGTAAGCCCCATCCGTATTGTAAGTAGCTGTTTAGGAGCTTAGGTCAGTTAATTAGACACTGTGACGTTCCGTGAGCTGTAGCCACGCTAAAAAAAACACCTTAATTCTATGAAGTTTGAATACTACTCTATATTTTCCTGAGATCCCGTTCAGCTTTCTACTATAAATGGTATCATCCTACAAGTAAACTATTTTTGTACACTGCTAGTTTTTCTACGAGTTTAGTCTACACGTCGTATAGGCCTAACAGAGCGGCCATTTGTAATAGAACATTCTACACAAGGCCATGTTGGCACGACGTTTTTAACAGATAAGAACCAGCATATTTTAACCACAATTAAACCATAGAGATAGAGTTTTAATTGTTCTGCCACTAAGCTGAGCCATGTGTAATTTTTCCAGTAATAATTGCAGACGTCTTCATTCAGTGATTTTTTTTTTAAGTGACACACTAACACGTCAGGTTAGTTTACGTTTTTTTCAGTAAGGGTATTGTTAACGACCGTTATGTCCGACCACTTCCTATTGGCAGTGCTAGTGTGAATGATTTTCATAAACCCTTTGATATTGCCGTTCAGGATTTTAATTAGTTTAATTTACAGCCAGAATACATATCAATAGAATTAAAGAAACTGAATTTGAAATAAAATATTTTGGCTGGAAACTTTATGTAGTCTGACGTCTTTTCATATTTGCATGAATAATTGTTTTCACTTCCTCGCCTTCACTGATAACCCAGTTCTGCATAATTTCTGTTTGTCCTTATGAACAGTAAGTTGCATAATTTTCAGTGTGTGACAAATGGTCACTGGTCTCAAGTAAGTGTGGTAAACTAAAGTGAGTGTTATTCGCATCGAACGTCTGGTTCTCGAGCCTGCAAGGGGCAGGCAGACGCTTTTTTCAGGGGAGAAATGTTCTACTATCGCATTGCTCAGTTGTAATAAATTTTGCTAACTATATACCTAACTTAAACCACGATATCAACAAATGCTTTTATTTCACACTGTTTTATAAGCCTGTGGGAGAGTATGGTTATGCAAAACTGCTCAATAGTACACTACCGTAATTCCACACGTTGTCACGTATTTTCTATTCGGTGCCGCATGGTAATATCCTGTCTGCTCATATTTGACGTTAATACTAAGTACTTGGAATAGGCCTACAGCACGAGCAGCAGATACATATGGCAGGGCACTTGGCATTGTGTGTCGCATGTACTGCAGCAAGATACGTGTACGTTTTTAAGTAAGATGGTGTGCATAAACTATAGTAATATTCTGGCTATATTGACACAGGGAAATAAGACGGCTTCGTGTTAATTTATTATTTGAATGTATGTTTACACTTCAATATTTTTTTAACACTTTCATTAACTTTAAACATTTCAATAAATTTAACCCTTTCAATTTTTGATCGGATTAAGATCGGATTTCGGATTGACCCTTTCAATCAAATCGATAATCTATCCATTGATACCAATTAATCCAAGGTGGACTAGAATCCCTCCCCCGGCTCAACTACTGCCATATGCTCCTTTCTACTTCCGTCTAGTCCCCATTGTTATTATTTTAATGCAAACACTCAAAACGTAATCTATGTTTTTGAAATGCATATCATCTTGTAGTAATTACATGTGTAATTAAGTATCCCTTAGTTGTGGTTGTAGGGTTAGTATGCTGTAGCTCACGTCGTCCGAATAAAAGCTGTTTATATCCATAGGCGTAGCTATCATTTCAGTCTCATTTCAATCAGACAGGGGCAGACATTAGTTTTTGGGAAACTATTCAAATTCATATATTAATTATAATTTGTTTGTTTAGTGTAGAATATATCAGGCTAATTTTTTTATTTTTTTATTTTCCATAGTTTCAATATTTCTTGTTTCTTCAGCTCGACAAAAATACACCATCTGTCTGGTATAATATGTGCTGAAACTCTGGCAAACATGTTGTCTTACATTGACATTTCCTTGGTTCCTACTAAACTGGTCTTCAAAAACCTGAAGGATTTTGTGATGATTTATGTGTTTATGGTGTATTTATTTATTTACAACATTCTCTTAATAAACACGACGTGCGTCCTATACGAGCCTAAGTGAGTGGATGGATACATGAGAAAACACGCTTAGCAGATACAGCCATGTCCACTATGTAGTCGTAGTGTAAAAAAATTCGAGGTGAAATTCTCTTACATGTAAGGGAAGCTAATTACCTCTACATGTAAGGTAAAATTACCTATTAAATGTACAGTAAATTTACGTAACAAGTAAAGCACTATTCCCTAACCGCGTGGAAAAAGTACCTGACAAAAGTGTGTGTGTGGGGGGGGGGGGAGGACCCCATACAAGCAGGGGAAAATTAACAATATTGTATAATAAAATTTATTTTAAAAATATCCCGGAGTATTAGGACTGCTAATTTTTGTATCACCTATATCCTCTGACAAATAGTAACCGAATCCTCAACTCTAAGGTCCTCGAAACTTGCTGGCGGGTGGGCGCGAGCCTTGGTTCTCTGTCATAATAGGCCAATGAGCTATCCATTACACGACGATGATAACGTAGCATCATTAGTGAAGCGTGTTAATTGATTCTTTCTTCCGCCCGTCCTCCAACTCAGCTTTTGAGGCAATGCTGAAGAGATGCACGCGTCGTAAAGTAATTTTCCCATCCAGTTATGGGATTTTCCACTGCTATGTACGTGAATTTTACTCCACAGTGCTTTAATTAAAGCTTAGAAATAAAGTGCCATGTTGTAATGCTTGTATGACTAAACAATAAAAATTATTCTTAAGGTAAAATATACACTTAAAAAGCAATTATCAAACAGTTACAAATGGACGAAGAAATCCACAAGTCTTAAGGTAATTTTCCCATCCATGTATAGGATTTTTTACTTCCATGTATGGAGATTTTACTCCAGAGTGCGGTAATTTACCTTACCCGCAAGGAAAACTATGTTTCCCCTACAAGTTTGCGAATCATACCTTACACTTGTCAGGCAATTTTCCCATAATTTTTTTTAGTGAGGATTTCTCGCTGCTACTACTTACACTGCTACTACTTACGCTGCTATTACTTACGCTGCTATTGCTTACGCTGCTACTACTTACGCTGCTACTGCTTACGCTGCTAATGCTTACGCTGCTACTGCTTACACTGCTACTGCTTACACTGCTACTGCTTACACTGCTAGTGCTTACACTGCTACTGCTTACACTGCTATTACTTACACTGCTACTGCTTACACTGCTACTACTTACACTGCTACTGCTTACACTGCTAGTGCTTACACTGCTACTGTTTACACTGCTACTAATTACACTGCTACTGCTTACGCTGCTACTACTTACGCTGCTACTGCTTACACTGCTACTGTTTACACTGCTACTAATTACACTGCTACTGCTTACACTGCTACTGCATACACTGCTACTGCTTACACTGCTACTGTTTACACTGCTACTAATTACACTGCTACTGCTTACGCTGCTACTGCTTACGCTGCTACTGCTTACGCTGCTACTGCTTACGCTGCTACAGCTTACACTGCTACTGCTTACCCTGCTACTGCTTACACTGCTACTGCTTACACTGCTACTACTTACACTGGAACTGCTTACACTGCTACTGCTTACGCTGCTACTGCTTACGCTGCTACTGCTTACACTGCTACTGCTTACACTGCTACTACTTACACTGCTATTACTTACACTGCTACTGCTTACACTGCTACTGTTTACACTGCTACTAATTACACTGCTACTGCTTACACTGCTACTGCATACACTGCTACTGCTTACACTGCTACTGCATACACTGCTACTGCTTACACTGCTACTGTTTACACTGCTACTAATTACACTGCTACTGCTTACGCTGCTACTGCTTACACTGGAACTGCTTACACTGCTACTGCTTACGCTGCTACTGCTTACACTGCTACTGCTTACGCTGCTACTGCTTACGCTGCTACTGCTTACGCTGCTACTGCTTACGCTGCTACTGCTTACACTGCTACTGCTTACACTGCTACTACTTACACTGCTATTACTTACACTGCTACTGCTTACACTGCTACTGTTTACACTGGAACTGCTTACACTGCTACTGATTACACTGCTACTGCTTACCCTGCTACTGCTTACACTGCTACTGCTTACACTGCTACTACTTACACTGGAACTGCTTACACTGCTACTGCTTACGCTGCTACTGCTTACACTGCTACTGCTTACGCTGCTACTGCTTACGCTGCTACTGCTTACACTGCTACTGCTTACCCTGCTACTGCTTACACTGCTACTGCTTACACTGCTACTACTTACACTGGAACTGCTTACACTGCTACTGCTTACACTGCTACTGCTTACCCTGCTACTGCTTACACTGCTACTGCTTACACTGCTACTACTTACACTGGAACTGCTTACACTGCTACTGCTTACGCTGCTACTGCTTACACTGCTACTGCTTACGCTGCTACTGCTTACGCTGCTACTGCTTACACTGCTACTGCTTACACTGCTACTACTTACACTGCTATTACTTACACTGCTACTGCTTACACTGCTACTGTTTACACTGCTACTAATTACACTGCTACTGCTTACGCTGCTACTGCTTACACTGCTACTGCTTACACTGCTACTGCATACACTGCTACTGCTTACACTGCTACTGTTTACACTGCTACTAATTACACTGCTACTGCTTACGCTGCTACTGCTTACGCTGCTACTGCTTACGCTGCTACTGCTTACGCTGCTACTGCTTACACTGCTACTGCTTACCCTGCTACTGCTTACACTGCTACTGCTTACACTGCTACTACTTACACTGGAACTGCTTACACTGCTACTGCTTACGCTGCTACTGCTTACACTGCTACTGCTTACACTGCTACTGCTTACACTGCTACTACTTACACTGCTACTACTTACACTGCTATTGCTTACGCTGCTACTGCTTACGCTGCTACTGCTTACACTGCTACTGCTTACACTGCTACTACTTACACTGCCATTACTTACACTGCTACTGCTTACACTGCCACTGCTTACACTGCTACTGCTTACACTGCTACTGCTTACACTGCTACTGCTTACACTGCTACTGTTGCGCAAGATTCTACTGCTAGTACTACTATTACATTATTACTACATTTTCTATTTTTATACACAGTAAAGCCCTTAAAGTGCCATTTTTTTAAATCATTTTCACTACCTTTTACTCTTTGAATGTATTTAATAGAAACGGCGGAAAGAGTAATATGCTCAAAACATTTATGTATTGAGATTCACACAAACACCGATTTTACAAACAATATTTTACAGTCACTATTTTTAAAATCACCGGAGACTGATTTAGAACAAATTCCTTAATTAGTCTCATCAGTAGTAATTACACAATCTTACTTCTCTTTTCATTGTCAGTCCTCGCTGGAGCAACTACGACATTATTGACTGATTGTAATATGTAATACGCACTGGTTGCGTAGGGTATTAAGGCCTGCTGCATCACATAAAGAATAACAGGAAGCAATGATAGTGGTGACGATTTTCGCTCGTACACCGTCAGATTTTCAAAGCTACCGTCATTTCTGATTTAACTACCAGAACTACAGAGATTCGCTATAATTTCCTCTAATTTGAAGTAGAATTTCTACTTTTGGTCATCGTAACCTTAATAGAGTTTATTTACATTCTCACTTGTGCTTCTAGATGCTATGTGACCATTCTTTCTGGTTACTCGCTGCTTCGTTTAAGTGAACTGGATTTTCCCGGGCTTGTATTCCGCTTAGAGTTCATATAATTTTTGTTTTCAATAAGTAAAGATATTTAGCTCCTAATGTAAGCATTTCTAGGAAGTCCTCATTGTCACATTACATCCCGAAGCCTTTCAGTTTAATACGGTGCTATATATCGTTATTGACTGGAATTAAACATCTTGAGACTCAATTTTGGAACAAGTTTCTTTGTATCGCATTTTTATAACTCTCTTTCATGCTGTAGTAATAAACTCTCGTTGCCTGCTGGCATTCCCGTATCGCCACAGCGTTGACTATAATCAAACATCATTCTTTCGACACAGAAGCAAATAAATCACTTAATTAAATTGAACACTAAATTTTTATTTCTATAGACAAGATTATAAAAAAAAAATTGTACATGCATCTTAAATTGCATGTTTCATTTTGCATTACCTACAGGTTGGAGGAATCCGATGCATTCCTGAGGATTATCTAATTTTTCAATTAAATGAAGCGTAATGTTCTTTTAACTGTGAAAGCGAATGTTCTCAAAATTATTTTTGGGGATGCATTTTAGAGAGAAATAAACGTTAATTTTGCTTCGATTTCAGATCTTCTTCAATGCAGTTCAACATCTCGTAAATCGCTAAATCAAAATGTATGCTGAATTCAGTAAGAGGAGTATTATAGTAACTGTAATGTGCACATCTCCAAAAAAAAAAAATGCTTTCAACTTTCAAAACAAACTCATCTTCTCGGAACCCAACTTTGTGAAGGAGAAAATATTTTATCAGTTACTACAAAGAATTCTGCACGTGTTCTTCAATTTCCTGCCCCTCCACTATCGCTTGCAAGATATTAAAGGAAGATATTAGGACTCTTTCTAAAGGCAATCCCAAACGATCTAATTTTCTTTTAAATATATCAAATTCTTAATGAATTAATTTCTTAAACAACACATGACGTCACTTCGTCACAACCGCTGTCATTTTACCTTTAAAAAATATAAAAGCCTGAATTCATTAAAAAAATCTCTGGATTTGACGCATTCTATATCTTCTTTAATTCCACTCTTGTCCGCCGACCGATCACAGTGGTTGCAATTGGTGAATGTGATGCTCTTTGCTGTCTAGTAAGTTCGCGTGTAGCTGAAGATACGACGTTGTGGGCATGTTTGTTGCGTTTTAATATATTTATACCACTCGAGAAGCTCTTTCTCAGTAATTGTGCAAGGAACTCTACCTACAACTCACTACGTAAATGCAGCGTGCCTTTTAAATGCCTTGTTTTAATCCATTCCCTTGTCCAATATCTTTTTCAACTGTTTTCTTCTCTTCTCATCAATTAAATACGTTATTACGCAACAAACAACTGCAGTCTGTGAATTATTTTGTTTGTCTTCGTTTCCTGTACAAAAGTATGATTGCTACCAAGCACATGTTTCCTGTACAAAAGTATGATTGCTACCAAGCACATGTTTCCTGTACAAAAGTATGATTGCTACCAAGCACATGTTATTGTTTTTGTAAAGCACTTGAAATGCATGCAATGTTCTGTTATTTCTCTTTATTATCTTTCTGTAACTAAAGATTTTTCACCTTTTTATTTCTTAGTGTCGAATGTATTTCTAAGTATTGGAGTTTCCAATTCAATTTCCATAGAATATATTTTACCGATGTACACGTGAAATAATTTCCGTATTTAATAACTGGGGTGCGGGAGGCTCTGTGTTCGAATCCCAGGTAAGGCATGGGTGTTAATTTAAGTTAGGTTATAAGTTAGTCTGTAAGTCGTCCGCTGCTAAGCTTTCAAGCATAAAACCGGGGGACGTTAAAGAGTCCTTAAAAAAAAAAAGCTGGAATTCAATTGACTGAATGGAACGAAACATTTGATCGCATGAAATAACCTTGATCGTCATTCAGGCTCGCAGATATATGCCCGGCAGTGTGCTGCAATAGTTGATATGAACTCAGCGAGTGGTAAGCATTCTGTCATTATCACTTACATTATGTCATTATTACTTATATTCTGCTCTTAGCTGAGTGGAAGGGATATGACGTTTATTAAAACTCGAAGAGAGGCACGCATGTTTAACTATGGCAATGATTGTGAAATTAAACGCTGGTCTACCAGCAAGGAAATCCGCATTTCCACCAGAACCCGCGAGGAAATTTGGTTTCCTCGCGAGCCATTATCTTCAGATTATTTTCGTGACTCCTGACATTTCGCTATCTCGGCGAGGTCTAGGCTGAGCTGCCTGCAGGGTGCTGCAGAAGCTGAAATGGGCACACGCGATATGCCAGCAATTATCCTTTATCATTCGCGGTCGAGGGATCGTGTACCTGGGGATCAATCTTATCCCACATAAAGAGTCTTCCATCACGATTCCCGCCGAGCCAACGTCTCGTTTTACACATGTAAGGAAACCGTGGTAAATATTGCCTTTGGAGTATGTGTACTCCGTCACCTCTTCAGTCCATGCCACGCCTTAAGCGGTTTTCACAATAGAGCGTCGGGTAGCAAGAAGAATAACATTTCTGTACTTCATAATAAATAAACTGGCGAGAAGATGAGATAAAGAACAAATTAAGATATACATAACAAGCGTTTTGCAGAGATATTAATTGGAGTCCGAATTTATATCAATTTAATCTGCCTTTAGGGGAAAAAAAGTATGTTTTCCGATGCTTGAAGAGTCGTTCTGGTTCTACAATATCATTTTTAATTTTAATGTAATACTTTCATTAAATAAAAGCTTATATCACAAAAAAAATTTCAATTTTACTATATAAATGGCAAGAAAATTCACTGCATTTCGTTCTCTTTTAGCATTTCATTGCGAGTTTCCTTGAAGGATAACAGATGGCAGGAGGGTCTGTGTCGCTGGCGGCGAGCGTCGCGACGCGCCGCATCGCGACGCTCTAATGTGAAAACCGCTTTAGGGCGGTTTTACAACTGAAATTTAGTGTTTTAAGAATTTCGAATTAACCACGTAGTACCTACATGAATTCGGAGATGGATTGTCCCATACGTCGGTCTTCAACGATCTGGCGGCGATCAAATGCGCTGAGATCTTTGTTCCTACCCCATTCTATGCTTGACTGTAACTCGGATGGCTATTGCTTGACTGTAACTCGGATGGCTATTGCTTGACTGTAACTCGGATGGCTATTGCTTGACTGTGACTCGGATGGCTATTGCTTGACTGTAACTCGGATGGCTATTGCTTGACTGTGACTCGGATGGCTATTGCTCGACTGTAACTCGGATGGCTAATATGAATCCTGACGACATCCCGGCCATGCTTGGCTGGCGACAATACAAATCAGGGCGATCACAGAGCCACTTCGCCAACACGGCAGATGTGTCTGTATTTTAAATGCTCATTGGCGTAAATCGTAAGTCAGAGAATAATTATCCAGTTGTAATGCCTCTCTGAGGGACGACCGCTACTCGGGAAGATGGCACCGCAGAAGCAGCTCTCTCTCTCTCTCTCTCTCTCTCTCTCTCTCTCTCTCTCTCTCTCTCTCTCTCTGCGAGTGTTCCTCGCTCGCTAGGACGTAAACGTTACGAAATCTACGATCTCTGAGCGAGTCATCGCAGTCCTTCGTACGTTTAAGCATATGTAAAATTCTCATTGGCTACTACAGTCCATCTACGGTCATTTACAACTGTTCGAAAATCCTGCTAAAGTTATATCTTCAGAATATTCCTCTGCCTCATGCAAGCAAAGTAATCAAGCCTAGAAAACTACACCGCATTCGTGTGCATTCACTTGAATAATACTTTCCATAAGAACAATATACGTACCCCACACGCATTACCGTCACATCTAGCATCACCCGGGTTTTATTATTATTAATTAAAAATTAATTCTAATTACAGATAAAATATAAATAAAAGTTCAAATTAATAAATATTAAGACACTTTTTAGCTGACAGAAGAATGAAATGTCTGAAAACCATGACATATCTAGGAAACAACCAAACTTATTATATAAGGGGTGATTTTTTAAAGACTTTATTCAAAAAGTGTGAAGAAACCGCGATTGCTATACTTGCTGCTATGACTGAAGACTGTGGTTGGAACTGCATTTTGTACCAAGTTTAAAATTACCTCGGAATATTCCAGCTGCCACATAAAGCATGGGCAAATAAAATAATTCTTAGTTTTACTTTGTCCATAAATGAATCCGCAAATTTGCCTCTTCTTCGAGTGTTATTGTTTGGCGTGTCGTTGTTGACTGGACAGCACAGCGTGCCCAATTACCTTTAACATTATTGCGTGTAGGCGCGTCTAGCGCCTGGCACGTTAGTTTCTTGTTGCTGATTGGCGGATGACGTACTGCCGTGTTTCTAGCGACACGTGCAGCGGTCTCGATTCTGCATTCCAAGTTGCTCTGCGCTCTGATTGGTCAGGCGCGTGAAGGGATGATCTCGCGACATTCACTGTGTCCACAATCGTAAACACATTGCACATGGGGGGGGGGGGGGGGAGGTAAGTGACGAATCGATGCGCGATTCGTTTATTGTTTCCCTCGAGGCTTCTGGGAGCGGTAGGGTGAACTGAGGAACTAGCTTTGCATTTGTGTGTTTCCTTGAATGGTCAACATATTCCATGGGCTGTTCAAGACAGGGCAGTTCGACACACAATACCTGCGTGAGGACGGCCCTGTTAATAACGGTCTTCTTCCGCAAACCACAACAGGTATTTGCCGAAGCTTCAGTTCTACAGAAGGTCTGGCCAGCAAACGTCGGAAAAAATACATATCAGAGATATACAAAATATCATGGTTGTTCACACAGTGAGTTGTGCATACATATTTGTAGTTCATATTGTATGTGAAATAAAATGCATATTTGTAAGTATAAGGGGGTGCATTTTCCTAATACATTTTTCACTACGATTTTTGTACCATTGTGACTACACAAATTTCAATTAATGTCAGCAAATATATAAAAATTAAAAGGAGGAATTGTACGATAAATTCACCCCAGATTGTAGTAAAGGGTTTTTACCATGCAATTTTTGGGATAAAGTGACGAGTAACAGAGCCGAATGATATTTAGGTGAAACAACTCAACGGAAATATAGTTTGAGCTTTATAAAGAACGATAGGTAATATGTTACAACGTTTTTCTTCAAGTTATATTTAATCTAGGTAATATCCGATAAAGGTTTCGTAAATATTATAGATGTTTCTGGCAGCCATATTTGTAGCCAGTATGACACCATCATTTCCCGCCATATTGGTAGCCAGAGTGTATTTTTCCTTCTCTATCATTCCCCCTTGAAATTTACTGTTCTACCATGCCATTTTGATTTTCCCTGCTCTATCATTCCATTTTGATTGTCCCTGCTCTATCATTCCATCCTATCTCTCTTTTCTTTATCTTATCTTTCTCTCTCTGCCTTTCTCTCTTTTTTCGTTTTCTACACCCGCCATCTACATAGTACAGTTGCTGCCCATCAGTAGTGCTCGTTTGTCCGCCATCTTTGGTTCGCTCATCACCCACCAGGGGAGCATGCTGATGCGCCATCTTGTTTGCAGTAGTTAGTTCATCGCCTACTAGGGTTACTGGTGTGTCCGCTATGTTGCAGTTATTTCCTTCATTGCCTGCTTTAAGGTGCTGGTGTGCATCCGCCATCTTGGTTACATAGCTAAAAAAAATTCCTGTATAGTCATTTGGGATCGAACTGCCAGACCATGGAACACCTGACTAACAACACCTTAGACCACTCGGCTATCGTGACGTGACTAGGTGCAAAGGTTTAAATTAAGTATTTTATGTGTTTATGGAGGAAAAATTACAAAAATAAAAATATATGTATTCAATTTATATCGAGCGACATGTCTAAGAAACTCGTTTCAAGGATAATTAGATTATTTTGGACAACCATTTTATAAGAAAAGTTATGTATTTAATTTATGTTTTTAATTAACTTCTAAAATTTTCAGACATACATGTATCGAGCGACATGTCTACGAACTCGTTTGTTCAATAAGAATTAGACCATGGAATTACAACAGCCAAATTTATATATTTTTATTTGACATTTACAAACAAGTGTATTGTGTGATGTGTCTACCAAGCAGCACCACAATCAGAACCGTACTTAGCACCATACTAGCACTACAATCAGCACCACAATCATCACCACACTTAGCACTACACATACAACCACAACAAGCACGACAATGAGCACTATAATCAGCAACCAAATCAGCACTGCACTTAGCACCACACATAGTACTACACCTAGCATCACAATCAGCACTACATATAGCACCACAATAAACACCGCAATCAACACCACACTAAGCACCACAATCAGAGTACCACAATTCGCACCACGCTTAGCACCACACCTAGCACCAAAAATAAGCACCACAATCAGCACCACATGTAGCACTGCAATCAGTACCACAATCATCACTACACTTAGTATTACGATAAGTACCACACTTAGCACTGCAATCACCATAGCATAATAAACAATCACTGTTACAAGGGGAAAATAATTTCAAGAATAATTCGATTATGGGATCACAAAAGCCAAATATGAAATGCATTTTTTTATAAAATAAAAGTATGTATTTAATTATATATTATTTATTTAACTTTTACAAACAAGTGTATCAAGTGGAGTGTATAAAGATTTGTAATTTTTATACAGAAAAGAATATGTCATTGGAAAAGATATGATTATGTGACTATGGCCAGAGTCATAGTGGATTTTATAAGCATATAAATGTATTGGTAAATATACTGAGTGTGATATATTTTTGGGCGCTTGTGTTTTCATGTCGAATGCTAAAGTTACAATATGGACGTTGATTATTTGCACTTTTTTCGGTTCCATATTAAATTTTGCAGGCAAAAGAGCAATTTTTAAAATTGTTTAAATTAATTATGTCAGCAGTCCAAGAATCAAATACAGCACAGTGGCTACCTTACCATTGGTCATGTGTATATATATATATATATATATATATATATATATATATATATATATATAGGCCCCACTAACTTATAAGTATTGTTGGCCATAATTTCCGAACCATTTAAGATATATGCCATCAAATTCGTGAGATAGGTATAGCCCCAACAATGAAAAAAGTTGCGGGGTCAAGCATTTCCTAAGCACACTCATAAGCATAGTTGTCTATAATTTTCGAACAATTTAAAATATAGTTGTCAAAGCCATACCATTGGCATCGCCCACAACTATGAAAAATGTTGCAGAATCAAGTATGTACTAAGTGTACCTATAAGCAAAGCTGGCAATATTTTCCGAACAGTTTTAAGATATAGTCATCAAATTCTTAACATAGGCATCGCCCCAGCAAAGAAAATGGTTGCAGAGCCAAGTATGTCCTAAGCACACTTATAAGCTTAGTTGACTGTAATTTCCGAACCATTTAAGATATAGTCGTCAAATTCATAAAATAGGTATGGCCCCCAACAATGAAATGAGTTTCAGGGTCAAGTATTTCCTAAGCGCACTCATAAGCATAGTTGGCTATAATTTCCGAACCATTTAAAATATAGTTGTCAGATTCATACCATTGGCATCACCCCCGACAAAGAGAAGGGTTGTGGAGTCAAGTATGTTCTAAGTGCACTTATGAGAACCATTAAACTCATAGTCATCAAATTCACAACATAGGCATCGCCCCTGAAAGTGGAAAGAGTCATGCAGTCAAGTATGTCCTTAGCACACTTATAAACATCGTTGACTGTAATTTCCAAACTGTTTAAGATATAGTCAAATTCGTACCATAGGAATCGCCCCTGAGAACAAAAAGGGTTGCGGGGTCAAGTGTGTCCTGTGTACACTTATAAGCAAAGTTGGCTAAAACATACGAACTGTTTAATATATATAAAGGCCTTACAGATATGCATGTGCATTACGACCATCAATTAACAGTCAGTGTATATTGCATGAGCATCGAGCAAGGTAAACTATGTTAGGCAATAAAAATGTTATTGTGAAGTGTGGGGACAATAACGACAACACTTCCACACGCCGACGTAAACAGATTTTTAAAAATGTTAAGGAAAATAGTTATAAGCACTTATCAACTAGTGCAGACACATATTACACATGCATCAGGTGTTGCACAATGTGTGTTATAAGATTCGGGACAAGACCAGACCATCCTGGACTGTACAGCAGTATAGTAAACACCTCCCATACGAATCTTTTGAAGATAAACCATCAAATGTAGTTTACAGCCAACACTCAGATTACTAGCAGCAGAACACATCCGACCCAACCAATGTTGAGCGACCAACTAAGCACCGTACAGGTCTCGGCAAGTCGAAGGGATGGTACAGAACAATGGCCGAGAAAGGCATGCCAGCCTCCAGGGTGGCAGACCTGTCGAGTCACACATGTGTAGTTCTCCATTATGAGAGCAAGCAAACCATTTATCCTGACTTAAATATCATATACACATTTAGAATGCTAGAACTGTAAGCACATACAAAACAACATACAGTTAAAGCATTAGTCGTGCAATAGAGAGACTACATCGCTACGTACTGAGGCAAACAGATTAAAAATAATAATTATAAAAGTAAATAGTAACACTCATTTACCAGCCAATATAATGCAGAATTCCCTGGACATATCGCTGCGCCATCAGTGGGTTGCAGTATTCGTATGAAATGGCACCCCGCACCATGACGCCTTTCGTTGGGGCAGTGTGCCACTCTACAACGAAGCATGGCTCACTGTGCTGGGCAGGATGTATCCAGACTCTGATTCGGCGGTCGTCTGTATCTAGACAAAACCGTGATTCGTCGCTCAACACCACACATTGCCAGTTCACAAATTGTCATGCTGCTCTTCCCGATAGACGGTCACATATGCTCGGAGATGCTCAAGACGAAAATGTATATATTGTAAGGGATGCCGCGATGACATATCCCACTCTGCTAGCCATGTGGATACTGTACTTGTGGACATGTGTATCCCCAGCTGCCATGACATGCTCCCGGATGGTACATACTTAGGGGTAGGAAAATTTCGCGAGTTCAGTGACCTGTAGGCTATTCTTCATAGTACTACGTACACTCGAGCCTTAGCTTTGTGTTCATTGGCTGTTGCCACAGAGAGTAGCCAGAGTTACTCCACATCTGGCAGTATGGCACTCGATGCTAGTTTCTTTGCAAGTCTGCTGTTGGCTCAGAGTCGTCCTAAGCATTTATATTGAGAAGTGACCCAATTGCCAGGGTGACGTCTGCGTACACGTGTAGGACATCTATCTTGTCCAGAAATGATTTCGCGAAATTTTCCTATCCCTATGCATACTTACACCAGAGGGGTACTTATAGCCTATCGCATGATCAAACGATCCTTCTTGCTGATGGTTCACCCACGTGAACACAAACCTTCTCGACTTATGTGTGTACCGTTCTGTTCCCACTGCATCCAACATCTACTCACAATGTGGGTAAAACTATTCAAGTGGCGAACTGTGCGACGAAACGTCCAATCTGCCTCTCGGAGTCTGACGATGGCCTCTCTAAAACTCAACGAACTGTGCAAAGGCTTGCCGAATGCACCGTCTGGGCATGCTACATGTTTACTGAATTTGGCTCTGTGACTCACACTGCTACTAAGACCTTATTCGATGTCATATAGCTATAAATGTGGGAGGAACACATATGCCTGCTGGTGGCTAATACACGCAAGTAAACCGTATTAGGACCCATATCGGGCTATGTCGATACTGTGTGGCAACCTTCATTGTACTTGCGTTGTTCGGTCATGGTTATCAATAATATGAGTGTATATAAATTAAATGTGTTAGACATGTATATAATAAAGACATACATTTTCTAACATTGTGTCACTTCAAATATGTGACGTTAACCTCATCACATGTTTGCTAGGATCTGACGCATGGAGGGACGAGATCTGGTTCCTCCGCCATGAGATGCTCATGAGATCGTCAAGACAGCGACTGAACTCAACATTATTCACCCCTAAACGTCTACAGGAGCACTTGCGTTCCCGCTGCTCGAGGATATCTAGCAACAGTAAGTGCTGGCATTTACACACGGCAGATATTGCATTGTGGATTCCATTTTTCCCTAGCCACTATGTGTACTTTTAAACTGGAATACATACTTACTTTTACCAAATTTGTTTTTCGTTTTAGCTACACTTTAACTAGGTCCTAGTATCGTAACCTAGTAGGAATGAATTTTAATTTACACCATTATGTTTAACACTAAATTTGATAGAGAAATCGATTATTTACAAGATAGACAATTACAAATTTTTCATGTTTTCCGAAGCTATATCCTGCAATATTTGACTTCCATGTTTATTCTAGTGTGGGATATGTGCACAGGAGAATTTTAATAAATACTGAATGTTAAAAAATTATTGGTTTCAAAAATTGCGATCGAACTACTTACAGCTCCTTCAAGTCTGGAAAGTGTTAAAAGCTACTAAAATCAGTTTTTGTGAAGTAACGAATTTACTTGGTTATATTATGGGGTTAAAATTACATTATCTAGCAAAGGTGGAGAATTATCTTTTTTTCTGTGCATATGTTAATAGATTTTTATCTATAAATTAATTATTTGAATAATTTATTATTTTATTTTATAATTTCAAGCCTTGGAGTTTTCAATTGCTGAGGTAGGGGCAGCGGTGGCTGAGAGGTTATATTGCTCTCCTTCCACCAAGGCCAACTGAGTTCAATCCCTGGTCGTGTCATTACCGGATTTTCGCTAGTGGGAATTGTGCCGGACGATGCCGCTGAAAGGTGGGTTATCTCGAGGATCACCCGTTTCCCCCACCCTTGCATTCCGGCGTTACTCCATTTTCATCCTATTTCACCCTCATCAGCTCTCTAGAACTTGTTGTTAAGAGCCGCCCAAATCTCCCAACTTTCAACGCCAATTCTTGACATATTGTAAAATGGGAGTAATGGTGCGCTGTATTATCGATCAATTTAAATATATACCACGTCTCCTATCTTTTCTGGGACATTTCTGTAGTATTTAAGCTAGGCTGTAGCCTGTTATATGTTAAATATATACCACGTCTCCTATCTTTCCTGGGACATTTCTGTAGTATTTAAGCTAGGCTGTAGCCTGTTATATGTTAAATATATACCACGTCTCTTATCTTTCCTGGGACATTTCTGTAGTATTTAAGCTAGGCTGTAGCCTGTTATATGTTAAATGTATACCACGTCTCCTATCTTTCCTGGGACATTTCTGTAGTATTTAAGCAAGGCTGTAGCCTGTTATATGTTAAATATATACCACGTCTCCTATCTTTCCTGGGACATTTCTGTAGTATTTAAGCTAGGCTGTAGCCTGTTATATGTTAAATGTATACCACGTCTCCTATCTTTCCTGGGACATTTCTGTAGTATTTAAGCTAGGCTGTAGCCTGTTATATGTTAAATGTATACCACGTCTCCTATCTTTCCTGGGACATTTCTGTAGTATTTAAGCTAGGCTGTAGCCTGTTATATGTTAAATATATACCACTTCTCCTATCTTTCCTGGGACATTTCTGAGGTATTTAAGCTAGGCTATAGCCTGTTATATGTTAAATATATACCACGTCTCCTATCTTTCCTGGGACATTTCTGTAGTATTTAAGCTAGGCTGTAGCCTGTTATATGTTAAATATATACCACTTCTCCTATCTTTCCTGGGACATTTCTGAGGTATTTAAGCTAGGCTATAGCCTGTTATATGTTAAATATATACCACGTCTCCTATCTTTCCTGGGACATTTCTGTAGTATTTAAGCTAGGCTGTAGCCTGTTATATGTTAAATGTATACCATGTCTCCTATTTTTCCTGGGACATTTCTGTAGTATTTAAGCTAGGCTGTAGCCTGTTATATGTTAAATATATACCACGTCTCCTATCTTTCCTGGGACATCTCTTTAGTATTTAAGCTAGACTATAGCCTATTATAGGTTAAATATATACCACGTCTCCTATCTTTCCTGGGACATTTCTGTAGTATTTGAGCTAGGCTATAGCCGGTTATAGGTCACGTAATCTCCTGGCATGGTAGGTCAAAGTCGATGATTTTCTGTCATACAGCTGCAGCTGAATGGATTTATTTTACATTCAACTTTCTGCTTTGAAAGTGTTTTCATGACTTAAAATTTTTAGAAAACGACTGAGAAAACTTTTGATGTGTGTATCTTAAATAGTTTTCTGCTTTCCTTGTAAATAAGTATCTCATCATTTTTGCTAGGCAGAGTGTAAGACTTTTACCCCGGCGTTTCATGCAAGTTAAATTAATTTTTATTGACAACATTTTTAGCACTTCTAATACATTGTGAACTATAATAAAACATTTGTGACTCACTGGGTTTACCAATTGATCGATAAAAACACATTCCTTCCGTTTCGTTTTGGAAGTGGTAATTCTGCTAACAGTGTCCCTTGTACCATAGTATCTTGTTGTTGTTGGCCCAAGCAGATTCGTATACTTATATTTATGTATTACTCTTGCATTGTATTTTACCTATGTTGTATGTATGTTGATGTCCGGCTAGGTTTACTGTTTTACACAATGGTATGGAATTTGGTGGATGCATTGTTTTTTCTTATATTTTTCATGTTTTTTTGTT
Organism: Dryococelus australis; assembly: GCA_029891345.1. Taxonomy (NCBI): domain Eukaryota; kingdom Metazoa; phylum Arthropoda; class Insecta; order Phasmatodea; family Phasmatidae; genus Dryococelus; species Dryococelus australis. Next base: position 11,079,065 of record CM057005.1, on the reverse strand, counting down.
AACTAACGATTCTTTTTCTAAACGCAATGCATGTGTTCAATTTACTTGCTAGTATAATTATTTTCATGACAGGCTGTGCTTATAGTAGTGTATGGTAGTAAATTATTGAATTATTATTACAGCTTAGTATAGTATAGCAAGATAAATGTACATTATATTTATATAGCATTTAATAATCAAACATGCTCGATAGGGCATTAATTGAGTTTTTCTCTAGTCAATTAACTATCAGATAGCGTTCTAGAAATACCATGTAAAATTAAGAAACACTTAAGGAACAACAACATTATACCGTGTACACTATCGCACCTTCATCCAAGACACAAAAAATGGCACTTAGTATTAGAACGAACTGGAAGCGATACTGAAATTCACAACACACACACACACAAATATATATATATATATATATATATATATAATAACAAGATGGTAAGTAGGAGGTTGGCCTAAAAATATTCTCTTAATGTCTTGAACAGGTAAAACTAAACAGGATGAGGCATTCAAAACAGGCCATCTTAATAACTCGCCCGCTTGTAAAGATAGAAGAAAATGGTTCAGACAAACGTTGTTTGGGGTGAAAAGGGCTGTAATGTGACGTTAAGAGTTTGGTGTTACGTCGAGAGGTGATGGAGTTATGGGGGTCAACGTCACTATTGTAAATGGGATAACATACTTTATTACACGCCTCTGAACAGCTCTTCGCAAGATGACTTCAAACATGTGCCACACGTACTATAAATGTGAACATTAAACCACATTGTCCCATTTAACATATCGCAGTTGACCCCCCCCCTCCCCCCATGTTTCCATCAACCTTCGGCGTACAACACGCTTATTTATTAACGTATCATTATGACCCCTTTCACCCAAGCAGCGTTTGTCTGAAACATTTTCATCTATCGTTACAAGTGGCCGATTTATTAAGGTAGCCTGTTTTAAATACCTCACCTGGTATATTAACACTTAGAAGAGCATGCACGTATATATACGGGGCTATGTTTATGTGGAAATTTCTGTGCTCTTGGAGACAAAACTGACCGTTTTATTGTATTACCAATTCACTGGACTATATCGGAATCTAATTTTAAAAAGTTACAATTAGTCAACATTTCATTTCGTAAGAATAAAACTGTTATTTTAAATAATTTCTGAAATGAACACGGTGGATTGTAAAACATGTAACTCCGTCGCGACCCATTATTTGGAACACAGTCAATGCGTGATTTGATTGGCCAACGGCCAACGAATAATAAACGTTGCAGGGCAGAGTAAGCATACCCGTTGTAGCCAGGACATATAGGACGATGGTATGTGATTATAAACTGACCAACACAATTGATATTGCTGAAGTGAAAAATACAGACCTCTCACTTCAATATGGTCCTCAATAGCAGTAAATTTGTGCAGTCCTTAAAGGAATAATAATGGTGCAATGAAGACACCGTTTACAGTTTCAGAATAAATATTTTTAATTTAATAATAGTACTCAGAGATTGACAAAATATTCAAAGTTGAAATTGTTTCCAACAACCAGGGTCTGTTCACACACGGCAACTGAGCGGCGCTACTAAGCGGCGATACTCGTGGCACTTCATAGATTCAAACGAAAGTGTTCATACTGAGGGACTGTTGGGCGTTAGCAGCGCCACAGCAGCGGGCTTGTGCAAGCAGCAGCGCTGATGCGGAGCGTTTTTTAATTGCGCGGCTGATGGCGTAACATGAAAGCTTTCACACATAGTAGAGATGAGCTAAACCAGTATTTCTCAGGAACTCCCCATACCTGTTCCTGTCCCCAGTCGATACCTGTTTTCTAATTAATACCTGTTATGGAGAATACATGTTTTTTCGCTACCTCTATGTAGCGCATAACCTCCTGGTAGTTGGATTCTTTCAACTACCTACTGAAAATATTATAAACAATATATTTTTTAAGTCGGTGTTCATAGAGGTTATGTATCCTCACTTCTCATGTTCTCCTGGTCGCTTCTCATGGTCTCCTGGTAGGACACTGATGACAATAGCAATTTCCCGCGCTAACTATGATAGCCAGTTGTATAAAAGAACAGCTAGAGACATACTGAAGAGGAGACATTTATTATAACCTCAAACACATTTTAAGCATTTTTTTTCGTTGCCAATAACTTTTTAAAGAATCACATGCAAAATGGGCACTGTGAATGTGGTTGCTAAATTAATTCAAAATGAAGTTAGAAAGATTTTGTTTTATGTAATAATATTCTCGTCCATAAATACTATTGAGATGCAGTTTTGGATACTAATATTTGACGATAGAAACAGGTACGACGAAATGATATCGTAGTGTGTCGAGTAACAAGCGAGTGCGTGTGATTGTTCCTGATACAGTAACAGGCAGGGATGGTAACAGGTATCTCCAGAAACTAGGAACAGGTATCAACTGTTCTCGCCCAATACCTGTTGCTGATAAAAGGTATTGAAAATATTCCACATATCTAACACATAGCGACAGTATCAACAGCGCTGGGGACGCCTTGCTATCGCGCTTCTATCGCGCTGCTGCTACACCGCTGCCTGGTGACGAGACGCATTATTGCCGTCACTTGTCTGGCTACCCTGCTTCTGCCTGTAAAGTAGCCACAAACATTTACTCTAGATTTTCATGCCAACTATACAGACGAGATAGGGGCTGGAAAACAACAACAGTTAGTGAATATCATTGATTAATATAATTTGCATATACGAAATTTACAGATAGTTGGAAATGAAAATATGTATGAGCCAAATAGTATGATTTATTACGCATAGAGATGAATGTGCTTAGTGATGGTGGTAGGGTGGCCTCGTGCCTGCTGAGAGGGGGCGATATTTTGTACAAAGGGCGAGACACTGAGAGAATGCAAGGAAAACTGACATAAGAGAAGAGGTAGTTGTAACTAGTTACCATTCGTCTAAATATAAACACATTGCTGTTGAAGTTGTGTTTATTAGAAAACGTTTTGCACATAAAAAATAAAAATTTAAAATTATCTTTTTTGAGGGGGGTGGAGACAAGATTTTCTATTTACACTCTCCACAATTTGTATGCTGTGCACTGCACTTATGTTTTTACTCTATTGTTGGGACCGATTTTTGTCAGAAGCAGCCACCGCATGCAAGACTGCGGGAGCCTCCTGCAGCCACACGACAGTGGCTCTGCTATGGCACGATGGCAGTGTTGCTGCGGCACGATGGCAATGCTGCTGTGGCATGACGGCAGTGCTGTTGTGGCATGATGGAAATTCTGCTGTGGTACGATGGCGGTACTGCTGTGATACAACCGCAGTGCTGCTGTGGCCTGCAGTGCTGCTGTGGCATGATGGCAATGCTTCTGTGGCATTACAGCAGTGCTGCATTGGCATGGCAGCCTTGCTCCTAGTATGTGTTGGGGGTACTAAAATATCACCTGGTGATAACACATGTTTGCTGCAGCTCAAACAACTGAAATTACAGGCACAGTGACAGCACCCTTGTGGAATGCGATCTCAGCTATACACATTGATTAAAACAGTAACTGCCAGGAAAATACCAGTAGGCCTGCAGCCAGGCTGGGAAACAAACTTACCTCTGTACCAACTTCCCAGACATGAATTCACACATTAAAATAATTTTTAAATAACTTGATCGCACTGAAATTTTATTAAAATCTAATTACCTGAACATGACCAAAACACTTACATTTAATTTGGAAAAAATATATAATACATTAAGTTAGGTGAAATAAAAAAAATAAAAAAACAAGCCACTCAAAATTTTTCATTGGCAAAAGTATTGGAACTTGTGTAATCATGGTTGTTGCTGCTGGTGACTCTGTATTTTGGCCAGCTGTATGTCTCTTTTGGAAAAAATTACTTTATCTGTAAGTTTCAGAGGACAATCATTCGCGAGAAATCCTCTCTTTATATGATCCAGTCAGTGGTTTGATCCTTTTAATTAGAACAAAGGTTTTCAACTTGATCAGGTTGCAGGCGATTCTAACGTTGGTGGAGTGTGTGCTTGTTTTCTATCAACTTTATTAAAAATACTCTCATTAGTGTGGCAAACTAGAACATTGAGCAATGATTAGTTCTGATTACTTTTAACTTCATAGGTGAACTTCACGTTCGGCATGAGTGATTTGTCTAATTCAGATGACGATCTTAAAAGTTCAGCTGACTTCCTCAATTCGCTCTCTCATTAAGGGCTATAGAATGGTCTCTCAGTATGTGAACTCTCAAAACGTAAAATAAAAAACAGAGCTTGAAGTACCGCATAAGTAGATTAAAATAGCTCCTTCCGGCAAAACTGTAACCCAGTATAAGAGCTAGGAGCTGCTTTGTTACCATATTGCGACATCAGGTGTCAGCTATCTTGGATGAGTATGACCTTGACCTGGAAGGATTTTAAACTTAACCTGGAAAAACCTTGGAATGACTATGGAATCAAAAATTCGTGAACAATTGAAAACAATTAAGGAGTAAAAGTAAAATTGGCGGAAAATTACAGTATTGATTAAGGCCATTATCTTGAACTTACAGCGATGAACCATTATATTACGGCCACTTACCTAAAACAGTGTAGGACCACCTTTAACCCGAAAAACCATGGACACTCTGCGAGGAATCGATACAAAGAGGATGCAGAAGATATCGTGGGGTATCTCATACCACGAGCAAACAATCAGTTCCTCCTGTTGGCGTGTAGTACGAGACAGTGGTGATGTAGCACGAACTTGCTTCTCCAAAAAATAACCACACAGTTTCAATTGAGTTCATATCCAGGGTATTTGGGAGCCAGGGCATTAATGGAAATTCTGCTTCATGTAACTCGAAACAGTCTTTCACAATCGTGTGACATGGTGCAATGTCCTTTTGTAATTGACACTTGCCTGCAAGGAGCACTTTTGACATGAATGGATGAGTTTGGTCTCCAGTAATGTCCAGATATCGGACAGCTGTTAAGGATTGGTGTACTGGAATAATGGCCCACATTTTTTCCCATTAAATGATCGCCCTCATCATCTCTCCTCTTCCAGCCTGTTTCTGCCCAACAGTGTACCCAGATGCCATACCCATACTCGGCTCTCGTTTTGATGAACCAGAAATCGGGATTCATCGGACAGGGGACCATTTTCCAATCATCCACGGTCTAGTGTCGATAATTTTGTGCCCACCTCTTGCACTGCTGTCGATCATGTGCAGTCAGTATGAGGATACGAGTGGGTCTTCGACTCCACAGTCCAATCTGCAGCAGTATTTGATTAACTGGGTGCTGTGGAACATTGTCCTGGTCACCACTCTTGTACCTTTATGGAATTTATCGAACTTTGGCTCTGAGGTCGTTCCGAACAATGATCGACATGATCTGCTACCCTCTGGTATCAATGCACTGTTGTCGGTACAAAAATGGAAGACATGTCGTTTTCCCATTGTTGTGCCACTTTTGATACATGCCCATAACAAGGGCACTAGAGCACCCAGCAAGATGGGCTTTTTCAGAGATGCTGGTACCAAGCCACCATACCATTACAATCGGCTAGAACGACCACTTCCCACTCTGATGCCACCGACACTGCTACCAGTCTGCCTGTGGCCCTGCGATATATATATATATATATATATATATATATAATATATATATATATATATATATATATATATATATATACATATATATATACACACACACCATGCTGCCAGCACATCATGTGTAACTCCAGTGCAAAAAGTATTCCCAGGTCGGGTTGGTCGTAATGAAATGGGTAATCGGTGGACATGGCCTTGAGTTTCACCTTAAGTAACCTAACCCAACATATGAAAATAAAAATGTATTTAAAGAAAGGTTTTTAAAGTAAGGGGAGAAATCATTATTGATACTGATCACCATCTTGAATATCCATGACCTTGAACCAGAAAATTAATATGTCACAAAAAAAAAAAATCTGGGGAAAAATTATATTACTGACCCTGACTGCTATCTTGAATATCCTTGGCATTTGCTCCAGGCAAACTTAATACTTCAAAAATAGGGAAAAACTGTGAAAAATATTACGATTTTTATAAAAAAATATATATTTAATTAATAAAATATAAGTTTTAACAAAAAAAAATATTTTTAAAATGTCGGGTGATTTTGAAAAGTTTGGGAAAAAATTTTGGAGACTTACATGCAGAAAGTCCAGGGTTCTGAACAATTGTAGTAAGCACATCCACTCCCAGTATAGCAACCAGAGGCCACTGACCACTACCACAAAAATACCCATAATATATTCTACTTTATATCAATGCCATTTAGTAGCAGCACTAACTACTTGACTAATTAAATTATAGTCTTTTTTCATTCAGTTCTTTTGTATCGACATCTAGTGGAGAGTGGGGTCTCCAGACATTTTTTCGATCACCATCCGCCTGTAGACAGTCCTTCAGTCATGAATCTTGTTTGAATCATGTTCCACCTACATGGCTATTGTCTGCATAATGCATGATTCGTTTACTTGTTATTTCGCCTTGGCCTTTGTTACCCAATTCGATTAGTTCCTTGTACATTGACGGATCGTCACGTTATATCTTAGTACAGGAAGGGGGGGGGGGAGACAAGGTTCGAAACTCATTAGTTTCCTCTTGATGAATCCTTTTAAATTCTCTTTGACTTTCTTCGAGATTATCACCAGGCTGTGTAGTGGGTCAGCTCCCACTAGAATGTTTTTGTAGTGGCTTTACTCATTCTCAAATCACTTTTCGGTTTCTATACAGGTTTTATAATCTCAATTCCAGGGATAAGATACTTTATGGAGAATTTTCTGTTTCTTTTCCTGGAGGAACCATCAGGTTCCATATTTCAAATTCTCCTAATCTGTGAATAATTTCCTTTGCAAATTATTTAAAACTCATAGCTGTATCTTCATGAAATAAAATAATTATATTCTTTTTCTATTTTCAGATTTATATGTAACTCTATTCCATCGTCATCGAGCTTTGAGCATTCCAGAGTCCCATTCTGGGCAGTATTTCCAACTCTATAGATTGGACAAAGAGGGGAATCAACTAAATTAAATACGTTTATCATGGCTTTGAAGTATCCTGATCCTGTTATTATCAGTTTAAGATGGCAATAATATGTAATCCATTTCTGACGATATCTCACATTAATATCTGAAAAAAATCTATGTAGGTAATACCCTTCCCGACCCATCCCATCTCTCCTGCCAGATCTCCTTCTTTCTACTGTTAGTTTCTTCCAACAGTGAGTCTCTGACGTCTACAAATATATCCCATCTCTCCTGCTGATTTCCTTCTTTCTACTGTTAGTTTCTTCCAGCAGTGAGTCTCTGACTTCTACGAATATATCCATTCGAATTGCCCTTGAGATTACTCTAATAGCCTCGGCAGATATCGTTCTATATGCCTTTGTCATTGCTACGATGGCTGTTGTTTGGGACTTCAGTAATAGTCTCTTTGCATGTACCAACCTGGCATTGGAATACCAAACATATACTCCATATAATGCAATTCCTAAGAATACGCCTATCCAGAGGGTATTTACTGTATTGAATTCCAAGCCCCAAGAAGCTGTAGACACTTCTCTGATCTTGGTGAAGATACTCGCTGCTCCATCCATGCGGTATGCAACGTGGTATTTAAAATGAAGCTCACTATTAAGCATTACTAGAGTGACCAGATGACTAGAGACAAAAATTAGAACATGATATGGTGAAAAATAGAGGACGCAGGGTAAAAAAAAGGACACGTAAAAATAACCATTTTCTGGGTAAATTAAAATCGAAGTATACATTTAATTAATTTTAGTCATTTTCAAATTATATTTAACATTTGTATCCAACAAAACAGTAAAGCATATTTCAATTGTATAAAAGTAGTGTTAATTTACTATATGTTTGTAAATAATTGTCTGAGGATCTACTTTCTCCTAACAATTTTGGCTTCTTTAAACTATATCTCAAAAATTAAATTTAAAGTACTGCTTAAAATTACACTACAAAATTCAAATTATTAAACTACATTGGGATGTAATAATGTATAATGAAAAATAAATCGTTTTGCGATTGGTAATACAAATAGAAATAGGTAACCTAGTACAAATACTTATATTTACCTTTGTTAGCAATGGAGACGAAAGTTCCAGCACCACAAACTTTACATTCGGCTTCAGATTCATGCCTCCACTTCTTAAAATAAGTATATTTATTGGCGACTTCTTCGGAAAAACTAGCATTTATGTTTGAGCATTATAATTAAATCTATAGTACGTTACAACTCTACATAATTCACAAAACACACTGCAATCAAGTTAGCTGCAATGGGTCTACTTGGTAGCTAATTACTAAAAAATACTCCGTAAAACATTGACAATACTATATTTTGTGTGCATTTTCCAACTCTCAAAATTGGTAAACCACAACAGCAAACAAATAAATTAGTACATAAAGTGTTTTAGATTACCCTAAAAACGGAGGTCATTTTCCAATTTCCTAAAAATTCACCCGGATCCCAGAAATGCGTAAAAAAAAGAGGGCATATCTTGATTAATACGTATATCTGGTGACCATAAGTAATACTCCAAGATACTTGACTCAATTTTTTGATTTTAACAGATCTTCCCTTAAATCGCTTGATTGGGTATCTCTGCAGACTCCCTTTCATAATCATTGCATTACTTTTCTCTACTGTAAAATCAAGTTTTACTTTATTTTCGCAATCCTTTAACTCCCTTAGGATTTCTTCTGTTTTCTCCTAGAGTTCTCTTCTATTCATTCTGGGATTACAATCAGTGCATTATCTGCATATGAAACTATTCCACATACTTCTGGAATATTTACTCGAAGCAGTGTGTTAAAGAGTGAATTCAATAAGTGTGGTCTACGTACTGATTCACGTGGACATCACTTTGACATTTGTTTCGTTGTGTGGACTCCATTAATTTCATTAATGCTTACTCTATCTTAGATGAAAGACCATATCAATCTGTAGATATTTCTGAGGCATTTCTTATTCTTGAGTCGCCAGAGAGCCGAAGACCACCAATCATTAACCAATCGCGCGCTAATACCAAAGTATACGCTAAAGATAAATGCTTCTTCGTTGCTTTAATTTTTCTGACAACATGCAGCACTGCTCTTTCAGTCCCTCGTCTTAACCGAAAGCCATATTGTTTATTATACATATAACAATTGTGTAGCCACCAAAATGGATAGTAGCCTCATATTTATTAGTTTTTCCCGACATTTTCCTTAATATTGGGAGAAGTGGAGAAGTGTTAGTGGTCTGTGGGATTTTGCTCTTGTGGGGTATTTATACCCAACTGTATACACAATATTAAGAAGTCAACGTTTCCATGTCCTTGAGCCAGGCAATCATTCTTCATGATGGAAGATCATTGCAGATACATGGATAGAAACTTCAATATTTCTGGAGAGATTCCATTATGTTCTGGTGTCTTCTTATTCTTAATTTCATTCATGATTCTATCCAACTCTTGCATTGTGAAAATATTCAGTTGTTGGTGGGGTGTCTTGCAACTCATCCATACAGCATTGCTTCTCTTCTTGTGTCTATGATTCTCCATCATATGGTAAGATATTCTAATTCTTCCACTGTAAAATAACTTACATGTGACCATGAATTTACTTTAAATGTAGGACGATCAATGCCATTAGCGATCATTTAGCTTCAAGATATTGCTGTCTTGTATATTTTTTCTTTGTTCAATGTTTTTCTTTTAAATAGCACTCTCGTAGTCATGGCTTAAGTTGAAAAAAACTATGTTACACCTGTTATTGTTCTCGGCAATATGAATTAATGGCGTTAGTAACATGTACCTTGAGTTCACATTAGTTGAGCTTCCCATACCTGAAAATTCGAGGTTACACGTCATTTCTGCCTAACTGTAGGTCTGAACCACTTAATTTATTGATTCCGCATCTCTCGTTATATTTTAGTGTCCGGAAGTCGTTTACTTACCGTAATCCTGGGAGAAGTCTTATTGTGAATACAGAGCTATTAATGGCAGAAAGCTAGGCTAGAGAATGTTATTTTCACTGAGATGTTCAATAAAAATAAGTACGTGAAGATTGTTAACTTACATTATATTGCACCATTCAAAAAACCTCACAGTACCTGTGGATCGAGAGGGAAGAAAGGGAAGGATATTATATTTCACCATCTATCTTTCGATCAGCCTTTCGATAGATCTTTCAATTTATTGATCAATCCTTTAATTAATCATTATTACATTTTATATCGGTCACTTTGTGAACTATCCCTTGTACATATGGGACCTGCAAAATTCACGTTATTTTCTGGCAGCATGCTATATTTCATCGTCCTTTACGTATCCGCGTTTGTTCCGTTTGTATATTGGCTTCTGCATCAGTGAGAACACATTTTCCCTTTTGAATTGGTTGGATGTGATTGGGCCAGCCTTTTGTTAGTGGTTTCCTATTGGCTGAAAGCAGCCCAGGGCGTGCCCGAACAAACTGTAATCCAATGACAAACGCAATACATCTCTACTTATACATACACATAAAAAAAACTATTAATTCAACAACTGTCTTAAAATTTGTAATCCTATTTGGTAACTATATTAATGTTATGTATGTAGTCAACTGCTTGTGCGTTTGTGATTAATAAGTCTTCATTAATGTTCTGTATGAACAATAATTGGCAATGCATACCATACCAAATGTTCATACCAAACAACCATACATTGCTCATGACAACTGGCCACGCTGAATGACCATACCAACTCACCAGGTCGACAGGCCATCAAGGACGACTGGACATACACTTTGGCAAGATGAATGAGCAGATGGACAGATAAGGCCCACCAGACCAAACAGTATGGCACCCGACTAAGCCAAATAATCAATAAGGACCACAATCCTTACGGATCAGTCATACAGACCACCAATACACATTGAGCAAGGCAACACAGTCAATTAGACCGACCAGATCAAACCAGCCAACCATACTAACTGTATATATAAACAGACCCTTTTGCCAGACTGCAGATACCAGACCTCAAAAACCTACCTCGGAAACCAGACCTCCAAATTAGACATTGAAAATCAGACCTCCAAAATCATAATTCTTAAATCAGACCTCAAATATCATACCTCAAATATCATACCTCAAAAACCAAACCACAAAATGAGGCCACGAAAACAGACGGAAACACAGTTCTGAGGGATCAAATAGACCTCAAACGGAACTCAGATGACTTTAAATGACTCTAGAAGGCCATAATACTTCGAATTTAATAAAAACCCACTTTATGCACTTGCTCGCAGAAGATTTGCCTAAAACTAACTCTTACAGTCGATTGTATACAATATTGAATTATGTAGTCTGTCGTAAAACAATGTTAATTAAAAACACACTTGTATGTGCACATAAAACAATTTTCTACTTATTTCATACACTCAATCTTTGCATATATCAAGTGCTTGCATACAGTGATAATGCTTAGTTGTCTCATTTTATATAAAACCTGTCATTCACTTAATTGATAATTGAAGATGTCTCCTTAATGTGTGGGAACTCACCACCTTGTTGCAAGGCTATCAAATGTCTAAGTCCATCAACAAATGCATTCGGGTCTTCGGGAAATATTTAACCAATATTCTCATCATCTTCTACCTTCTCCATGCTGCTCGTTTCAGCAAACCTGGTAGTATATGTGTCAGAACATCGAGAAAATCACCATCGTTTTCAGCAGCTACACTGTCTTCGTTATTGTATTCATCACATTTTCCGTTTTCATCTCTGATTTTCCTTTTCTTTGAAGTAGGTGACATTAATCTTCACAGTTACTTGTGCCAAATTATTTTATGAAGATCGCCCAGTTTACATACCAGTTTAGCAAGTATACATTTTGCACGAACTAGCTGTATGGCATTGTGTTCGTCGTCTGTATCCTCAATAGTGGCTTCAACTTCTGCGGACATATTATTCAACTTGTTAACAAGAGGTAGCGATGTCAACACGATGTTTATCACTGGGCGAAAGAACACCACATATACCAGCCTTGATATGTTTATATAGCAAACTGTCTGAAACATTTATAGCAGCTAATAACCGATCGATACGGGTTCTTTGAACAATCACTATTCTCGTTTCGCCGGCTCTTAACAACGAGATCTTGAAAGCCGACGATGGTGAAATGAGGTGATAATGGAGCAGTGCCGGAATGCAAGGTCGGGGGAAACGGAATTTCCCCGAGAAAACCTGCCGACTAGTGGCATCATCTGGCACGATTCCCACTCGGAAAATCCGGGAGTGGCCCGGCCGAGGATTGAACCTGGCTCGTCTTGGTGGGAGGCGAGCAGTCTAACCGCTCAGCCACCGCGGCGCCCCTAATAGGTAAAGGTTTTCATGTTACCACGCTCGAAATACTCGATTTCGCATCGTTAGTGGCATGCAACATATTCTTTAGAAATAAATCATACCTTTCAGACTGACTTCTGCAGACTGACTCATCCAGATAGTTCGTTTCCTGGTTGAATAACAACTAACTTCGAAGGTATGATTAGACCCGCTTAAATATATTCATGTAACTCGTCATGTTCATTGCCAGTCGCATTGGGTTATCATCATTTGAAGTCTCTGTAACTATGTTTCTGATACACGGCACATGACCAATGCTTTTTTGCATGTTATAGCACATCGAAGTCTCGAGCTAGAAGTTCGGATGCTGGACCATAACGATATAATATATTATTTTAATAAGCGGTTTTGCAGGAACCTATAAAATAGCTCACTAACACAATAAATATAAATAAAACATTATCATATATTTAATTTATCACTATAATATATATATGCATATAAGTGGTGGTATTTGCATGTTTTGCAACTACTCTTGATTCTGTTTCTCACAAGCCTATACATGGGATTTCTCAGAGGGTTTCAAAATTTTCCATTTAAAATGTATGGCAGGAAGTCGTCGACGAGGGTAAGTATAAGTAAGGAGCCCATTCTTAGTACAGCATTACCCCAAATGTATCGCAAATTAGATGGATTGTTGGCAATGTGTGTTTCGTGAAGTGATTCGAGAGACCAAGTTTGGAAAATAGATTATTTATTTATTTGTTGCAATTTCCCACGAACAACCGTGTTCATAAAGGGGAAATGGTACACAAAAAAAAACATCACGGCAGTTTGTAATTGCATACATAGTAACATACAATACATACACAATAACACACAGTATTAAACACGATAAAAGGAATTAAAGTAAGCATTTCAGAAATACAGGACAGTTACATTTTTCTTCAGTAGAAAGAGAAAGATTGACTACAATTTCAAATAAAACAGCATTATGTGATTATAGGAGACGAATTATTCAAAACCTTTAAAAAAAATGGTGCTCTTATTAATTACAATAAGAAAAATAGCAAGTGAAATGGTATACCAAAAAAAATTGGCAGTTTGTTATGCATAAGTACTTAAGTAACATACAGAAATCTTACAATAACATACAGTATGAAAGAGATTATAATAGGCCTATCAAAACATACACTTCAAATACATTTAACATAACAGAAATAAGAAGATTGACTACGGATGCAAAAAATAATTATTTGATATCAGGTGAGAAATTATAAAAAAAAAAATATTTTAAGTCATTGTGCTGCTATAAATTGCAATAAGATCAAGTTATTATAATACAGATACAGAAGGGAAAAATTAAATTTACATAAATATCCACTCATCATTTTTGTACCCATCCCATAATAATTATTTTAGTTTTGTTTTGAATTTTAATTGGCTGGTACAAGACGTTGCAGTTTTTTGCAGTTTGTTACATTTTTGGACTGTCAGGAAGCGAAAAGTTTTGTATCCATATTTAACAGATGATATACGTTGTAATTCCAGATTTTTGAAATGTCTGGTGTAGTGCTGGTGGATTGTCTCTCTTGTTGCATGTCTGGTGTAGTGTTGGTGGATTGTCTCTCTTGTTGCATGTCTGGTGTAGTGCTGGTGGATTGTCTCTCTTGTTGCATGTCTGGTGTAGTGCTGGTGGATTGTCTCTCTTGTTACATGTCTGGTGTAGTGCTGGTGGATTGTCTCTCTTGTTGCATGTCTGGTGTAGTGCTGGTGGATTGTCTCTCTTGTTGCATGTCTGGTGTAGTGCTGGTGGATTGTCTCTCTTGATGTGAATTTTAAATTGCTCAAAGTGAGGTTATCTTTAATTTATTTTTTATAATATGATGGAGTTCATATCTGCGCATAATTTTATGGGCATAATGCTTGTTTCTATGTATAACTTCGTTGTATTGGTACTAGGAGTAAATTTGAAAACATTTCTTATTGCTTTATTTTGTAATTTTTCTAATTCATGCAGTTGGGTTTTACTACAGTTTATCCATACTATATTAAGGTAACTTAAATGGGAATGTATTATGCCGTAATAAAGTTGTAGTCATCATGTATGTGGCACAAAATCTCTTAACCTATAGAGTGCTCCTATGGCTGGGGTTATTTTCTTTGCAATATTCTTCGTATGATCCTGCCATTGTAATGTTTCATTTATGATGAGACCTAAATACTTAACTTTGGAGAATCTTTCAATATTTTTATTATTAACTGACAATCCATACTCTGAGGTTATCTTTTTGTTAGGTTTATTAAATATCATATAGTTTATTTTATTATCATTAAGTGACATTTTATTTTTTTTGCAGCCAATTAGTTATGATATTTATATCCTCTTGCATATCCTCCATTATTTTTCCAATATCTGTTCCTTCATATAGTATTGCTGTATCATCCGCGTATAAGTTAAGGCACCCTTTGAGATTGATTGTTTCCAAGTAATTTTAATACACCAAGGATAGAGTTGGCCTAAGTACCGATCCTTGAGGAACACGACATGTGATTGCTGATTCAGTACCTTCAGAGTCCCCTAGACACACATACTGTTTCCTTCCACACAGGTAACTGGTAAACCAATCTGAAGGTTTTCCCCCTTATCCCAGCCATTTATAATTTGTAAAGTAAAATTTTGTGGTTTATTGTAATAAGATCTTTTCGAAGATCAATAAATAGGCATGTAGCATGAATGGTTTTCGAAAACTTCAGGGAAATGCTTCGCAAACGGGAAACTTGCTGTTGAGCATCGAAGTTGTCTGTAAGAGTGTCGCCAGTTCGAGCCCCCATCAGATGACTTAACTCAGTAGGTCGTGGACATACTCTAAGTGTGTGTTGTCGAAAGTATTTTCCTCCAGCATCCGGTTGTCTGGCTCGAGACTTCACCAGGCAATAGCTTCCCAAACAGTAGCGGCAATCCGCTAATGACTGGAACATAGCTACGGAGCCCTCAAAATGATAATACCCAACATCACTTGCAATGAATACGATGAGTTTTCTGCTTGGATACAACCATACCTTCGAGGTTAGTAAGTTATTAAACCAGCAAACAATAGTAAAGTCTTCGCAGGAGTTAGTGGGCAGGAGTCAGTCGGCAGGAGCGATTCTGTAAGAGTCGGTCGGCAGATGTCAGCCAGCAGGAGTCACTCTGAGCTAAGTGTATGACTTATTATGAACGAACAAGTTGCAAGCCACTGACGATGCAATGTCGAGTATGTCGAGTAT
The DNA here is from genome assembly GCA_029891345.1 of Dryococelus australis. Taxonomy (NCBI): domain Eukaryota; kingdom Metazoa; phylum Arthropoda; class Insecta; order Phasmatodea; family Phasmatidae; genus Dryococelus; species Dryococelus australis. Next base: position 11,063,457 of record CM057005.1, on the reverse strand, counting down.
GACTACATGCAAGCCATCAGCCCCTGAGCAAAAAGTCCTTAGAAAACAAAAACGTTTGCTATTCTGCCAAGATCTTTAGCAAAATCTGTAAATTTCAGCCAAATAAGAAGAACGTTTGTTTGAAGAACCCATCCGATATGATTGTTAGCTTTCCCAAAAATGTTTCAGACAATTAGTTCGAAGTGATGAGTTAAATAAACACATAATGTCCTGCAAGTTCTGTGCTATTTCTCCCACCAATATAAAGCTTATGTTGACATCACTAACTCCTGCCAATTCGCTCCATAATATGTTCCCAGAAGAGCAGGGCACTATAGGCAATACAAGCGATGAGCAACACGTCGTTCAATCGGTTCGTGTGGAAAATATGTTCGCTAAACTTGCACATGGCCTGGACCAGGAACTCAGAAAATGAATGTCAACGATGTCCCTACAAAAAAAAAAACTCAATGATGAGAAAGAGAAAAGTGATGAAGGATAATTGTGACGACGACAGTGTTGGCGCTGATAATGTTGGTGATTTTCTCGATGCTGTTACATATATTCCCTCCAGGTTTGCTGGAACTAAGGTTATGAAGAATGCAGAAGATGCTGAGTACACTGGCTATATATTTTCCGAAGACGCGAATGAATTTGTTGATAGACTCAGAAATGTTATCACTTTGCGGCAAGATGGAGATATGCCAAAAAAAAATTAAGGAGACATCTTCAATCATCAGTGAACTGGATGGCAGGGGTTATATAAAATGAGACCATTAGGTATCCATTATCTGCAAGCATCTGTGATATGCAAAGTTGTGGGCGGGGGGGGGGTCAATTAATAGCTAATGAAATATAGTGGTGGGTGTCACTAGCCTGCTGGCCGCTATGCTGTGATTGGATGTGCTCCGCCATTTTTGTCTTGAACCCCAGAACTCCTGCATGTCAATCTTTAAAAATTTTCTCAAATTTTTCTCTAAATGTTATTATATTATTTGTAACTAATTTATATACTTTTATAAATTTTTGAAACATTTTGTATTTTTCTTTAATTTTTTACGATATTTCTTAGTTTTTGTGTTCAAGTTCACCTGGGGTCAACATCCAGGTCACTGATATACATGAAGGCGATCATAGACCAAAATGTAATTTTTCTCTGATCTTTTTAATTTTTTAAATGGATTTTTTCTTCTATTTTTATAGCATTTTCCGGTTTAAATTCGTCTAGGGTAAAGGTCCAAGGTGGAGGTTTGTGTCAATAATTTACTTTATTCTCTGAGTTTTAAATTTTCAAAAATTTTCTAAAATTTATCTATTTGCATTTTTAAGTTTACTTGTGGGCAAGGTCACAGTCATGTGAATCCAAGATGGTGGTTGTACTTAATAATGCGAGTGCTCCTGAATTTGTGCGATTTTATCGAATTTCTATTTTTGAGGTCATCTCTAGGTCGTCAAAGTCGAGATCGCCTAATGTCAAGGTTACACTCATCCAAGTTGATTGATGTCTAACATAGGAACATGTTGGCCAGGTAGCTCCTAGCTCCTATACCGAATGTAAATTGTGCCCGAAGGAACTATTTCAATATACTTACTTTATATACCTCCGGATTGGGGTTAGATTTAAAGACAAGTTTTTTTAAAATACTGTTAGGAATCGTAAGTAGATAGATTTAGCCGATTCGGCACCAGGGTTCAAGGCCTGGAGCTGCGGAGTCAGCCACCGCCACCTTAGACTATGTCACTGCAACCATCATGGGTGACCTTGACCTATACATCATATTAGATGAACTTGAACTTTATCTTTCCCCACCATATTGTATTACAGTAAAACCTGTCTAAAACGGAACTCGGTGGGATCCAGAAATTATTTCCATCTCGGCATATTTCCGTTTTAGGCAGGTGATTTAGAAGTACATAAAACACAAGTTTTTTTCAAAATTAAAAAAATGTTAAATGTTAATATTTTAGTGAACAGAATAAACAATGAATATATTATATTTACAGCAAAATACAGTATGATTTGTATGGTCATTATATTACCATGTATAGCCATGTGTAGTTATATCGAGGCTGTGTTCTGCCACATGTCCATCAAAGTTCGCTGCTTTACTGTCTTCTGGACAGTAACCTTTTCAATCAGTCCTGTAGCATCCTGCATCAGCTCAACCAGCATTGGACAGTTTTTGGATGCAGCAAATTCCTCAAGATCACGCACAGCACACAGAGCTTCAGCATAGCTCTTGGCCTTTAAGTTGTCCACAATTTGTTTACTCTCATCCTCTTCATCGTTGTTTTCGCCATCATCTTCCTGGTCAGCTGCTTCACCTGGGTTGTCGTGTATCAGTTGAACTGCTCTGTCAATTACTTCCTCTGGGCTGAGATCGTCGTCGAATGAAACTACAGCCTCAGCATCAATGTCCTGGCATCCTTTTCTCAACATATCAACAAGCTCGTTGAGGGGTTGGTTGTCCTCATCCACATCAGTCTCTTCAATCTCTTTGAAGTCTGCTTTTGCAAAGCATTTCCTTACAGTGTCAGGACGAATCTCTTTTGCGGGACGAGAAACCCATTAAACACAGTTCCTATCAGTTATTTTCTAGGTGAGTTCTGTCAATGATCCACTGTTTTCAATTTCTGTAAGAAGATGCTGTAAAACTTTCTCCCTGTAAAAACATTTGAGAGTGTACATTACACACGGATGCATGGGCTGGGTTATTGAAGTTGTGTTGGCAGGGAAAAATATGAGAGACATGTTAGACAGTTTGATGCAAGGGTGATATGTTGCATTATCCAAAACAAGCAATACCTTCCTGTTCTGGTTTTTCATTTTTATGCTGAAACCATGAAGCACTCCTCCATAATGGCAGCAGTCATTCAGGATTTTTTGTTAGACTTCCATTGTATTGGAAGGGAATCTTGATCAAGACCTTTAAAGGATCTCAGATTAGCAGCTTTTCCAAACACCAAGGGTTTTCAAGGTCGCCCACAATATTGCCGAAAATTAAAACACTTATTCTTTCTTTGGCTTTCTTACCTCCAACACACTTCTCTTTGCGCTCAGCTAAGGTTCTTGTTGGTATAGCTCTAAAAAAAAAAGTCCAGTTTCGTCACCACTGAACACATCCCTGGGTTGGTATCCGTGAATTAGCGATGCTAATTTTTGTTTCCATTCGACAACAGTCTGTGAATCAACGTCTTTAGTTTCACCACGTACACTACTCCAGACAATATTGTGACGATTTCTGAAACTTTCAAACCAGCTATTTGCTACTTATAGGGCTTGCTCTTGGATTAGTGGTCCAGAGACTGGCACTCCTTTGGCCCTACATGCAGAAAACCATTCCCACACGGTGCTGTCAATGTCTTCATTTCCTGTTGGCCTTGCATTTAATCGTTTCACTTGTCCTGCTGTCCCTCTGAACCATTCCTGAAGAATTTTGTCTATTTTTTATTGTTTCATAAATCTGTGTTTTCCCACAATTAAAGCGTACTACTAACTGTTTTGGAGACACTTTTTCTTTTTCATGTGCTTCAATCACTTCTACCTTCTCCCTAAGGTAAAGAGCTTTATGGTTTGGCTACAACTGTGCGGATACAATACGAACGAAACAAACATCAATATACGGGACTAAGCTACGAAACTAACTAGATTGTGCATAACCTTCAATAATTTGTCGCATTCTGCCAATCGTAGAGTGAAACTGCAGTAGAGTGCGCGTGTCGGTTGCACAATAACCAAACTGTCACAACACTGAACTGCTTTTTGGCGAGAGAATTGTAAAACAGTGGGTGTAACTTAAAACGTGCCGACAAGACACACGAAGGAAGGCGGCCACCAGACACTCAGTGGTTTCATCTATCTTAAGCTGGTAGGCAGCAGGTGGCAGCGAACACATGTGCATCTTTTTTCTTTTATCTGTTGAAAACGATATCGCATGACTTCTCGACTGCACCAGACGCGGCCACCTGCCCCTGTAATGTGAGCCAACCGAGACAAACTGCCGCCAAGTCTCTCGCGCCAACTGCAAATGAGTAGTAAGTAACGAAATAATTTACTCTTGTGTTATGGGCACAATACATTTGACAGTAAAGGTTTTGGGGAAAAAATGCATGTGGTACATAAATAATGACGTACAACTGGAGTATTTTATAATTACTAAATATTCCATTAAAAAGTATCCGTTCCCGCGTTATGGAGGTGTCCGTTTAATACAGGATGTTTTATACACTGAATGTAATGGGACCATACTATTTTTCCCGTTTCTACAGGTTTCCGTTTTATAGAAGGTCCGTTTTGGATAGGTTTCACTGTACTACCTTTTGCATTACATCACTAGCACAATCTCGTATAATTCCATCGCTGCAATCTTGTATTACATCAACACCCCATCTTGTTTCCGAATTACTCACTTATGCCCAATTACCATCTTGTTTCTCAATTACTCACATCCGATTGACCGCCTTGGAATTATATTCTCTCCTGCTCTATTACACCGCCGTGATATCCACCATCGTGGATTTTATATTACCATGCAGTTATATTCCTTCTTACATTAGTTGCACTTCCGTCACACTATAATCTTGATTTTCGAATTCCACTATGCTTTGTTAGTCCACCGCACCTTAGTCGCATTTCATCAATGTCAACATCATGGATTTAATTTCCTCATGCCCTATCATTCCATATTGACGACCACTAACTTGGATTTTACCATGCTATATCATTCCTCCTTAATTTCCGCCATATGAGGTATTTTTTCTTATTCATCTTCATTCGATGCCATCATCATGTAATTTATTTTTTGCTCTTTCATTCCACGTTGATGTTACCACACCTATGACGTCACTTTCTATCAATTTCTATGATTTTCAAGGTATTGCAGTCAAGGTCTGGCATTCCTTCTCGTCGGTGCTCAAAATTAGTCGCCTTTGCTCCACTCTCCCCTCTCATGGAGTCTCTGTCGTTCCTTTTCAGTTTAGTCACCTGCTGATTACTCATTCTGTCGCTTGTGCTCCAATAGCTCGAACCTTCATCTTGTTTCGTCTGCCGACGATGGTTTTTTTTTTTGTGATGTAGGCCACCACATAAGATTTCATTTTTCTTAGCAACCAGAGCTTGCTGTTTGCTAGCAACGTGATATATTACTTGCACATTTCTCACATCACATTAGATTTATAAAATTTGCATTCATGTAGGTGTATTTCCTTTGTGTATTGTACTTAACAACTCATATTGTGCATAACCACTTGTATAAAACATTGTAAATTTTCTCATATATACCTTTAGCCCTTTCGGAATATTCTAATACAGACGACTCAACATAGTTCAGAAAAATCAAACCCGAGCTAAACATAACCTTACCAAATAGGGCACAAAAAATAAAATCTGCAACATTCTAGATAAATCGTAGCTAACCCATCACAGTCCAAATAAAAAATATGCCTACACTAATCAAACCTATACCTGCATGCTTCACAGCATACCGACCAGCCATACCATCCACCATACCGATTGACACTAGTCAAATACACTGACCGCCCATACAACTCTCTATAACCCGATAAAAACCTCGGTGGTACTAAAAAACCATAACATATATGCAAGCAATTATACAATCCTGGTCTGCCCACAACTCACAAGATCCCTGCAATATGTTAAACTAACATAACCTAGCATACAAAAGGACAGAAAAATCAAACCGAATCTAATCTATCATAGTGAAGGAAAAAACATTGAATTATTTCCCGCATGCCACATATCATTATTTCAGCTAGTAAAAAAAAATTCCAGACATCAGAAGCGCACTTCATTCAGACTGCACACAATCGGCACTTCGGTTATTATTCTCCTCACATTTACAAAGGAACTGTCGAAACCAGCAAAAATTATAAGAGCAAGTCAGACACCAAATAACAAAATTATCATACCAACCTATATCACTATAATTTCTGCCATCCGGTAAACATAACTGCATGGTACCAGTCCACCCAACATACCAGCCATAACATCTCATGCAACTCAAGAAAAACTCAGTCATTACTAATCAACCATATCACCCAAAACTCCATCAATAACTTCTGCTACAACTCAAATTGGCCGAGCAACCATATAGGTTAGGCCAGCCCATTGCACTATCATACCTACTACCCATACTTCCTGCTTTACATACTAACACAAGAACTATATACTATAAGTTGATTCATGGTATCTTTGGCGTTTTCTGAAGCCCTGCTAATGATCTACTTCTAGGATATTCCTCCGCCTCGTGCAAACTAAGCTTAATTAAGTCTGAAAGATTACATCAGAGGGACAATGCACCATATTCGGGCGCACTCTGTTGTAACAGTATTTTGTATAGGAACTATTCTTACTAGACGATAACAACACACATGTTTTCCCACTGCTTTTGTTCAATTTATTATAAATGAAGCATTATAAGTTATAAATAAAATATGAATAACATTTCAATTCAACAGGAAAAAAAAGTAACTTTTATGAAGAGGAGTATAAAACACTTGAACTACAGGGCGTATTTAGGAAATACCTAAACACGTCATACATGGGGAGATTTTTCGAAGGTTTGATTCAAAAAGGCTGAAGGAAACATGAATGGAATATAGTCACCATACCACCATACCAAACATATCATCCATCTTACCCAAGTAATGCAAGACCACCTAACAAACTATCTCATATAACATTTAAAAAAATCATTAATCACTAATCAACCATTCCACCCAACACACCGATCACACTATCAAACAATTTGTTGTGCACTGAGCAGCTTGCAATAACCACTCCAGTTTATAGAATATTCTAAAAAATTAGTCGCATAGTCATTCAGCTTTTATTCACAGAGTACCGTTAAATCGAACCGAAGTTCTTTTATCCAAGTTTTGAATTTTATTTTGTAAAAAACATTTAATATTTCACTGATATCCATTCTCTTAGGTATACTGAGAATGTATTGCCATGTGGTTAAAGTTCTCGTAACCTCACAGCTTACAAGTATTTGTTCATAGCCATACTCCATCTATGCTCATCAGAAAAAAAAATTAACTTAAATGCTAAATAAATAGCACATTCCATCACAAGTCTTACTTATTTCTAACAGCTTAATATTAGCAAGGGCAAAAAATAAATGAATAACACACAAGGGATTTTTTTTAATTTCTACTTAATTTTACAGACTTGACAAAAAGTCATTAAAATAGATACATACTTAACTTATTCATCATTCGGCAAAACAATTATGATGATGTCTGTTTTGTAGAACAATTCCAGATTTGAGCATTCGCTCCACACTTTTTCGAGTATATACAACACCACAGTTAGCTCATGGCCTGTAAGCGATTGTGTATGGACAGCTACTTTATTCATGTCGTCTGACATTGGAGTTGTAAGCAAATGTCTTGCCACAATACTTGCTCTTGCTTCGCATATCTTGCGAAGTCAATTCACGTTATTACCGCGGGTAAACACCTTGTCATAGTTATCACATCTATAAAACTTGTATGGCGTGCCGAATAGGCTGTTACTAGCCTCATGTCGTCGGGAATTAACGCATCGTGTAAACAATTTGCAAGACTTAAACTCAGCCAGTGACAAGCAACACCGACTTCCAGAGTCAGCAAGTATTCGTGGCATTCTGGTCAATGCAATAGGTGATACAGATGACTAGTCTTGAACTACCGATTCCGTCTTCGTATTGTAACAGTTTAAGTAGTCTCAGTAGATGAATCTAACGATCCACCAGGTTACAACCTTTTTACATGATGCATTCTTATATATTATTATCACTTCATGTCAGACGATTTGTGTTGCCTGTCTCGGGTGCTTCAGTAGGAGTTCGCTTAGCCAAGTAGTTGCAAAACAGAATGGTTGCTGGGCTGTTATAGATCATTGTCTAGCCAACTAACTCGTCAATCAGATCACACATCTTCTTCACAGTTGTCCATCTTTCAGTGTTAAATATAGCTTTTTTTTTATCGCTGCTGTAGCATCCTCTCCCGATGTGCATTACATCAGCTCCTAGAATGTGGTATGTCCTTAACACTTGTGCGGGTTGATGTTGATACTCGTTTAGCTCCCAGTGGTTGCACACACGTATTATTCTTTGCAGGATGGGTTACTTTACTTTTAAAACCTTGGTTTAATTCAGCGAGAATAAAAAAATTATTATATATATAATTTAAAAGAGTGAGAAAAGAACCCATTTTCTATATATCACTAGTATAACACCATGACAGCTCCGTTCACTTTCAGAATAACGAATGATTTTAGCTCCGTTGATGTGGAGCGCCACCTGTTACGTGATTCAATGCAACTTCATTGGTTCCCATTGACAGGACAATCCAAGATGCTTGATGGCTGGAAATATTGAACCGGAAATGTTCTTATTAGTTGCTTAGTTGTGTATTTCTGGAGCAATCTATTCCCCAAGAGATTTTCTTTCAGAATGTTTGGAAGGGGTTTATAAACCTTGACTGGGATCTAGTACAGGAAGAATCGGCTCCCATCAAAGGTTATGGATGGACTGATGTTCAGTAATGCCAAAGAACCCTCAGGTCTTAAAAATGATAGTTCTTAGCTCAAATGAATCTAAGTTTAAAGGTTTTATTGCTGGTATCATTTTCCATAATTAAAAATAATCTTAAATATTAATGCTGTTTCTTTATGTGAGTTTAGAAAGTCGCGTTAAAGATAGATAACATTTCTGCTCACTGTGTAGTGAAATAATTGTGGACATTTACATAAATATTCATTTTTGGAGCGAAATTTTATCTGAGTTTAGAAAGTCATGTTAAAGAAAAATAATATTTCTACTCACTGTGTAGAGAAAAAGTTCTGGCTGGACATTTTGAAGAAAACTCATTTGTGAAGCAGAAACCTTATGATAGGGATTTTATGACTGCATGTTCCATAAAGAAAATCTTTTACAATAATCAGCATTTATGCGGAGATATGGCTAATGAATAAAGTTTTAATGGAATTAAATTTGCAACATTTTTTTGTCAATGTTACATAATCATGAGAAATGCACCGTAAAAATCTTTATCCGGGAATAGCATTATTTTACTTCCGTAGGGTACACAATATGTTAGTGAGCAGTATTAATATTCATATTCTGACCTACATAACATCTTACCTAGACGTTTGCCAATTAATCGGTTTTTTTTTTTTGCAGTTCTCTCAGTGGAAAGAGCAGGATAATAAAACTTCTGAAGGGTGTTTGGAATGAAAATTGGCGGCATTCTGAAAGGCTGGCATGTCTTTAGATTTTATTATTGGGAATGAATTTATGGTACATATAACTACTGTATTGATATGGTATGACCTAATCACATGTTCGGTTGGTTTGGTGGTATGACAAGAGTATAGCTTCGATGGTGTGGGCAGAATGTATAAATGATGTTATTTGTTTCTATTAGCGGAATGGTTTGGTGGAATGTTGAAATAGTTCTAGAGATCCAGAGAGCTTGGCTGGTATGATTGGATAGCTTGATTGAATGGTACGATAAGTTGGTATATTATGTTAGAACTTATTCTCTATTTGTATGGTAGCATTTTGTTCAATTTCATTTAAAGAGATCTTATTAAACTGTGTTTCATTTTAATGTATCTTAATAATAAATACATACAGGATTAAAGGTTACTTTGTAAGCATGGTTTTTCTTTGAAGATATATGAATTCCTATAACATCCTAAGTCTTTCCTCAATTTTAATATGTTCTAATAATGTCTGTACTGATATTTTGTGCTTAGGTTCTTCATCCACTTCAATATATTACACATTAACAGCTGTGTTTAAAATTCGGCAAAGCCTAACTATGGCCACCATTGGTACACCTACATTATTTAATAATTATAAAAACTTATGCAATATAACTTTACACATTTTATTGTAAAATGTTATATAAAAATTATATATATTTTAAGATGTACATTTTATAATATTTTTTGCATATGTAATGATTTTGTATTTTCTATACATTGCTATCAATAAAATAATCAATAAATTTTTATTTGAAAATGGCACATCATACCAACAATTTTTGTTGATATGTACTGGTTTTGTTAATTCAAATATATAGCCAATGAAACAGTCATCGTCGAAATATATATTGTGAATTTCGAATTTTGTTCTTGATTTTACGGTTCTTAAATTCGTGAACTGCGAGACATTTCCATAATCCTCAAAGGTTTGCCACACACGCCATATTGAATTACTGGTTGCTGGCTTATTTTGTTGTTGTTCAGGGGTGCTTTCTATTTGTAACTACAAGTATAACTCTCTGGTGATGAACATAACTCTGAGGAACATACCTAAGTTCCTTTTTTTTTTGTAATTATTAATTAATGCAGATTCATTTTTAAATTATGAATATATTCTCGCCATTTCACACCTACCAGACAACGCATGGGCAATATATGGCAAATGGCAAAACATAAACATGCTACAATTAGAAGCACTAAATTGTTTAATTTCCGACCAGGTTATGCACATAAACCGAAGACTAAACATGATGGATGGGACAGATAGGTGAGGTGGCACAGGATGTAGTACCTTAGCTGCATGAAATTTCCCCCCCACAAATTTACATCCAGCAACTTCCCATCTCTCTCTCTCTCTCTTTCTCTCTCTCTCTCTCTCTGCACTGGTATTGAGGCATTATAAGCACACGAATGTTCTCTATGGCAGTTCCAGCAGCTACATCCATCGCGTCACGCCACCTGTCCACACGCTACAGAACCTCCTCCTCTGGGGAAGGGATATGGACCTCCAAGTGTTCCTGGGCCCTGCCCTTCTGCTGTTAGCCTTGGCGGCCACCTGCGTGCTCAGCGTGCCCTACCCTACCGAGTGTTATAAGTCATCAGAGACGTACGATGTGCAGTTCTTGAAGGACAGGGTCAAGGAAGAAAGAGGCCCGGACAGACTGGTAAAGGTGAGTCCTATCAGCGAGGAGAAACCAGAAGAAACCTTAGTTGTAAATGCTACAGTTTGAGTATCACTTTCGTAATGCTGTATAATATTGTTTACATCTTAGTGAAGTGGGTTAATGGTTGAAGAGCAAGTTAAGCAAACATAATCTTTTAAAATAGATATCACTGTGAAAATTTGCACTTGTCATGAATTACAGAAACATTTAATTACTTGGCCTGATTTTATAAGAAATTTTAGCACCCTTTGTCCAACATGAAAACCATGTCTTTGTCTGTACCTACACAGCGAAATTTTCGCGGTGCATGACCAGACATACTGCAGAAAATATTGTTTTAGTAATTTTGAATCACTCTTCCTCTTATCAGAGTAATATTTACAAACATATTTTAGTGTATGCTGAAACAGTGTAAGATAAATTTGGGTGTTGCAAGTAGAGAACAATACAAAATAAATTCTAGGTACACACTTAAAAGAGGTATCCAGGGTTTTCTTCTGCATGTTGGACTCCAGTTTAGACATAGTGACATAAAGTTTAATAGTCACAAGATGTTAGATATAACAACTCTGCGATATTAAGGATGAGTAGAGCAAATTAAATTATGCACGTATCAAAATATAAAATGCTAATGGTACTTCAAAATGCCGTACCTCTTTTGCTACTGGTGTGCACAGATGTTACATGGTGGAATGTCATTCAACTTATGCTACTTTGTAAGTGGAAGGAAACCACAATTTGAATGTGATAGAAACCTTTCGTTTGAACAGTGCCATTTCTTGATTACTGATGACACACTTGAGCTTTCAGCTTTGTTCCTGGTTGCCGCCATCATTAACAGCCATTTCGGGAGGTTATTAATTATTCGGAGAGTCTAAGGAGAGATATATAAATTCGTGTTCAGTACGCACCATACACACAGTATTATCATTATGAAATATTACGACATATAGGATTATACTAGTAGCAGATGTAAGAAAGAGTAAAAATATTAGAATGTAATTACATTATTTCTCTTAGTCGTACCAGAGTGTAATAACTTATTACACTAGAGGAATTATATAAATTTACAGATTCAACTTAGGCATCCTGTAACAGGATGATTGTCACTCTGCCCTAGTATAAATTACTTGGTATATATATATATATATATATATAATATATATATATATATATATATATATATATATATATATATATATATATATATATATATATATACATATATATGTATATTAAAGCCAGTATTGATATTGGGCATACAGTAGACCATAGGCAAAACATATCATTAAGCACACCCAATGTGAAGGCACTATATATATATAGTGCCTTCCTTATTATTTTATTGGTGTCATAAGGGTAATATTGGCAGATAAGGAACGAGATGTACTCTGTGATGTCCTGTGGCCGATTGACCAGAGGAGAGGTTTGTAATTCTTTATATAGAATTTAATTTTGATGTAAGAGTGGTATAAGGGCCATTGTATATATATTTTTTGTTGGTGAGATATGCGAATAATGAGCAGGTTGTTCTCTGAAGGCATACTGAGGATTTAACTTGGTTAGAAATGGGACAAATGTTTTCTTTTCGGCGAAGTAAATATTTTTTAATGAAAAGAGACGTTAAAATAGGTTACTGAACTTTAATCATTAACCCAAAGACTTTAACCATGTAACAATAAACCAACTTTAATTGTGCGATCATGGAGTGAACTAAATTAATTTAATATAACTAAACAAATGATTAGCCAAAACAATAAAACGAATTACAACTTATCATTACTACACATCCTCTCCCAACAGTAGTATACATACACACTTGTACTTCACCCTCATCAGCTCTCAAGATCAATCACAAACTAATTGTACATTCAATCCCCATTAATATTGGTAGGTTTATTAAATGAATAACACATAAAATAGGTTTCAATTATTTTATTTAGAATAAAAATTATTTACAAAACATTGTATTTCAATCTTTTAAGATCCTTATTCTTCACCCACGAGTTGCGTGCTTTTGAGAAATATCTTCATCAAACCAATGACGTAGCATGTTCCCTTTTCATGATTTTATAAACCAAATATTTATTTAGAGAAGAAACTTTTTGCAATTCATGTTCGTAAAAACCACCTTTTATAGGCTGTCCATCACAGGTTTCTACATAATACACTCTGGGAAACAAATTTCTAACATAAATAATTTTTAATATTTCATAAGACTAATTCACCGTGTATTTTTCCTCAAAGATAGATTTCAGCTTAGACACTCATACATACATACCAACTTTGAACTTAGGTTTTCTCTCGTCAAATACTTTAACATTATTACACACAGTTTTCGTCAATGTATTGTCTGTAACCATTTCAGGGAACCATTTTGATAGTGCTATGATATCTGAAATTATAAAATTTAAGTATTTCAGGCAAAACATCCACCAAATTGTATATTCCCTTCGACATGACTTGCTTGTATATCAGCTGTTTCATGCTATTGTTAAACCTCTCAACAACACTGGTTTTAAGGTCTGAATATGTTACATAATCATTGATACCATAATCGATCATTAGTTTCTGGAAATTTGCTTTAAAGAACTCAGTTCCTTTGTCGATTTGGAGTGAATTTGGAGTTCTTTCTTGTAAAACAATCTTCATTGCAATGCTAACCTGCCATAATTTCAAAAAACATCATTTATGGTTCAAATATAATTGTATCCCTTATTGTATTTGGAAAGCAATGTCATTTTACACAAATTGGCCTGAAAAAGATAATTTAAACATTTAGCAATAACACATGTTCTGGAAAACCTTATCCTTGCAGGGGTGTGAAGTTCTTGAGCGATTTTAGTGAACTTCATTAGTAATATAACTATCTTAGTCAATATTCAATAATAGAAACAATTTTGTTCATATGTGAATTATTTCCAGGCTCTCCGGAAGCAATGAGAAGTTTTAATCTATCTACCAATTGATTATGATTGATCCAATATAGAGGAGAAAACCAATCATCAACATCATTCTTTTGTATTCCACTTCCAACAAAATTGCTTAATAAATGTAGTTTCAGATGATTTTCATCATCTGAACGATTATTTACACTCGTGCGACAAACAAGATCCTTATATTTCTCCAAATCGATATCGGAATAACCATCCAGAACTTTTTCAAATAATAATTCAAACAATCCTTCACTAACAACAGTTATGTTATCACCTACTTGAAATATATTCGCAGGAAAAACTTAATTACCAAATCTCCCAGAAGCCATATATTTCCATGATGATATACAGCAAATACCATATCGCACATAGGCGAGGATTGTTTTAGAGCTAAATAATCTCATGTTCATTGAGACAGCTTTTCCTTCTTTATAGGTAAATCCGATTTAATTTCCACTGTTGTTTCATTAAACATATTTAGCATGGAATGTAATGTATCCATTCTACTCATAACAGTTTTAAATATTTCTTCATTCAAAACATCCCATTCCATTCGAGCATGTTTAGCTTGTAAATATTTCGCCATTACAGCAGTTATGACTTTATGTAATTTTGAAGCAGAGTCAGACATTTTATTTATTTACATTAACTTCCAATACTTATATATGAATTAAGTTGTTGATTTTAGCAGGTGTATTAGATAGAATAGTTTGTGCTTTTTTGATCTTATCGACATTACTCAAAAGTAGGTCTAATTTACTCACAGTTTTAACCCTCAAAACTCCACTAAATAGTTTATTCAAGTTTTAAAATTATTAAATTACTTTTTCAATTCCAATTTGCATAGCTAAACTAGATGTTTTAATTATAATTTCGACACACATATTGCATAATTTCATCCATTTGTTCTTCAAATTGTTTTGTAATTGTAGCACTACCACTTCATTAATTACATTTTTTTTAATTATTAAAATAGGTTCGTTTGTACTAGTTTCTATATTTTGCAATGCAATCATCACATTCGCCAATATTTCCGAAGTATAACTAATATTAGCAGACACTTTTGTTAGAGTTTCAATTATGTTTATTAATTTCCTTTTTATATCGATTGAATATGATTTAAATATGTTTAGTGTAATTATGTTTAAGTCTTCCACATAATGTATATTTGCCACTTTGGTATCTTTCACAGCCATGCCGATGTTGTGTAATATATGTCCATTCAAATCACAAATTCCCTTCGCGATTTTTTGTTAAATAGGTAATGTAATGATTGTGTTTTATACCGCTATGTCCAGACTTTGAAATACTCATTATTCTTTCTTGGGAAGTAAAAAACTGTCAACTCCAGACCTATATTTGTCTTCATATAGGGGAAGCAGTGTTATAAGTACCAGACAACCACCTTGTTCATCCAACAGTAGAAATACATATCTTTAAATTTTGTAAATGTCATATCGCCCAAAATGTGATCATTGGAAATATGTTGTAGATTCATATTATCAATTTTAAACACAATCAACATATTAACATTACCAAGCAAATTATGTTTTGGAATACGTTCATAACTTTGCAATAGATAAAAACAATCGACATTTTAATGTCTACAAATACTAAAGTATTGCTGTATTTCACCCTGTTGTACACACCAAATATCGTCAAATATAAACACAGAATTTGGTAATGCTTTATTCGGAGCTAAAATTTCTTCTTTATTAGTAAAAGGGAAATATCTCATTCCTTCAATTAACAACAAATTGGTTTCTAATTGTTGATATTTCTCTTCTTGTATCGTTTAAGAATACACATATATGTTTTCGAACTTAAGACAATTCCGATGTTCCAACATGTACATAATTACACACGTTTTTCCACGTGAAGGACCACATATTATACAATGTATATTTGGGGGTAAAACAATATCGTGTTTCTGTTCAACTACATTGTCTTTCATATTTACAATTACCAAAATATGATTATTTTGTTTTATAGCCTTAATTTCTACACAATATAATATACTATCATAAAAACTACAAATGTGGGTATATATAGGTTCGTGCTCAGTTGAAAATAATGGCATGTACTAAATATAACAAAAAAGGACGACGAGTATTGAATACATTGATTAAAAAATTACCACTTGAAATGCATTTACCCAAATACAACTATTGTGGACCCAGAACTACACTTGCAAAATGTCTGTCATAGAATGATCAAGGAATAACTGTTTTGGATAATGCTTGTAAAGAACATGATGTAGTATATGATCGAACAAACAATTTGAAAGAAAGACATACTGAATACAATTCTACCTGATAAAGCAGCAAATACAAGGAATAATCCATCTACATTTACATACGAAAATCTAGGTTCATGGGTCATTGACAAAGTTTTGATTACAAAGGTTAAATGAGGCATGGGTGTAAAATGCAAAACAATATGAAAAACCAAGAAAGGAGGCATATTACCATTCATATTTCCAGCATTATCAGCTCCTGCAGCTTTA
Source organism: Dryococelus australis (assembly GCA_029891345.1). Taxonomy (NCBI): domain Eukaryota; kingdom Metazoa; phylum Arthropoda; class Insecta; order Phasmatodea; family Phasmatidae; genus Dryococelus; species Dryococelus australis. Next base: position 11,047,095 of record CM057005.1, on the reverse strand, counting down.
ATGAGAGGCATTTCAGATCTTGCTAAATCAAGTGGTAAAGGAATGTATCTTAAGCCATATAAAGTTGGTCAGCAACAAAAAAATTTCAAACTTGGAAAGAAATGCAGAAAGTCCTAAATAGTCTTCCAAAACATGCATTAACGAACAAAGAAATTAATGTATTTGTAAATAAACTGTATATTCCCTATTTCCGAGGTGTGTATTTGAGAGAAGAATTACAGAAGTAAACAAACCTTCACAAATGTATGATTGTTAATTTAGATTCGAAACAAAACCAAGGAACACAGTGGGTTGATTAATTAAAAATGTAAATCAATCATTGTACTATGATAGCTCTGGTTATTTATGTCCTCCAATTGAAATACGCAATTATTTGAAAAACATGCAATTAAGGGACAATTACAAAATGGAACAATTACCAAACACAATCAATTGTGGTCATTTATGTTTACATTTGTTGAATATAAATAGGATATATAAGTCAATGTATTAGTCAAACCGATTAGTAATATGTCAATTATGTTGAAATTATATGAAAATTCATCATAACTGCAGTCAATATATTTCCCATTTTTGGAGTTAGAGTGACAATGGCAAATAAGTCTAGTTGAATTCGTTACTTCCAACAGTATACGAAATATCAATATAGACAACCAATCATTTACATTCAACAATGATGAACAAACGTATATGATTGTGATACTGGTAGGATTTTATGAGCTGGATGATTTAGAAATGCTCATTAAAGGAACATTACCTGATGAACATTTCCTATTATGTGGAAATCCAAATAAGTTAACTAATGTAACATATAGTATTGTCGATATAGATTTCACAGCAATTACAATTAAAATGCAAATATGTTAGGTTACAAAAGGAGAGTATATCCAGCTTATCAATAGCATGAATTGTCAAAATAGGTTAATATATTGTTGGTCAAGGTGTGTAATATAAATTTTAATAATGTAGGGGGTTCATATTTAAATGGAAAACTGGCAAATACAATACATGAATTCACATGTGTGGTGGCTCCAGGATATAAAATAATTGAAAAACCAAATATATTGATATTTCTTCCAGTTATAGTTAATTGTGTTGATGAATTAGTTGTTACAATTGTCGATCTAGATGGTAAACTGTTTAATTTTAGAAATGAAATTACTGTTCAATTCATTAAAATAAAAAGGTATATGAACATGTGAATTCCGTGTTTATTAGAATAAAAATGGGAATTGTGTTTAATAGTCAAAACAGTTGAAAAATAGGCACTAATTAAAGAAACTATGTTTCTAAAAAACATATTTTGAAGAAAGTAACTATAAACAAGATACCCAAAAAGTTAACACAGGGCAACGAATTGTTTTGAAGTAATTAGGATGTATTATTAATAGAAATGGAAGACATACCAATAAGTTATGATTATGTAGTCACCAATACAAAAATACATGTATCTGGACCATTCTGAGCAGGTCCATATGTTTCCATTGGAAATAAGGATTGTCATAAAAATCACAGTATTTACACATTACCATCGATATCAAGTTTATGGTTTAGAGGAACAATTAAAAAGACAGCAGATGCAACTAATCCAGTAACTACAGGAATAGTGAGAAATAGAATACTTTATTTAATCGATAGAATTGCTTATCTGCTCAATAGTGTTGAAATTGACCAAACACAAGATGTTGGAATTACTTCCATGATAAAACAGTATCTGTGGGGAACTGTGCACAATCTTTACACGGGGATTATGGTTGGATGGAGTAATTCTGATAGTTTTACACTACAAATAAACCCAGATGGAAAATACGAAGTTGTTATACCATTAAATATGGTACTTGGATTTGCTGAGGACTTTAAACATGTGATATTAAATACTACACAAGAATTAGTTATTCTATTCAGTAACACACATTTGAATGCTATATACAATATGGCTAATAATGAGGAAGGCATAACATATGAACTCAACAGTGTCGAATGGCTAGTACCACATAGTGAAATTTATGTTTGTTAATGTGTAAAGTATTAAAAATATGTCGAAAAAAAGGAAAACTCTAGGTACTGCATTCAGATTGTGGGCTTTGGAGACATTTCCAGCTCTACCAACATTACAAAAAGTAATTTGGGTTGTAAAATGAAATTTTTCATCTGAGAATCCAATTATTCATTATTTGTTTTCAAACAAATCAACAAAACAATTTAAAAGCTGATAGATCAGTACTCGATAATTGTGATATGAAAAATATTAAAATGTATCTAAAGAGTCAAGCATATCCCTATACCGATTTAAATGTGAATTTTGGAAATTGGGAATTCCTTATTTGCTACAATATGTACTCAAAGTTCCAGGAAATGTATTATAACAAAATCAGCTCACTGATCCTAGAACCTGAATCATTTAAAACCAGATGGACACTATTTGTGTTTGATGTAAGCAAACAAGACAACACAATTACCAATAGCATATTGATTCATGAATTGAAATTATTGCGAGTACACCAATTGCAGCAAATACACAAGCTTATGAATTCATAATTCATGGTAGATTGACAAGCCATAATGTAAGTGATAAACTGGTGAAGATAATAACTTGACTTAGTAGACAAAAAGACACAGATTTATCAATATGTTTTGCAGGGTGCAAGGATTTCAATCTGTAGAAAATATTATACTTAAAGAATTAGCTATTACTGATAGGTAAGAACATGCAGCTGTATTCAGCTTCATACCACCATTCCACTGGAAACATATGTCATAAAAACAAGAAAACAAATAGATGGGTAACCAAACAACACCATGGTTTAACCTGGGAAAGTAGGTGTATGAGTATGAGAATACTGAATATATTTGCAAGCAATACTTAGATAATTGTGAATTATATGCAGGTGGAGTCAACCATAAATTGCAATTTCCAAAGTGAGTGAAATGGGAGAGTAATAGATATTCATTAAGAATACAATTGCCCATCATTCAAACAATTATTTGAAATAGGGATCTAATTCAATGTTTTTCTCTGTAGAGGAAAACTCAAAATTAATGCTTACTTTGGCAATGATGTCTGACTGGGGTGAAACAGACTATGATGATTCTCACCCTGAGTGGATATTATATGAGTAATATGGCATTATCTGGGATGAGAGAACAAATGAGTATAATTAGGTGTATAAGTACTTGGTTTGTGCAAGCCAATACTTTGTAATGATGGATCAAGACATGAACGAGGTCACATGCTCATGTATACAGAAATCAAAGTGTAAATGGAATATTATCAAGTTAATTGCATATTGGAGTAAACCTTTTAGAAAATCTTTTGGAAAGTAAAAGTCTTTTTTCCACTCAACTGCTATTCGCATTTCTGTAATTTCAAATGTGAATTGAAAAAATCCAACATATATAAGAAGCTGATAAAGGTAATAACTTGATATCTTCTCCAGATCAGACAAAATGTTCTATGTCCTATATATTCATACTTTATACTATTCATACTATATATATTCATACTTTCACCAGAATGTATAATATTATGACAAGGCAATCAAACAGATGGAAATATTAAAAATATTGTCAAAGCAAAGAAATTATGTAAATGTGTGTTTTTGTAAACATTTAATGTTTTCAATATTTACTTTATAGCAAAATAAATGGTTTGAAACTCCTTTTTTGTGTTTTAGTGACTTATCAAATGCATTAATTGTAATATACACATATTCTAACAACATGATTTTTGAAAATGTAATACTACATACCCTTTGATTATGTACATTTAAAAATTAAGGTCTGTGGGTGGGATATTGATTAAACATACATTTCAAAAGTATTTCCAATTATTAGAATTTAACTATTTCTCGCATTTTGCACTTCCTGGAATTGTCTAAAGTTGACTATTAAAGGTTGAAACCTTTCAGTTACATTCTAGACTTGGAAGATTGTGGAAGAAATTAGGGCTTTGCTGTGTCATTTCTATCATAAAACACTTACAGATTCATGTAATTTATGATATCATGAAAAACAGTTTCAATGCAATTTGTGCAAGAAGCAGTTTTCTCAGAGTGATGTTTTGAAGAGACCATGTAAAGTTTGCAACACTGGTTTTCCATCTCCACATTCACCTCCACCTCCACATTTACCCCCACACCACCCTCCAAATCCACCTACACCTCCACATTCACCTCCATAGTTGGCTCCTCAATTGACTCTGTAGTCAGCATCACAGTTAAAATTTCCTGCCCTATCCACTGTATTTCTTACAAAATGGCATCACATTAAATCTGGTTGGGGAAGTAAATTGCTTTCGAGTTTGCCCCAGCTCCATTATGAAAAACTAAACACTGTGTTTGCAGGCAGACTGATGTGCAGATATGTAATGACCAAAGCGATACTGATGTAGACTTTCAAAGATTTTTTTCAAGGTGAAGGAAGCCTCTGCTAGGTTTAACTACATCACTTCAGCCAGTAACTCTAATTGTAAATATATCCTGTAAGTATTTGAAATTCATCACAGCGGAGGAATCCTCTACAGAAACTTTCTACTATCAAACTAAAACCCTCCCCATTCTACATTCCACATATATTAGTTACCTTTATAACTCTACCATAGTGCCTTACTTAATAACCAGACTTGAATGATCTCTTGCTCATGGAAGTGGGGTGGACTTTACAATTAATATAAAAAATGGACATGCACATCACCCAATTTAGACCATTCACCATTGGTCTGAAGTAATCCAAGTTATTGCCTATAAGAAGATATGTAATTCAGCGCTGTTCCATATCTTGCTTCACCGTTGTCAGCTCTCAGGACCTTGCTACAAGATTCGGCAAATTCTTTTCATCAGCTCCAATGCACAGAGAAAATACATTTTTCTGCAAGGCTACGCTTGGGTTTATAATAGTAAAGTCAGCTAACATAACTTCAATGAGGTATAATATCATCTACAAGTGAATCAAGCTTCCATCTGCCTCAAGAATGTATAAATCTTCTAGCATCTAGTGATTTACATCTAATCTAACAGTCAATGAATCAACAACTTATTCAAAATAAAAACATTTCATGTAATTTGAGAGAATATCGAGTTGATCTCCCTGCAACATATCACCATCCTCATCTCCAGATATGAACTTCACAACATCGTTGCAACTGTATTGTTTAAATGAATAAAGACAATTGCTTGTATATGCAAATAAATATTTTTAGAAGTAATGTGATTTTTGTATATTTAAATAAATATTTTTAGAAGAATATGAGTTTTGTATATGTAAATAAATATGTTTTTTTTTTTTTTTTTTTTTTTTTTGAAAAAATGGAATATAATAAATTGCATTTCAAACTGAATGAGTGTTTCATTTAACACCAAACAAACTATATAATTTAAACAAATGGGTGATTAATTGCTTACATAAAATACATTACCTTATCAATATGTGGTCATAACTTAACAAAATGTTTGTATAAGGGCCTTGCATTTAATTGTGGGTGTAAAATTTTTACATTTTTATCTTGAACAACCATATCAACATAACACAAAAACAATTACTTGGTGAGTATTCCATAACCAAATTATGTAATTTTCCATTCACTCAATATAATGACTGGCATATTATATGGTTTGATCTCTTTCCCATATCAGAAACCAATACTGTTATAAATTATGTTCACACAAATTGATTTCACAGTAAGATAATTCATATTTGATGCACTAAAGACTTGTGTTTACGGAGAATCGTTAACAAAACAAGAGAGTTTATTTCCCACAATGTGTGCTGAACCATGTTGGAGTTTGTTTACGAAACATGGTGGGAACGTGGACATAGAAAGCCTCCTGGCTAGAGCATGGTAGGTAGATGGTGTGGGCAGCGAGAGCTATGAGTTACGAGATGTGCATGGACAGCTTGGCAAGGGAGGCACATCGAGGCATGAATGCAAGACAAGACCAAGCTGGGATGTGCGTGGTGGGAGGAATAGTCGTGGAGAGTGAAGTGCTTTACAGAAACAGCTGCTGAACGCCATCTGCTGAGAGTGTCGGTGAGGCATGGTCGCGAAAGGAATGAGGATGGTGGGAGGGAGGGCGAAGCAAGCTGTGTGAAACACATGGAGTCATGGCCTAACAGCATAATGAAGGAAGGAGGGAGCAAGCTTGGACGCTTGACCTCCTAGTGCCACATATCAGATACTGTTCCCCTTCCCCTGTCCTTTCAGACAGCTACCATCCCCTCTGCAGTTCCCTGCGCAGCTCGATCGCCTGTCCATGCAAGTGTGATCCCCTTCTGATCCCATTTTGCTGTGTGCCTACAAAGCCTACAGTAAGTGCTGCTTCCCTTTGCTCGTGCATTGCAATGAACCATTCCTTCCACACCTGAACTAAGTGTTGTCCCAAGAATTATGGGGACACTTCCCCTGCCCTCCGGCAACTCCCCGACACGGGCTGTCGATTTCTGTCAGCCACTGAGTGACAGTTCCCTACACAGCAGGCATTTCGCGCATGGTCTTCGTGCTTTGTAACAAGCTATGGGAATGTCTTTACAACACATTTAATACTTTTAAACAAGATATTTTATTTAACTAACAAAAATGATTTCTTTAAGACAAAAGTTCAAATATTAAAGTTAAGAGTAATGTGAATTACTCAACACTGTCAAAAATAAATCTAGTGTACACCATCAAACTTTTTAAAAATTTAATAACGATTTTCTTCTAGAAAGGGTTAGCAAGGGAAATTAATCTAGTACACTTTAATACTAATTATTCAAAACAGTTGTCGAAACTACTTAAATTTAAAAATATTCGTAAATTAAAAAATTATACTTTTACAACCAAATAAAATACTTAAGATCTAATTACAAATACCCACACCCAACCTACTTTCAATCATTCCACATGTTAGAAATAATCAGGCCCATTCATTCATCACTCAACTATTCATCACCATGCAACAACATTCTGAGCAGTGTTTCAGGCAGGGTTAGTAGCCCTCCAAACATACTTGTCATGGTTTGGCATAGTTCCTCCTTTGTTTTTCACCTCTACATCAAACACAACCATCCATAACCAGAACCCATTCTTAAACTCCTTAAAACTACATAAACTACAATGTAATATCCAAACCACCCCTTCACGCATCATATAATTTCATTCATTAGGCATACTCATGATCCATTCATCCATCACTTAATCTTTCATCACCATTCAACCATTCTGAGCAGAGAATAGGACATAGCTTTGCGCTCTCCAGACACACTGTGCATAGCCTTAAATAGTTTCCTCTTTTTTCCTTGCTCCATCATTCACACATTAGTCATAACCAAAAAACCATCCTTAAATTTTTTAAGATTAAATTATATGTCCAAGCCTTCCCATCACATATCAAAACATTTAATTCAATAAAGTTACTCATGGTCCACTCATCCATCACACAGACATCCTTCACCAAACAACACATTCAGAGCAGAGATTCGGACAGGACTTTGCATCCTCCAGACACGCTGTGCAGCCTGGTATCATTTCCATTTATTTTTTTCTCGCACCATAATTCACACATCGGTCATAACCAAAACCCACCGTTAAATCTCTTAAAACTACTTAGATTAAATTATATGTCCAAGCAACCCTGTCACGCATCAAAACATTTAATTTGTTAGAAGTACTCAAGGCTCATTCATCCATCACACAATCATTCATCACCATTTAACTCATTCTGAACATAAAGTCAGTCAAGGCTAGTAGCCTGCCAAATATGCTTGCATAGTTTGGCATATTTCCTTCTTTGTTTTTCTATGTTCCATCATTCACACCCATATATACAGCAACCCAACCTCAAACATTTTAAAAAATCACTAAAAGTACTAAAAATACATTAAACTATTTAAAAAAATGTAAAACTAACAAAATTATAAATATTTTAACAAACCCGAATAAATTTAACCAATTTGTGAAGAGATTCTAAAAGTTAATCGATTTTAAGTAAAATAAAATTTTTTAACTTATTCATATAAAAGTTGGAGCAAGTTTCATTCAAATTTAAGAAACTGCAAAGAAAGTGTGTGATGGTCTGGCCCACATCGCCATGACCCATTCGAATTATCATTAATTAACACTAACAATAAACTTTTTAATCATTGGGTGGGACTACATCGTCACATTCCCTCGAACTATCATTAATTAACACAAGTTTACAGTGTACCTCTCTGTGTTGGCTGATGTGCGATGTGCGTCGTCCAAATGCCTCCCTCCTATTCACTCCCCTCTACAGGAGTCAAGACCTGGGAAGTAGGGGATGACTAGTGATCTGTGTTCTCCTGCACTAAAAAACTTTATTTTTTGTATTTAAATCAGGCGAACTAACTTTCAATTTGTGTGGAAGTTCTAAAAAGAACTAACCACACTATCTTTCACAGACAAAATTGAGCAGTTCTAACAAGAACTGCTCGCCAGCAGTAAACTGATATGTTCTGCAGTTCCTCTCTCCTCGCTGTTTAGCCCCTTCCCAGCAGGGCGGCAAGGATGTAGTGGGCGACGGTCAGTCGTGCAAATTGCAGGAGCGGAGGGGTGGTCCGCAACCCTCAGAAGCTGGATGAACATTGGTGAGCACCGCTCCTGCACATGTATATATAAGGCAACACCCTCCTGCCCTCCCATCCAGGGAATCTATACAGATAAGGCAAATAGTCAGATTATATAATTAAATGTAATTTTACTAAAGTAAGTATGATTTCATTACTGAATTAAATTATTTAAAGTGAAATAAAAACATTTTTAATGAATTAAAATATTTTTTATGATTTAGCACATTTATTAAATTTTCTCAGTTACAATTGTATTGAGTTGATACTTTAATTTGAAATATTCATATTTCTTTGGTGTTAGCAATTACATCTACATTTAAATTGAATTTTCGTATGCATTTTATTATTATGCAATACAATTCCGGAACTTAATAGTCTTTGTAATGCAACATGTACAGTTTTATTATTATCAATTATTCGTAATTTTTATAATATAACTAGTTATTATGTAACAAACATTGTGGCTGTTAGTGTAATGTTTATTCTTATAATTTTGTGTATCATTTATAAGGACATTGAATTATATTATCCGTGTCTTACCCAGGAATCGAACCCAACTTATAATAAGCATGCCTTACCCGAGAATGAAACCCAGCTTATATTATCCATGCCTTGCCAGGGATTCGAACCAAGAACCCCACATTGTAGCATAATCTGACATCGCCACAAGGGTTGGCAATGTAACACAACTATTTTTGCATACTTGTGTTGGAAAATTATTTACTAAAAATATTACGTGCGTGGAAGAGTTGTTTGTGACAGAGTTAGGTTGTCATGATCGGGGAATGATGGGTCAGACAGGGGATTTCTTTCACTGTATGTCAGGGCTAAAAAAAAAAAAGGTTTTTCCATGCTCTTCCCAGTGCGACAGGGAAGACAGTGTCAGGAAGTGAACAAAACATTTACGAGCACGACCTGAAATGTTACGACCTGCGTGTCGGGTAGTTGGAGAATGCTTTCAGTGGGCACAAAATCTACGAGCTCTGCTCTCGGACTGAAATGCCACTGCAGAGTTTCTGTGAAATATTGCTATTATTTTCTGGATACACTATTCTTAATAAAAGTATTTCACATGTCTTCAGATAGTTTTGCTATTGTGTAATATATTGGATTTTTTTAAGCATTTTAGGGAGTGTTACATAATAGTTTGTTGCATGTACTTTCGTCATTCCTAATTAGAGGGCTTATCTCATAGTTGAGAGAGAGAAGGGGGAGGGGGATGATCTGTTTAAAGTTTACTGAAAACCACCAGTGTGTTAGTTCACGAACACATCTTGCAATAAAGTTTGTAAAACAACAGGATTCACTCTGAAACCCTAAATGTAAATTGCTAGAAATTGTTTTAAATTACTTTGTCAGGGCTTTATGTATAAGCATTTTTAACATTACCCTGTAGAATTGATATACAACATTTGAGCTCTCTTGTTAAGGATAGTATGGCATTTTTAATAGTGCTATACATTCAGCATGAACACACATTAGTATTTTTCTTGAAATTGCGATCGAGTATAATTTTACTCTTAAGACACAAGTTTGTGTTTTCAAATTAAGAACTATCTGTTCACTGATTTTGCTCTCATAGTTAAATGATTTTTTAACACTGACTAAACTTCACTTATTTTTCACAAGAACAATCACTTTTAGAAAGTTTAAGACACTATTAATCAGAGTAATTTTTTTCTTGTTTCTTAGGGAAACCAAACAATTTCACACTTTGTTAATCAGAAAAAATGTTGTTTATTAAGCTATTTCAAAACATTTTCGTAAAGGGCAAAAGGTATAATAAATATACACATTTGTCCAAAATATACACATTTTTTATACATATGTGGGTAGTGGGTATTGTAAAATAAACTTATTACAGACAGAATTTGTGTTTCGTACAAAAATATATACATTTGTTAGCTTCCAAAAATCATATCGGGGTTCAAAATATGGTAACCTATAATGTTAATTTCAACTTTGAAATAAGGGATTTCGCTTAAATATATACATTTGCTATAAATGTTAGTTGGTCACCCTTGCAAAATAAACTTGTTAGATATGAAGATTGGTTTAAAAACTTTTAGTTTCATAAATAATACACAAGTGCATTTGAAATGTTAGCAAGGAAAATTTTTGGTTATAAAAAATGTTTAAAGACTGGAAAATGGATTTTTCAAACATTTAGTTTTGTTAATTGAACAACATAATATTTGCATTGCTATTCGGAATTATCGACTTTGGTTTGTTTGCGTGGAATTTTTTGGGTAAAAGTTTTAGAATGTTTTATCTTACTAGAGTTTGGAATGTCCTTGGCAAGCTAGCATTCCCAGGCAGGTGTGCACTAAATTTGCTGGTCAGGAGAGCTTGTTTCTACAACCAGCGAAGTGACCTGTCTCGCTGTGAGGGATTTCAGTTGAGTCTTTGCCAGTGTTGGGAGCTGCACTGGGGAGGTGGTGTGTGGGTGGTCCGCACTGGCTTTGTTGAATGCCTGATGGGCTATAGCATTTGTGTTGGATGGGGGGAGGAAGGGAGGAAAGAGCATGGCGACCTGAGCGCTCACCCTCAGGGGAATATGGAAGTAACCAGAACAGTGGTTGGCTTCTCGAAGACAGAGCTCTCCGCCAGCTATGCACTAGTTCTCACGAACATTCTCTCCTCGTGGGGCCATCTTTCACAAGTCCTCTTCGCTCCCATCCCAAGTGGAGCCCAGCCTACCCTCGCCCACGTGAACGAGCAGAGCACACCTTTCCCCAAACGAGTGGCTGCATCTCATGTATACACTGTTTAGAAATTTATTATTAACTAAATTCTCATTTATAACAGGGCTGGTTATACAATGGTTCGCAAATATTATGAGCCTTAATTTATACAGGGCTACATATTATTAAGTTTCATGAAAACACTCTATATATACCTACATACATTTATTTAAACTTGTTGAGAATGAAGCGATTTCCTTGTATAATTGTGTTAGGAGAAAATTTGCATGCATGCAGTTTAATTAATTTCTTAGTGTAATCAATAATTTTTGTAAGGTATTCCTTGCTTGTATTTCTATGCATGTTAAGAGAGCCAATGAGGGTGAAGCGAGTAAAGTATGTGTACTTTATTTGGTGGTGAAGAGGGAGGGGGGTTTATGACTCTTTTAGTAATGGTGAGGGGTAATTTGTTTTGTGTTAGCTGGGCATTAGTTTAATTTAATTAAATGTGTTTTGTGCATTCCATTATCACACAATTAAAGTCGGTTTAATGTTATGTGGTTAAAGTTTTTTGGTTAATGATTAAAATTCGGCAACCTATTTTAACATCTTTTTTCATAAAAGAATATTTACTTCGCCGAAAAGGAACATTTCTCCTATATCTAAACTTGTCAAATCCTCAGTATGCCTGCTAATTAGCAACCTGCTAATTATTCGCATGTCACCAATAAAAAAAGTATAAGACGGCATTTATACCATTCTTACACCAACATTAACTCTAATATAATACATAAACAATTAAAACCCACTCCTCTGGTCAATCGGCCTCAGGATGCCACAGAGTACACATCGATCCTGCTCCACCAATATCACACTTATGACACAAATAAAACAAAAAAAATTGAATACAAGAATTGTTCAATATAAAAAAATTGATATCAAAACATTTTCTGATTAATCGATTAATTTAATTAATCAATCAAACAATAATCTTGTCTAATTTTCATATGCAAATAGGCAATTATGCAAATTAGATCGCTCCATCTTCATGTCATTCTAATGAAGTGGGCCGGAATGGCCTCGCTCCCTCTACTCATAATTTTTGGTAAAATTATTTGCTACCACAGGACCTTGAACCCACACCTATTGTATTACCAGCCCAAAACCTTAACCACACGACCAACTTGACTTACGAACTTAACACTGACTTTTATATGCAATATAACAAGTATTTACAAAATATTAAGGAAGTTGCTTGATTTAAAATAATAAATTTATACTATTTTAAATAATTCTGTACAACTAGGAAACATTGACCGTTAATGAGTAAAAATGTCATGGTGTATTCAAACTGCCGTTTTATTGTGATTATTTAAGTGGTTTGAAGTGATTTGCGTTATTCAAACTTGCTATACATTTCTAATAAATACATAAAATTGCACGCAACTATACTTACATCGCCCATGGTGTTGAAGAAACGGCTATATACGGTTTTACGTTGTTGGCTGTCCGTCATTTTGCTGAAGCTCGTGGACACGGATCAGTATAGTAAAAATATTTCTTGAGGTCTATTACAAACATGGGCCTTGTAGCTTTACAAACAAGTAATTTTAAAAGAGAAATTTTGGTTCAGTTACAAGCATTTGTAAAATTACAGACAATTTCTCAGTAACAAACACAACATTTTATTACAATGTAAATGGGCTATACTGAGTTATTTTGAATGCGAACACAAGACATCACAACACAATCATGAATTTATCTGAGTACAGCGTGAGGTTTCTCTTCGTTCCTTGTTGTGGTAAGTCGGACCTGTAGCAGCTGACAACTAGAATAGTTTCAGGTGGCCGTTAAATTTTCAATGCAAAAAGTTTATATATAAATGAATAAAAGTGTACTTTTTCTCGTATTTCTTTTTTGCCTTTTAATTTAATTGTAGCGATAGCAGCCAACAAAGAATCTGAAACACAAACATATAAGTAAATGTGATGATAACAGTGCGATATCACAGCATATATTGCGACCATTGCAACTTTTACATAGTCGAAGATGTAAAGCAACTCTGCCACTGTCAGTCTGTACTACACTTTTTAATCAGAACTAGTGAGACATTCACGGTTTAAATCTGCTTACCGCACCAGACAATTTAAACACTCATTGCAGTAAATTTAACTGATGAATTAGTGAAAAATGCCAGTTATTTTTCACTGATTGGTTCAGTGACATTTTTCTCCGATTAATTAACCATTTCATTCACGGTTTATTCAATGATTTGTTGTTTGTCTACTGTATTAGTTAAAGAACGTATATCAAATAAAATAAAGTATAAACTAATAAACACAATTCAATGTTTTTTATGTGAGTTTCTTTTTTATAAAACCATTTTAAAAAGCAACATAAACATTCAGCCGTTCATTAAATATTTTCATCTTCCATATAGTTTTCAAGTAATCATCATCGGTTTAAAAGTATAAACCGTATTAAATGTGGTGAGGTGAGTTCATTCATAAGTATTACCTGTTTTAACAATCCTAAAGTTTTCAATCATAGTTAAAAGGAAAAGAAAAGGCATAAAATTTAAAGCTACATGATTTCGAAAAATTAATGTAATAAATTTACTTTCTCCTACATAAGCAATGGTAGATTGTTATTGTGAGAGGTAAAATAGAATTCTAGAAAACGGGCTGATGTGGGTTCAAATCTTAGACTATGCAAATGTTTAAATTTTTTTTTTAATGAATTGAATTGCACAGTGTAAACAGCGACTACCAGAAATATATTTATTTCTCGTAACGATTTTGCTACATTTAATAAATACAATATATAATTCCCTGCACGTAGTTGGCTATCACTGTTTCAATCATTGAAATTATTTCACTAAAACAAACAGTGATTTTCCACTCATTCTAATTGGAGCCATTTTCACTCATTCGAGTAGTCGAATTTTACTTCGAATAAGTGGTTTTCCACTATTCGAATTTACAGTGTACTTCCGTAGGTACCTTTAACTACATTTATTTTAAGACATATAATAAATGTCTGTAGTATTGACACTCATTTAAACTACTTGAACGCATTATGTTCTAGCTAACGTTCCAGTTCCTTCCGCGGGTGAAAACTAACTACTACATAGAGCTGGATATCCACATGACGTTCCACTTCATGGCGCTTCAAGAGAACGAAAATTTTACCGACAACCCCCTTTGCATAGGGTTGGCGTCCCTGCACCTCTTCAGGCAAAGGGACGAAACAAGCTTACTGGGCGACGTGGAGGATGAAACCGAGAGAAACCACAAAGGATTGAAGTTCTTTGAGAACTTTAAAGAGTTCGAGGTGATGGCGCAGTTCGATTCGTCGATATTAGTCGGCAATGTGTACCTCAACAAGACCTGCTGGGATGAGAAACAGTGAGCAACGGTTTTCTAATTAGCAAGTTTTAATTGTTTTATGAGGAGAGATAATGTTTTGTGGCCAGTTCAGAGGTCACAGTATCCAATCACAGCAACCTAAGAGTCTGTATTCATTCGAATAAAAATGGTTAATTTATTGTTTTGGAATCTTTGATGCCATACAGGGTTACTGTATTATGTTCATTAACTAGGTTGGTAAAATGTTTTGACCTTCGGTATGGTGCATCCAAAATGTTTCACATGATTAAAAATAAAGTTTGTTTCTCTCGTCAAAATATAGCAGAATTTGCAGGACATAAAGTCTCAATTTCATCCTGGGTTGAGGTAAACAGTTTCTTGTAGCTTTAGACAAGTATGCAAACACAAAACAGATCTCTGAAATGTGAAGTTGAGTTCTATCACGTTGTTGCTCTGATTACGTTGATTAGCAATTACATAAACACAACACACTTGCAGAGCCGTCAGGGATTTACTTGTTGTCTAGAGGCCATTAGATTGCTTAGTTTGGTAGAAGCATATAATATTGGAAAAATTAATACCTAAATAATAGTGCTATTTCTCATAATTTTACCTACGAAAACTGAGGACGAAAAGAGTTATTTTATAAAATGAAAAGCAGTAGAGTGGATAGTCAACAGCAAGTATTCAGAGCACAATGATAGATATCTCAGGCGTGATTACATATGTATGAAGTAGACAAATTGTCAGCATAATGGTAACAAATGGAACGGTTTAGATTAATTACACCCTCCGGCCAATATTTTCAACAACTCTAGTTGATAATAACAAAAAATGGTTTGAATGGATTCGAATACGGAAGGTTAGTTGTGTTTCTAAATATGAGAAGTTAAAAATACATATAATCGTGATGACTGACATTCGTTATTAATTAATTCTGGGTTAGAAGGTCATGAAATAATTAATTTCCCAACTTTCTGCAAGAGATATACTTTTTAAATGAATTCTTTGGGTGAACTGAAGTTAAGACAACAGTACGTTGCAGTAAAAAAAAGATTAAACAGAAGTGAGTAGGGTTACAATCGCATAATTAGTTCAAATTATTCTAAAATATATACAGAGAACACTCATTTGCACAAAACGTTGATCACCCTGAAGTTTCCATCGCAGAGGCACGAAAGTTGACACAGGCACAGGACATGGGGCAAATATAAAGAAAAAAAATTTAAATATCGTATCACACCAAGCATGTCTTGCAGGAGACTTAACACTTGCAGGATGTTCTTAGGACGTTTCTGAATTCTCAAAAATTGCATACTTTTGCGTACTTGTCGCCGGAAGTGACACCACTATGTGTATAGTATCGTTGTTCAAATTCCCAGTACAGTACACACAAGAAGTCTACTTGGTAAGTATTTGAAATTGTATACTTGCTGGGCATACATGCATACTTCGACAGTCGCCATATTTTATTTCAGGTGTGAAAATTAACTTGTATATTTGGTGATTATAAAGTTCGCAAGTTTTAAAAGTTAATAAGTATTTACAAAATGTCGTTCTGTTGTATGGGTAAATAATTGTCTGCTTGGTAAATGTGCTTCCAATTATGAATAAAATTCTGAGCGTTTTGTAGACATCTGTAGCATATTTCCCAGGCGTATGCTTACAAATAATATTACATTTGCAATCTGCATTTTCAAGTTATTACAAACCCCGTTGAATTGTATTTCTCTTTCTTTTGTTATCAATGTGTACATTTCAAACACATGGGATGAGGGATGAGGGATGAGGGAAGGATGCCAGTTTCTGTGTAATACCCCTTCACATACGATAAATAAATGCAACAAATCCCATAACAGCTGCCCTAATGTGTTTACAATCTTCCAATGACGTGATAAAGCAATATCCCAAGGCTATTGGTGAGGTATGAATACTTGTGAAATCGAGACAAGCTGAACAGATAAACAAAATTTCAGGATACCGAGGCACAAGACTATATATTTCTGTAATTTGTTTTTCTTTTGTACAATTTGTACTCGAAGTGTATAGTGATCAAACACAGACATTATATTGGCATATTTGTTTTGCATTAGTTTTCGTTCAAAACAACACACACCTGTTGTCTTGCTGCTCTGCCAAGCAATCGGTGTACGACAATATTACTGCGTCGTCTTTCATTTCCGTCCTGCAAATAATATACGCCCACTAATGCTCCTATTAATTCCTCATTCCAGGCTGAAGCCATATTTCAGCCCTTAAACTAATATGTCAATGTACAAAACCATGACAAAAATAAATAAATGTTTATAAGGTTATGTGTGTCTACTTGATGTGTAACCATAGAAGTTGTAACGTATATATAACACCCTATTGTACCGAATTTTTTTTGTTGTCACGTAGATTCTGATAGTTCCACCAGAATGTGCGAACAGTCTAACATGAATAGCTGATGACATGTCCGAATAATTTTAACAAATACACGACTAGTAAACATCAAAGCTAGTAAGCAAATGTATATACTTAACAACAAGTATACACTGAGAATTTAAATAACGTCCTTAGTATGGTGTTGCACCACCCGTAGAACAGAGACAGGCAGCGATACTCTCGGGCATAAATGGATACAGACATAGGATGTTCTCCTGAGGAATATCCTTCCCACATCTGGTGCAACTGATCCTCATACTCTGCCGTAGTTGCCGCTGGCCGAAGTCGCCGCCGCTTAATCTGGCCCCAAATGTTCTCATGGGTGAGAGGTCTGGGGACCTTGTTGGCAAAGGAAGCATGTTGACGTAACGAAGGCAGTCCAGAGATACGTGTACTGTGTGAGGCCGTTCAGTATCCTGCTGGAAAATAGGGTTGTCGAGCTGCACCAGGATGGGTAGTTCACATGGTCGTAGAATTTCCTGCACATATCGCAGCGCCGCGCCGTTAGGGTTCTTTCAATCTCCACCAGTGGGGTACGGATTTTGTAGGAAATAGCACCCCACACCATGACACCTCTATTTGGAATGGCGTGCCACGCTACAGTGAAGCGTGGATAATGACACAGACCAGGGTGCCTCTAGACTCGAATTCGGTGGTC
The DNA here is from genome assembly GCA_029891345.1 of Dryococelus australis. Classification (NCBI taxonomy): domain Eukaryota; kingdom Metazoa; phylum Arthropoda; class Insecta; order Phasmatodea; family Phasmatidae; genus Dryococelus; species Dryococelus australis. The sequence continues at coordinate 11,029,396 of CM057005.1, read as the reverse complement.
ATATGTATCCAGACAGAACTGTGATTCGTCGCTGAATACCACTCGTTACCAATCCGCAATCTGCCATGCTGCCCGTTTCTGGCAGGTTACACGCGTTCGGCGATACTCAGATCGTAATGGTAGAAGTCGTAAGGGACTCCACGATAACAGATCCCTCTCTCCTCTCTACTATTCACCTGGATATGGTACTTGTGGATACAGGCGTATCAACAGTTGTGGTGGCATGTCCCTGGATGGTGCGCAGTGACGCTAGTGGAGTGATTACAGCCTGTCTCATAATGAAACAATCCTTCCTGCTGGTGGTCCGCCGGGGTCGACTAGATTCTTCTCGACCGGTGTGTGTACCCTCCTGTTCCCACTGCGTCCAACACCGACTCACATTGTAGGCAGGGTGGTTCAAGTGGCAAAGCAGTGCCTCGAAACGTCCAACCTGCCCCTCGGAGGCTGACAATGCAGCTTCCTCAAACTCATCCATCTGGGCAAAGGTTTGTTGAAAGCGCCATCGGGGCATGCTGTGTGTTTACTGAACTTAGCTCTGTGTCTCACACTACAACTAAGGCTTTATTCGGTGTCTAGCAGCTATTATGATGGAGGGACATGTATGCTCCCTTGTGACACATCCATGCAAGAATACTGCACTTGTGCAAATCTGCTTGTACAGGAGCTGCCCACATACAGTTTCCATAAACAGTTAACAATCAGTCGACCACAGTAATGCACCCACAGATAATTTTGGCCAACATGATGCCTCTTGCAGTTGACAACATCTAGGCCACTGTTCAGATAATATTTATGTAGTACAATACAATCTGTCCACAAGCGGCCCGCTTCTGCTTAACCAACTGTACTCCAAACATGTCAGCACAATCAGTAGGCAAAATCTGGCAGTAGTGTCCCACTGGCTTTCTGCTTCTGGCCTGCCTTAAGTAAACCACATGTTGTCAGCCAACTGTTGGCAAACCACTTGTGGCCCAGCTATTGCCCACTTATGATCCACGTAGAAGCAGATTGCTGAAGGAAAAAAAAAAACATTATTTTCACCCAAATAAAATGGATTCATTTACCTTATTCATATATGTTACTTTTAGCATTTTTCAAAATTAGTAAATTCATTTGGAAGAACCTGGATTCGAACTATCAAACCTTTCGTTCAATGTCTAGAACACTAGCAACTACTCTATCATGTATTCATTTAAACTTTCTTAATTAAATCTATTACCATCTACACATTCAAGTTGCAGTATTAGCTTCGCTATAGACACAATTAATGTTAGTATCACAAGTCAGCACTGGGAATTCTGTGCTTTGCTTAAAAGACTAGTATTTTAGTTTCGGGCTACTTTCAGCTGGAATTTAAAATGCTAAATAATCTTTTTTTTTTGTCTTATGTTTTGCAGGTTTCGAGTCTAAAAACTATTGTTTTCCTATTTATAGCAATTTCATATGATAATTCTACTTCATATATGTATGAAATAAAATAATCAAGTGAATTCACATATGCTATTTGCTACTGCACAACAACATAGAGTCGGCATGCCATAAATTGCATATAGACTTGCTGATAATGCTTCTTCAGTATAAATTAACAGATGGGATACCACAAAGGGCCGTAAGTATGATGATATTTTGTCCCAAGCAGTAAGCAACAGTTGGAATACGCGTGGCCTGTTAGCATGTTACTGATACATCCCCGGCAGTAAGTAACAGTTGGTATGCCATGAATAGCCCACAAGTATGCTGCTTGTAAAATTTTTGTAATTTTACAAGATAAGTCCTTGGAAACCCAGTATCCAAGAAATTTTTTTGTTAAACTACAAAAAGTTTTCTTGTAAAATCTGCAAAATGTATGTATATTGGTAATATTACAAATTATAGGTAGCTTTGTGTTACAACTTGTGTACATAATTTTTTTCTTCCAAAAAACAAATGTGATGAATTAATAACAGAGAATAACTTTAAAAAAATTATTGAAAAATATTATTTCAGTAAAAACTGAGTACACTTTGCCAACATAGGGACTAGAACTCACATCCCTTATATTATTAGCCCGCACCCTTAATCATAATACCACTTTTAACTTATGTAATATGCACTTATTTTTATAGTGAATATTACCTGCAAATACTTACAAGGTATTAAGGAAGTTATTAGATTAAGAAGAATAAATGTATTTCATTTTAATAGTTTTGTGGATCTAGGTAACATTAACAGTTAATTAATAATACAGTAATGTTTTAGAAACTGTCGTTTTATTACGATTATCCGAGTTGTTTTAACGATATTCGAACTTGCTATAAAATTCCTTTTGCACGCAAACTTCACTTCACATCACACAAAGTTCTTGCACAAACAGCTATATATGGTTTTATGTTTTTGAGTGTCCGCCATTTTTCTTAAGCTCGTGGATACATGTCAGTATATTACAGATATTTTTTGAGGTCTATTACAAACATGGCCCTTGTAGTTTTGCAAACTAGTAGTTTCACAACAAAAATCTTTTTACAACCATAATAATTTGTAAAATTATAGACAATTACTCAGTAAAATTTACACATTTTATTTACAATGCAGAAGTAAAAGATCGTTTTCATGCCATAAGTGGCCCATTAGCATGCTACTTATACACCCGTGGCAGTAAGTAGCAGGTGGCATGCCACGAGTGGCCCGCAAGTATGCTGCTTGTATGTCCCCAGCAGTAAAACACAGTTGGCATGCCTTAAATGGCCCATAAATATGCCGCTAATATTTTCGCAGTAGTGAGTAACAGTTGGCATTTCGTTTATCATCTGCTTATGATGCATCTGTAGAAATCTAACAATCATTGTAAGAGCATTGGCCCATATTACGGTTATTTACAACATAGGTAGGCCTGCTGTCACTTTTGTTTATATGACCTGATTGTCAACCATGTAAGTTATGCTGACAGTCATAAATGCGAACGTTTGCCACCACTGCCAACAGTTGGCCAAATGTTAATTGCTTATTGTTTGCTACTTGGAGATGTTATTTAATCCCACTTAGTGGATTAAATAACTTACTGCAGAACTGCAACGATACCCCCGGTTAGTAACTTTTGCGATAATTTTAATTCCTCAAACTCGGGAGACATATAAAACGTACTCCAAACGACCATGTAGAAAAGTATGCATACGTCATGTACGTAACACATCTTTACCACCCCCATACATTCTATTTCTTTGCTGGATTCACGGATTGTTATTGTAGTACAACTGAACACAAACAATCATGTGAAATAATGAGGTTTGTAACTGCAATTCTGTTACTGCTTTAATGTTATATGAAATCAGAAGTAGAGTGCACGATTTAATTACGTCTTACTATTTACAGGAGTTACAGCTCGTGTGTCAAGACGCTGCAAGTTGTAGACAGAATGAAGGAGGTGTTTACGCGAAAGAACCCATTCTCGGAGGAATTCTGGGAGACCATTAGGGAATACCTGCATCGCGATCTGCACGTGAAACTGGAGAGACTTCACATGGCCTTCCCTTACGACCACAACAACGTGCTGTTTCGCTGGCTCATGTGGATGATTGACCAGGACCACGTGGACATATACGACTTCCGCATGTCCTCGAGCGAGTACAACCCCAACTGGGGATCTCTAAACGACAGCTGGGTCCAGATAATGCCTCTGCTGACTCGACTGGATCTCAGCAACAATGGAATATCTGAGATACAGCCAGGTACGTACTGCGGCATTGTAACTGCCTAGCTGTAGTAACACATTAGCAAAGTAGAAGCAATAAACAGATAAATGATTAAGTATAACTAATTCTGAATCTGTATTATTAGTTCCCATAAAATCCTAGAAATACACTCATTTGCAAAAAATTTGTTTCCCTGACGATGCCGTCGCTGGGGTACATAATTGGGTTAAGGCATATGACATGGTATACAGAACACATCAAAGTATGGTAACGCGCCAAGCATGTATTTCCGGGGACCAACTCTTGCTGGATGCTCTTAGTAATGCGTTGGACAACCCGCAACATGGAAACAGGCATACGGTCCGGCATTGAAACAAACAGACATGGAATGTTGTCACGAGGAAGATCCTACCACAGCTGGCGTGATTGGCACCCAAATCAGCCGCAGTTGCCGCTTACCGAAGTCGCCGTCTAATCCGGTCCCAAGTATTCTCAATGGGCGAGAGTTCTGCGGACCTTGCTGGCCAAGAAAGCACGTTTACATCACAAATGCAGACCAGATATGTCCGTAACGTGTGAGACCGGCCATCATCCTCCTGGTAAATTGGGTTGACCAGCTACACGTAGAAGGAGCGCACACATGGTCGCAAAATATTTTGGACGTATCGCCGCGCCATTAGTGTTCCTTCAATCATCACCAGTGGGGTGTAGGAAACGTACGAAATAGCACCCCACGCTATGACACATCTCGTTGGGGCGGTATGCCAGTCTACAATGAAACGTGGATCATGGTACTTGCCTGGACGTCTCCACACTCGAATTTGGTAGTCATCTGTATCTAGATAACACCGTGTTTCGTCACTTAAAACCACTAGTCGCCAATCTGCAAGCTGCCATGCTGCCCACTCCAGGCAGAAGGTCACACGTTCTCGACGATGCTCTGGTGTTAAAGGTAGACGTGCACTCTAAATTCGAATCAGTGGGAAACCTCTGATTCACAGTAAAATTTGACTATTCTAACCGGTGAAAATGGCTCCACTTAGAATCAGGGGAAACCACTGATTGTTTCAGTGAAAAAACACTTCACTGATTGAATTAGTGACGACCGACTACAGCGGCGAATTAAATATTGCTTTTTATTGAACGTAGGCAAATAATTACGTCAAATAAACATATTTACAATAGTTTATTATTTCTATTGTGCAATTTACCGTAATTTAAAAAAGTAAAAAAAGTTTTGCAGGTGGTCGGGATAGAACTCGCGCTTCTTTCGATTTGCCATTTAAGATACAACGCCAAGTTGAAAATCTGGTAGGAAAATATATGTGGTATAGTTCCGCTGCGAAATCGTGTAGTTTGAAGTTGTATGCTCATACTTTTCGTGTTTGTTTTGATTTATACAGTTAGGATTATTAACACTAATAGTATAGATGAGCGCACTCTCTTCACCACATTAAATGCAGTTTAAACCTTCGAACAAAACGCTGCGACTATTACGTGGAATCGAAATGATAGACGTTAAAACGGAATGGATGGCTGTGTATTCATATTACCTCATAAAATGGCGTTTTGAAAGACGGAACACATTTTAGAAAGTATTTTGTATTAGTTTTATTCGTTTATTCGTTGTTACTTCACTTGATACACGTGGTTTAACGGACATTTTAAACAATGTTCGACGGTCATTTTTACACTCAGTTCCACTGATACATCAGTAAAAAATATTTAGAAACGGAGCAAGTAGCTCAGATGTTTCACTGCCCCACCAGTAAAAAAAAAAAACACATAAACAGTGGAAAAATTGACTGACGTATCAGTGGACAATGTCAGTAAATCAATCAGTGAAGTAAATATGGTATTTTTCACTGGTTCATCAGTTAAATTCACCGAAGTGGCAGTTGTATCAGTCAGACACGTTTGACTGATTGAAACAGTGAAATTCTCAACGATGCAGATTTAGAGTGTGGTTAGGGACGTCACGATGAAAGGTCCCACTCTTGTAGCCACCTGGATATGGTACTGGTGGGCACAGGAACGTGCCTAGCTGCCAATACATATCTCTGAATGGTGAGCAGCGGACTCCCGTGGAGTGCCTGCAGCCTATCGCACAGTGGTGTCTGCCATGGTCTACCCGAGCCTTCTCGATGACGTGTGCCGAATGCAACGTCTGGGCATGCTACTTGTTCACTTCTCTTAGCTCTGTGGCTGAAATTACTCACACTGCTACTAAGGCCATATTCAGTATCTTGCAGTTATGAAATATGGAAGCACTTGTCTGTCCCCTAGTAGCACATCCATACAAGCTCACCGCATTAAACGGTAATGGTACATATGTCGGGCAATGACGACACGTTGTAGCAAAGTATGTTGTATACGTGCTATTGGTTCGTAATAGTTTTTTTTTTTTTTTTTGCAAATGAGTGTGTTCTTGTACGAATACAATAATTAACAAAGCGAATACTTACACCAGACTTTCATATTTACTTCATTCTATGGTAATATTATTTTAACTATTCATTGACTCATTTTAAAACTGTAGAATGAGAACGGGATAGAAAGATTGTATACACTGATCATTCTCCATTCTTACAACTTTGCCTACAACTGCAAGGGAAATGAAACTTCGTGTTTCACATAAATAGGCAGGTTTCCTTTGTATTTATAATTTAATTTATAATTGTTTGAAAATATTTATAAAAAATATATTTTTGGAGTATTACAGGCATTAAAAAATGTTGTTAGGTAACATATAATCAAAAACACATTTGACCTCTTTTCACATTCTTAGGGGTTTGAATTTCTGAAAATCCAGAAATTTGTTTTCAAATATTTATGTAACCAAACTTTTGAATCAAAGAACATAACGATCTTCTATCGGCTTAATAAATTATTAAATTATACTTCTGAAAAATAGTTAATACTTTTCATTTTGTTACTATGAAATGTCCTGCAATAATTTTTTTTTATGTAGGCAACAATTTAAATCAAGTTTATAACGATATCTTACTGAGTTAATGAGATACGGAGGAGTATATGAAAATACATTTTAAACCTTTTCACTATCTTAGGGATTGAATTTCAAAAAATCCTAAAACACTTTTTTATTTTTGCCATCTATGTAAGTAGTCATTTAAAGCAAATGTCACATCTATATCTTAATAGGTTGATGAGATATTGAGGTGTCCTCGAAGAACCCATTGTAGAGTTTTACACCCTTTTAAGAGTTGAATTTAAACACTATTGAAATTAGTTTTTATGTAATATATTCATAGGCACCTTACCGAAGCAAAAGCAACAATATCTCATCGGGTTAATCCTCTATTGAATAGTTTCCAAAAACACATTTACCCATTTCCGCCTGCTTAGGGATCGAATTTCAAAAAATCCTTTCTTAACAGTTGCCTGCGCCGTAAAGGGAAGGCATTTCTCAATTTTCATGTTTTGCATCTATAACGGTTTGGGCTGTGAGTTAATGAATAAATTTGTTAGTAGAAAACTTCTTTGTATACAATGTGCATATATATATATATATATATATATATATATATATATATATATATATATATATATATATATATATATATACAGATATGCAAACGCATAAAGTTCATGTTATTTCTTTCAAATTCCTTAATTAGTATTCTGTGAATTGTATATATTTAGGTTGTTTAAAGATGCGCTTTTATGTTTTGAGAATAAGAGTCGCTAATAATATTAAAGTTCCTCAACTTATATTTATTTCGGCTTTCATAAATTAAGCAATAATCCATATATCAACGAAATCGATTCGGTAAATCAAAAATATTTCAGTGGATTTAATGTACACATTTCGATTTCAATGTAACTGGGTTTGAAAAAATCAGTTTTCAGTATCCACACTGTTACTGGCTCCCCTTTTATTACATTAACCTGACTTCCAAAAGATGGAGAAGAAAACAGCGTAGTAAAAGAATAAAGTTTGGTATGTGTCAAGTAAACAATTTACATTACAACACGTTCTAAAATTATACATTATTATGTTAGTAACTTTTTTATAATATTATGCATTTAATAAAACAATAAAAAAATATTAAAACTGCAGTTAAAGCAAAGTTCATAAAATTATGTCCGTCTTGTCTTCCAGAATATTTGTTTATTTGATTTATTATGCACTCAAAAATGCAGTGGTAAGCTACAAATCATAGTAGGCCTATATGTTCTAATGGTTTATAAAAATTGCATAAAAATATTCCTGATTTAACAACCTTAGTCTTCCTATAAAACATTACCCAGATATATTATTTTCTATTGCATCTATTGTGAGACATCTAAGAACCATTCATCGGCAGTAAAAACTATTCTTGCACTATATGCCATAGTAAAACATAGGCAATAGAATGCATAACATATCTCTTACCTGAATTGTGGAACACATTTTTTTTGCGTGAATTATGAGTTGTGCACCTTTAAGAATTGGTATTTAATTTTATGTGAGAGTTTGGTAGCCACAGACAGCCTATAACTCCAAACCTGTTACGGCTTACATACACTTACTGCTAGGTGACTGCACTGTGTAGCTCTGAGCTCAGGCTTGAACTCCCTACATATGACATGCACTTTTCTTGATATTTAGGGAGATTCGTTCACAGGCGTGAATGTTCTCCATCATCCTGTATTTCATAGTAAAGGTTTTTGCGACATAGTTAATATCTCGACATGTCTTACTCCTCTGGTGGGTAAGTGGAATTAAACTCAGTGTAACCGATGTCTTACTTATAATGTGTTTATAAACATAGAATACAGGGATGCGCGTATTGGCAATAATTGTCACGTTATATTAATCAGATCAAGCTAGTTCACTGCGAGTATCCACAGGAAATCAGTATGAGAGTAGCGCGGGCATATCGACTGATATACAAAACATAGAGAATTTATATTTAGAAGTTATTTGCATATCGTTGATTTAATTAGGTCATATTTTACAGTTGTGAGGCCGAACAGTCGTGCTGAAATTCAAAGGATAATCACCAACTGCGTTTTCTAGGGTGGAGATTCAATGAAAAATACCTACTCTAGGCTACGTGTTGAGTGTTCTAAAGAGTTTTACACAGCAGCAGAACTTTTTCAATTTCCTAAAAGTTCTACTCATAAGAGTATATCACTAATTATGAGAGAAGTTGAGTGTGAACTCAAGCGTAAACTTGGGCATTTCGAGCTAAGATTTCCGTTTAATTATGAAGCAGAGCGAGCCCAACTTATTAGAGAACTTGATGATAGATTAATTATATAAAGTAGGAAGCAATTTCTAAACTAACATGGGACTGTACAGAGGCATTTGAAATTCCACACAGATTCAATAGGAACAATATATGTGCCAGAAAAGAGTTTTATAAATCTTTCAAGGAACCATACCCGCATTCGATTTTATGCTCCCAAAAATATAATAGTTTTATGAGGGGCGATGGTTTCAGTGAACCTCAAGTTGAAAGGTTTTTTGATTAAATTAACCCAGTGGTAATAAATATAAAGACCCGCCTTCTAGGATGTATGCACGTTGCAGACTAAACGGGGGTTTCAGCTGTACACCTGAATCAGAATGTCATATCCATAAAAGTAAAACAAATTAGGAGCAGCTTTTAAAACTTTTTCACATCTTTCAGATGACAGTAGCAGAAGGGGAACATGTCGAATAAGGTAATCTCAATGTTCACTACTGGCAACTCTAATTAAAACAATATAAACACTTCTAATCATTATGGACTTAACTACTTCATTCGCATCACTTTACATACATGTTTCATCAGTAACAGTTTTGCTTTGCAACAGCAAAAACAAGATGTCCTCATCAATACATAAGTTTGCCAGTCAACCGCCAACACACATTTTAGCAGCCGACTTACTAACTACTGCTCAGAGCTCACAGTAGCAAGCTCAAGGAAGCAATGTGTATGCTATATACTGGTAGCCATGTGAACTAGCTGAGAAGGAGACGACGAGAATGGCTCTGCAGATAATAACTAAATATGCTGTTGCACAGACATTCCACCTACCTAGAATGGTTGCATCAATTTGAAAATATTATAAACTGAACAAGAATAGCTATACATCTTCCAAGTTGAACTACCAAATACTAACATTTATTCCTTACACACAATCGATATTAGATGTACACAACATACAATGATGGTAATTTGTTACAGTAATAAATATCACAACTTAAGTAAACCAAGAATCAGACCGTTTCCTTCACCGCCCATTTGTTGCTCAGCTTGCTAGTTACGTCACAAAGCTGAAGCAATCTGGCAACAGTGAGAGCCATAAGCCATGTACTGCAATCTAAGCGTGAGACGGACTATAATACAGAAAACTCATAACTGTATTTGTGTAGCACATTTATATCGTGCGCGTTGAGCTTGTTTTATGAGGCGTCAAAACATACCGCACACCATTCAGTGCTTACCGATATCCCCAACGTGGCCTTCATATTCCAACGTAGCCGACAGAACTTCAGCGACAAGATCGATTCGTGAAACGATGTAACAGGTGTGCCGTGAATTATATCCGGCCTTGGAAGATCATGTTCACTACTGGCAACTCTAACTACACACAATATAAACACTTTCACTCATAATGGACTGAAATTACTTCATTCGCATCACTTTACATTCACGTCTCATTAGTTACAGTTTTCCTTTACATCATAAAATAAGATGTCCTCATCAATACATAATAACTTTATCAGCCAACCGCCAACACACGCATTCTAGCGGCAGACTAACTAACTACTGCTCAGCGCTCACAGTAGTAAGCACAATGAAGCAATGTGTATACTACCTACCTGTAGCTATGCGAACTAGATGAGAAAGAGAAGGTTACGATAATGGCTCTGCAGATGATAATTAAATATGCTGTTGCACAGACACTCGGAGAAGTGAAATCATAACTTTCAGACCCTCTAAAGAAACCGTAGAGTTACAGACACTGCAGAAAATTCTTTAATTCTGTCACAAAGGGTATGCAGAAAAATAACATTATAATGACATAATATGATAGTGTCAAACGCGAAAGAGACAGAAAAAATTATGTATCTCAAAATTACTCTTTTTATATCTCAGAGAGAGCAATATTAAATGTCTAATTCAACTTTAATAACCATCCTTCTTAATGTCTATTTGGTTATAGTCAATTAACTCCTGTTCATTATTAACACACATTCAGTATATCTGCTGCCATCACTTGCAGTGTCTTTCATTCACGCATTTACTCCAAGAGTCCATCCTGCCAATTTGCTGCGCCGATGCTCGCAGTCTCCCGCTGAGGTAGGTTTTTATGGTCAGGATGATGTGGTTTCAGCAAGGGAGAGAGGGGAGTGTGAGGTAACATTATATGTTCCTTGATTTTTAGAATTTTTTTGCAATTTTTTTATTTTGTAATATTTGTTAGGGGTGGAGAGGGTGTAATTTGAGTGTGGTGGGATGAGTGTGAGGTTAACGTGATATGTTCTTAGATTTATAGAATCAATTTATCGATTTTTTTTGTAATCGTTCTCGAATTTTTGTTACTGGGTGGATTGCAGTGAGGGGGTGCGTTATTTGCTAGGGTGGTGGGGTGAGTGTGAGGTAAATGTTATATGTTCCTCGATTTTTAGAATTTTTTAAAAATTGTTTTTATAAGAATTGCTAAAAGGTGTGTGAGGGGTGGAGGGGGGGAGAGAGAACCGATGGTGAGGGGTGAGCGACGGAAGGGTGTCTAACATTATATGTTAATAAATTTTTGAGATTTTTTGATATGCTTTGCTATTTTTTATAATTTCTAGTTGGTGGTGTTGAGAAGGGGGTGAGGTGAGGGTGGTGGGATAAGCGAGGGGTAGCGAAGGCTATTATTATATAGTATTCGATTTCCCAGATTTTGTGCGGATTATTATAATAATTTCTAGGTGTGTGGGGATGGGAGTGAGGTTAGCTTTGCTAGGGGTGTGGCGAGAGGACGGAGGCTTGCAGGTAATAAGTGAGCCCCCAAATCTTTCAAATGGCTCGAAAATTGCCTTTCGGGGGCTTACTATTACATATTCTGGGGCGTAACATTTTTTGAGGGAGAATGGGAAATTTTGAGGGAAAAAGGAAAGTTTTGCTGGAAATTATAGGGGTATTGAGTGTTTTAAAGAAAAAACGGGAGATTTTGAAGGAGAAATGGGAAAATTCGTGACATTATCAAATATGGCAAAGAGATCCTGGATCCTACTCATTAATCCGTTGTGCCAGAGACATTTTCCTATACTACTGCCCTTCAATACTGGTTTAAAAAGATGAAGCAACTACAGAATTTCTTCTTGCATCTTCCTTTAGACCATGTATACCATTCATAAAAGTGCTGGCACTTGTGGTGATGTTGCAGGTAGTGGCTGGATCCTTGTCTGACATATCCTATAGCGCTGGTAGGTCCTATCAGCTGCCTTACTCGCATTCTCGAACTCGTGTAACTGGTTCTTTGCCTCCCAAGCCACTTCCTCAATGGGACCGCTATCTTCAGGGCCACTACTGAGAGAGGCCTTCGCATCACACGCCCCATGCTGTAGTCTCCTTTCACTGATATGTGGCACAGTGTGCGCAGGGTGTCTGGATAGCACTTGTAGGCCATTATGTGGTTTTCCCAACTGCTTTGTGAGGTGTGCAGCTTTGCAGAATCAGCTCGTCGATGCAGTTTCTCAGTTGTTGGGCATATGAACGATGCATATTTCTCCACGCACGTGCTTGCATGCAATCATCGGAGTCCTTCGTTCATCATCTCGGTGCTTCTTTTTCACTGCAGCGTCTGTTTATGCTGCTGTTGTGGGCAATACACTCTGGGGTGCCCCAGCTGTCCACATGACCATCACTCCCTCCATTAGGGTGGGTCGCGTTGAAGCTCTGTAGCATGTACCCTGGAAGCCATTCCCCTCAAAGCCAACTGCAACTCTTTCAGTATCTTCGTTATTCTGTCTTCGTCTAGTGTAATGTGCGTACCGGACGTCAGGGTGCGGGCTACTGTCTTACTGACTCCACCTCCAGTGCTCGGACTAGGGCATCCTGCATGTTTTGTGGTGCAGTCAGACTTACTGCTTGCCGGCGATGGCATCGATGAAGAAGCGCCCTCCCAGAGATAGTTGAGAGGGCCGCCCGATGTCTTGCCATAGCTCTTACAGCGGCTCCCCTGGTGGCTGGGTGTGGCTTCACACCTGTGCATGGTGGGCATGCCGCAGGTACTGGTTGCCGAAGCGTAACTCCAAGTCCGGCGCCAGTTTGGGGTACTCCAATCGATGTCACTCGAGCAGATATTGTAGTATACTGAGTGCAGTGTTTCACAATACAGCCACGAAGTAGTAAGCCCGCTGTTCGCCTGACAAGTCCTTCAGCGTGGCGACTGTTCAAGACTGGTGTTTATACTCCCGCCAAGAATTCTGGCCATCATAAGGAGCGGGTGTAATTGAGACTCCTTCCTCACTCCTGGCTACGCGACACCAATACTGCAGAGCTGTTGAAGATCATCCGGGGTTGCTGTGTTGGTTACGGCTTGCTGAGAAGATTCCCCAACTTTGTAGGCTGCAATTCCTTCTCTAATGCACTGATCTTCTGTTTTAATTAGTTATCGATGCTTTCCATCTATTCTCAGACACTTTCCACTACTTCAGTTACCCTGTCCCCTTTTTCATTCACACTGTCAGTCTTCTTGTCCACAGAGTCAACTCTCGTATTCATCAACTCGCTAATGCCCTCAATTTACCGGTCTATATTTTCATTTATAGTCTATTTCACTGTCTAAATTTACTATTTTATTGTCTGTGTTCTCAATTCCAGTTGCCATTTTCTTATCGATTATTTTATTAGTTATCTGGCTATTTACATTCTGGTTCACACTATTTACACTTTCATTCACACATTTTTACGCTAGTAATTTGGCTACCGTGCCCTTCAATTAATGCTCGCGGTGCCCTCAGTTCTGCAGACATTTTTTCTAGTTAACATTCACAGAAATGGTTACATAAAAGAGTCATAAATAATTATGTTTGATTACTTATTACTGGCCTACTGCCTAACTTGATAAACAAATGCCTCTATCTCACCTCTAACAAAAATGTTACAAGACGCCAGAAAGACGTATGAGATTTCGTGAGGGATGGAGGTCTTAATATAGCTAAACGAAGTAAATTCTATTTTTAATTTATTTACACAGCTATTATTTGCAGCATTAAATTATCTATCGCCACTAAACAAAAACTTGGTTAATTTGCTAACGTTTTGGCATGGGTTTCATATTTCTACCTTATATATATTATACCTTATATATATATTATATATATACCTTATATATATATCAGATATAAATAAATGTGGTAATCAGGGAAAGATTTTCGGATATCTTGTATTTGCAATATGTATTGCAATTCTGAAATCTTAAATAAATGTGTGTTATACACTGTTAACGCGATTCGTAATGTATGAGTTAATACCTCAGCACGTATGAGACCCGTTTTGAAAAAATAATGCAATGAAAATGTTTTATACTGCCCCTAAAACATTTATTTATTATTGGGAATGCGTTTAAACAGTGTTAAGATGTATGTCCGATTGGTTTTGTTTGTATGAGCCGATATATCAAACAGTAAATTAAACTTCAAGGTAAGTAATTTAGGTGAAAATTTGTTTCTACATCAAATGTGTGAATGCAGTTCCATGATATATCGCACTTTGTCATCGCCTAGGTATTGTGTTGTTAGCATTATGGTGAAGTTACTTTCATATCAATGAAGGCATTACAATTTTATATGCCAAAATGTATTTTTTTCATAAGCAAAGTGGTAGCCGTTAGCAAACCTTAATGTTATGTGTATTAAAACTGTATGGCTGAACGAATTTTTACGAGACTTGCACCCAATGACAAATATTACTGTATAAATATTCTGTAATAATATGGATCTATTCTAATCAGCCACTGAGTTTTACCATTTTTTTTTTTTCGTTACTCAAAATCTTTTAGCAACGCCCGCGATTTGGTTGTGCGTAGTTTGTGATTACAATATTTATTTGTATTTGTATTTATATGCAAAATAATACTACTCATAAATGTATACAAGCATAATTCTTAGGTCATTTAATGATTTTTTAAAGTTCGAAGTTGTCTGTATGAAGGATTAACTAAACCATATTATCAAAAAGCGTGGCTTTTTTTAATGGCAATCCTAATAGCTATTTACAGTTCTTGAATGTGAACGTTTGAAATGTATTTGGAATATATTTTATAATGGAAAAAAGTTTGTGGTATAGTTTTTGTACCTTCGAGATGTTTTCGATATGAAGTGTTATTTTTGGATATTTCTTTGTTTCCCTCGTGATTAGTTTAGTTTTGGTTTCTCCGAGCGTTTCTTATCGTCTACTCATTACATGCGATAGTTAATAATTTTTCTGTAACTACCTCTTTTTGGTGTGTGTACGCTTGCAAGGATGTACGAGTTGTGCTGCACGCTTGTCATAAATTCCCTACTTTATTTCTCCGATAACAGCATCCACATGTAATTTTGAGTTTGGGAAGTTAAATGAAATCTCTTTCTTCCACTTAGGGTGATTTTCACCCTTATGTGCAGCCTGACGACCACAAATGCCCTCTAGGACAGCTAAATCCTTATGGAATCTTATTCTAATTTTGACAAATTTGCTGCAGCCAGTGATAAAATGTGGTTTGCCTTTCTGAAATATTGAGAATTTATTAAAATAATTTTTAACTGCCGTGAAATAAAATAAATAATTATCTACTATAACTTATCGACTCCCTGTAAAATAAAGTTAACAAAAATTTTAAGAGACTCATTTCCTGTTTTTAATTTTGTGAATACTTGAGAATTGAATTTTTTTAATGTTGTGTTCAGTGAATCTTAATTTTTTAGGAGATTCAAGTGATATTTTAATATTTTCCAACATAGTAAAACAAGTAAATAAATTTTTAGTTATAAAAATGACTTTTAACTGACGTGTTTCATTATTTCGAAAAATTATCAAAAATGAAAATACATTAAAAAAATATAGTTAGTTATGCGCAACCACATGTCTGCTGTTATTATTTATTCCTTGCGAAAATATTGTTATTCTCTGGACTTATAGCTTAATTATTATATAAGAAGGTCTCGAACGTTATATTTTCATTTTGTGCATATTTATGAAACCCAGCTATATATATATATATATATATATATATATATATATATATATATATAATATTTAAGGCTTTATATCAGTTTAGTTAACTTGTGCCACTGGTATAGTGTGTTTTGTGGCTGTTTTGTATTTTCTTTGTATGGTCTTTTCGTCGTCCATGAGTACAACTGCCACGCTCAAACTCGCCTAACTGTTAGTTTGGTTCTCGCCGTAGTTCTCCATGAATTGCGGTGTCACACTGCGTGATACAACTCACAATGTAATCGTAATCGCACAGCCAACTTCACTGCTCGTGTATCAGACGATCTGAGGTAAGAGTCGTGGATTGTGACGGTTTTCGTCTGACGATCAGAGTTACTTCTGGGTAGTTGGCTTAAAACACGCCCGGATTGGACGATATTTCCTGTGAGTCCTTTAGTGCATTTTCCTAGTTTCCTTTGTTACGGTGAGAGAATCTTGTTAAATAATACAAATAAATAGAGTTATCGTTTACTATCTATGTCTAAGATATACTGATGGAAATATAATTTATAAGCTGTCATTTCGTGTTGAATAAAATAGAAAGAAAATTGGTATGTCAAAAATGTGCAATTTTATTTAAAAAAAAAAAACGTTTCGATGGTGGAGTCCATTTATACAAAATCTTGGGCTAGTAACAAATTTAATTGGCAGTATCTTAAGCCACGGTTCGTTCATATAGCTGTGGTTTTTTGTTCTATCGTAGGTCGTTGTGAGTAGGGAATATTTCTTAGTGGTAGAACGTAATAGCCAGGAGAATAGGCTGATTCATTTGGAAAGAAAATAGACTGAAACTGGCACAGTGGCCGACATAAGCCCAGTTATGTTGGTAACGATGGAGAGCAACTACTTCCTTGTTGTAATGTTCATTTAAAAGTGTTAAGTAAACATTTGCGATTACTGAAATTGTTTTGTTTGATTTGTGTTATTTTTAAGCTTGTAAGTGTAGAACGAGCAAATTTCTAAAAGAAATATGCATGCTTCTAATAGTTACACAGTTTCACTTGACCGATGCATCAATAAAGTGATCCGGCCCTTGCCAATGTTAATATAACACATTGTGGAAGTATACACAATATACGCACAAGTAAATCTTACGCAACATTTTCAAAAAGGTCAAGTAACCGTGAAAAGCCTATAGTAATGAGAACTGTAATAATTTATTTTCGGACTCAGTTTTTAGTGAATATTGGTTTATGTCAGAATAGTTTTCGATAGCATGCGTAGTAATGTGTAAATATAACATGTGCAGTGTAAAATGAATGTTAACGAGTGTTGAATTCTTTCTTTTTGTTTTCAGCTTACTTGACAGCTGTGAAAGAGAATCTAACATTCTTAAATCTTGGCCGGAATAAATTTAACGTGATTCCACCAGAAATATATTACCTCACAAAACTCACCTTTCTTGATCTTTCAAGAAACCAGTTCAAGACAATGGGATTATTTTTTAAACCAGAACACCTGAACAGTTTCCCATATTTAAATTTCCTTAATATGTCCAGTAATCCCATCAGAGACAACAATTTAATTGTACCTATGCTTCGGAAAAAAAGCACAAAAGTAAAACCATTTAACTTGACGGTGTTAGACCTCAGTTTCTGCGAGCTGAAAAACTTTGACAAACACCCTGACCTTTTCTCAGAACAGTCTAACATGACCACACCTTTTCCTTGCTGGTAACAAAATGGAAATTTCTCCACGTTTGCATTTCGGCGTAAATCAAAAGTTAATGACTATTGACCTAACCTTCAATAACTTCACGACACCCTTACACATACTAGATGTCGGGAGAGTTGCCTACCTTAATATATCGTTGAACAACATCACGAATTGGACTAACTACTTGCCAGAAAATCCTTACAGAAACATATCTGTCTTTGGCAAAATTGAGCATCTTAACTTGTCCTTGAACACAATTCCCGCCCTTACTACTGCTATGGGCGAGTCATTGGAGGAACTGAAGACTGTTGATCTAGGTGACAATCCTATTGACTGCGCAAACTGCGACATCCCTCAATTCAAAATATGGTTGGAAAATTACAAGAACAAGAGCGATTCAAATAAAGTAATCTTAAAGCTATTCAATAAAGCTGTTGAGGATTTCCCCTGTACTAGGCCTATTTCAGCCAAGACGTCACTCGTTTCAAACGTCACATTCAACGAAGAGGCTTGCAAGAAGCAAGGGGCGAATCTATTCATTCTTCTAGGCGTTCCTCTAGCGGCCGTCGGTTCTTTGCTGATATTGCTGGGCATAATACTCTACGCTTATCGATATGAAGCAACGTATCTTCTCCACCTCGTGAAGATCAAGAGGCGAATGAAATCCAGTGCAACTCGAGCTGAAAGTGACTATAAGTACGACGGTTTCGTCTGTTACAGGTCAGTAGCAAGCATACTGTTTCAAGTGTTTTATCAAAAATATTTACATTTAAATCTTTATCCGCTTGTAAGATACTATTTTATTTAGTTTACGTTCCATTGATTCTTGTTTGGATGTTCTTCATTTAATGGAAACACAGCGGGTAACCTAAACGAGAAAGTGCCATTCATACCGAAATATTTTCTTGGACTTAGTCTTAAAAAATAAAACCACATTGAAAAGTTATTTCTGCTAAACTGTTTGTCTGAAGAAGAGGAGTTACCCGATGCAATTGTGTATTTCGTTGGAAGAATGTAATCAGCTCTGTTGTATGGCTAACTTTATTCCGTCCACATTATGTTTGGTAACCTCTACTATAAAAGCGATCGACAGTTATTTAAAGAAATATTTTAAACCGGGGAGAAATATCTCCCTGACTTTGTCAGATACCATGGCATAATGTTTCCTAATGGTATGGGTTGCCCACGATCAAATATGCATTTCTGAAAGCCCTGCTAAAGGTCTTCTTGTATGTTCCGCCATAAGTAAAACTAACACCGTCTTGGACCTAAGGACTTTACTTATATGTCGGTCAAGGTAAACTATGTAACTAGGTATTAGAAAAGTAAATATTTTACCATTTGACTAATTCTTACACTTTGTGACATGCGTTTAAACAGAAATCGAAAGAAGTCACTTCAGTATCCACAAATGTGCACTTATAGTGTAGCGTAGTGCTAAGACATACCTTACTGCTGTCGTTGCAACTTGACAGGGCTAATGCCAGTCAATGTGTGCGTCAAACCATACGCACATGTGGGCAGTGGCCGTGAACAGTCCAGGTACACCAGTATTCTAATCACAGATCGTAACTATATTCATATGGATACACAGTTCAGCATTAATTTGTGACCTGAGCTACAAAGAGTTTAAACTAGACTTCCTGTGCTACGGAGGACTCTAGTAAAATATATAATATCTCTATAAAAATAAGTTAACTGCACCAATAAATGTATTACACTTTTATTGTTATTTCATTACCGAATTATATACCCATAGTTATTTGCCCGTAATAAAGAGAAATACTCGTATGCTTCACTATATAAAGTAAGTGTAGGGAAAAGTTTCCTTAAAAAGCTGTATTCAGCTTTTTTTGAAGTTCTAAAATCTGTTGGTTTTTTATCTGGTTGCATCACTCGTTTTCTAATTTGAGTCCGAATTCTTTGACCACGCCTCCTTCCTGTGTATTAGGCAAGTGAACAGTACATAGTAAAATGTTTGACAGAGAATTATTTTTAAACGAAATCAAATCGTCCTACTAATTTATTTATATAGTTTTATTGAACATTTAGCGATTTCACAACATTAAAAAAAAAACTGGTATTTACAATAAAAACTGGGTTGATGTTTATTCATTTAGATAATCATATTTATATAGCTATAAAGTAAATTCTGTTTCCAAGTACGTATTTGTATATAGGTAAACATATTTAAATAAAATATTGTATCTTGAATAACTTGATCAAATAGTTATTATTTATCAGCTATTTATTAATTCATTCACTTTTTATGGCTAATTAAATTACATAACTGGTAAAAATGCTTCTAAAAGGTTGTAAAACAAATATATATAACCATATTACCAAATTCAGTGGACATTTAAACAGTTAAACAAGGGATTTGGAACCAAAATTATTAATAATATACTATATGTTCGGAAATTATCTGGTGAAATTCAAGCCACAGAATCTGTGCGCGATTTGAAACAATAACCTCTAGTCACAAAATGTTTGGAAACGCAATTTAGTATGTTTAATTTGAAGTTGAATTTCGGCAAACGACGCCGGGTGTCCGCAGCCTATGTATCTCCGTGCACAACAAGTTGCATAACACGAAGGCGAACGGCTGTGGCGCGACATGTGGCCAGCGCCTGTACACAGGCAACCTTGAACTAAGTAATCTCGCCTGCTACTGCAGTGACACCTGTGTGTGGGACAGCGGCAACCCATCCGACCGATAGGAGGCGCAGATTGACCCGTGCAGCACTGCCGTGGGTCAGTTCGCCTTCGTGTCATGCAACTTGTTGTGCATGCTGGTACACACGGCTGCGGACACCCAGCGTCGTTTGCCGAAATTCTGCTTCAATTTAAACATTCTAAATTGCATTTCCGAACATTTTGTAACTAGAGTTTCTTGTTTCTGTTCGCCCACAGATGCTGTGGTTTGAATTTCGAGAAGTAGTTTCCGAACATCTTGTATATATAATTTAATTTAAGATAGGCAATGCACGCCAGCTTCACATGTAAGATTCATTGGCTCATGTCATCGGAATTTTCCGACACGGATGAGTATAGGATGACCAAATTAAGTAAAGCAGTTACACATGCCATCGTATAATATGCATCGGCATTTATTGTTTACATACGGTTTTCACAAGCTTTACGATGCACAATCGGTAAGGCCTGTTTCATTAACCCTCTCAAAAAAAATATAAAGCGAAAACTTTACATGTAAAAAAATTATACTTCCTCTTGAAACATTTTTGTTTTATAAAAGGTACTTTATTTGCTATGTAGGCCTATTTTTTTGTATTATCACGACACTGTTTGTTGGCCTAAATATATAATTTGCTTATTCAGATTCCTTTCTGATCAATTTCTTTCAATCTTCAACATTCGTGGTTCTATGGCTTACAAGCTGAGATAGCCTAAACTCACATCCGAAGCCGACACGCTTGTATATGTCCCACCAAGGATACGAGCTCAGGCCCTTGCAACACTTGTCACATAGGTAGCGTACTACCTTAGGTCTAATTCTAATATGATACTGCGAGGGACAATCCACACAGTATCTGTATAGGCCCATTAAATCCTTCCCGGTCGTCGCAATAGTCTCTACTAAAGACAATCTTTACGAGACTAACTCAGGATTAATTGTCTAATAGTTCCGACGTGATGTAAACAGTAGGGGAGCGGTGTATGATATGTCACGGCAGGTACTAAGTTCCTCGGTGAGTGTCAAATATAGGCGTGTACTACACGAATTCGTTGATAAATTTAAATTTTTAACTATGGACGTCTTTATACGCCACTTATGTTGCTAATATTACGAAGTTGTTAGGCGAATTGAGTGTGGAGCATGCCACATAGATCTATCTTTTCATGAAAGAGATCAGTTGTCCAACTTGACTGACTGCTTTTGACCCTTAACTACTGCTACAACGAAGAGAAACGTTAGGGGATCCTACAGTCTCTTAAATTCAAAAGGATACTTAGATGGGATGAGTAGGAAACCCATCCGCTTAGAGCGCATTTGGCGAAGACTGTGACCTCTATTACAATTCCGTGTGCAAAATTTTCCTACAACCTGCAGCCATTGCAGAGATTTGGGCGGGTTAAGTTGCTACAGTAACACGCGCCGACCTTCAGACGTTTGTGAGATGGTATACGAAGAGGGTTGGCGCTATTACAAACATTCACAGGGTAATATTCAGTGAGATGTTTTCGAATCGTTAAAGGTTTTTGAACGAACTACTTAATTGTTGACTCTGCTTAACACTCACAATCAATTTTTACTTGTGTGTTGATTTAAAAAATTGCTATTGATTTCTCTTTTCACAATACTGGCCACTTTCTCTACAACTTCGAAGGAAAAGATGTCGTGTGATAAATTGTATTTTTATAATTGTAAGAGATGTGTTTCTGTTTTACTCTTGAGTTTTTTTTGCCCTTTGGCGAATCTCTATAAGTTATGTTATTTTGGAAATTACAGGACTTGAAACTATTATTTTAGCGTTCTCCTTTCTAACAACTGCCACCCCCCCCCCCCATAACAACAATTTTAATTAAGGCATTTATGACCATAAAAATTGATTTAGGTACACGTTGAAGTAATACTCACAGCTATATATTTGGCTTGACTCGCGACAGGACTCATATTGTAGTTTTATATGGGTTTCGTATAATGTTAAGCAACTGATTGTGTATTTCGTAACTTAAGACCAAATATATTTACGTTAGTGGTATTTATATATGTATTATATTGTATTTTCTCTTACTTTCATGACCTATTTTGCTGGCTGCGGGTTTCGAACATGCTCTTCACTATTGGGAAGTACTGTATACACAATAATGGCACCTTGCACCTCTCGGGAAGCTCCAGTGATTTTTACTCGATGCCTAGCATTAAATGTATTGCTTAAGGCTTGTATTTGCTCGGTGGTATAGACCTTGCATACCATAAAATAAATCGCGACATACTTCGAGACATTTACCTAAGCTTGCACTTTGCATCGTGATATGGCTCACGATGAGCTATGAATCAAGATCCAATAATCACGACTCGACATGCTGCGCAATTGCGATGGATGTGGTGATTGAGAAAATCCTTTGCGACCTGACTTGCGAGGTGCGATGGGTTTCAAGATTGGTCGTCATCGTTGCTTGGGATGGCCAGTTTTGTTGGATGGTCTGTTCGATACGTCTGGTTGGTCTTGTTGGCTGGTCTGATACGTTGGGGTCAGCAGGTCTAACCGGCAGGTCTGGTCTGTCGATCTTGTTGATCCGCTGGTTTGGTCGATCTAGTTGGTGAGCTAGTATGATCAGTATTGTGGGTCAGTTGGTCTTATATTGTCAGTCGATTGGTCTGGTCATTCTTTTTGGTGGGTTAATCTGGTCTGATCTTGTAAGTTTGTCGTTCTGGTTGGTTTTCTTTATAAGTTGTTCTTTTTAGTGTTATTAGTCTGTCGATTTGGACGATTTCTGTGGTAAAGGCTGTTCACGGTAAAGTGAGCACTTTTGAAAGCCCTCTCATTTGGAATAATAGTCGATAAATATGTTTTATTTTAGCCTTGGGTGTTAACTTCTGGGTACGATGGAATATACACACTGTGTTTATTACTTCCGTTGCAATATTTATTTAACGAAGGTAGTTAAAGGATAAAAAATGACCAAAAGAAAAAAGTAACTAGGGCTTCAAAAGTGCTCACTTTAACGTGAACGGCCTATAGGCCAGTCTATATATATTGTATAGGTGATCTTGTTGAAAAGTTGGTCTTGTTTGTCGGTTAGTGTGTTCGGTCTAATCAGTTCTGTCATTTGGTTTGGTAGGCCAGTGTCTATGTATAATCTGGTCGGTTTTGCTGGATGGTCTATACAATCGGTTAATCGGTTTTGTTGGTTTTCTGGATGGTCTTGTTGGGCTGTTTGGTCGGTTGGACTTTCGTTAGGTCTGGCAGGCTGATCTGGTCAGTTGGCCTTGTTGGTCGGTGTCGTCGGCCTTGTTGTTCAGTTCGTCTGGTTAGTCTAGTTGGTCAGTTGGCCTTGTTGGTCGGTGTCGTCGGCCTTGTTGTTCAGTTCGTCTGGTTAGTCTAGTTGGTCAGTTGGCCTTGTTGGTCGGTGTCGTCGGCCTTGTTGTTCAGTTCGTCTGGTTAGTCTATTTGGTCAGTTGGCCTTGTTGGTCGGTGTCGTCGGCCTTGTTGTTCAGTTCGTCTGGTTAGTCTAGTTGGTCAGTTGGCCTTGTTGGTCGGTGTCGTCGGCCTTGTTGTTCAGTTCGTCTGGTTAGTCTAGTTGGTCAGTTGGCCTTGTTGGTCGGTGTCGTCGGCCTTGTTGTTCAGTTCGTCTGGTTAGTCTATTGGTCAGTTGGCCTTGTTGGTCGGTGTCGTCGGCCTTGTTGTTCAGTTCGTCTGGTTAGTCTAGTTGGTCAGTTGGCCTTGTTGGTCGGTGTCGTCGGCCTTGTTGTTCAGTTCGTCTGGTTAGTCTAGTTGGTCAGTTGGCCTTGTTGGTCGGTGTCGTCGGCCTTGTTGTTCAGTTCGTCTGGTTAGTCTATTGGTCAGTTGGCCTTGTTGGTCGGTGTCGTCGGCCTTGTTGTTCAGTTCGTCTGGTTAGTCTATTTGGTCAGTTGGCCTTGTTGGTCGGTGTCGTCGGCCTTGTTGTTCAGTTCGTCTGGTTAGTCTATTGGTCAGTTGGCCTTGTTGGTCGGTGTCGTCGGCCTTGTTCAGTTCGTTGTTAGTCTAGTTGTCTATTTGGTCTTGTTGGTCGGTGTCGGCCTTGTGTCAGTTCGTCTGGTTATCTATTGGTCAGTTGGCCTTGTGTCGGTGTCGTCGGCCTTGTTGTTCAGTTCGTCTGGTTAGTCTATTTGGTCAGTTTCTTGGTTTTATCTGGTTAGTTATAGGCTGTTTACGGTAGTGTGAGCACATTTGAGTCCCTAGTTACTTTTTTCTTTCAGCCATTTTTTATTCTTTAACCACATTATGAAATAAATATTGTCATGTAAGTAATAAGCACAATGCCTATATTCCACCACACTCGGAAGTTAAAGTCATATGCTAAAATTAATGTATTTATTGACTATTCGAAATGAGAGGGCCTTCAAAAGTGCTAACTTTACTATGAATAGCCCAACACAGCCTGTCTGAATATTTGATTGCTGGTGTGGTTTGCAAAGGAGTTGGAACATTTTCACTCAACTGAATCGGGTACAATAAGTTAGGTTTACTAATATATAACAGTAAATGAAACATCGTGTAGCTAGCTAACAATCTAACTACATGTAAAAATCTCTTCTCGCCTAGTGTGTTATCTACGAAATTATTTGGTGGTTCTATCGTCAGTGGTTCAAAAATGTTTGCAAGCCCTGCTTATTAAATAGCTTACATCACAGTGTGTGCTATGATGGCATTGTTGGGTGTTGGAAATATTAGTCGCGATCTGAATTTTTTGGATATTTAGTAAATGGTTCGGTAATGGTGGTCTACTATATAAAGGCCTAGAACATAATGTGCTGTATCGTACTTGTCAGTGCCGGGAATATTAGCTACGATATGAATTTATTGTATCTTTTTCCAATGGTTCAAAAATGCTGGCCAACTTCTCTTATGAAAGTGCCTAGACCATTGTGTGCTATTTCGGCCTCGTCTGGGTTGGATAATATTCTGAATTTGTTAGCTATTTTCGAATGGTTTGAAAATGGTGGCTAACTATGCTTATTAAAGTCATGCGTTATAATTTTTTACATCTACCGGTCACAGCTTGGGCTAGTCTCGTACATTCCAAGTCTTAAGGGCCTGAACCTAATAATGTGTAAATTATAATAAAGTATCAATGACCATAGGGTCTAACATGTCATGTTTCCTGCTTCTGCCTGGGAAAGATGCCTAAGAATTGAATTCCAAGGACCTTAACTTAATGGTTAGTAAATATAACAAGCTATCCCCACAGTAATTCTTAGAGCCTAATATGTCATACCTACATTTTCGAGTTGGAAATTATGTTTATTCATGAATTCCAAAGGCCTAACCCAAAGTTTTTCGCGAATGGGTGTAAACTATGGACACAAAAATGGTTCTACATAATGACGCATGCTATGTTTATAACATGGCACATGGGAAGGTGATCGCCATCCTTATGTCAGGCTTGGTTTGGTCATACATGTATGACATGATTTCTTTTAAAGAGTTGAGTGAAGAAGCTTGGGAGGCTTTAAACAACATGTTCTTGAGAACCTGCGAGGATGAAACTACATGGATATAGGTGGGGGAAACGGGAGATCCCCGAGAAAATCAGCCAACCAGAGGCACCGTCCGTCATGATTCGCATACGTGAAAACCCGGGGTCAACCAACCAGAAATCGAATCCGATTCGCCTTGTTGGAAGGCGAGTGAACTTATCCACAATGGCAACTGATGTCCCATAAGCAAGTAGAGAGCAGGCGAGAGAATTAATAGCTTGGAGATTCTGACATCGCGTAAGAATTTGACTTGGAGAGAGAAGAGAGGAAGTGTAGCAGTTCATATACTCAATTTGTTAAAATACTTAAAGCATTAGTATGTCTATAGCCAAAATTATAAAATGTCATCGAGTGAGTGTAGCGAATGCGAGAGACTTCTGCAAAGTTCCTCGATAATGTACGTACAATTCCAGTACAACATATAAAGAAAAGTTAGTTAAGAGAGTTTAACTTTTATATATGAAATATATTTCTATTTCAGTAACAATTTTATAATAACAATTAAATCAAAAAACTATGGATTAAATTTAGTTTCTTCCATTTAAAACACATGGTTTAGTCATTACTTAAAAAATTTAATTTTCCAGATGCATAGAATTTTTAACATAATATTGATTTTATTATCTAATAGGCAAGCTGAGCGAAATATTTGTTTCGCCTACATTTTGCACATAAGCTACATGTATGTGCTATGGTGGCAGATGCTGAAAACTTGAGTTATCAGCTCACTATAGTGGACAAATCGGCGCTAGTGGGGAGTCGTGTTATTGCAAGCAAGTAAGGGTACATGAGAAAAAAATCACAATAATGGTGCATATTTGCTAAATATTTAGAATTTAAATAATATTTTTCATTATTAAATCAAATTTTAATCTGAAAAAAAAAAAAAAAACCATTTCTAATTTCTTTACATATTTTTTTTTTAGCAAAAAAAAAACTGGTTATGCCAACCAACGAAATCGATCATTCAGCGAAACAATAAATTTAAATTTTTGGTATGGGACGAAAGCTGAGATGCGTTTCCGCGAATTCCCCAATTATGTTATGCTCTGCACTTGAATACAAAGATTTCTTATGTGCATGCCTAAATCGTTCAGATGTGAGTTTAGATTAGTTCAGCTTGTAAGCAGTCAGCCGACGTAGAACCAGGGACGTTTAAGATACAAATCGATAACACATGGGAGAAGAAATTACATGCGTAGGCACACACACAATACTGTTATGATAAACACAATACGTACAACAAATTACTACGAAGAAGGATATTTTTATTTCCACACAAGTAAAAGGTTGTGGCAGGTTTTGACACAGGATTCAGGATGCAGGATCCAGGATCTGTCTGCCATCTTGGTTGACATCATAGTCGGGGGAGGGGGTCGCGCTCTCGTCGCGCTCGGTCGCGCTGTTCGGTTGAATTACTGACCACGACCGTCATGTTAGACATGGGTTTCCCTGACCTTGAACTGAGTGTGACTTCGGTCAAAGCCCCAATGACCTTGAACTCAACCATTCTAGACAGCTCCTAAAAATGTAAATGTAACTAGAACTTTCATTATCATATTACTTGTAATGTTTCGGTGCGTAAAGTTTGAGAGTAGCCTTTATCAAGTTTTCTGGGCATTTCCGAAAGTCCGTACACGTGGTACACAACACTTAACGTGCAGCGATATATCATAATGTATGCCATTAGAAAAACCGATGTAAATTCGAAAGATCACATTTACGGAAATGTGGCAAGTGCAAATGTTTTTCTGCGCTCATCAGAGAACGAGTTATCCCAAACACTGCAATCGATATTAACGATAAAACAAACTAGAGTATATTTCAACAGTTTTCACCCGAAAAGTGGAAATTATTCATTTGGCAAAGATGACGGTTTTGTAGTGGCTACTGCAGTGATGTCATTTTTGAAGAATTAAGTGTGTACTTTCTCGCATTATTTTCTCAGCCTTGTAGACGCTCCGGCGTGCTTGACATAAGCGTAAATTACTTCCCTCGATGAAGGGTGTAAGCCAGTCAAGTGGATGTTTTCTGAGGAATAAGTCTGCTTCAAGAATGCTAGGGAAGGGTGGTATTAACAAACAAAAAGTTATCAATATAACTATACTTTCCTTTAAAAGGATGCAAGTAATTTTGATTAAGTTATTAAAATGTTAGAAGGTAGGTGGGTCTTGACGTCTCGATGAAAGCGATATCATTAGAGATGCAGCCAGAAACAAACGCAATACTAGTGAGACAATCACAAATGCACACGTGCCTTACCTGGGTCTCGAAAGATGATCGTCTCGTACCATACGGTGGCGTGCAACCAACTACATCATGGAGGTAGGATTAGGAATATCAGCTTCTATAGTAGTCAGTGAGAAGTTTCGGTAGACTAGGATTATCAACTGGAAATATTTACAGGAACACCATTTTGAAAACAAGTGGATGAGTCACTTAAACCGTGTACGTTTTCATGGCGTACCATAAAACTACTTGTATGCAGAATATGGTTAATATAGCTTGATCGGTTTCCGAGATATAGCATAACAGCTTTAGTTTCTCACTATTCGCTATCGTACTAGTAGAGACAGCAGGGGCTTACTGGCATATACTTTATTCAAAATGGTGGCAGGGTGCATTTGTTTAAACCGGAAAGGATCTCAAAGAGCGAATACACAAGATGATGCAATCATCCCCCCCCCTCCAACCCCTCCCTTCACCCTGTGATGTACTTTCCATTGATTCAATTCTCCCAATCAACCCCCTGTAGTTATTGTCTTCTGTGTTACCCAACTCATCCATCCCCCCAAATCCACTCACAACCCCTGTTCACGCCGTGCTGTAACTGTGTTTGCAGTTGCACTCCCCCAGCTCACCTCCTGTCCCTGTGGGACTGCCGAAGATGACAGGACCTGTTTTTGACGGCCGTCGTGGACTGGTTGCCCACCAGGATGTGCTTGCAGTGAGCGGTACTTGCTTAGGGATGGTAGTTCTATTTTATTTATGTATTTTTGCAATGAGTGTAAGTAAACAAATTGTCTGATCGGCAGCCAGAGACAGATGAGGAAGTCGGAGGAGTAAATGCATTTAGGTGCTGTTTCGTCGCAGCTAGATGTCAAGTGAAGAGGTTATGGATGAGGAGGTTGGAAGGGGGAAATGCACTTATATAATAAGAGGATGCCTAAATATATAATTGAATCATGCAATGAATAATTAATAGCGCAAATGATTATTTGATAAGATTAATTAATTGTGTAATTACTTATTCTATCCACAATAGCCCCAACTCAACCGACGTCCATTTACTTATATGAACCATTATAACCAACACTGCAGGAATCCTCCATACTGGATTGTGTTAAATATATAAAGACAGACAATTATTGTATAAATTGTCAGTATATGTTTGGAAGCAATCGAGATCCGAGCTGCCTACTCAGTGTAAAGTGCTTATTAAAATATTGCGATTATTTCATTGTACTACTTAATCGAGCACCTGCCCCGTTCGCATACTATGCGAAATCATTCATTTACTTGCATAAGCAAAATAATAATAAATAATAAATACGCACTCTCATAATTACTTTTTTTGCAATTGCTGAGAAACGAATTAGACAACCCTTCACTAGGACTGTACACTCGACATTGACCTTAGATTCTAACCTGCACCGACATAATGCATTTTTCATAAGCCGCGTGTTGCCGGCTACACCAAACAACTCGCGGCATTTACCAACGTGTCCGAGAGCGAGCCAGCGGTTGGAGAGATGGGCAGGCAATGTCATCGTAACATGGCTTGCCTCTCCAGGAACGCTCGAGAGATCACTATCCCTTTGAAATGAGAAACTGCAAGTTTGTAAATGCTGTCGTTAGGGCGCAGCACCTACCGGGCAACTCTACATCTCCCTGAATGCCGGCGAAACTGGCTTGTCGGGAGAAAAGACATGCATACGCGTCTCTATCAAACATACATTTGTGTTAAAATTGTGTGTACTGTTTTACGTACAATAACTTCCTCGTATATTTCTGTTACGAAATAATAACTTTATTTCACTTATGTACAGATTCTACTAGTTGTGTTATTGTCATGTATTCCCAACAATTTTCTCAGTTATTGTGTGAGCACGCTAAAAAAATCGATGCTCGCAACGTGGCTTACTGTAGTGAAAACCCGGCGGCCTAACACACATATTGGAAGGCGCTAAAACATAAGGCGAAAATTACACTTAAAAAAATTACTTATATTTTTTATTCCAGAAATTTTCCATTTTCGGTTCACACGACACTCTCAACAATACTTAATGTTGTTATTACTTGAATGTATTTGCATAACGAGTTTAAAAACATTTGACAAGGCTGCGGGGTAAGGAATATAGGATTAAGGAGTTACTTCATATTTCACATACCATCAAGATTACTTACATATATTTTTTCTCATAACAAATATTTGCGTATGGAATAACTACACTTTTAGTAAATGCATAATTAGTTGAAAATAATTACTAATAGGCCGATGAAACACACACATGTGAATATATATATATATATATATATATATATATATATATATATATATATATATATAGGTTAGAAGGCGACTCTAGGCTCGAGAACTTATTGCTTTCTTTTTGTACCATCTAAGATACTTCGAATTTTATTCGGTTAACGAAAAACAATATGTGTAGGTACTATTTATTTAATGAAAAACAATATGTGTAGGTACTATTTATTTAATGAAAAACAATACGTGTAGGTACTATTTATTTAATGAAAAATCGCCGAGATTGATTTCCTCCCTAAATACACATCCTAGCAGAACCATTGCTCACATCCATCTAACCAAAGATTTGGTTTTCATTTATAACTTATACGCCCACAGAGTTGTAATTATTAAACACACTACAGACTGGGCTAGGCAAACTATACGCCTTCCCAAAACCCTATTTCACTCTCTCAAACTGTTCAGACATCTCCGATCTCCATCCTCTAGATTCGTTGAACAACTGCATGGACAAACACTTCGTCACACATTGCAACGACAAAGCCACTCTCGAGACTGTAGGCATTCTGTATCGACAGAACTCGCTCTATCCCCAACAAAGAAAACAAAAACACCTCTCCACTTAATGTATTATTTTTAAATTCGTACACAATGTCATTAAATAATAAAATTAAAATGCAGACACATTCTCAAGATCACTATTGTTTAAACCCCAAAACATTTTGAACATTAAATAATAAGGTTAAATTTTATCCCGAATAAATACAATTTAAAACTTGCTTCGATTCCCGACGAGGTAAAGGTTTGATTTGGATTATTTCATAATTCAGTCCCCCGACAGAGTTTAAAAAAAGATATTCATTTTGATATCCCTTGATTTATTTCCTGGTGATGTAAATAAATTTATACCATTTTACTATATGTGTACCGATATCAAAGACAGAGCCATATATACAGAAACAAACTAGAAATCAATATTGTTTAAGGCCTTAAAACCATATTTGATCTTTAAATAAGGGTATATTTTATCGTATTTATCAATTTTAATTTAATATCGTGTAGATATATTTAAGCCATCATATAATATTGTTTAAAAACGAGAGAAACTGCACATGCCACACTACTAGACTTTCCAGAACAGTATTTATACTACAAGAAGTGCGTGAACTCATCACTGCAGCGAGAAATCACCCGCTTTACGATGATAGGGCGAGGGTGTGATGGGAAGAATAGTTCCAGCAGACAACAAAAGAGAGCGGGCCGCTCACACTTTGTCCACCAAGAGACCGACCAGGACACACTACGTATCCCAGGAGGTGTGTCGCCACGCTTCGTTTTTCTAGGAGCGTTCATTCTGCTAGGATGTCACATGGAAACAGAAGCTGCATCACCTCTCCATGCACAGTTTTCCCAAACATTAACACAATCTTACAAATCAAACTATAGCATTATAAGAAAAAAAATATTTTAGAAAATTTAATTTTTTTCTAACTCCTTACATAATAAAATTAAAATACAAAAAAAAAAAAACCTTACCCCAAATGAAATATTCGCCTCACCCATCACATAGATTTCTGGTAAGAAAATTTCTGGTAAGATTGAGTTATGAAAACCATGCTCCAAAATTGTTCAATGCTAAATAAAGTATTCGTCTCCATGCACCAATTTCCGGAACCAATCATTTTTCCGTTAAGACAACTATTTCAGGTGTATAAAAATTTGCATTCCATCACCTCAAATACTCCACATATCACGAACATACACTATTATTCCATTGTTGTTTTCTGTCATTCCCCCAAAAATTCAGAAATATTTGGTATTGGAGTGGAATTCTCAGAAAAAGGTTTTATCAAAGAATGTGAGACCCAGCAGCTTCAGCTTGTGAGACGTGTGTGGTGGGATCGATAACAGGACAATTCCATTTTCTTTGCAAAAGTTATAAATAGAAAGTGATATATGGCTGCAGTGGTAATCAAGAGTTATGAGAATTGGATCTACTGTCGTTGGTCACGTGAAGATCTTAAAGTGTTGAAGGCAGTCAAGAAAAAGCTGCTCGTTACTCCAGCCATTATTCGAGCATTTATAAATATCTCCTACTGGTCCATTCTTGCTAAGGTTGTTATCCATTCTTTTACGAGGAAAAATTAATAAGGGAGGCACATATGTACCAGAAGCACTGACTGCACAAAGTGTTATAATATTCTTTACCCTTTCCCATGAAATCCTAGACCCAAACTATTTTACTCCTTTAGGGCCGAGCTATTTTGTAAGTTTATGCGCTGTGGTAATTGCCCATTCATCCACATTAAAAACTCTATCTTCTGTGAATTTTTACTTTTCCATTACATTTTCCAAGTTGTCAAAGTATGTCTTCAGTGATTCTTCATTAAAAGCTGTGATTCTATTCAAACTTGTGCCTTCTGGTTTTCTTAAACTTATCTCTGGGTGCCTACGCACGAAAAGATAATACCAATTTTTTCCAGCTACTTTATTTTCCTTGTTGAAGTTATGAGGAATATTACTAACTTCTGCATACAGAAAAGCGAGCTTTCTGAGCTCGTAAGGAATAAGGCCATAAAACAACTTAGCTGATTTTAATACATGTGATACCAGTTTATATTCTTGAGCTTTGGTAAACGCACATTTTCTACCTAAATTCGTTTTCATGGGTATTTACTTAGCCTCGATTTTTGCCTATTTGATTTTTCTTTGTACTGAAGACTCGGTAATGCCATATTTTAATGCACTTTTCCTAATTGAAGTGCCTGATTTTACCTCTTCAATTGCAGCTACCAGAGATTCTGCGGACCACACACAGGGCCCTATTAGCATGCCTCCTGTATTTCTTGGCATCCGCAACCAAACAGAACCACCATACTGTACTTTAACTGCCACAATATTTTTTTTTTAAATACGCTAGTAAAATATAAGGGGTAATATGATGCACAGTGAGTCTTATATGACACGCAGGGGGAGTAATATGACGCGGAAAGACACTGTGCGCCAAATTTCCCCAACTGGTAGTGCATTCAAATCAGGCTCTTCCTATTTACGCATTTGCTAATATAAACTAATTCGACCAAAGAAAATAAGAGGCAAACCACGCACTATTTCACCAATTATTAACTTTGTATAATACAACTATTACCGTACCTTTTAGGAAAGCGCAGTGAAATATTCGATAACATGGTCAGGAACACAACACTGGTTCATAGCTCCGGCTTGATCGCAATGGCGATGCGCATTGGGATGTGGCGATAGTCACCGCAATGGACGCTAGAGTTCAGCACCTGTCGGGCACTTCTACGACGACTAGCAAGCCAGAAACAACTAGTACCGTACCTTTTAGGAAAGTGCAGTGAAATATTCGATAACATGGTCAGGAACACAACACTGGTTCATAGCTCCGGCTTGATCGCAATGGCGATGCGCATTGGGATGTGGCGATAGTCACCGCAATGGACGCTAGAGTTCAGCACCTGTCGGGCACTTCTACAATGACTAGCAAACCAGAAACAACTAGTACCGTACCTTTTAGGAAAGCGCAGTGAAATATTCGATAACATGGTCAGGAACACAACACTGGTTCATAGCTCCGGCTTGATCGCAATGGCGATGCGCATTGGGATGTGGCGATAGTCACCGCAATGGACGCTAGAGTTCAGCACCTGTCGGGCACCTCTACAATGACTAGCAAGCCAGAAACAGCCATGCGTCATTTTACCCGCCGCGCCAAATTCCCACACTCTCCCATACTTATAAATACCGCATGGGATTTCATAATGCATTTTTAAAAAATGCAATGTTTTAACTCGGTGAATTTAAATTATTTAATTAAAATATATAGATTTTATAGTAAACAGATGGGAATGTAGAAGCAGAAAGAAAAAGATGGAAAGAGAGAGCGAGAAAGAGAGGAAGAGAGAGGAAGAAATAGTTGTGCATGGTTTCGAAAGAGTAGATGCACAGTTCCAGTATCAATATTGAAAATGTTTTTTTCTTTTACTTTTAAATAACAAAATATCTTATACTTAAAAGATATAAAACATATTACATAAAACACAAGAGAATAATATCTGTCTCCCTCTGCCATTTCCTACATATCATTTCGTCATTGCTAAGAAAACATCACCTTGCAGTTACATTAAGTGGTTTACAAAAAATAGTGATATAATAAATCCCATAGTTATAGTTAGCAAAAATTATACTACGTATATGTTTTATTTAAGTAATATAGCTTTCGGCTTCCAGAAACATATCTTTATGCTTGAAGGGTTAGTGGGCTTGTTCGCTAAGTCCCTTCGGGTAGCCCAGCAATCCTGAGTATCGAGCCTCTGCAAGCAGGCCTCACTTCCCCATTTACATCCCATGTTCCTCCTCCTCCTCTTTCTATGCTTGTTCTTCCCACTCCTTCTATGTTGATATCAATCAAAGAGGTAAACCTCCCCGTCCTCAGTGCCAAGGAAGACGTCGAATACCTCCAGCCACAGCCACAACTGCCGTTTCAAATTAATTTCCCCCGTAGCTCCATTTACACACTACTGATAGCGTTATAACCAGAAAAAAAAAACCCAAGCATTGGGGAATGGAGAGTGATTTCCGCGGAGCTGGTATGCCTACTCTACCCAGTTTTCCCGTTATGGCTTTAGTTAGCTAGTTTCGTTAATACAGAGGAAGGGAATGCCGATCAAAACTTTTCATGGGGATGAACTACGTAATATTATAGGCTGGCATGTGCATGGTAAGTGCACTCATTGGTAGTAATATCTACTTGGTAATGTGAAGAGGGTATATTTACTGTACGGTTTTCTTATGTATGACTTGACGTATCGTCGACAGCAGGGTCGTTTGGGATGCGGCAAGTGACTCGCATGTCAGGAACAGAAAAGGGATCGGCCATGTGTGTTTCAGGAAACTACGCTGTACTCTAGGGAAGGACACGCGAGAATTGGGAAGGAGGTACGATACGAATCCAAATGGCTGCTGTCCATACGTGATGAGGGAGCAAGTGGTATAGTAACACTTATGTAGCAGTAACACTACTGCTTCATTTGCAGTATGATTTCCCATCTTGTATACTGGATTACTTATATAAATTTATATTTTGTTATTCTAAAATGATTTGTTTTTTCATTGTTAATTATAAAATATTTTGCTGAATATTTTAGGTCAGAGAAATTACTGTGAATCATTAGCAAATCTTATATACAAACCTGATTTTAATACTAGTAATAATCACCTGAATGCTGAGTAATAAGTTTTTTCCTGCTCTCAACACTTCTCACAGCGTTATACTTAGGAGCACAATTCTTAAGGCGTAAGGAGTCTCTAAAAATAGCAGGCTTCGTAACACTTTCAGTACCAACTCAATGTAAAAATCTGGTTCCATCCTGCTCGCCTTATAGCGCTTTGGCCATCTCGACATACGTTCTGTATCTTCTATACAGCAAGTCTCCGAATTCTTGCCCACTGCCTACCCCACGCAAATTCTGCATGCAAATGTAAACGAAAGTCTTTGTGACAAAACCCCAATTTGTGAAATTCACCTAGCACAATCTGGCACCTGTAGGCATAAATCGTTATAGAGTCTATTAAAACATATATTACTGTTAAAGAATTTTATCTGTCTTGAATGGAGGTTTAGACATTTTAAGGGGAAGTGTTGGATGCTATATTTAATTCACATACTTATTGCTATTAGATAGGCTTGTTATTAATTTTTCGAAGTATGACGTTATTAGGGTATGTAACATAATTTGATTATATTTTAGAGACGATCGTATTTTGACTTATTTTACAACTATGGCTTCTGTAGTTATTCTCGAACGTTAATAAATAATTAATTCCAATTTTAACTATATGGTAAACGAATAAAACTACCCCATTGATATTACAGTTATTTAATCATCTGAGTGATACACTATGCCTTGAGGAATTTAAATAATAAATTCTGGATCAATTTTATCGATTAAATACTTGTTACGCCACAATAGTTTCTTGCTCCACCCTTAGCTTATTTGCGCAAGCGATCCAGTTTTTGAATGACGTTCGATATTACTATAGTTAATGATTGTCCAATTCCTCTGTTATTTTCAATTAGAATATGGAGTGTTTTGTTTTCTTTACTTTTTTCAACCTGTGGTACGATACCTCTTTAGGTACCAACATCATGACGTGAAGTAATAGGTTATATATTCTCCGTCATACAGTGTTGCATATTTTGTAGAAAGCATTTCCAAAGACGAAATTGATTAAACTGTAATTACTGTCTCGCATTAATGACTGTATTAGCCCATAAACAGTTATCTGATAAATAAGAAGTATGCTATTTTTAATAAAATGTTGTGGGTTTTTGTAGCGGCGCTGACAGAGCGTGGGTGGTGGGCGACTTGTTGCCAACTTTGGAACATGGACCTGAGAAGTACAGGCTGTGCCTGCACGAAAGAGACTTCCTGCTGGGGACTTTCATCACCAGCAACATCGTGGGCGCCATGCAGACCAGCAGAAACACCATCGTCGTGCTGACAGAAAACTTCGTGAGAAGTCAGGTACTGAAATGCCACAACTTATTTCGAAAACTAAACGGCCAATTTCACAAACAGTATTAAAAATATTATATTTTCAACCCCGTTGGGTTGCACTTTGTTTTTAGTTCACGTGTTTCAATGACGTATTTTTTTTGGTATGTGCTGTACTTTCTCGCAGCCAATGGACAATGTGCTGCTTGCTCGATGATTATGCCGAAGAGATATAAGAAATTCCACAAAGTAAACACTAAAAGCCCTTGGAACCGCTGCCTAGCTGAGTACAGTACCGCTCATCACTATGCGCTCTGTTGCAACGTGTGGTGAGCTGTTAGTGGAGCTATGAGGTTTTACTAAAAACAAATCCTCACTAAATGGAGATGCAAGGTTTCATTAATATTTATATTTATGTAGTTGCTTTATGTAAATTTTTAAACATTAAATAATCCTCGAGCATTTTATTAGTAAAATAATCTGGAAACTGGCATTACAAAAAATCAATTTTTTAATTTAATTATTGCACGATACACGATATACTATTAATAACACTTATTCAGCAGCAGAAGTATTACGCAAACATGTTATGTAAGCCTATAGAAACATTGGAGCTTAATTTTTGATAAATCAGGCAAAGTGACTGCAACTGTTATTAAAGAAAATAATAAAGGCACATGACAGAATTACATTAAATATCTGTGTTTTAAACATCAATAGGAAGGCTATAACAAAATGAATGGTATTCTGATTCCGTATTTTTTTATATAATGCAAATATAAGTACGTTGATTATTTATCCTTAATTTCTCCATGTACAGTTATGGGAAACTATACAATGATTTCGCAGTTATTTACTTCTCGCGAACCGGAAAAGTATGCCACTCCTCTGTGAATTTGCTAGCCTACTTATAGGAAATAACTCCATCTTGAGTGTATTTCAAGGTTCTGATGATAGATAGATCTTCAATTTGTTTGCCTGGTCTGATAAAAATCATGGATACGGCCATCTTAAAAGTGTGTGACAGAATTGTGAGACAAATAGTGAACTTCATAATGATGTGGGTTTTTGCGTGCTTCCCCACAAATTGTTGCCATTTGCTGGGACATTAAGTTTTTATATGCAACACTACTAAGACAATTACAATTTCCGATCTGCCTTACCCGGGACTCGAACAACACAGAACTCTTCGTGCCGTAAGCTAACAAGCAACCAATTTCATTACGAAGGTAACATTAGTAACAAACTTAATGCAACATCAGCAATATGATGTATTAATTAGAAGCACAATTCATTTACAAAACGAATATTATTTTCAGATGCTTATAATATCCATGTGTAAACTTCAAGTATGTCCTTTGCTAGAAATATCGAATGTGCATGGTGTGTGTTGTATTGGTGGAAGTAGGAGCAATACAGGAAATGTTGACTGTGGATTGTGTTTGTTTTAATGGTGTAATTGGAGCTGGAAATGTTGACTGTGGATGGTGGGTGTTGTAATGGTGGATAGGAGTTGAAAGTGTTGATTGTGGGTGGTGTCTGCTGCAGTGGTACCAAAAAGAGTTTAATATATTGACCATGGATAACATATGTTGTAGTGGTGGATGCATGAGCAGGAAATGTTGACGGTGGGTGGTGTTTATTGCGGTGGTGGAAGTGGTTTGCTGAAGATATTGACTGTGGATAGTGTGTATTGTAATGGTGGAAGCAGGGACAGGAAATGTTGACTGTAGATGAAGTCTGTTTCAGTTGTGCAAGTAGGCGCTGAAGATGTTAACCGTCGATGAATTCGTTGTAATAGTGGAAATAGCAGCTGATAATGATGACTTTGGAGGGTGTTTGTTGAAGTATGGGAAATGGATGCTGAAAATGTGGCCTATGGATCGCGTGTGTTGTAATGGCAAGAGCAGGAGCTGGAAATGTTTATTGGGGTTTTTGTTTGTTCCAGTGGTGCAAGTGAGGGTTGAAGATGTTGACCATGAATAGTGTGTTGTATTGGTGGAAGTAGGAGCTGAAATGTTCGATTGTGTATGGTGTTATTTTCGCAGTGTTGCAAACGAGAGCTGGAGATATTGACCATGGGTAGTGTGTATTGTAGTAGTGGAAGTAGAATATATAAATGCCGACTGTGTATGTTATTTGTTGCAGTGGTGCAAATGGGAGCTGGAAATGGCCAACCACAAGCTGTTCGAGGAGTCTCGGGAGTTTCTGGTGCTCATAGAGTTGGAGAGGTTGGACCGGAGCATTCTCCCTCGTCACCTCAAGTACCTGATGGACACGCGCACATACCTGGAGTGGCCGGAGCCTGATGACCGCACAGGCGAGGTCGAGGTTGTCTATAAGCGTCTCAAGGAGGCTCTTGGA
Source organism: Dryococelus australis (assembly GCA_029891345.1). Taxonomy (NCBI): domain Eukaryota; kingdom Metazoa; phylum Arthropoda; class Insecta; order Phasmatodea; family Phasmatidae; genus Dryococelus; species Dryococelus australis. The sequence continues at coordinate 10,990,313 of CM057005.1, read as the reverse complement.
CCCAGCATCTACGAGCTGGAGCAGGAACAGATGCAGACGCAGTATGGAGACGAGCCCAACAACCAGGATATATTGTTGAGGGAGACGACGGCATAGGACTCGCCATGAACCACATCTGCTTCCTAGAGTGACGATTCAGAAACTGCTTAATACGTTTTATACGAATTATTCAACAATTCCTTCTACTTAGCTACATTATCTACTAGTAGTGAAGCGTATTGCGTGGTCTCGCTCATTAGAACAATTTTAAGCCTCTCTTGTGAACTGAATGTGAACTCATCACATCGTTATTTCCTTTATGGGAATAATAAAGGGCTAAAATGACGCCACCAAGTGTATTTACATTTTGTTTATGGAGGAGGTGTAGGATGTTGTGATGCAAGGCGCCCGATATTACCTCTCATGATAATCAAACAGAATTATTCTACGAGTGTTTAAATCTGAAGAGTATTTGAAATAAACAGTTTTTTTCATGTATGTGAATACACATGCCCAGACACATATGAACTAGCTACTTGGCTCTCAAATATTAGCTAAGCACTACAAAAAGAGAATTTCCAAAGTTTACTTTTTCTTTGAATTGTTTTGTAAAACACATCTTTAAAATATCAGAAAAAATCAAATCTGAACTCCTAGAGGTATTGTAATGATCCCTCCTAAAGGTACAATGCAGTGATCATTACGTTCTTGCAAGTGGAGAATGTAAGTAAAAACGAAAGTGAGATAGAAACTTGTTTTAATAAACATTACACCAAACAACATTTTTACAGTTTTCATGCTCCTGCATGAATAACTAGTGTTACAACTTCCTTCATGTGTACACTAAAATAAATTAATATTTTTCCAGTAAATTCATATGTTCTTTTGAGAGAACATTTTTGTAGCCGGTATTTTGTAACCAAAATAAGGTTAAGTAAATAAATAAATAGAGGTGTTTAAGCCCCATTCACGTTTTATGTGGCTCTACCATTAAGCATTGCAATAAATGTTGGATACAAATCTTATAATGAATGTGGCTATAACCAACGTTAGTCTTCAGGACGACACTAAACTTTAAATGCATTGCGTTTGAAGTTGGTAAACTTCCAAGTATTTACTTTTAACATTTATCACCAAACAATGAGGATTTTTTTGTACACTAATTTGTAAAATATAAATTGAAGATATATAAAACATTTCCATGTCTGAAATCCAAAAGGTTAGTTAGGTCATTGCTCCTAAAGATAAGAAGTAGAGTTAATTAAAGTCCCTGGAATTGACTAACGTAAAATAACTACAGTTGAAGAGAAACTTTTTTTCTGCATAAAGATTACATCAGACTAAATATACGCAAGTTTTATGTTCTTACATAAACAAATAGTGTTTTACAACTTTCATTATACGTAGTTTAAAATAAATAAACGTCTCAGAGAAGCCAAAACAAACAATATGAACATTCACCAGTAGATAGACACGCCATCGTCGTACATTTTTCACTGTTTATTTATACCCAATCTATTAGAAAATTAAGCAAAACTATTTTAATTAATTTATTGTAACTACGAAACCAGCATAATTTGTTTATTACAAGAATAATCAAGAGCTAAGATCATTAACTGGTTAAGTATTTTTATAACACATTCCCTCCTTTTCTTACCTGCTTACATAAATTGTGGACATGCCAGTTTTCTTGTAGTAACATTTAGCGCTTAAATTATGGCATCAAGTATACTGGAGTCGAGTATTTATTTCAAAACTATACATCAGTGAAAAATTAGCAAATTGTTGGTACAACTTGACATGCCAAATCATAGCTTAATTATTCCAATAATGCCCAAATATTTACTTGAATGTTTTTAAATGCCACGGTAACCACAGGCTAATTATGAGATAGACTTTCTAAACTTGAATTTTAAATTTAATTCCACAACTTTATTCGAAATCCAGAACAAAATACGAGATTATGTTGCAATCAATATATTTTGTTCCTAAATCCGAGATAATATTACATGAAATGTTGTGCGTAATCTTACAAAAGGAAATTATTCGTGCCATCACTATCAATTGAAACTTAGTTGTTCTAACACTGTTTTCAAGGGCGGAAAAGTAAAATGTGTCACTATCATATGAATTGCCAGTAATGCAGCCACTTTACAGTTCAGTGTTTTTTATTTCTGAAATCGGCGTATGCTTTTTACGCTAAACTGAGCAGTTTTTAATAACCTGCTTAGTATCTAATTTTCTGCATATTGTATTATTCTTCCACAAGTTGTAAATTTGTTAAATTATCGTTGATATGGGCCTGATCACTTTATTCATGCGCCGGTCAAGTGAAACTGTTAAATTACTAGAAAAGTAAATATGAAATAAACTCGCTTATCCGTGCTATTACATTAATTAAAAAACATAAATCAAAAGAAATAATTTCAGTATTCATACATGTCCACATAACACTTTCAATTCAACCTGAAGATACGGAACTACTTTATCTTCGTCGTTACCAACTTTACAGGACGTATTCCAGCCAGTGTACCCGTTAAAAAATGTGTGTGCATTTTTCAAAGGTTGGCTTAAAAACTGCTCAGTCAACAATGAACATATACTGTTCAATATTTCAGGCAGGTTCGTCACAAGTTTTAACTTTCCAGGATGTTTATTTTATTTATTTTAGGTCTGATTATGTTAGGTTAGATTATACACCCTTGAATTTTGAAGTTCGTTCAACTTACAACATCTCTAAGTATATGTGTAGGAGGGCGAAGTTTGTCAACACTAACCTCGTAGCTTATTACACACTCTTTTGGTCAAAATACAACAATTTCCCTACTCTCTTTAGATCATTTTTGACATTTTTCGTTTGTTAACAGTAGTCACATTTTATGTTTATACTACAGAGGCTGCATTACATAGTTTTAGATAATTAACAGCAAGTTTTCATTTTTTATTTAGTAACAATTTTCTGGATTTTTATTCACTCAGCAGCATCTAATATTCATTTTACAAAAATATTTATAACTTTTACTTCATCTACAACCCTTTAAATATTTTATAATACATGCTAAAATTCTCTCAAATTCCATAAATAATACATTCTCTGAAATATGGCAGTTGAACGATCACTTTTTCTCAAACTCTAGCAATGTTTCGAGGCTCTTACGCATTGACTGGGATAGAAGCGGGCGTCGTTAGTAATGCATGTACGATGGCCCGCTCAAAGTCAGATTAATTGAGGTCAATGCACTATTTCAAGGTCATGTCGGCAATATTGAAAATTCACAAATTCATAACTCTTAAACTAATCGACCGATTTTCACCATTCAAACACCATTCGTTTCGAAATTCAAAGTTATAGAGTAACTAGGGGTACTAGAAGACTATTTTTCCAGAAAATGCAGTTTCCTTCGTTGGTTATGAACAAATACGATTATTATGCAACAAAAATATATGAAGTTGATAGTTGATAAGTGTGTGATTCTTGAGACATTAAAATTTAGTTTCGGTCTTACACAGAAGGCCACTCTTGGGGTATATTTAGTACGACAGACAAAATGTGTTCATTATTCGCAAGGTGGTAGTAAAGCTAATTTTAACCCAGCACAGCTTCTTGCTAATAAGTGTTACAATGTTAGTGCTAAGAGTGAATGATGAGAAAAGTATTTTTAATATTGTACCTACAGCGGCAATCTTTGTGAAAAAAAAAAAAAACATACGAATCGAGGAAGCAGAAAAGATATATTTGGTTGCAAGATCAATGAATTTAAAATTCAATTTTCATTTTTATTAAATCTGAAATCATTAAAAAAATGTACTAGGTAAGGTTATGTTACATTAGGTTATATCAGCTTAGGTTATGTTAGGTTACAATAACTAACCATATGAATTATAAATATAACTTGTACATTCTTCACAATAAAGTGGAGGTGTGCAATACTCATTACTTCAACAAGAACAGTTTGTTTAGAAAAATTATATTTAAATAAAAATGAATACAATATAACATTTTTTTTACATATTAGTGATACGTACGTATTCATAACAACTTTATATTAATCGTATAATTGTATAATCAATGAACGATTTGTATACACTAATATAACCTAGTTATAGAAATATGTATGATCATTATTTAGCCACCTCCACGATACATAACATCACTACTTTCTGTTACTATTGGTATCTGAGAGGCGACTGGAAGGCCAGTCTTCAAAGTCAGAATCACTGCTCCAGTCCAAGCGTCTGTCTAACATTCTCTCAGGTAACTCATTATTAGGGCTAGCAGTAGCAATAGAGATGCCAAAGGACATTGCATCCCAGAGTGTAATATGCTACAAGGTTAGTGTTGATAACCTTCGCCCATCTACACATATACAGAAGTAGTAAGTTGATCGAACTTCAAAATTCAAAGGTGAATAACCTAACCTAACCTAACCTAACCTGACCTAACCTAACCTGATTTATCACGCAACATTTCAAAACCTTATGTCAGAAATTAAAATAGCTTATTACTTACGTAATAGCTATATTTAGAACATTACATAACCTAACCCAACATGACCTAACCTCGCCAAGTTTTTTAAAGCGTGATAATGATGGTCAAGTTGTTTTGAGTCTATAGTTCCTCGAATTTGGAAACGAAGGGTGTTTGAATGCTGAAAATCGGTGCACTCTGCCTCGGGCCCCTTGACACATGCGGCCCGAGGCAGAGTGCACCCACTTGCCCCCCCCCCTTTTTTTTTCCTAGAAGTTGGGCCCGAAATCATGGATAATGCATATCCTGAAAACTTGGTATTCGATTTTGTTGCCCATTAATAACATAAATTCTGTTTCAAGGTCGTGTCGCCCATTTCAAAACAACACAAATAGTGTTTGATTATAGTGTGGTGTATATATAATATATACCACACTATAATCAAACACTATGCATACCAGCGTATGCTGACTGACTTTATTGTGCCGAGCCATCCTGAACAACCCCAATGGCAACCAAGCACAAGGAGGTGGTCTGTGTTTTGCTATGTGCAGCCCCTTTGAAGGGTATAAGGGTCATAAAACCATAAACCGACCCTCCTCGCAGGTTGTGCCGATAGTCGAGCAGGCACGGAATTTTCATCCAGACAGTCAGTGTAACATGACTTGTGATCTGAACAATGTACCACAGTGCCGAATATGTCATATTTATTCGCGAAACCAAAGAAGACGACAGCATTGACTCGTTAATGAGGTACGTATTTTTAGCTTTCTTTGTAATGCATATTTTTGTCTAATGCTCTTGCATTAAGTAATCACATCTTCTTAAATAGTTATGAATAAACATTCGCAAGTTATGACGCATACGTATCGTGGTTTTCATTTCAAATATATGTTATTAATTTAGGTCGTTTGAAGTTGATTGATTAATTCCTAGTAAATTCCAGTGTATAGAGTGAAGAATGGCAGCTTCTTTCTAGGCGATGCTGACTGTCGATATATACAAACTTACAAATTTGAGATAAGCCTACACTTACTCACATAGGCAGTATAATGTCTCGTAATTTTGTTAGATAATATTTTGTATTTTGGACTCAGTCTCGTAATAAACATATCTTCACTTATTAATGATGCATACAATATATTCTTCCAACATTTGAACATTTTAATGTAAATTCTTCGTGTATTTGGTAAACATCACTGTATTAGAGAATGTCACGAAAAATTATGTTGTTATTCAACGATAATTTTGTTTTAGCCCTTCATCCAGTGCCACGTGTTCAGTATTGTCTCATACGACGCGTGGAGCTTGCACAGAAAATAAAAACAAAATAAATGTATAAGTGATCTTTGTTTTTAAGAAAGAGGGGGAATTTAGTGATTATTACACGAGCCATTTAAGACTGCGTGTGATTTCCACCCATGGGTATACAATTAAAAAATAATGGCTAAGGAATTATGCAGTAACCACTAATTGTGCAAATGGAGCCACGTCTTCTGTGTTTAAGATTCTCAATTCAAAATATAATTTTGAATTCTAGTCAACAAACACTTGCTATAAGTGCACCGTATTAACATTTTATTGATAATTTATCACCTAACATCTAATACAACCAGTGTTTAGTCACATATTTATTCAAGGAGGATCTTTTCTGGCAGAAACTTTTGTTATTGTGAATTATATTCTCAAAAATAATCATAAACGTTATCACAGATCTTTCCTTTCAATATTGTAATGCACGTTTATATTATAACTGTAAATACCACTTTCCGCTAAAAACACATAGCTTACTGTCATGCATTCATTGGTCACTGCGACGGAATATTTACTTAAGGAAACCCCAACAATGCACGCGGTAAATGTTGAATGAACCTGGCAAGCTTTTACAGTTGCCGTCTTCCTTAAATTTAGTTAACTTATATTGTTATATTACTGACATTTAATTTGTATTCGTTAAGTTAACTTTATATTCCGCATATTACAAATACGGAACTTTAAATGGAATCGAAATCCCAAATATTTACAATTAATTTATACTTTTATATATAATCTTAAAATTCCTGCCAATTTGACTTTGTCAGAGTAATCTGTCTCTTGTACGGAGTAGACCTTCCTAGCCACGAACACCTCAATTGAAATGAGTGCTACTCCTGCCATTGTTTTTTTAACCCATGGAGCTCATCAGATAGATATTTATTATTTTAAGTTCGGAAATTGAACGCTTTCTAAGTTGCCGGCCCACCAAATCTTATCACTTCACTTAAGCCACTTTTGATCACACCCAGCACACAAAATAAAAACTACGGGGTTTGCTTAATGATTCATCTTGAAAATGTTCGTCACACTCATGCCACTTTGATACATGTCGAGTACGAAGAAATGACAGCTCAACAGTCCACATATTTGATTTTATGTTTGCAAAGTGGCATCGTGAATATGTGTTCATGTAAAGCTGGACAGGCGGATTCATTACAGTAACAAACGTAGAGTGAATAAAGTTACAAAATGTTGACAGTCTGTATCATGGCTGCTAGCTGCCCCTGACCACATTCACATCAGGCTGCTTTGAGCAGACACGTCGCGATGTAAGAATACAAAGTTTCAATATACTCTCGTCTATTATTGTGCCACGGTGCTAATATTATTATCGAAAACCTATCATTTAAACAAATAAACAACTATTAACAAATATTATGGTAACATTTTTATGCTATTTTGATGTAGCTGTAAATATGAATACACATGTTTTTAACCCGTCTAACGTAAAGAACGTGGTTTTCGTAAAGAAAGTGACAAAGTGTATCGGGACCTTGCACTTCCGACAGACCTCTTCATGTTGGAGGCTCCTGGACATTTGGCAGTCCAGTCACCCTGTAGCTATCCCCTCAACACACACTACCTACTAACGTCTATTGTGAACCAGTACACTTGAGCAACACAGTTTCGGTTCTTCTTTACATGTCATATTTCTTACTTTAAAACAAAATTTTTCTATTAAAAACCCATCCTTAATCGGGACGTCAATATTTGCCAAATATATAGTAAAATAAAATATAACACAATATAATATTTGCTGAAAAATGATTCAAAATAACATATAAATTATTGGACTAAGTGATTTTATGTGATTTTTGTTTTGTATATGTAGTTAAAAGAAAAATTTAACATTTTAAAATTAGTTTGTCGAACATGTAAGTTGCTCAGAAAAGAGTAAATGGCAATAGTAATGTAATTAAAACTGAAATCCATGGTGGTATGGAAAATTGAAGTTATCCGAGCAAATCTGTTATGTTTCGATTTCTGTCGTTCGCTGAGGAGCGAGAGCAAGCTGCTCAGCTGCATGGGGAGCAGATATATGATTATTAATTTTTTTAACGTGTGCGATTTTTTAATTGTTTAGCACGAAAGCCAACAAATTACGGATCCAGTGTTGTTTAGGTCTGTGGACTATAATGTTAGTTATGTAATTTTATTAGTGAGAGAGTGACTGGAAAAAAAAATGTTAATGGCCATAAAAGGGGCTGAGTTGCACCAGAAAACTAATTTGGAAGTAACACCGGAATTTCAGAAGAGAATTGCAGATTTAAATCCTCAACATAAATAACAAAACAACTTTCATGTTCATTAGGATTTCATTTTGTGATTTTTTTTTGTTAACATAGCGCTCCCTGCCAGTCTTGTCGCAGACAGGAAGTAATTTATCATGCAATGAACCAACATTTTCTCCTACAGAACCTGACAGTACTTGGCGTGGAAAATTCTCTTATATTACTTTAGCCCATCTTTCACATGGATGCACTGTAAAATGAGGTGTAGTTAACTAACTTTTCACAAGAACAATACAAACTGATGATATTATTAGCCTTGCGTGTAATATATACAGGAATGTGATTTTCAGTTCATCATTGTAACGCCTGTGGTTGAAGAACTTTATTATGCGTTGCACTATTTACGATTATTTATGCACTGTTACTAAACTGAATTTATCTTATTTGATTTGAATATTGTTTCATATGTGTTGTTACGTTTATTTTCACGTCATGTTTAATCACATAATTTATTTTACACATATTTTATTATGTAACTATTAATATTTCATATATTCCGCTGTTATAAGTGTTTCCAGTTGTCATGTGTTGATTTTCAGTCACATGGCAGTAAACGTGATCCGTTGTTTATGGTTGCCAGAGAAACCTCGTTACGCACTGGAGTAGCAGCACTACGATTGGAGAGTCGAATTAAGCTAGGCCTTATGAGGTCGCGTTAGAGGAACCCATATTGGTTCTTGATCACTCAGGCGGGTTGCGACGGTGCCGCAGACTAGGTAGCATTTTTATTTAATTCGAGAAGGGAAAGCACGAGTTTCGTCATCGAGGTGTAGCAAACAGCCCACGGGTAAATACGCCAGTAGTGAGAAGGGAAAGTACGAGTTTCGTCATCGAGGTGTAGCAAACAGCCCACGGGTAAATACGCCAGTAGTGAGAAGGGAAAGCACGAGTTTCGTCATCGAGGTGTAGCAAACAGCCCACGGGTAAATACGCCAGTAGTGAGAAGGGAAAGTACGAGTTTCGTCATCGAGGTGTAGCAAACAGCCCACGGGTAAATACGCCAGTAGTGAGAAGGGCAGAGGACGTCTGCACGATCTTCATACGTGCCTAGAATAATAATTTAGTTTCGACACCCGCGATTTCGAGTGGTACTAAAGTTGGACTGTAATATCGGAGTACCAGGGTTCGATGACCCGAAATTGAGGGGACCTTTTTGTGGTTGTAACGAGGACCAACAACGTCGTGGAACTTCAGGATGACGCCCGGAGGAGGGTCAGCGAGACGACTGCGGAATTTGTAAGATCTAATACATTTTTGGAAAGATGGAGTGAAGCTACCCGAAAGCAATTTTGTACAAGCTCAGTATGTTCAAGCCCAACACGACCTCGCAGCTATTCATTATAAATAGCTTATTGGTTGAGAAATGTCATGTTTACAGGGTTCGGCTACTCCAGTTGCTATCACCACACATAATTATTTCCTTTTTTTATATTTATAATACAACAACAGTTCAAATTGCCATGTATTGGTTTTGCATCTACTCATTTTCAAATTTAAATTAAGTTATTAAATTTAATGAACATGGAAAGTCTAGAAAAATCTTACTGTCTAAAGCAGATGTCGGATGATTTAATTTTTCTTAAATATTTTGACTAAAATCGCATTAGGATTTTCATCGCCAGTATTTCTTTTAGTAGCATTTGGAAACCGAGTAATTGTTTTCTGTTAAATATGCTAAGTTGTTGATATGTCTTCTAGCGTTTCTCTCTAAGGTAAGAGTGTGTTAAAGAGAGAACATCAGCACGAGTATTTTAGAGCAACGGAGTTCCTGGCCCAGAGGAGTCTACAGGATTGTCTAAGTTGGTAAACAATACTATACTGAAGGTATCTCAGTCCTATCATCACACCCAACCGATACTTGCTATTTGAACACCGGGAATGTACACCAGTTTCGATCATAACAAATTACCTTATTCCCATTTTTAAATATCTACGTACTAGCTACTGCACTAAAATTAATAAAGCTATAAACGTTGTGTAAAAGGCGTAACTTTTTACCACTTCTTCATTGACAATTTTTTAATACTCCACAGCTCCATAGGCATAACTTGACATACATTAATTCAAATTCCCTGTTCCAGATATCTGGGTACATCTATTTATGTTTCGTACAAAGAGCTTTTCATATAAAACCCTGCAAGAATTATTTTGCTAAAATCAGTCACTTTTTCCAGGGCTAAAAGTAACTACCTCCATTTCTTGCAACAAATTGAAAAGTTGTATATTTAAAACATAAAACAGTTACAAGTTTCATTTTATTATTACCCTCACAAAAAATATAGTAGCTTTTGTCAATTTTAAATGAACGAAAAAGAGCTTAGCCACTTAAAACATTTATAAACAACAGTGACGATATTAAGAAATGTAATATAGGTTGCATCTAAATTCGACCGACGAACTTCGGGTGTAGATTAATCACGCAGAAGGAAGTTGAAAACATAATACCACATATGGTCTAAAGTTAATCCCAAGTGAGGTACACATGTTTAGAGTTGTAAATAAAGATAAAACTTATTAAAGTAACACTGTAATGTGCCCCCTTCTCTGGAATATTTCCCTCAATTTATTAGCCGAAAATGTGTGTTATCGGGTATTGTGTGTGCCCCACCTGCCAGGTATTGGTAATATTATTAGCCGAAAATGTGTGTTATCGGGTATTGTGTGTGCCCCACCTGCCAGGTATTGGTAATATTATTAGCCGAAAATGTGTGTTATCGGGTATTGTGTGTGCCCCACCTGCCAGGTATTGGTAATATTATTAGCCGAAAATGTTGTTATCGGGTATTGTGTGTGCCCCACCTGCCAGGTATTGGTAATATTATTAGCCGAAAATGTGTGTTATCGGGTATTGTGTGTGCCTCACCTGCCAGGTATTGGTAATATTATTTTGAAAGTAAAACACTAACTAATCGAAAACGATGAGGTTTAGGATATTTACACAAGGTGACATTTTCGTTAATTGCGATATGAAGATTAATAATCCATTCTTTTAACCCTGAATATGCTACCGCGACATGGATGTTAGTTCGAAATAAAGGTAGTAACAGTGATTATTTACATGAAATATTCTGATGACAACAGCAAGTGATGTGGTGTTAGAAAATCTTTGTTAAGTTAATAATTATCAAGACAATTGGTGTTCCATCTTAAGAACTATCTCCAATATTTAAAATAACAAGTGCTCCAGGTCCAACTCCAGTTCAGATGTGTACCACTCTTAGTATTAACTTTAGACCATCGGTTGCATATTTGTTTTCAACTTATTTAGTCGTGCTTAACATACAGCAGAAATTTGTCGGTAGAATTTAGATACACGCTGTATAGTGTTCTACATATAAAGTCCCAAATAATTATCTTAGAGGAGACAAATCAGTGTTTGGTAAATTAATTCCATGAATGTCGAAGTTAATACTGTGAGGTAGAATTTATTTAAAAATAATTTTCATTAAATATTGATATCTATTGGCCAGTTGCAACATCGCGGTTCGAAATTCGATCCGAAATCGTACTAAGATCGACACTGAAAACTGTTGCACCATTCGAGCTCAAAGCTTGACTGAAGATCGAGATGGACTTCATTTCGATCTGCCGAATATGGCGGTTCGAAATCTCGATCCGAGATCAGAGAAGAATACAAATCAGTTGAATATAGGTTATGTGAATTTAAAAGCACTGTTAAATGTATTTTTTTACTATACATAAACTTAGTAAACATTAAATCGTTTAGAAATGGATTAGGTTGTTGTTTACTGTTGTATAAAGAAAATTGAGACATTTTACAAAGGTTTAAGTTCAAACGCATTTATTTAATAGGAAATGTATTTATGTTTTGTAATGAGAGACCAAAATTCATGCTTATACCTCCAAACGAACACAACGTAAAACTGGAAAAGCCATTCAGAATATCATAAGGTAATTTTCCGCACAAGCTATCAGATAGAATTTTTTGGTCACGAAAGAACAGCGACAAATGTAGTTTCAAAATACGCCGACAGATAGTACGAAATACTGTTATTTTCTTGCTAAATAAAACAACATTATACGAACTTGGAATATTATTCAGTAAAATTCGTACAACAATAATTCACTTAAAACAGATAAAATATGGCACACCTAGTTATATGTACGCTACCTTCTTCAATAACATTGTTAATAACAATAACAAAAAAAGTGTGCGCATACTATGTCTACATTCATCATGACGTCATATATTACGAACCAATAGCAAAATGTGTCTCTTACTTAATCTCGATCTCTCACTTTGAAACCAAGATCGACGAATCGGAGATCCAGAATCGAGCAATTTCATTGGTGCAACACTTTTACAATGGAACCAAGATCAAACTGGATCCTGGTTTGTAACTACCATTATTCGATCTCGGATCGGGGTAGATGTTGGTGCAAACGGGCATAAAATATTTCAAAACCACTAAAATAATGAAGGCCAGACCTAACTGTTGTTTCTGGACATTACTGTTATCACACCACCCCTTTCACTGCTTTCATTCACCAACATTCTCCTAACTGTAGTTTCTGGACTATACTGTTATCACACCACCCCTTTCCCTACTTTCATTCCCCAACATTCTCCTCACTGTTGTTTCTGGACATTACTGTTATCACACCACCCCTTTCCCTGCTTTCATTCCCCAACATTCTCCTAACTGTTGTTTCTGGACATTACTGTTATCACACCACACCCCTTTCACTGCTTCATTTCCCAACATTCTCCTAACTGTTGTTTCTGGACATTACTGTTATCACACCACCCCTTTCCCTGCTTTCATTCCCCAACATTCTCCTAACTGTTGTTTCTGGACATTACTGTTATCACACCACCCCTTTCCCTGCTTTCATTCACCAACATTCTCCTCACTGTAGTTTCTGGACTATACTGTTATCACACCACCCCTTTCCCTACTTTCATTCCCCAACATTCTCCTCACTGTTGTTTCTGGACATTACTGTTATCACACCACCCCTTTCCCTGCTTTCATTCCCCAACATTCTCCTAACTGTTGTTTCTGGACATTACTGTTATCACCACCCCTTTCTCTGCTTTCATTCCCCAACATTCCCCTAACTGTTGTTTCTGGACATTACTGTTATCACACCACCCCTTTCCCTGCTTTCATTCCCCAACATTCTCCTAACTGTTGTTTCTGGACATTACTGTTATCACACCACCCCTTTCCCTGCTTTCATTCCCCAACATTCTCCTCACTGAAACTTACTTTATCTTAAATTTGACGAAGTAGTACTGGTTACTTACAATTATTACAATTTGCTATATTAGAGTTGCTGTGATGTGAAGATCATATTCTGGTAACTTCATCTAGTTTGACAGTATGCTAATTTATAATTTTTCATTAATGATTGAGGATGTTATTTTAGGGCAACTTACTAAGCACAAGAAATGAAGCATGCACATGAGTCTGGAGCACAGAAAAGCAGATTGCAGAAATATAAACACTTGTGGGAGCAAAAACAATATATTCTTATGTCTGGACTGCACCTGCAATATGCTTAGGTGAACCGTCTCCGAAAACATCATGCAGGCATACATCTACTTCTGAAAACACTCACGTCGCTTCAGAAGACACACGTGGCTAGAGAAGAACACAAACCTCCTCAACCCCTAGTGATGAATGGGAACAATGCAATTCTTGCTGATTCAGTTATAGACCATATCAATGACACTGAAGAAGAAACGGGTGGCTCTAAGTTATTTTGTAAAGTTCCAGGGACTTGGAGCTTCCTTGACAGAAATAAACGAGATTTAATTGTTATTGAAAACCCTCCAGGTAGACCCACAACCTTCCTGTTAGACTCTTCTGCTCGTTCTTTGCCAGTTTCAATTTTTTATAAACCATTGCCTAGAGGAGAACGTACGGAACGAGAATGGCTAGTATGGAGTGAAGAAAGAAAGGACCTGTTTTGTTTCCCTTGCTTTCTCTCTAGAGGTGTTCAAGAAAGTGAAGCATTTAGCCAATCTAAACTCTGACTACGGGTTACAGTGACAACTGAAGAAATATTTACGAGAAAGTGAAACACCATGAATGTCATTCTCTCCACATAAGCAACTACATGAAGTGGAATGATCTTCCTAGAGGTCCCTGAGGAACGGGTGGAATTGACACTGAAATGGAGAAGAGCATGCGTGCTGAGACAGAAAAGTGGAACAAGCTGCTTCGTAGCCTCATTGATGTTAAGCTTTTCCTCGTAGAACATGGCCTACCATTCCGAGGATCTCATTCTACCCCAAAAATGAAGACTTCGGATTGTCCATGTCCTTCGCCAAATTTATTGCAAAGTGTGATAAGGACATGGAATTTCACCTCAAAACAATTGTCAGTAATCGAGAAGTCGATAAAAGAATACAGGCCCACTACATGTCTTGGCGAAGTCAAAATGAATTTCTTAAAGAATGCGCCAATAAAGTGGAAGATGTTATTTTAGAGGATTTAAAGAATTCATTGTATTATGTCATTATAGTTGAAAACACTACTGACATCTCCCACACGGAACAGTTAGTACCTATTAATTCTTAAGTATGTCCATGAAAACTATAAGTGCTGGGAAGTTCATGACCGTTTTCTTAAAATTGTCGATTACGAAAAGAAAAAAGGTGTTGATATAGCTGAAGAAATCAATTATCTCTTGGCATAAAAGAATATTTCAATGAATAATCATAGGGGAAAAGGGTATGATAATGCTGCGAACATGACAGGCAAACATAGTGGTGTAGAAAACACTTTGGTAATGTAGAAAAGTTGTACAATGTTATCGTGTTATAGGCCTGCTAGAAGGGAGGTTTTGCAGGAATGTGCTGGAGTTTCTTTCCACAACATTTTTTGCTATAAGATGGAATGCTCGTATAGATGCAGTGAGAGCACTAACGAAGAATTGAAAAGGGATTTTAGCTTCACTAAACCAGATGGATAATGAATTAGACTTACGAGCAGAAATTCAAGGTGATGTGTCAGGTTTGACTGAGTGGCTACAGTCGTTCGAGTTAGTGCTTTTATCAAATATATGGATTAAAATATTGCAGTGTATTGATGATTGTAACAAGATGCCCCAGAATTCCAAAACATATCTGGAAGAAGAGACTCGTCAATTAAAAATCATGTTAGCAGAAATTAAACACCTTAAAGACTCTTGAGAAAAGCAAATCGATGAGGCCAATATAGTAACAGAAGGTTTTGGCGTGAGAACAGAATTTAAAAAATCCAGGAACAGAAGACGGAAAAACTTTTATGATGAAGCATAAGGTAATTAATATACATTTGATTCATTTATCGATAGGTTTAAGGTTGAAGTTTTTATTCCAGCAATGGATACTTGTCTGAAAATATCCAGAATATATTACTTTATTTTTCCAGTGATCAGCCCCCCATCAGACGCAAGCAAAGAAGACATCGCACGTTTTGCAGAGCAACTTTTTATATCATACATATACGATCTCACTAGCAGTGATCTACAGGAAGAGTTGAGAAATTTTTACAAAATTCGCGAGGACTCTGATTTGTGTGCATCTGGTAGTGTGGTTTAAGAAACAATTTGTAATATATGTAGTTGTTGTGTAATATTTGTGTGTGCAGGGTAAAATGGGCAAATATACAAGATATGACTGTTTCGTATATTATGTTCCTCTCTGAACACACCTCACAACCACACAGCATAAATTGTGTTAATTAAGCCAGAAGTATTGGCCTTAATAAAACTGATTAGTATTGTTGCTGCTTTGGAAACATACCATAAAAATATTTGCTCTCAGCAGAGATCCCAAACAGAATTCCTTAACCTTTCCTATTTTGTTAGTACTGGATGAACTGAATGTTAAAAGAAATTCCATTAATGAAATTATGTTTCTCATAGTTGATAAATTATTCAGTGGTAAATTGCAGGATAGACTAATTTCTCATTTAAATTATCACGCTGAGATGACGTGTGATTTTCAAACAACATATTGTAGAGAAGACAATACACTTTCAAATAAACCATAGTTTTCAACACTACAGAATTATAACATATGAACGAAATTCAAACTACTATATTTTAATGAAAGAAACAAATTATTGAAAACACAACAACACTTAATTTGCAACAAGATAAATATTCTGCTGTCAGCCAAGACTGTTCAACCCTTGTGTGTGTGATTGTTAAAATAATTTCAGAAGTACCTTTACCTTCGTATACATACACAGTTAACGAGGGACGCAATTGAAGAATAGTTGAACTGATTATTAAATCGCTGAAGCAGACATCTCTCATCACATTCAATTGTCTTCCAGGCTAGCATTAATTGAGCAAAATATTCTTGTAATTGCAATGAGTTGGTTGAATGTTCTGACACGTATTTTTACTTCCAGCCAAACAGAGTTTTTTAAGGAGATATTTGATTTTTAAGAGTTCTAACACTTGGATAAGTCGATAGACTAAATTTCCATTTTAATTTAGAAGATTAAAACTTGCGATCGCTTGACAAACAGAAACGACGCCAGTTAGCTAGATGGATAGAGCTTGCATTGGATGAACTACGCGCTGGCATGGATCCCTTACGAACTCCGACCCTCAGGATCTCGGAAAAAGGTGCCCTGGAGTGGAAAATTCTGTGCCCAAGTACGTCCTGGGAAACTGGGCATCACAGCTCCGGTAGTCTCTCAGCTGACGTCATACACCGCACGAACAAAACTCGGCATCTACTCATCCTCTCATCTATATACGTCTAACTGCGGCCATGACTAGTTGTAGAAGAAAGAAGCTTTAAGCCCTAAGCCTTTTACCTTCATTGTAACAATCACTGTGATGTCACTTTCTGATTGTGACGTCTCAAACCTCTTAGATAAGAGTATCAGTAAGCAACTTCTATACAAAAATTTTACATAATCACAAGAGAAATGCGTACAATTGCCAAATGCTTAGATAAAGATAACTGCAATTTGAAATCACTATGAAGATTGAAAGTCTGTTCTCAGGGTTTGTACACACTTTTCTCCATATTCAAGCTGTATTATTCCGTGCTCATTTAAAGCAAAGTAACAATGTCAACAAAAATGTAAACAAACTATTGAGTATTATTGTTACCAATGTTTCTACAACATAACAATGTGGACGAATAATTATGTGTTTTTTGACGTTAACAGTAACTGCGTGTACATGTGGTCCCGGTATATCATTCTCAATGTCGATGTCAAACATATCGCCCTATATAGACACGGATATGTATTGTACGTGTTCTCTTACGCAGCTGGCAGACATCACGTTCGCTCTGACGTAATGTACAAGTCTGGCGTTCCTAGGTCCTGGCCACATAATATCATATTGTTGTCTTAACTCCGCGAGAAACAGTATCATTGTGTGTTCCAGATGTCATCCATGAGATTTATTCATTTAAGAAGCAGGTTGGTGTTCCGATTTGAGTTGTAAGGCTATGAGGTTTGGCAGAGCTGTTCCATGTCTATGTGAACAGTTTCGTTAATTGAATGAAGAACGCAAGTCATACTTTCCTCATCCACTTATTCATTTAAGCTACGCTCCTACTTGTGTTGAAGAAAAGGACCTTTATAATAGTAAAATAGGTAAACTTTGCATTTTGTGGAGGTACCTATTGGTTTTTAAGTTAACAGTATATTGTCTTAATTACGAAATTAATTCAACAATACAGTTACGCTTATCTCACATTCGCGCCACAAACAATAAAGTGACGTATTACAGCTCAGTCACGTTTACATATTTCCCTCCCAACTCACCAAAACATTTTTAGCAACTGGCGATTTATTTCGAAATGTTATATTTGGAAGGTCATTTCTTAATAGAAAATTTTCTTTGGTGAGCCTGTAAACAGAATTATTATTCAGGCAAGATGTTGTGTACCTAGCATAACAATATCGTCAAAGCCAAAAATATTTCTGTGTTGTGTCCGCAGGCTGATATTAGGAAGTGGTGTATTTCGAGAAAATTTTTGTAGAAACTTTGAAAGGTTAATTTTATGTGCATCTGGGATGATTACTTAGCGCGTAGAAGAGCTATGAACGACTTTAAAACACAAATGTAAAAAATAATATTCTTGGAGTAATACTTATGCTAAATGGTAGTGTTTTGTAAATCTGTCTAAAATAAAAGCGACTATAAATTCATTATAATGTTTATAGTAAGTTGTATAGTAATATTTTGTAAAGTAAGAAATTATTTTTCTGGTGTGTTCTTAAGGCAAAGTGGGACCTACTGACATCTTGCTGCCTAGTAACATCAACGTCACGCTGGTCAACTACAGAATGTCGACTTACAAGCAGTTCGTTTACAATGGAACCGCATATGATCTGAAAGTACGTATTCTTGATGCGAAAAACAACGGGTAAGTGGACAAGTACTGCGCTGTCCATATTTTCTAAAATTTGTGTGAACCGTTTAACTGTCGCGTTGCTCTCTTAGCCACAGACGGTATCCTTTTAGCAGCTGCAGTTCTTGCAGATGTTAGATGTTTGCTCCCTATACAAGTTCGAGTAGTTGTTGTGTTGTGTACAAGTTGTATAGTCATAAAATTCTAGACCCAAAGGTGCCAGTTTTAAATACGGCGAAGGTGTAAGTTATAGATGGATATTCTCTCTTACAAGGAAATCAGTAACGCTAGTTAAATTCTGAAGCCTTATAAAGATAAATGGCGAGAACAACTTGCGTTTTAGTCATCCCATCTAATAACGAGGCCAGATGTGATTGGGACCCTAAATATATTCGATACAAAACCCACACCCTATTCACTTTGTTGAATTTTACCTTCCAATTCCTCTTATATTAATGGAAGTGCCATGGGAATAAAACTAAGATGGTTTACCTAAAACATAATTATCAAATACGCCCGGCACAGAATTTTTTTATGAGCAATGCATTCCCGCAATTATTTTAATAGGCAATTGCAGACATTTGTAGACACACAAGAAATCATCAGTGTTTGTTCACGTACCAGAGTAGAATGCGCAAGCAGTGATAAGAAGTTGGTGTTCGTAGAAAGTTACCCTACACTGTTGGAAACGCCACAAGAGTCACTATTTTAGGCAACACCTCCCCTCACGAGGCCATTGAAAATTTAATGGCCTCGTGAGGAGCCTGGAAACTAAGTAAGATCCCTTAAAAAATAGTCTGCATTGTCCTTGATTCTTGATGTAAACAGTGCAACGTATGAAACTCCTCTCTCTTAAAGGAATTGCGTTTTTCATATTGTGTATCATGTATTTACCTATTTTTATGAATTTCCTGAAAGGATATAATTTTTTCAGCACAAATGTCAGTAAGAATGTCTGAAAGCTTCACAAACATAAAATAATTGCGCCGAGCTCCGGGTTCGGATGTTACCTGGCATTACTTGAGTACGTGGGGACAATGAAAGGCACACATCCCATATCAAGGGGTTATGGGCACATTGGGAAGCCATAGATACATGACCACGTTTTAGGAAGTGTGTTCGGCTCGATGAATGGCCGGAGTCAATGTTGGCTTACACAGCAGGACAATTGAAGGTATTCCATGCCATTTTTGAACCAGATCTGCCAAACGGCATAGAATTGTATAAACATACGTGCATATGTAAATGCAAACTTAAACTTTTATATAGATTAGCAGCTTTTAAAAACAACTGCAGCAAAATTCCAAATTTGAAATTTTTCATAGTACTTCATAGAAATTTTGATGTAAATTATTTTCCAGGCTTTTCTTTGTGAATGTGATTTTTTTCTATGTAGTGAATTATTGTTTAACGAGTTATATCCGTGAATTTCTCTTAATAGTATGGATATTCTATTTTGCACAGGAAACACCACTACAACATAAGCATAATGGGAGGCGACGAATCCCTCTACAAGAGAGTTCATGAATTCGTAGATCAAATAGACCTGGAGAGAGAGAGAGAGAGAGAGAGAGAGAGAGAGAGGGATTACACTCTGACATATCTTACAGACTACGTGCTGGCGATCATGGATGATGTGGACGTTGCTGATTACGTCAGCACGAGCTAAAGCACTTCTAGGACAAATCTTTGGCCAAACTGGGTCACTTATTTGAATGCATGAAAAAAAAAATAGCATGTTCAGCATACGATATAAACACTATACATAGAAAATCATCTGTTATAGCACCATACTTCTTATAGAACATTAAAGTACTCGCAAGAACTCTTCTGCTACTTCTAACTGTAATCTAGGTATTGGTGGAAGAGCTGTACCAATATGTCTTTGTACTATTCCATGCCTAAAAATATAATATTTAATAAATGATCATGCTGTTACTATTAGTGTTTTATTCAGTACTTGTAAAACAATGTGAACTCTACTGGAAACTAAGTAAGATCCCTTAAAAAATAGTCTGCATTGTCCTTGATTCTTGATGTAAACAGTGCAACGTATGAAACTCCTCTCTCTTAAAGGAATTGCGTTTTTCATATTGTGTATCATGTATTTACCTATTTTTATGAACCAACGTGTAAAATGTATCAAATGTGTCAAATGAAATGTATCTTCGAGTTAATATATAAATTCAAGAAATTTGAGATATTAGAGATATTTCCCAGTTATATCTTCCTGAAGGAAAATGTGTAATCTGTTAAAGCATTTATTTTCAAAATGATGGCCTTACGATACACTAATTTGCAAAAAATAAAACATCACCCTGAAGATGTCATTACAAGGGCATGTAAGTGGGTGAAGGCAAAGGACATTAAGTGGGTGCAGGCGCAGGACATGGTAGTATGTATATAGAAAACACCAAAATATTGTACAACACCAAGCATGTATTGCATGGGAACAACACTTGCAGGATGCTCTTGTGAGGTTGCGGCCCCCCTACTGAACATGAGAATTTAAAACCATACGTAGAATGATTATGAGAAGTCTGGAACAGTTAGCGTCAGGAGTCGGAGTTTGAAGCTTTTCATTCTCGGTCATTCCGGTCTGGCGACTGCCATCTTGCCATGTTGGATGTCGTGACCTTGACCACGACCTTTGTCTTTAAACCCAATGATTTAACCTTAAAAATTTAAAAAAGTGTACAAAATAAGTAAAACATATACAGTTTTCCAAAAAAGTAAACAATTTAAAAAAGGTTAAAATAATAAAAAAATATGAAAAATTGTTGTAAATTTATTTAAAAACTTAAATTTCTTGAAGCCGCCTGCACCACGTCCAGCAGACGACTGACTCCCTCCAACGATCACATTGTCTAACACCCACCCCCTCAACGCACTTGTCAGCCCCCTTACCTCCCTCGCCAATCATCACTCTACCCTACTCCCCCTTAACCCATACATTCCCTCACAACCCTCAATCACATCACCTCTTCACCCCCTTCCCGACCTCACACACCACCACACCCCCTCCCCCTCAACCAACCATTTATCACACCCACTTCCTAACCTTACCTTCCCCCCCCCCCCTTCCTCCTGTAACTAGGTCAAAAACCTCTAAACAAACCTTTGATCATTTCGTCGCACACACATTTTGGCGCACCTCCATTTCATCTTTCTTTTCACCCTCACTGTCTATCAGCACTGTGGTATTAACTATTTCTCGAAATCATTCTTTAAAAATTATTCTCATTCCTAAAAATTATTCCTCATTCCTCAAGAATATTCCCCATTCCTCAAAAATATTCCTCTTTCGGATTCTTCAAGAATGTTCCTCATTCTTCAAAAATATTCCTCATTCTTAAAGAAATATTCCTCAAACAACATTCCTGAAAGAAGTATTCCTCAAGAAAATAATCTGTAGGCCCTTCGAGTATTAACGCAGGAAAATATCACCCATATAGGACTCGGTCCAAGCTGTTGTATTATAATATACTCTCGTATTACATGACGACAGCGCTGTGAGCATGATTAATATGTATCTGACAAGAACACATAATGTTGATAAAATATTCCAAAGACAATTTCATAAGCTCAGAGATATATAGGTCCAGTAAATAATCAGCGAAATACAATCTGGCCGGTAAGTTCTGTATGGTTGCTGCGTCCAGTGTGACCAATATGAACAGAATCAACTGTGAGACTGGTATGAATGGTTTGGGCGGCAGGTATGGGCGATATGGTCAGCATGTCTGTCTCTGTGCGAACAGAACCTTTCGTTACCCGCCAGTTAACATACCCCTTCATATTACAGAATTTGGAGACTTCATTCACTATTGACTGGAAACAGTTACTGATTACTGCGAGTACAGAGGTCGAAGATTTCATCTTCGCTCCTTATTCGTCACCAGAAATTATGTAACTTTAGTTATCATAAAATTTCGGATACAATAAATGAAAGCCCCC
Organism: Dryococelus australis; assembly: GCA_029891345.1. Taxonomy (NCBI): domain Eukaryota; kingdom Metazoa; phylum Arthropoda; class Insecta; order Phasmatodea; family Phasmatidae; genus Dryococelus; species Dryococelus australis. The sequence goes on along the minus strand of CM057005.1, from coordinate 10,967,956 downwards.
TTTCCCATGAATACATAGCTGCGAACTATCCTTTGTAAACCAGAGTTTCAGCATTTCAGCATTCCAGACCCAAATCTGAAACATGGTTACAAAAATATTTCCCAACCGAAACATGAAAGGAAGACACCCTACTCCAAACTGGAATTCCCACCCTTCTCCCAATCAAATCCGAGGAGGCCAGGCACCCTTGCAATATGATTGCCTTATAGATGCAGGGCCGAACACCCAAGGTGCCAAACTACATTTCCAAACAGCAACTACAGTTACACAGTTGTCAGAGTGGTTGCCTCCCACCAAGACAACCAGAGTTCGACTCTTGGAGGCATCATCTCGACTTTCGGCATGCGGGAGCTGCGGTGGACATTGATAGTGGTTGGTGGGTTTTCTCGAGGTACTCCTATATGTCTTCCCGATTTTCATCGCCGCACCACACCCGGCTCACTTTTACCTAAGCAGCACCAAAGACTTCAGCTGTTATGCACCACCATAATATATTTCAATTCGGTGATCCAATCACATGATCACCCACGATAATGCATTGGGATGCTCGCCATGATATTTAAAAAAATCGATCGATAACCCCATTATTATTCACACAAAGAGTAGGTATCCAAAGTGCGAAAGAATGTTCCCCCTGTTTTATGTAAATATTCAGCAGTTTCACATCACTAAGTTCAGTGAAATGGTCGGAGTAAGAGGGTAAATTACTGAATAGATCAGAAGATACTGATATAACTAATTAGTCTACTTCCCCCAACATGGATGCAATTATTTTTTTTTTTAATTTACTAAAAGCTGACTTTGTTAGGTAGGACTTGTCGTCTCGCTGAAAGCAATATCATTAGAGATGAAACAAGAAACGTATGCAATATAAGTGAGACAATAACAAATACACTTGTGCCTTACCCGGGAATCGAAACCATAAATCCTCGCACCATAAGGTAATGTGCCATCAACTGCATTATGGAGGTCGGATTCGAGCATCAACTTAGAATTTAATCAGTCTGATGTTTCGAATGATATGGTTTACTTACCTAAAATATTTACAGGGCCATAATTTAAAAAATAAGTGACTGAGCCACTTAAAATATGTAAGTTTACATGGTCTACCATAGCGCTACTAGTGTGACGAATTAAGTGAAAATTGGTTGATATATATATATATATATATATATATATATATATATATATATATATATATATGGCCTACCGCAGCACAACTTCATCAACAAATCTGGTAAGAATGGGGATTGTTTCCCGAGATATGACATAAAAACTTTATATTTTTGTGTGGCTAACTTACAAAATGGCAGAGAAATGAGGCTCTGTATAGAAAATTTGATGGATATAATTGATATCACCGGCATACAAAGTGAGGGTGCACTTTTATTTATTAATAAAAGTTACTGATTCTAAAATATTTATATAGCCACCGTTTTGAAAATAAGTACCTGACTTACTTAAAACATAACATTTTACACCACATGCTGCAGTGAAGACTTTTTTTTTTTTGCAAAATTTGGTAGGAGTCTGTCAATTGTTTCTCGAGATATTACATAAAGACTTTATTTTTCATGTCATATCTTACAAAATTGTGGTATACATCAAAGAGATTTAAAGACATTGATTGCTGTTATTCGCATGGAATTACAAATGATGACCTTTGTATAAGCATTTGATATTTGTAATATGCACTGCGAGCATATAAAGTTAAGTTGGATTTGATAATGTGGTTAAGATATATCACTCTAAGTTAAGATGTCCATTAGACCGCTTTTTTGAAAATAAGTGTCTGACATATCTAAAAATTATCATTTAACATCATCTGTCGCAGTACCACTTGTTTGACGAATTGGGTAAGTTTTTTTTCATTGTTTACTGAGATATGACATTACGACTTTATTTATTAACTAGCTGACCTGCGCTACTTAGTTCGCATGTCATTTAGGAGTTGGAATCGCTCTAGACACTGCTCTTGGGAAGAAAAGGAGGACATCCTATGGACAAAAAAGAAAGGAGAAATGATGGAACTTTTTTTAACAATGATTTTTTTTATGCAGCAATCCTAAGGAAAAGCATAATCCAGTACCTATGTACATCCCTGATCATCATATTTTCGGAACCGTTTGAGATATCTCGATGAAACAAAAACTAAATTAGTCCTGGACTGTGTTAATGTGATGTGAATACGTTCAGTGGTTTTTTGAGTTAAATCCGGTCGGGCAGACAGGCAGACAGACATGAAAAAAATGTACATTAGAGATGGTTTAGTGATCAATTATACTAAATGAGAAAATAATTAAAAGTGGAAAATATGGTGCTATTTTACAAAATGACTCACAAAATGGCTTAGTATTGGCATATGTGGTGCTTGTAATAGATACTTTCAGTATACAAAATGTGGTCAAAATGTATTAAATGGTATAGCAGATATACCAAACTAAACCTAAAATATTAGTATTTCCACCATTTTAAAAATAAATATCAAATCAAGTTCAATCACTGCGTTTACTTGCTCTATTATAATATTACTTATCTGCCAAATTGGGTCAGAGTTGGTTTATGGTTTTCGAGATATAACGTAAAATATTATTTTTCCAGTTGGTGCTCTTCCAAAATGACATACCAGCCACAATATCGATCTCAAAATTTCAGGTAGATTTTCCTGAATCTGCTAATATCATTCAGGAGAATCCTTCGCATCTCTGTTTTGCCCTGTAAAAGTGCAGACAAATGTCATTAAGCAGAAGGATCAGAAATTACAAACAGATGAAATCGAACCCAGAAATTTTTAATCTTTGTCATCTGTAGTTGGGGAAGAACAGGTTGGGGTTCTTCAGAATTTTCCCCAAGCATTATTAAATTTGCAGCACCATCAGGGAGTTGACCCCGAATGTTTAAAGATTAAGTCTGATATCGTTTCGGGAAAAGTATTCTTAGGATTTGTGGACTCAAAAACTTCGAAATTTCATTGTTTGACCCTCGGTTGCTACGTGGACCGATTTTTCAATACTATCATGATAGTTATGTTGGACGACACTTGGGGCAAGGTAAGAATGTGTCTTGTATTAGAGATATGTTTTATTGGCCAGGATTAGGCTGGTTATAGAGTGTCGGGAAAGTCAGGGGACAAAGCCTCGTAATGTAAAGATTTATAGTCCTTATAGCGATGGAGTAGCTACGTTTCCTTGGGAACGAGTCTATTTGGATGTATTTGGACCATTGCCATGTACTTCTGCTGGTTTTACTTCTATCTTAGTTGCTGTTGATAGTTTTACTAAATATGTGTTCCCCACCCCCTGCATAATATTAAATCTGCTGAAATATGTTAAGTTTTAGGGCAACGGTTGTTTCCTGTGTTTGGTTCTCCACTTAGCATTGTAATTGATAATGCTACATATTTGGTTTCCGCCGAGATAATGAACCTTGTTTTTTCATGGTGGGTGAAGTTCATTCAGAGCACTCCATATTATCCCAAGGCGAATCTTGTAGAGCAGTATAACCGAAATCTGAAGGTTGCTCTGTGGACATTTCAATCTGGATCCAATAAGGAGTGGGGTGTAGTAGTATATCAACTAGCTCGGACTTTTAACAATGTGTTGAGTGGTGCCACGAAAAAGGTTCCATGTGAATTGTTCTCTGGGCGAAGCCTGTTTCACCCCTTGATAAATACCTGGGGGCTCATTATTTCTGTTTGGATTCTTTTAGAAATAAAGACTTAAAGGTGGTGAATTCTGCGATCGAGTGTTCACTTATAGTCAAAATGCTCGACGGCATGAGAAAACGGCATGTAAGAAGAGACCTTTTCACATGATGAAGCATTGCGACAATGGTCACATGCAGCTTTTGCAAGATGATACACTAATAGAAGATAATAAGATCTGCAAGGGTTCGTCTACTGGGAGCCAGCAAGTGATGTCATCAATACATCCTACATCTATGGGTACTGTTTCCGCAGACGACTTTGATGAGAAAGTTAATGCTAAAGATGGAATGAGTGCAATACAGTCGGTTTGTGAGGAACGCACACTAGCAAGACGTTCGTGTAAAGTCGACGAACTTCAAAATAATCTCCCATCAGCTCTAAATACTAATGAAAATACACCTCCTGCTGCAAAGAAAAATAAACCTGATATTTATGACGAAGCACGAAGTGAAGATGATCATGAAGACAGCATTGACGATAGCTGTGACCACAGTGATAGTGTTGAAGACGTAGATTATTCCTTCGACGGTCCCACACATTTCCCCAGCGAGTTTCCTTCGACAAGTGATGCGAAGAAGATAGAAGACGACGGATATACTGACTATATGTTTACTGACGATCCCAACAAACTTGTAGACAGACTTAGTAGGTCTTTGCTTGAGCTTCAAAGATGTGGGGATTACTTGACCATGAAAGAGGTGGTTTCGATTATAAGAGAACTTAACGATCGGGGTTATATCAGATGATGTGATAAACTGCTTTCTTTTGAAAATGTAATTACAAAATAATAATAATAAACGATTATTATAAAATAATTGTATTTTCCTTCTTTTTTTTTGTGTCATTTCCTTTTAACTCTCGTAACTTTAAAGTGGTCCAAAGAACACATTCTTATGAACATTAAGATCTCTAAATAGAATGATAATAAAGACTGTAGTATAAAAATACATGGATAGTTGATTGCATACACAAACATTAATTCTGCCGACATGTTCCAATTTTAGAGACAGTAGGTGAATCGTTTTTTTTTTTTCATATGTACAGATAGAGGCAGCCGAAAAAACCATTGATTTCTAGATACTAAGGAGGATTGAGAAGGATTGAGAATTACTGAGGAGGATTAGTGAGGATTGAGGAGAATTGGTGAGGATTGGTGAAGATTGAGGAGGATTGGGGAGGATTGAAGATTATTGGTGAGGATTGAGGAGGATTGGTGATGATTGAGGATGATTGGTGAGTATTAAGAAGGATTGGTGAGGATTGAAGAGGATTGGGGAGGATTGGTGAGGAATAAGGAGGATTGGTGAGGATGATTGAGGAGATTCGTGAGGAGGATTGGTGCTGAGGAGAGCAGGAGTGCATCTAATATGACAGTCGTATTCTGTTATGTATTATGCTGGTTGACTTTTATGTAGTATTTCTAGAATTTTTTCAAGGTCATTAAATATTATCAGGTCAAGGTTGAGGGAGTCTGCATCTAACATGGTGGTACTAGTCTGTATTATATTATGCTTGCTGACTTTAGTGCATTTTTCTCAAGTTTTAGTTTTCAAGGTCATTCAAGGTCATGGGGTCGAGGTAAAAGTAGTCAGTATTCAATATGGGGGTAGTAGTCGGTAATATATAATGCTTGCTGACTTTTGTGTATTTTTCTCAAGAGTTTTTTTCAAGGTCTTGGAGTCAAGGTTATGGTCATTGGCTTCCGATATGGAAGACAAGTGATGTACACCAAGATGGTGGTCTCCAGTAATGTATAAACAAATGAACGAAAAAAGTTGGCGAAATGTGTATAGGTGATGGGAGTGGGTGCAAGGGAGTCATCCGTCTGCTGGGATGGAACGAATGTGACTAATGGTGGTCCTGGGAAATGTAAGTTCAAAGTTCACCGTTTGCCAATATCCACGATAGTTTCCGTAAATCTACTTTCCGCGTCTTCTCCCGTGTATGTGATGGGGTCCTGTCTCAGCCCGGATGTCAGTGCTGCGGTATGTGCACTATTGTCGACTTGCACGTATATACAAAAGCTATAGGCTTCGTGCTTTTGATATGCGTACGTGTAGGCGCGGCTGGAGTCCGGTTCGCAAGTGTGAATGGGTTTCAGTATTGCCTCGAAGTCGGCATAAACTACAATTTGGAAATTTATCGCCGTAATTGTAATTTTTCAATTTTAAAACGAGCGGCTTATCATCCTTCACTGGCTGTGGCATTTCGGCACGCAGTGGGGCATTTTATTTACAGTATTTTTTGTTTTCATCTAAGCACTGCTGTCCCACCAGCCTGTATACTCGTCGCTCGTCGAAATAGGTGAAACAGCGCTTGCAAATGTGTATTTCACCATGGTGGGCGGTCAGCTGTGATCTTACAAAACGCTCGAAATGTTTTAATCACAGTAATAAGTGTTCCCGTGGTCAGTGGTGAGGAAATGGAAATCGATATATTGGGTTTTTTCTTCTTCGGCTACGTGCACGGTATGAATGTTCAGGCTCTCGTCTAGGCCATAAATGTTTACAGATACTGACGCCTTATTCTTTCCGAAAAATGTTATTTGTCGCTATTGAGCGGGTAAGTTGAGGCCGGAAAAGTCGAATTTCGATTCGAGAGTTTGATATCGCTGGTCTACGCGCTGTGGATTTTCACCTTCTACGAAACCTGCTAGAATGGCCCATTTAAAGCACATGTGGTCGATTGTGTTGTGCGGGATTATTATAGCACAACTGTTCTTTATGGAAGCGGCAAGTAAATGTATGATGAGGCAAGGAGGGGGTTCGGCTTATTTATGCGGAGCTGCAAGTGATTGACTGATAATAGTATCCACCCTAAACCACGCTATTTGTTTCCTCCTCTTCGCAATTTTTTCCTAAACTGCTGCGTAATGCCTTCTCAGTATCGCTCACCTCGAATATCGCTACATTTTTCGTCTTGAACTTTCTCTTGTCGGCACCTTCATCGAACGGTTCTAGTTTCGTGTAATTATATTCTAGCCAAATATTAAATTAAATTGGGCCCTGCTCTCGTACTTCGTCAGTGATCTGACCAACTACGTTCTTCTCAATTGCTGTTCGGAATGTGCAAATATCTTTTGTGGACTCACTTATGTTTTCGGCTACGTACGTGTTAAGATTGCGGCGGAATAATGTTTCTGCTTCCACGAACCTGTGAGGGGTTGGCCGACCAGCGCCGACTTCGCTGCGTGGTCCTGAGGGACGAGCAGACACCGGGGCTGCAGGCTACGCTGAGTCGCGGGATTCTGGCAGGAGGAGGGACTGCACCACTGCACTCTGTCATGTTCTCTCATCATTTATCTGCCCTCGTAGACTCTTTTCCGCATTCATCGCAACTGAACGTTCTTTTGTTCGGGTTGAAGTTGCAGCTCACTTCATGTTGCCGTGTGTGGCATACCTGTGTACATCGCTTGCTAATTTGGGATTCGGCCCTGAGCGGATTGTGTATGCACGATCATTCGTGTCGGAGCCCGTTTTTTTGCGGAGAGTAAAACTTGACCCACAAAACCCGCGCGCAAACAACAATGGAGGCGACACTATTGCCACACCGACAGGAAAAGGAACGACAGCTGCCGATGATGATGGACCACGTCGGTCGGCCATGGCTCGCCTCACTCGTGTAGAACCGGCAACACGAATACAGTTGCATTAGTTTTTTTGTGTAATACAAATAATATTCAGTGACATTTCTAGCCAGGAAACCATTTATTTGGTTAAAAAAAAATCGCCCTAAGTATATACCACACATTATCTCTCTTTAAATGTATATTTAATACCCTATATACTTTTTTTTACTACAGCAGATACTGTATTGTTTGAAAGATGGCCCAGAGAATGAACAGTAGGGATGGTCGGGAGTTGAACCGCGACGTGCCGTAATGACAAGCCATCGCCACAGCGTGCTCGCCTGGAGCTATTACTATCCTCCGCTAGTCCTGTGCGCGTGATGATGGCAAGGGGGCAGCGCCTTAACGAAGGCCTCCGACCTGCTTCACGTACTCAGAGAATGTTATACACTCCTACACACACACACACACACACACACACACACACATACGCACGCAATCACATCTGATAGAAAAAAATTACGTTAGATTCGATAGAAATTATGAAAGGGTGGAATTTTTTTTTTTTTTATGACAATATATACATATTGAAACATAAATAATGTCATTCGAACTATCGGGTAGACGGGGCTGTTCTTTCGCTGTACACAAGCACATTTCCATCGTATTCGCCAAGTACAAACAAAATATTTAAAAAAATGCATATATTTATTTTTTAATTACGTGCTCAGTCTTACGATATCCTGCACTTGTAAATTAAAAAATCAAACTACTGATTATTGTGTTTACGTCTAAAGAACGATATTATGTTTTATCCTTTAAAATACGACCGTTCAGTATGTGCTAGTAAACAAAGTTCAGCTCCACAAAACATAATGAGTTATTCGTGTTATTATTGTAATTTTTTTTTTGCGGTGACTAAAAATTAACGTAGCAAATGAATCTGTTGTACCCAGCGAATGAACTGGTGAAACTATCTGCAACTTGAACAGGACTCGTCAGCAGGTTGGCAGACGCTCAAGCCCACGGGTTTGAAGAATGAACAACAAAGGAACAATACACATTAGAAAAAACTCTGAACGTGAAAGGACAAACATCGCTGTAAGAACACGCGTATTTTTGATTAACTGCCTGCAAACGAGAATTGCAGTATGGTGTAGGACGGCGACAAAGATGGTACACGTGGGTTCACGAGCACAGCTGATCGCTCGCACTTAGGACGGCAGCTCGACGCTGGGAGAAAACACACTCGTGGCAATATCTGGAAACAGAATAAAATGCATTATAGAGTACCCTGTGTAAGTATGTGTTTTGAACATACACCCCACCGCGAATCGAACCCGGCTCGTCGTAGTGGGAGACGTCCATTCGGACTACAGTCTGGCGGTAATAGCGCGGAAGAAGCGAATGTTTTATGAAGAGCGTGATTTCTTTCAGTCGAAGAAGACGGTAAGGTTCGTGCAAACGAGCTAGCTGGTCATCAGCATAATATCATGCGCGAACCTCTAGCAATGCGAGCGCCTTAAGGCTGTTCACGATAAAGTGAGCACTTTTGGAATGAACCTTAGGAACACGTCACTGCCCTTATCTGCATATATTTTTTAAGGCGCCCTGAGTAACGCTTGTCCAGTAAAGATAGTAACGATGGAGGGGAAAGTAGATCCATACATTAACGCCGAACAAAAAGTGTTAGGTAACAATTTGCGATAACGTAAATAATTTCTCTCCTTTCTGTATGTTTTAATCCATCTAAGTGTAAAAATGAGCAGATTTGTAAAATATTTCCTTTCCTAATAATTTCACATCACTTGACCGACGCACGGATAAAGTGATGAGGCCCATGGCAATGTTAATTTTACATAAGGCGGAAGAATACACAACGTGTATACAGGTAGATCTTAAGCAGGCCTTCGAAAGTGCTCATTTTACCGTGAACAGCCTATAGCTATTATTTTCCCATCACCCAAAATCAAGCTGTAAAACTATGCGGCGACTGATGACGCTGCTATACTTCGTGTTTAGCGACACATTCAAGACACGTATTTACCACGCATATTTCTTATTTGTTTTTCCTTGGAGATCAAGCGGTTACTATAGTATCTTTCGGTTATAATGAAAGCTAAGAGTTTTAGCGCGTCGGTATATGTTTTTTAATCACAAGCACAATATTTAAGTATGTCTTTACATGTTAATCTGAAAGGTTCGTATGGGATTGTAGCACATCTAAATAATGGTGCGTGAAATGCAGCTTGTACGTAAAAAAAAATACGACAGTCTCTTTTAATGTACTGTTTTCAGTAACGTAAAAACTTTTTTTTTATATAAAACGATACTCGCCACATGACGGGAATTAATTTATTTGTGTTAAGCAAGTATTTAAAGTATTTCTCCGTTAACTAATAATTTTATAAATACAAATTATAATTCCCTGGCTCGCCTTACTAAGCACGGTGCATGTAAGCTGTGGGCTTGGGCCGTGAGCTCGCCATGCCGCGTCAGCGCTCAGCTGACTCCTATCAGGGCCATACTATACGAGAGTTAATAGCGCCGCGTTTTTAACGACGCTTTAACGCCGATTGACTGGGGCAATATCTGTACTGTGATGCAGACTATACGAGAGATTACAGCGCCGGCGTATCCGCCTTCAACGGGCGTTGGGCGTTGCCAACGCAACCAGACGCGCTAATTTCGCACCGTTGGTAGCGCGGAACCCATCTATAAGGAGCATTGACGACCAAGATTTATACGTTTTTATTTTGGTTCCACTGTCAACTCAATCACACTACTGCGAATGAAAACTATTGTTACATGCAAATGAGATGAATTAACAGTTTTGATTCTTTATCGTTTAACACTATTAATTACTCTGAGAACAATACATAGAAAAACTACTCACGCATTTGGTTTAGTATCAAGACGCATGCAATTTCTGTTTAAAAAGTAAATTATGTGAGGACGTGACGTAACAGAGTTAATCCTGTAATTCTAATTTCCAGTCCAGGACCGTGCATGGTTCAACTTTTGTTTCAGTTTTCTACTTTGGCACATTATAGAGCATGAAGTTATTTATTTAATTACTGTTTTAAATATAAATATTTATTTAACTTCGTGTAATAAAATGTTCGAAATGGGCACCGGGTGTGTACCCCACCGTCTGCCCTTTCTCTTCATACATGCTCCATATGTTTCCAAAATGTGTAACATGCCTACACAGCCTAACTGAATGGTGCCCATCTTGGGAATAATGTACGCGACCTTAACATCGTCACAACAACGCGATGTATAGTAAGGTTCGGCGGGAGTACGCGACGTTTTCAGCGTCCTGCATAGTTTCTCACAAATAACGATCCGTTTTCAGCGTTATCAACACAGCGTTATTGGTGCTCGTATAGTATGGCCCTGAGAGTCCGCGAGTTCAAAACAGCTAAGCAATTCCTTGGCTCGTACGAATGCAGAAGGCAGAGATGCAGTTCTGTATTATATTGTGACACGCTGGATTAACACTTCATCACCCCCCACACGTAAAGTTTTTTTTAGTTACGAACTTTAATACTCGAGCTAAAATCATTGACTTTAACACTCAGATTAAATACATGAGACGTGTTCCTTGTACTCATTCGCAAAAAATTTCGGAAAAAAATTTGTTTGAACAGTATGTACAAGTACTTACCTTCCAACTGAAGGGAAAAATTTGTTTGAACAGTATGTACAAGTACTTACCTTCGAACTGAAGGGAAAAATTTGTTTGAACAGTATGTACAAGTACTTACCTTCCAACTGAAGGGAAAAATTTGTTTGAACAGTATGTACAAGTACTTACCTTCGAACTGAAGGGAAAAATTTGTTTGAACAGTATGTACAAGTACTTACCTTCGAACTGAAGGGAAAAATTTGTTTGAACAGTATGTACAAGTACTTACCTTCGAACTGAAGGGAAAAATTTGTTTGAACAGTATGTACAAGTACTTACCTTCGAACTGAAGGGAAAAATTTGTTTGAACAGTATGTACAAGTACTTACCTTCGAACTGAGGGGAAAAATTTGTTTGAACAGTATGTACAAGTACTTACCTTCGAACTGAGGGGAAAAATTTGTTTGAACAGTATGTACAAGTACTTACCTTCGAACTGAAGGGAAAAATTTGTTTGAACAGTATGTACAAGTACTTACCTTCGAACTGAAGGGAAAAATAAGTCATAAGGGTCCGTTCCCAGCTTATATCGCTTGTCACGACGATATTGATTTATTTATCCTTTCCGAGGATTTTCGTCCGCGAAAAGAAAATGGTTCGCGAGCACGATTTTTTTTTACCAAAAATTAACATTTTATTTTCGTACAAAAAATTAACACCTTACAGACCACTTAATAGTCGATATCTTTTATCTCGTCAATTTTACAGTTTTTGTAAAATATAATTTTTGTGACAATATATATTTCTATTGGTAATTGGCAATACCTCCCACCACTGATGGATGACTTCTCCTGTATACGCGGCCGAGTTGTACCGCTCGCTCGTTTTTTTTAGGATTTCTCCGAACCCTTCGCGAGACTGCCGTGTATAGTTATGGGAACTGTCCACTCAGATCGTGCGAGAGAGATGGAATGATATTTTTCTGTCTCTCACGACATGGCCTTGGAAATTTTATGCACCTCTCCGCAATTGTATGAAATGTTAAACTTATGGGAGAAATGTAGAAAAGAGAGGGGGTAAATTAATCTTCTGTCTCTCACAACTTGACCTTGGAAATTTATGCACCTCGGATATGAGAGACCATTTTCCCAGAAATTCTTGCCCCCTCCCCTGTTAATTTCTCCTCAATCCCCGCAGTCTGACTCTTTGTGACCAATAGGAGAACGATGTGCTAGTTCCACTTACCCTGACAACCAACGGAGAGGATAGGTGCATGGGGGGTGAGTCCTGCTTTCATTTCCCCTCATAACCAATGTGAGATCGTCGCTTTGGAAAAGTGCAAAGTTAGCTTTCTTTTACAGCCAATGGCAAAGGAGCTTATTAATTGTACACGGATTTTTGGTTGTAGCCAATGATGAGGGCGGGTAGGCGTGTCTGCAAATAGTCCGATTCCCCCTCGCAATACTACTGACAGATCAGCATTTTTTCTGACAATCGGGCCAAAGTCCAACTACAGGTCCTGCTAGAATTTTTGCCTCGGTACACACTACCTCAATAGTGTAGAGCAAGTTAAATTGATTATGCACTACTAATCAATCAGAAAAATAAAAATTAATTTTTTAAAAATAGAATAATTACGGTAAAAGCCAAGAATCAGATATATTTTCCACACCCTTGGGGATGTGTGAGAGTTTCTCTCTCTCTCTCTCTTTCTATATATATATATATATATATATATATATATATATATATATATATAGACACACACATATATATAGACACACACACATATATATAGACGCACACATATATATACACACACACGCGTGTTCAAAAAATTTTTCCCTTGGTGATGTGCCTAGTGGTCAGCCATAGTGTTTTTTCTCACATAGGTGTTATAGGTCTGTTTATAAGGTATAAATGTACTTTGTCGGCTGGCGGGTCAACAAATGCATTTTTTTCAGGGTTGTCTTTAAGGTTTCGAGAGCATTGAGTGTATTCCGTGTACATATGTGTATGCATTTATTTATTTTTATATACATAGGGTGTCTTGGCGGTGCACGGAGAATTTGTATACTACACACACACACACACACACACACACACACACACACACACACACACACACACACACACACACATAATATATATATATATATATATATATATATATATATATATATATATATATATGTATGTATGTATATATATGTGTATGTATGTGTGTGTGTGTGTGTGTGTGTGTGTGTGTGTGTGTGTGTGTGTGTGTGTGTGTGTGTGTGGAGGATTGCGTCTGTATATTTTACTATAAAGTAAATATACAGTCAATATACCTTTACGATGTAACAACTTTTAAATGTATATGTATACCAGCCGTGTATTTCTTATCTACTGATATTAAATATTTTCTTTACCATCAGTGTTTTTTTTCTCCCGGAATTTACGGTGAAACTCGTCCTGTGCCGCCATGATGTTCGCGAGTCTACAAAGTGCTGCTTTCGTATATATACTCGGGACAAGTTAGTGCGAATGTAGATTTTACCGATATATATCTCAAATACGTCTAAAACATATATATATATATATATCTCAAATACGTCTAAAACATATGATTTATTTCTCATTTGTCTTACAGGAAAATACATTATTTATGAATAAAAATATTTTATAAGGTACTGCGATATTTAAAAAAAAATCTCACTTTCGTAAGTAATGCATGCATGTAGGTAAAACTGATGTTGATTGGGTAAAATCTAAGAATGACAAAATATTATACGAATATTTCATTTAACGTCTATAAATATGAGTGTCGCTCGGCAGACAGCCATATGGGTGGTAAGTGGGAGAGAGACGGCGAATGTCCAACAAAAATTTTTATTTAATAAAATATTTTAACAGAATTTTTTGAATTAAGTGAGAGCGTACTAACATGAGGTCTAACGTAGTGAGTTATCAGTGGAGCGAATGTGGCAAATTCCTAATACACTAGCGCTACCTAGGTAATGTAAACAGAACTATTTTTTAATAAAAAAATATTTTAAGGGAAATTCTGAGGCATAAAGGGGAAATTTCGAGGGGAAAAAAAGTAATGTACATACTTTTTTTAATATAATTTTTTACACGATTTATTAAAATAAATTTTTAAAGGGAAATTTTGAGGGGAAAAAGGAAGCGAAAAATGGCTGCCGGGGTTAAAGACATTTTAAAAACAAATTATTAAAAGTAAATTTTGTGAAAATACATTTTGTTAACGATTTTTAAATTTCTTAAAGTATTTTATTTATCAAATTGTCTAGTAATTATTTTTATAAATTTTTAAAGGGGTTTTTCAATTTTTAAAACAATTTTCAAATTAAATTATTCGTAATAATATTTTTTAGAATCCGATTAGAATTTTTTGGCAATTTTTTGGTTTTTGGTCACCAGGGTAAAGATCAAGGTCACGGGTTGAGGTCAATGACATCCAAGATGGCGGAGGGTAACGTAACAACATGGCGGCTCCCCCGGCTCTGGCTCTGATCCCCGATCCCCTTGTTCACATCCTACTACTTGTAGTCGAGCGGTACCACGTTGATGCAGCAAGTAGTCAGTAGTACTCTCTTTGCCGGAGTAAACCACATGCAGAACACATGAGAAAAATAGTTTCTTACTTGACAAAATATTACTTTATAACTTACTTTAAACATTACATTGAATTTATCGTCCCTTTCATTTTAAACAGATATACTACAGGGTAGGCCTACCATTACGCTTCAGGATTACTCGAAAAATATTTTTTTACGTTTGTTTTTTAAAGTCGTTCGTAGCACTTCTACATGCTAAGTAATCCTCTGATTAACTTTGCAAAGTTTCTTCGCAGCATTTTCTCAAAATATATCACTTCCTAACATCAATCTGGGGGCACAACACAGAATATATAACTTCCTAATATCAGTCTGCGGGTACAACACAGAATATATAACTTCCTAATATCAGTCTGCGGGCACAACACAGGATTATTTTCGGCTTTGATGATATTATTTTGCAAGGTACACAATGTTTTGCATGAATAATAATTCTGTTTACAGGCTCACCAGAGAAAATTTTCTATTCAGAAATGACCTTCCAAATATAACATTTTGAAATATATCGCCAGTTGCTAAAAATGTTTTGGTGAGTCCGGAGAGAAATATGTCAAACGTGACTGAGCTGAAATACATCACTTTATTGTTTGTGGCGTGAATGTGAGATACGCGTAGCTGCATTGTTGAATTAATTTCGTACTTAAGACAATATACTATTAACTTAAAAAGCAATTGGTAGCTACATAAATGCAAAGTCTATCTATTTTACTATTATAAAGGTCCTTATATTTAACACAAGTAGGAGCCTAGCTTAAATGCAAAGACTATCTATTTTACTATTATAAAGGTCTTTTTCTTCAACACAAGTAGGAGCGTAGCTTAAATGAATAAGTGGATAAGTAAAGTATGACTTGAGTTCTTCATTCAATTAACGAAACTGTTCACATGGACATGGAACAGCTCTGCCAAACCTCATAGCCTTACAACTCAAATCGGAACACCAACCTGCTTCTTAAATGAATAAATCTCATGGATGACATCTGGAACACACAATGATACTGTTTCTCGCGGAGTTAAGACAACAATATGATATTATGTGGCCAGGACCTAGGAACGCCAGACTTGTACATTACGTCAGAGCGAACGTGATGTCTGCCAGCTGCGTAAGAGAACACGTACAATACATATCCGTGTCTATATAGGGCGATATGTTTGACATCGACATTGAGAATGATATACCGGGACCACATGTACACGCAGTTACTGTTAACGTCAAAAAACACATAATTATTCGTCCACATTGTTATGTTGTAGAATTATTGGTAACAATATTCGCGCTACCTATTACCGTACATGGGGGACAATACTGAGGAGGACGTAACCCGGAAATACAGGATAAGTAACATGAATGTTTTAAGTTGCCTTAAATACGAAACTTCAATGAAACAATTTTTTTGGACGGTGATACCTTAAAAAAATTGTTCATATATAACAGTGTTATTTCTTTGATCTGAGGAAATGTTTTAACGCTTTTCATAGCTATTTTCACGAGAAATACAAACAATCCAGGGGGATTACTCTATTCTGTGCGGCCAGTTTAAAATAAAACAAACTATGTAATAATATATTATTATACTATATTGTATTATATTGCTTTATATTATATTGTATTATATTATATTGGTAATATTTATTAATTTATTAGTAAGAATGCTTTTTAAGCGACAACAAAATGTTTTATTTGATTTCACCCTGCCAAATTATTTTGTGATGAACACAAAATTATTTACTTTTTGACAACATGCTCACTAAACTTTATGGTGACAACATACTAAACTGTTTGCGCTCACCACAAAATAATTTGGTAGGGTGAATACCAACATAACATATAGTTGCCGCCTGAAAAAATATATATTTATTCAGCGCAAGAGCAAAAATTAGTAGAGGAGTTTTGCCAACGCAGATAATTTGCGAAGCACCTATGTGGGACGTGTACCGGGTTTTTCATGTAATGGGGTCATGAAAGACGGCCGACTGCAAGGCAGGCACAAGTACATGGCTGTACTCAGCTCTGCTCACTCACTGTTAGGTTCCCTATCAGAGCGTCTGCGTATACATGGAAGATGCTCGAGATGCCCCACCACATCACGTTCTCCGCTGTCACGGATGGGAACGATCCGTTCAGGCATATGCTGTCCAGGTCCAGCACGGAGACTTGTTCTGCAAATTGAAGAAACAAATTTCTCCTCGGCTTCGAGTGAATGATTATTCTTATGCATATTACTTTAAACTACATTACACACTTAGCTACACACACACATATATATACATATACATACACACATGCATGTGTTATCTGCCACATGTAATTCTAGACAACAATCTACTCTACGTACCTTGGAGTTTCATGGAAAATACACCATTTTTGATGGCATATGTGTAATAGTTCATTATGTTCTTGTTTATTATGTGACACCGCGGTAGGAAAATATTACTATGGTGCTAGGGTCACACAGATTGTGCGTGTAGACAGGTATCAATTATGCGAATTTTCACTGGGGACTCCGTAAGTCTTATAGTTTCACCACGACTGAAGTGTTAATTATGCCAGACAGTGTACTATTGTCCAATTATTAAGTTTTTTTTTAACCTTACTGTAATTACTTTATATGGTATTAAAACAAGCCATTAAACGTATATTCATAATAAAGCACAATGTTTCAACGCAAATGCTGCACTGCAGGACTTGTGAAAATAAATTCTACGCGAGATTTTTCCTTAGAATATGTTTTATTAAAGAAGATACTTTCGATATTTAGTGACGCCAGCGAGTCTATTAACTGTGATTAAAAATCTTTCTGAGAATAAATGTAACGTTTGCCAAGTTTCTGTACAAAAAAACAGTTACCTTAACCATAAACCAAATAATGGCTATGTGCTTTTTTTGAAGACCCACTTGTGATCTGATTATTTGTGTATTTTGAAGTCTTCTGCACCATGTAAACATCAACCGATCACTTGTATGCATTCCACAATCAAGTAAAAGTGTGTAACTGTGGGGGTGGGGGATATATTGTATATCAGGTATATGCTTTTTAATACTATGCATATGTATTGAACGGATAGAAAATTAGAAATAAATATTAATTTCAGTGCCGCCTTCAAACGGGTCAACTTTGCACGAGTCGCGGTAACTTGGCGCCGCTCAATACTTTTGTTTTAGTGGCAGCATCTGGCAGAGACTTGTAGCTATGTACTTCATCTGTCCGCAGGCAGGTGGCGATGTTCGCTGGCCCTCAAGCCTTCCCCTTCATCAAGTGGCTGCGCCGAAACATACATTCTAAGTTGTGCAGAGTTCTCCCAACAAGAGACAAGCTGCCTGGGTTATGTTAACCAAAAATGCTACTATGAATTTGCTAGTATTAGACGTTAAAAAAGCTGCAGACTTTACTTGGAGTAGGCCAGTCTGTTCGTGTTTTGAAATATATGCAGACAAGACAAAGTTTTTTTTACAAATATTACTTGAAAAGTAGCCAAGTAACAGCAACAATTGTATTCGAAGATAGTTATAATAAGATGTGGGACATCGCTAAGAACTGGGCTTATCACAGATTGCAAGGTGGTATATGATCTAGGGTACAACCATGTACAGCAAAGAGCAAGCTTTAGTACACGCTGAAGCCGCTCTGCAGCTGCCATTGGTGTCGCCGTCAACAGACTCCATCCTCTGTGTACCCGATAATCAGTTAGCTGTTCATTGGCTGCCAATCCAGTTCCACCACAGAACATACGCCATGGGATTCATTTTTATTTCACTTAAAAATCGTTATTCGCTCAAAGTTATCAACGGCGTATCGAACAAACTGTAAACCAATTTAAAAAAATTTAAACATACGTGTGGCTGGAGCCCAGATTTTCCTCAAATGAAGTATTGTAATTGCCGGATCTATAATCACGGCCAATGATTGTATATAGTCCTTTCACGGTTACTTCAAACATTTCTGAAGCCCTGCTGAAATAATACTTCCAGGCTATATCTCCGCCTAATGCGAACAAAGTTTAAACGTGTCTAGAAATTTCACCAAAGGTACAATGCTCCGCGTTCGTGGGCAATCAGTTTGATAACATTTGGCATAAGATCTATTTATGTCTATGTATTACCAACAAAAACGCGGTGTTGTAATGGAGTCCAAGAAATCATCGGAGACCAAGAGGAAGACAAAGACATGCGCAGGGTTGCTGGAGGTAACTGGCAGAGAATCGCCCAAGACCATTCTACATGGTGAAGACTGTTGACATTCTACCTGAATTAATAACTCCAAGAGACCTCATCATTTCATGATTGAACTGGCTGATGATGATGATAATGATGATTGCCAATCCGACTATGTTCTGTGTGTTTCAATTTGTTTCAATTATAAAATAAATATTATAATTAATATATAAAATATAATTGAAAGTTGTATTTAATTGAAAATAAGTACTTTCATGTTGACGCAGGTATAAAATGCTTGCGATGCGTGAGATGTATAGAAAACAACCAACTATGTCACACATGGTATAAATTTTCAAAAGTTTGATTAGAAAAGAAGTGAATAAAACCGCGAACAGACTATACTTACGGCGTGCTTGAACTAGACGAACGACATACTCGTTTTCAGTAACTGTCACGTCACATTTAATGACCTTGGCACCAGCGGCGTTACGGAGAGCTGCGATGTAACCTGTGTCGTTGACCGAGATGCTGGAACTGGCGCTTGTCAAAGCTTCCGCTTCCGCAGACACAGCTACGGTTGCAAGCAGAAATATTACTACATACGCCACCGTAGTTGGACTGAAAAGCAATAGAGCTCTCTTCGAGACCCTGCGAGCTATCACGTCCACGTCATGCGTATTTATACGCCGCGACAGGAGGCCTTTGCCAAGTGTCACGTGCCGCCGAAGAGTAGTGCGTTGCAATTTGTTCTTGACATTTGGCGAGGTACTGCTGCATTGTATGCAGTTGGCGTATTGACATTGGAAATCTGTATTTAATTAGAACACGGCCGATTACATCGAGTGACTGCCAGCTGCAGCAGAGCAAATACCGTCTCACTTGGGGCTTTCTACCTCGGCAAATACCGACCTGTACGCAAACATCGCTGCCAGTTCTTGGCCCACCCAGAGGTTTCTAGGGGCCTGGGGCAAACAACGTTGTTTGCCCTCCCCCACCCCACCCCCTCCTTTTTTTCCTTGCCTTCAGGCTAGGTATTTCAACAATTTTCAACACGGAAGTTGTAATCAATATTTATAAATGTTAATATATGTATCTATTTTATATCGGCAAAATACAACAAAGCAGTTGATAGGATACCCTTATACGGCAACACATATGGCTGTTGTACATCACAGTGGAATTGATGTGATATTAAACAGCCATATGTGTTGGCATTTATATTAAACTAAGTAACACATAACTACGACGTACAACAGCCATATGTGTTGTTGTATAAGGGAATCAGCAATGTACAAGAAAGCTGTTAATAGGATACGGATAGTAAGTATTTTTACGTATATCGTTACACAACATCCTTCGGGCTCTGCGGTTGGCATTTACTCATTTAAGTCATCTGCTTGCAATTAACATAAAATGCAGCTGTCTGGTCGTGTAGCTTGGAAATAATGTATAATCCCGAGCATCAATACATAACAGAAGATAGGTTCTTTGCTAGCTTGTTCACGGTAAAGTGAGTACTTTTTTCGCCCTCGTTACTTTATTTTTTCAGCCATTATTTATCCTTTAACAACGTTTTTAAATAAATATTGCCATGTTAGTAATAAACACAGTGTGCATATTCCACCGCAATCTGAAGTTAACTTCTAAGGTTAAAATAAAATTCATTTATTTATACCAAATGAGAGGGGTTTCAAAAGTGCTCACTTTACTGTAAAAAGCCTTTACATAGTAAATATCGGCTTGCAGAAGTGCGACACAGCATATTGAACTTAATAGTTAACAAGGAATTTGGACAACCAGCCAATAAAACTCAGCAGAATAAAATCTTTGATGCAATAATCATTATTGCTCATAGTATTACAAACTTATGGTTTACACAGGCAGTCCTTTATAAATACTCAAATTTGTACACAACTTCTCTGTCATTCAACCAAAACCCATGTTAAAGATATTCCTGACACATGTTTCCTAAACAAGTTGCTGTTTATTTAAAACTCTTCAGTTATAGACCGAATTGTGGGCATAAGTAATGTCCAAACTAATAAAAATTGATCAAAGTTGAGTGACAACTCGTTGGGTGTCACCTGAAATAAAATGCCTTTTGTTGAAATTGTTCTACATATTTTATATTCTCATTTTAAAACTATCTGTCAGATACTTGCTTATTTTAAATACCATTCGGGACTAAAGCAGTTCACAAGATTCAGTATGTAAAATATTTTGATCAATACGAGATAGTTTTGTTAAACATTTTACTTTAAATGTTCCATTTAGAGCTGCTGCAAGAAAACAGATAACAATAACATAAATCATTATTTTTCCCCTAGGATTAATTATGAGTGTTCCGTATATTTAAAAACTTAGTTCAGTATTGTAAGTTTGCTCTGTAGGAACAAAAATCTAGTTACCCAGACGTCCGGATAAGACCGGGCTACAATTGATTTAGCAGAGAAAATTGCACAGACACAGAAGTTAGAATACGTATATTAGCATGACACTCGCTACAATCACGCACAGTTCACGTAACATGAAAATAGCACAGAGTGTAGGGCTATAATCTATAATTCCTGTGTGTGTGCTCCTTGCTTGGCCAATCAGAATGTCGATACCACCATAAAAATGGCTACAAAATAGTTAATTTGACTAGTGATTTAAGAGTTTGGTGCCATATAAACAGAAGTTAGTTTTGATAGGAATTGTTATTGTACAAGCAATGTATATTTGCATTGCAATGTTACCAACACATGCACGCGCAATTTACCGACTATTGGTTCCTTTCATTTTCACGACTTTTTTCTGTAAACATCCGTCGTTTCTGTGCGTGTGCTGTTTCTGTGCGTGTGCTGTTTCTGTGCGTGTGCTGTTTTGTTGTGATTGTAGAATTCATATTCGAGCTGTGCGTGTATTCTGTGCTATCGCAAGTGCTGCGCGTGTGCAAAATCAATTCTAACCCGGCCTTTAACGAAGAGTTACGGATGCAACAATTCCAGAGATAAAGCGCCAAATTCATTGGACTCAGTTTCATGGACGAAACAGATGTTTACATATTAATGTATTATTATTTTACTTTAAAGTTGTAAAATCATAGCTGACTTTTTTCTCATAACACAAACATTCACACGTATCTTTTAAAATAATAATTATTATAGTAGTAATCCTTTCTCTCGAATAATTATGCACGACTTCTGTAAGATACACAACCCCGCACAAACTGAAAGCCGGAATGGAAATACTCAATAATACATTTAAAATATAAACAACTTAAATTAATAATAACATACCTTATGACAATGACAGGTACACACTAATGACCACTAATATTTCGAACACGATTGTCAGCTAAACTTACAACTTTTAACAAATTTCTCTTTGGCTGCTGCCTTTAAAAAAAATGTGTCAACGCTATTGGCTTAGGCACCCTCAGTGTTAAAATATGGTTGCTTGTCAAGGGGAAAGAATGCACTGTGGGAGTCGGCACCATACACACAAAGAGAAAAAAAAATGCTATACGCTATAACCGCTACATATAGTATAACTAAGTATTGCGAGTTTCAATATAAAAAAACACCAGTCACTGGATACTTCAACACATGCGAAAATTTGAATGTCACCTTTCCGGAAATCGAAACCAATGCTCCATGGTGGGAAATTGTCGAGTGTTGCACTAACAGGCAGGTATGAGAATATCATGTGAATACAGCTTTCTCTAAGAATTTAAAGCATTATTCGTCAAGGACACAGCTTTTCTAAAGGTATGATGTGCAATAAAACACGTGACAAAATGACACCTCGTAACAATAATAATTTTTTCCAGTATGAATTAAATAATAAAGTGTGCTAAACTAAACGAGAATTGAAACCGAAAAGGCGTCATTTAAAACATGCCTAAATAAAAATACAGCTCCCTTTTAACACCTTAGCTTTAATATCCGCCCAAACATATATAACTTACGCTATTACTACACACACTTATTTGTTTCCTTGATTTCTTATTATTTAGAAGACAATTTTCCTGGTCTTCATAGAGGCAGAAGAACGCAAATGATTACAGACAAATTTAAGTTTGCTGAAAACTCTTTATCCTGATACGACAGAAATCGCTATCGAAAGAAACATAACCAACATATGCAGATATGAGGAAACCAAACTCTAAACTTTTATATAGATTTTGTTCAGTATCTCTAATGCTGAAGATTATAATGGTATAACTTTTGATTGTTTGTTTAAGTATTTTCTCTACGTTCAACATGTTTGTCTTCACAAACGTAATATTTATTTTGTTTTGAATTTTATTTATTTTGCGCCCTCCAGATACTGAAAATAATATTCAATAGTTTGTTTAAATTCTTGTTCACATCGTTATATTGCTTTAAATGAGCAAGAAATAACCCAGCTTGAATATGGAGACTTTCAATCTTCATAGTGATTTCAAATTGCAGTTATCTTTATCTAGGCATTTGGCAATTGTACGTATTTCTCTTGTGATTATGTAAAATTTTTGTATAGAAGTTGCTTACTGATACTCTTATCTAAGAGGTTTGAGACGTCACAATCAGAAAGTGACATCACAGTGATTGTTACAATGAAGGTAAAAGGCTTAGGGCTTAAAGCTTCTTTCTTCTACAACTAGTCATGGCCGCAGTTAGACGTATATAGATGAGAGGATGAGTAGATGCCGAGTTTTGTTCGTGAGGTGTATGACGTCAGCTGAGAGACTACCGGAGCTGTGATGCCCAGTTTCCCAGGACGTACTTAGGCACAGAATTTTCCACTCCAGGGCACCTTTTTCCGAGATCCTGAGGGTCGGAGTTCGTAAGGGATCCATGCCAGCGCGTAGTTCATCCAATGCAAGCTCTATCCATCTAGCTAACTGGCGTCGTTTCTGTTTGTCATGCGATCGCAAGTTTTAATCTTCTAAGTTAAATTGTAAATCTAGTGTATTGACTTATCCATGTGTTAGAACTCTTAAAAATTAAATATCTTCATGAATAAACTCTGTTTGGCTGGAAGTAAAAATACGTGTCAGAACATTCAACCAACTCATTGCAATTACAAGAATATTTTGCTCAATTAATGCTAGCCTGGAAGACAATTGAATGTGATGAGAGATGTCTGCTTCAGCGATTTAATAATCAGTTCAACTATTCTTGAATTGCGTCCCTCGTTAACTGTGTACGTATACGAAGGTAAAGGTACTTCTGAAATTATTTTAACAATCACACACACAAGGGTTGAATAGTCTTGGCTGACAGCAGAATATGTATCTTGTTGCAAATTAAGTGTTGTTGTGTTTTCAATAATTTGTCTCTTTCATTAAAATATAGTAGTTTGAATTTTGTGAGCATGAGTTATAATTCTGTAGTGTTGAAACTGTTTTAATAGTGTTGAAAACTATGGTTTATTTGAAAGTGTATTGTATTTTCTACAATATGTTGTTTGAAAATCACACGTCATCTCAGCGTGATAACTTAAATGAGAAATTAATCTATCCTGCAATTTACCACTGAATAATTTATCAAGTATGAGAAACATAATTTCATTATATGGAATTTCTTTTAACAATCAGTTCATCCAGTACTAACCAAATAGAAAAGGTTAAGGAATTCTGTTTGGGATCTCTCCTGAAAGAAAATAATTTTATCGTATGTTTCCAAAGCAGCAACAATACTAATCAGTTTTATTAAGGCCAATACTTCTGGCTTAATTAACACAATTAATGCTGTGTGGTTGTGAGGTGTGTTCAGAGAGGAACATAATATACGAAACAGTCATATCTTGCCTATTTGCCCATTTTCCCCTGCACACACAAATATTACACTACAACTACATATATTACAAATTGTTTCTTAAACCACACTACCAGATGCACACAAATCAGAGTCCTCGCGAATTTTGTAAAAATTTCTCAACTCTTCCTGTAGATCACTGCTAGTGAGATCGTATATGTATGATATAGAAAGTTGCTCTGCAAAACGTGCGATGTCTTCTTTGCTTGCGTCTGATGGGGACTGATCACTGGAAAAATAAAGTAATATATTCTGGATATTTTCAGACAAGTATCCATTGCTGGAATAAAAACTTCAACCTTAAACCTATCGATAAATGAATCAAATGTATATTAATTACCTTATGCTTCATCATAAAAGTTTTTCCGTCTTCTGTTCCTGGATTTTTTAAATTCTGTTCTCACGCCAAAACCTTCTGTTACTATATTGGCCTCATCGATTTGCTTTTCTCAAGAGTCTTTAAGGTGTTTAATTTCTGCTAACATGATTTTTAATTGACGAGTCTCTTCTTCCAGATATGTTTTGGAATTCTGGGGCATCTTGTTACAATCATCAATACACTGCAATATTTTAATCCATATATTTGATAAAAGCACTAACTCGAACGACTGTAGCCACTCAGTCAAACCTGACACATCACCTTGAATTTCTGCTCGTAAGTCTAATTCATTATCCATCTGGTTTAGTGAAGCTAAAATCCCTTTTCAATTCTTCGTTAGTGCTCTCACTGCATCTATACGAGCATTCCATCTTATAGCAAAAAATGTTGTGGAAAGAAACTCCAGCACATTCCTGCAAAACCTCCCTTCTAGCAGGCCTATAACACGATAACATTGTACAACTTTTCTACATTACCAAAGTGTTTTCTACACCACTATGTTTGCCTGTCATGTTCGCAGCATTATCATACCCTTTTCCCCTATGATTATTCATTGAAATATTCTTTTATGCCAAGAGATAATTGATTTCTTCAGCTATATCAACACCTTTTTTCTTTTCGTAATCGACAATTTTAAGAAAACGGTCATGAACTTCCCAGCACTTATAGTTTTCATGGACATACTTAAGAATTAATAGGTACTAACTGTTCCGTGTGGGAGATGTCAGTAGTGTTTTCAACTATAATGACATAATACAATGAATTCTTTAAATCCTCTAAAATAACATCTTCCACTTTATTGGCGCATTCTTTAAGAAATTCATTTTGACTTCGCCAAGACATGTAGTGGGCCTGTATTCTTTTATCGACTTCTCGATTACTGACAATTGTTTTGAGGTGAAATTCCATGTCCTTATCACACTTTGCAATAAATTTGGCGAAGGACATGGACAATCCGAAGTCTTCATTTTTGGGGTAGAATGAGATCCTCGGAATGGTAGGCCATGTTCTACGAGGAAAAGCTTAACATCAATGAGGCTACGAAGCAGCTTGTTCCACTTTTCTGTCTCAGCACGCATGCTCTTCTCCATTTCAGTGTCAATTCCACCCGTTCCTCAGGGACCTCTAGGAAGATCATTCCACTTCATGTAGTTGCTTATGTGGAGAGAATGACATTCATGGTGTTTCACTTTCTCGTAAATATTTCTTCAGTTGTCACTGTAACCCGTAGTCAGAGTTTAGATTGGCTAAATGCTTCACTTTCTTGAACACCTCTAGAGAGAAAGCAAGGGAAACAAAACAGGTCCTTTCTTTCTTCACTCCATACCAGCCATTCTTGTTCCGTACGTTTTCCTCTAGGCAATGGTTTATAAAAAATTGAAACTGGCAAAGAACGAGCAGAAGAGTCTAACAGGAAGATTGTGATTCTACCTGGAGGGTTTTCAATAACAATTAAATCTCGTTTCTTTCTGTCAAGGAAGCTCCAAGTCCCTGGAACATTACAAAATTACTTAGAGCCACCCGTTTCTTCTTCAGTGTCATTGATATGGTCTATAACTGAATCAGCAAGAATTGCATTGTTCCCATTCATCACTAGGGGTTGAGGAGGTTTGTGTTCTTCTCTAGCCACGTGTGTCTTCTGAAGCGACGGGAGTGTTTTCAGAAGTAGATGTATGCCTGCATGATGTTTTCGCAGACGGTTCACCTAAGCATATTGCAGGTGCAGTCCAGTCATAAGAATATAATGTTTTTGCTCCCACAAGTGTTTATATTTCTGCAATCTGCTTTTCTGTGCTCCAGACGCATGTGCACGCTTCATTTCTTGTGCTTAGTCTGTTGCCCTAAAATAACATCTTCAATCATTAATGAAAAATTATAAATTAGCATACTGTCAAACTAGATGAAGTTACCAGAATATGATCTTCACATCACAGCAACTCTAATATAGCAAATTGTAATAATTGTAAGTAACCAGTACTACTTCGTCGAATTTAAGATAAAGTAAGTTTCAGTGAGGAGAATGTTGGGGAATGAAAGCAGGGAAAGGGGTGGTGTGATAACAGTAATTTCCAGAAACAACAGTTAGGAGAATGTTGGGGAATGAAAGCAGGGAAAGGGGTGGTGTGATAACAGTAATGTCCAGAAACAACAGTTAAGTCTGGCCTTCATTATTTTAGTGGTTTTGAAAACATTTTATACCCGTTTGCACCAATATCTACCCCGATCTGAGATCGAATAATGGTAGTTACAAACCAGGATCCAGTTTGATCTTGGCTCCATTGTAAAAGTGTTGCACCAACGAAATTGCACGATTCTGGATCTCCGATTCATCTATCTTGGTTTCAAAGTGAGAGATCGAGATTAAGTAAGAGACACATTTTGCTATTGGTTCGTAATATATGACGTCATGATGAATGTAGGCATAGTATGAGCACACTTTTTTGTCTATTTTTAATAACAATGTTATTGAAGAATGTAGCGTACATGTAACTAGGTGTACATAATAAAGTACATAATAAATGAGAAATGTGACATCAGAACAAAGAACACATGAAATATGATTTAAGTATTTTATTGGAACTTTTCTTTTCCTTATTTCAGATTTTCTCAAACAATAATTTCCTCTAAATTTGACTCTACAATTTTTCCATATTCCTGAAAAATATCATACATTAATTTATTTTGAGCATTGATTAGAGTTTGTTAGAGTGTCGTAAAAAAAACTTGAATGCAAAAATTCTATACTCAGGCCATTCCATGTAACAAAATATTATTTGGCCACTATTAAAATACAGTTTAAGAGAATGCACTATTTAAAATGCAAAGGTTGATGCGAAGGTTCAAATATGTAGTTTTGTTACATTAGTTATACAAACCAAGTAATGGCCTCACCAAAATATGAATTATTTTTGGCTACAATTAGAATGTGTTTGGATCAATTAAATGTTAAATACAATTTTTTAATTACAATATTTACCAGAACACACAGGTTCTTCAGCTTTAGAAAAAAAATGTTTATAATTGGAATTTAAAAAATACAACTCGCCATTCATAATACAAAAAAAAATTAAATAGTTTGCTTCTAGATAAGTCTGCAACGAAGGAGTAACACATAGGACTATTAATCAAATATTCAGACAAACACACAAGTTCTAGCAAAAAGTAAAATTTACTTTCTTTTCTTGTTTAATTTTATGGCTTCACATAGCTGACAGAGGCCAAAACAAGGTCTCTTTATTTTGAAAAACTTGATTTCCACATTTAATGTTGAAATGTAACTTTACACATTAATGACAAATGTTGGCTGTACGACCCTACAAAGGCTAAAACGATTGAAAATTACACATAATTTTCTTTCTTACCAAATACCATACTAGTTTGAACTTTTCACATTAAATACTTTTAAAAAAAATGTTGGCTGTATGGCCACACAGAGGACAAGGGATTGCAAACTTCAAATCATTTTCTTTCTTACCAAAATACATTTTAGTTTGAAAGTTGTATCGTTTCATTTTTAACATTCCAAGGATGACTTTAAAATTGTATCTTTAAAGAATAAGATAGCATTAAAATTGTCGGCACTATGCAATTTTTTTGGTGTAAAATTACATTTTATTTAATACCCTTTGCCGATTTTAAACCACTCTCAACATACACATTTATAAATTTCCGCCATCATGGCGCCACCATGTGTGCCTGGCCTACACTTGCCATAATGGCCTAGGTTCTTTTTATTATTTTACAAAGTCATATTTTATTATTTTCTAATTGTCTCAGTGCAGTAGAGCTCCTCAACACGCACCCATTTATATACGATTTTATCCTCAATAACCCCTTAGAGGGAATATATATTTAATTACCAATTAGGGGCCAGATGCCTAAAAAACTAAAGCTCGGCCAGTGACAAAGCACATGGCCTTATAAGGAATATTCAGTTAATTTGGGCTTAGAGGGGGATCTTGAATCACTGACGAATCATAGCAATTTTGCCCAAATATGGCGTTCTATCTCTTCCAAGTCTGCACACTTCCGGCGCACGCACATGCATGCAGGAAGTGACATAATGGGCCGGCCTGATTTCCCCCAAAGTTGGTACCACTGCGCAAGCATGCGCAGCAGGAGTTAGGCGACGGCACCAGCGCCCAGCTGGAGCAATTAACAGTGCTGCTTCCGTACCCCCGACGGTGGCGCAGCCATCATGCATATGCAGCGGCCCACTTCAACTACCAAGGGCAGAGGCGAGCAGACAATCAAAGGTGGCGGGCATGTTGTCGTGACGTTTCCATTTCTCCACCGTGCCGGGCCGATAATTTTATGTGCCGAATCACGCTCCATTATAGATGCCCAGACCTCCAAGAAACAAGTATGCTGACAGCAATTGTAGGCTAAATTGCCGTGTGGGTACGTAACATTGTAGGCACGTGTTTAGTGCAGTCGTATTGGAATGCCGTCACAATATATGGATTCCCAGTTAGGGCTCTTCTATACGATCATAACATCTCCCCCTTGCATCTGGATAATTGTGAATTGTACTAGTAGTGTCAACTGTGTAGCTCTTGATGTGGCAGTAGGAAGAGGAGAGGGTTGATTTTCTCTTCAATACAGTAGAAAATATTGTTTGACGGGATGTAGCACTGACAGATGGATAGCTGAGGTAAAGGAAACTGCCTTGTAGTCCTCAAGCAGGTTGATTCGTATATTCGGAGCGGGAAAGAGAAAAAGGAACTGCTGCCAGTTTGGAGAAGTGCTGTTGTACCAGAGAAGTGCTGCTGTTTGTTTATATTGCGGCCTGCCGAGCCTTGAAGTTGAATTTTGCTGGGGTGTGCAACCTGTCTTCCACGCACACGTGGCCGTCGCCACGATGGCGGTACATGACAACACGACAGCCTTTCTTGATGTTGTGGTTTCCTAACACTACTTGGCGTGTCTGTAATTAGTATATTGATATTGTGAAAATGAAAAGCTGAAATTACATTGTAAAAGTTTGCATGATAAATGCAAAATTAATGTACAAATTAATTGCTCTGCCCATTACGAATGTGTAGTATGTGTTTACAAAAGTTATTTATGAAACCTGTAAGAGAAAAAACATATTATACCTGGAACATAATTACAGTCTTATTACAGATATTACATTAGAAATCTACAACTTTTATGTTAGTGATGTAAACGTTACTTGACATTACGTTTCGACATTTGAGTGGGAAATTGAAAGGATACTTAAATTAATATATACGCAATTATACAAAATTAATCGAACTTTTCTAAGTAGGTAGTTTTTATAATTATGCATAAGTATGCAAAATATCAAATAAATTTTAGGGTATGCCAATAAATGTTTTTCTAATAACAATTCTAAAATGTGGATAACTCTTCTAAGCTTTACAAAAGTTTTCTTGGATATATTAAATCGTACATGGAATATTAAACTATTGTGTAATGATTACGATTTTTTTAAAAATGTGTTAACTTCTTCACTGTTTAGCCATAATAAATAAATATGACATATTTACCTAAGAAGACATTAAAATTCGGTACTTCTATATTTCTATTTATGATTACAATCCATTGGAATTTGTAACATCGTAACATGAAATTCAGTTTGTATATAACCTGAGTACTAAATTTGCTGAGACTTTTTAAATACCACCACTGTGGACTACTGCTAGACTGAGTATGTTTCAATGAAAATTTGTACAATAATTAGTTTTCCATAAAATTGACACTTAAATTAACTGCAACTAATTGAGAATTTGGTGATTAAATTATTTTATATTGTTGGAATAACTTTAAAACTGCTATGATAGATCTATAAGTTACCTTTTTTTTTGTAATTTTTATTTTTCAATAAATTGCTTTTAATTTATCAAGATATGTTGCGGAGGCCTTCTGGTATAGTGTAGGACTAGCATTTAAAGGTAAATAAAGTGTTGAAATACTACGGGTTATTAATAAAATTTAAGTAAAATACGTAATTGCTGTATGTGTGAATGTAGGTACTGTGTCCTGCAAGGTGAAGTTTCTAGTGTTTGTGTAAGTAAATTGTCACCGGGCTACCTTCATAATAAATACTACGTAGTAGCGGAAACGACTCGTGTCTTTGAATGGGTGAGACGTATCTGCACATGACGTTATCGGCTGGCCTATGTTGTGGGTGCCTTGGTATTGTCTGTGCCTTCCGGAAGGACTTCTGTTGAGATGCGATGCGACGTCTCGGCGATTCTGAAACTTAATGTGTGTGTATTAGCAAAATGCATATAGTCCATTCACGCTTTCTTCGGCGTTTTGGAATCGAACCTTTGAAAAATCACCCTAGGCGTATTATGTCAACCTGTTTTTTCAATAACATGTATTCCACAAATATTTAACACTGTGATTAACTTTAGAGTACTGTATTATTGAATAAACGAAACTTTACCTTAGTATCTTATATAACTTGTAATATTTATTTCGTATTAGATATGAATTAACAACAGCGAGAGCAGCGACGTGTTGGCAATGGCCGGAAAGAAATAGTTCACAGTTACAATATTTTTTAACCTCGTTTTATGTATACTATTTGTACGTTAAACTTTGCCAATTGATATATTTGTATTGTTAGGTAGCACTGACGGAAACACACTTCATTGCTGCAGTTAAAAATATCCGCGCAAATTCCCGTCTGTAGGCTGGTGTTTTTTTCCGTCCAGAATAAAGGTTCAATAAGCGAAGCAGAGCGTGTGTGTGTGTGTGTGTGTGTGTGTATGTATATGTATATATATATATATATATATATATATATATATATATATATATATATATATATATATATATATATATATATATCGGGAAGATCGTACCACCTGTGTAGGAAAGGTATATATTTTGTTATTTCTACTTTCAGCACATCTCATACTAATTACAGTAACAGTAACGATGTCTGAAATTGTAATTTATAACTGAAACGAGATTTTATTGTTTAAATACGTATTATATGTTATTTAGATGCAACGACATATTTTAGATGCAATGGCGCGACACAGCTCGTTGCGCGACACTTACAAATCCAGCAAGTTGGCAGACGTGGTGTGGAAAGAGTTCCCAATATGGCGGCGGAAAGCGACATACAATGACACGACGTGTTTCTCAATGAAGCGTCAAATTCGTACTCGTGTTTTTGAAGCATCCTACGGAAGTTACAATGTTGTGATAAATATGTGTTTCCACGGCAGAGTGAAATGTGTTGTGATCTTTGCGTATGAAAGGGCGTGGTGGCTGCGTTGTAATCGTTACGCAGGCCAGGTGTGTGTATTGATTTCAAATAAGTGCAAAATTTATACGTTTTAACCATGAACTGATGTAATGACGAAATTAATTATTTACCTTCACGTTTGCTTATCACAGCATTGTACTTTCGCCGCTAGGTGTTTGGAAAACAGTTGTGTAACGAGCTTACTTTTCTGTGATTTGAATGTCTGCAACAATCCCAACGAAATACTAAGCCCGCCCAGATAAAATTAAATAAATAATAAAATAAACCTACAAACCAGTAAGTACCAATGCATGTAAATATTATCAGAATAAATGTTACGGTAAGCTTATGTGTTTGCATGTTCACCACTGTCTTTTACATTTGTCGATGTACATTAAATAAGCGACACGAGTTGCGTGCTTGAATTTACTGTGTAGTTTCGTTGGACTGGTTGTCCCTTCGTTTTAATTTTTATTCAAAACACATATTAATAACAACAGATTAAATACTATTGTTGTTTCCCCCACAGTTGTCACAAACACCGTAGTGGCAAAATATTAATGTGTATTATAGGTAACGTGTTTTATTATGTGTAACAAATAGTTATAAAGCTGACCTAAATATTGTTATAGTCCTACATTGTGAACATTCGTAGGAAATGGTTTCTGCAATATGACATAGTTCTTTGAACAGCTGTAAACAGGAATCAACGCATTTGACAGTTATAAAAGTAGAAGTCACATGGCAGTGTTTATGTTACGTGTAGCGGAAGGATACGTAATCAGTAACCAAAAGTAGAAATATATCAGGGCATCAGAAAATGAGGAAGTTATCGTGAATCAACTATACATAAATTGTTTTGTTTACATGGGTGGTTAAAAACTTAATTTAAATAAATATTTCTTACATATTGGAATTATGAATCCATTATATTGCTATGAGTGTGTTAAAATGTTGTGGGGTGAGTCCGCTGTGGGTTGGTTTTCTGCTGAGATACATATATGTATGTGTGTGTGTGTGTATATATATATATATATATATATATATATAATATATATATATATATATATATATATATATAAGATTGTATAAATTCTTTCGTTCAAAGATTGGTTAAATTTGTTATTTATGTGTACACTAACTGTTTGCTAATATATGATTTTATTTGAATTAAACTATATTCGTGAAAATAATCAATTTTATTAACCTTTCTACACTGTCTGAATATTAATTTCTTAAGCACTAACTATAAAATAAAATTACTACCTTCAAAGATTGGTAAATATTTCTTATTCTCGTAACATTTTTTAAAATGAATAATACCCTATTTCAGTTCATGTGTATACTGTGTGCACTGTGAGCGTGCTACGGAAATTTTAATTAATAATAATAATTATTAAATTGGACGGCTACATATGTGTGTATGTATGTGTGTGTATATATATATAATGTCGACATTTACCATTTAACTCTTAGACAGTAATCGGAATAGCTAGGCGATGAGACATACAAAGTGGGAGGGAATTATAATTAAATTGTACTTATACTAACACTTCCACACAAAGATTGGCATACGCGTTGGAGAAAATCTGCACTCATGGCTTACCCCCCGAGGTCAGAAATTGCCAGTGCACTCGTGTAACACTGACAAAGGGACATTACTGTGTCACACGTAAAAGGACCCCAGAGCAAAACGGTCGGCCTGCGCTACCAGACTGTCATGGCTAACAGAGAAAAAGGGGTCAATGGCCTCCCTGGCGGGGTCACCACTCCTGTCCAGAGGCACAGTATTTCGAGTCTCGCGCTAAACCAAGAGGGTTAAAAGGGATGACTTCTAGGGTAAGCGTCCATTATACTGGGGCTAGAACAGTTAGCCGAAGCGATCCATCTCGGTTCAAGGTTCATTCCATCCAAGTACGTAAGTCAACAAAGTGTGGGAGGTGTGTGTGACCATGTTCAAACGATCTATAACTGTAAACTGCAAGTCGAGTGTGAGTGGAGGAATCGCTATTGCAAAGTACATGCACCGGCGCGCTTTTTTTTATAATACGGCCGCAATAGCGCAGCGAGGAATTGCTGACATGCTGGAGTTACGGAATGGCACGTCAGAGGGTTGGAAGGAGGTTTCTGGGCCGCGCTGCTGGAACATCGCGCTGAGGTAGAAGAACAGGACTTATGAAACTTTAAATAATACACCAACTCCTGAAAACTGTTATAGAATGCTATGCTATGAACTCTGCATATTTCCATATTAATTCAGTAGCCTGTTGTATGGGAAATTAATTAATTAACCATACTGCTAAATTGAAGGGTTCGGCTGTAAACGATGGTAAGTGACAAATATGTATATTTGAGAAATTGCTATTTGAAGTTTTAATAAAATAACATTAGTGAACTATTTTAAGCACATAGAGTGTTGTATTTTTAGATCATTATGATTGTTTTTAGTTAATCCTGCAGCAGAAATATTTCTGAAGTGTCCCATTCTTCTTTAAAATGAATAATTACAATTATATCAAAATGTAATTAATATTATTTACTTGTAAATTGATTATACTTAACATTGTTTACTTTTTAGCAAGTTATACTTAACACTGTTTACTTACTAAATGAGTTAACTTAACATTACATAGTCTTTGATATTGAACCACAATGCTAAAATTCAACACTGTTTTTGTATCGAACACACCATAGCTGTTAAGCTTTTGTCGTTATTTTTGTAACTGTATCTGTTGAGTTACTATCAAGCTTTTGTCGTTATTTTTGTAACTGTATCTGTTGAGTTACTATCATGTCTCTCTCAACACAGTTAAACCGAACTTTCTTTTTCTTCCTCCTCATTCCCTTGGCTAACTGCTGAATTACTTGCTGCTCTGAGGGATTTGTACCAATCATGATAAACAGCAGGAATCCATTTCAAAGTGGAAATAATGTCCCTCACCTTGTCTGCTTTGATAGGAAGTGGACCAGCGCATTTTGTTTTAAGTTCATTAAGGAACGAAAAGCTACTTGTTGGCCGTCCACATTTTGATAGGGCAACCAATTCCAGAGAACCACTATAGGCATCACAAATCATCATTGTCGGGAAAGGCTGTTATGAGACAGCGGAGAAAACTAGTCGCACACAATTTCTTATGTTCAACTTGCTTTGATTTGCAGAAGCTTGAGGTTGATGAAACAGCTGTTTCTGTGCAGAAAAGTTGTAGAAAGAGTCATTCGAGTTACCTTGAATGGATTCTTCCATTGGGATGTTTTAAGAACTTCTTGCCAATGATCAGATCCATACACCATCTGATAATGTGAAGTGGCAGTCTTCTCAACTTCAGCAAAGTCTCTGTCGCTGGGTAAGATGCTGTGTCCAACCTATGGAAAAGTGCCGGAATTCAACAGGTATAACCAAAATGCCACTAAAGTCCAGTTTTTATTTTGTCCGGTGCAATTGTATGAATATGCTATCAATTTGTCATCCTTTATGTAGTTCTTTTCAAAATTCATCTTAGAACAGCTTGCTACATCGTCTGATCCCCTTTTAGCTGTTGCTTCATTCCACAGAAAAAAATGTCCTTTACTTTCTCCGCATGAATGGACACTAAAATTATAACACCATTATTTACGCTTGTAAAACACTGGTCCTGTTGTCAATTTAGGTGTGTGTGCAATGTCGGTTGCAAACTGAATGCAATTACATGAACAGTTTTATCTTGTTGTGCTACTTTTATTGCTTCGCGTATTGCCGACTGCCAAGCTTCTGCTTTTCGATGGTGCAGTTCCTGCTTTACGCGCAACGAATGTACTTCTGTTTCATTCTTGCAGTTTTCAGCGTGTTGCTACATCAAGTGAATCGCAGAGCTGACATGTGTCCATTTTAGGGCTCTTGAAACTTATGTTGTACTCCTCTGTAAATATTCGCCTGAACTTGTCTGAAGAGAGAACCATTTTGTTTACTGTCATGCATTCTTCTACATACCTATCATAAGAAAGCTGTATTCAATATTCCATACATAAATACTCCCGTGACGAATCTTTTCTACAGTAGTGACTCTTGTATCTAGGCAACCTCTCAATAAATGCTTTGGCATCATTGATGTCTTCTGTTGAATATTTTGTATGATGATTGGTATGTTTATCTCTGTCATCAGCAAGTGGTGAAACTGCTCCATTTTTTAATCGTTTCACCATATTCTCTACACGCCCCATATTTCTCTGGAGTCCATGAATATTGAGGAATGCATTTTTGCAAAAAATCACATCTTTCCCTGCAAATTTCACTATGTAAACCAGCGTTTGACTTCTTCGAGATATCTCCTCTTTTGTCTTTTTTCGGCTAACACTTTATGATCGCAAACAACCTTGTAAGTAAGAATTTTGCGTATCGTAGCAATTCATTTTCCAGAAATTTCTAAAGATATTTTCTTATCTTCTTCATTTACTAGCTGAAAGTACTGTGCATGGCGGACCTGCACGTTTATCTTCAACAGTTTCCCGCTTTACACTGTATTTTTTATATTCCTTTTCTTAGTTTCTCGTCATCTTCATCTGTTCTTGTACACTGTGTGGTTAAACCTATTTCGTTCTTTTCGTTTACTCCGTCCATCATTTCCGTCTATATAATCGTCTTGTCCATTTTCACTACTAGATACAGCTTCAATAGCATCACTAAAGTGCCTCTGATCCTATAAACTATATTTAATTGATTATAATCTTTGCCCAAATGAGAGTAATGGGAAAAATAGAAAACACATCCAAAGGTAGTTTTTAATATTATAATATAATATTGAAAACTACCTTTATTGTGATGCATTACTCTCGAGTACAATAGAGCTTATCGTATTTTGTGTAAACTAAATTAGTACAACTTAGTACAATCATTAATTATTTATTTTATGTTTTATAATACATACAATTTTATTCTTCGAATTAATCTCTATGTATGGGTTGCCAGGGAGTTTTTTATTGGAAATACTAGCATACCCTTGCGACTTGCATGAAACATTTGTAAAGTTATTAAAATAAAGCCTACCATGATTTCCTTAATGTTTTTATTTTTAAAATATTACTATTTCATTTTTCAGCTTTAATGGAGTTATTAAATTACACCCTGCCATTGCTTCGCACATGTTTTATATTAACATGATATTTAGGATTTCAATTGATCTAGCTATATTTTTTATTGGTTTCCCTAGCAATTGAGCTACTGCGACCCCACTATTGGGTTCCCTACCACATAGGTTCTGCAGCGCCACTATTGGATTCTCTACCTACTCAGCTACTGCGGCCCCCTTACTGGGTGCGCTAGCCCCTGACCAGCTGCGGCCACACTATTCGGTGATCTAGCCCCTAACCAGCTTCGGCCCCACTATTGGGTTCTCCAGCCCCTAACCAGCTGTGGCCCCACTATTGGGTTCTCCAGCCCCTAACCAGCTGTGGCCCCACTATTTGGTTCTCAAGCCCCTGACCAGCTGTGTCCCCAACTATAGGGTTCTCTAGCCACTGAGTTACTACAGTTGCCTTATTGTGTGCTCTAGCCACTGAGCTACTGCGGTCACACTACTGGGTGCTCTAGCCCCTGACAAGATTCGACCCCACTATTAGGTGCTCTGGCCTGTGACCAGCTACGTCCCCACAATTGGGTGCTCTAGCGACTGGGCTGCAGTGGTCCCACTATTAGGTTCTCTACCCACTGAGTTTCTGCGGCCCCAATATTAGGTTCTCTAGCCACTGAGCTACTGCGGCCTCACTATTGGATGCTCTAGCCCCTGACCAGCTGCGACCCCACTATTAGGTGCTCTGGCCCCTGAGTAGCTGTGGCCCACTTATTGGGTGCTCTAGCCACTGAGCTACTGTGTCCCCACTACTGGGTGCTCTAACCCCTGACTAGCAGCGGCCCCACTATTGGGTTCTCTACCCACTGACCTAATGCGGCCCCAGTATTTGGTTCTCTACCCACTGAGCTAATGCGGCCCCACTATTGGGTGCTCTAGCGACTGGGCTACTGCGGCACCATTATTGGGTTCTCTGCCCACAGAGTTTCTGCGGTCCCAATTTTGGGTTCTCTAGTCATTGAGCTACTGCGGCCCACTATAGGTTACTCTAGGCCCTATCCAGCTGCGGTCCAACTATTAGGTTCCCTTGCCCCTGATTTATTGTGGTCCCCTTATTGGGTGCTTCACCCACTGAGCTACTGCGGCCCCACTGCTGGGTTCTCTAGCCCCTGACCAACTGCACCCCACCATTAAGTTCTTAGCCACTGAGCTTCTGCGGCCCCCTTATTTAGTGTTCTAGCCACTGAGCTACTGCGACCCCACTTGATACATATTTATCCACTGGGTCACTGTGGCCCCACTGTGAATAACTCAAGCCATTGTCTCACTGTGGCTTTTTGGAAGGAAAGGAGGACAGGACAGACCATAGGCGAAAAAAAAAGAGAAATGACGGAGATTTCTTTAACAATGCTTTTTTTTTATGCAGAAATCCTAATAAAACCTTAATCCAGTACCTATTTAGATCCCTGATCATCATTTATTTCCGGAACCGTTTGAGATATCTCTATGAAACAATGGCAAAATTGGTACTGGGGTTATTGCCTATATACTGTGTACATTTGATGTCGATAGGTTAAGTTGTTTTTGAGTTAAATCAGTTCAGACAGACTGACAGATAGACAGACTGGCGCGAAAAAATTAACATTGGATATTACTTAGTTACCAGTTTTACTATATGAAAAAATAATTAAGTGAAAACTTCGAAAATAACAGACAGGCAGTTCTATTTTATTTAATAGCATAGATTACAACAGTGTATTTTCATAAAATTGAAGTTAATTTTTATTTTAATGTTGTAGTTAATTTTAGACAGATGGAATGTGTAATATGATTTATCATTAGCAAATACTGGCTTCAACCGACATTCCTACCACTCAGTTGGTAAGTCTATTTATTATACAGATAAAAACAGGAGTTCTTTCGTGGTCTGAGTCGCTCTTATACCTCAGTGATCCTGAATGTTAATGCTCAATAGTAATTCTAGCCGAGGACTATTCATTATTTAATTGCTTACTCTACAATCTTATGAGCTACAAATTAAATATTGTATATATATATAAATTTGATTAATTAAAACGTACAGACGGACCCATACATTCTGGTTCCCATACAGCTCGTGCCCGAAGTGGGGCAGGAGAATGTAAAAAAGGACTGAATTATAAAATGAGTTTAAATCAGAATTGCAATCACAACTGGCAGTTTTTAAAACAAACGTCGTGTCTGAAGTGTTAGAAGAAGTTAGTCCTGTGATTATTGACATTTCAGATCGACTTCTCGCTGCTAGTGGCGACTGTGTTGCTCGCAGTCAGGATGCAAGTCTCGAAATTAATGCTCTAAAAAATACTGTCGTGCATGTCAAATCGGGAGTTAATGAGTTAAAAGAAGCATTCACACAAATACAGTCAATAAACCAAATATGTGATGAATTAGAGTCCTATCATTGGTAATGTTGTACCTGAGGATAGAAGTAAAATGCTATCACCTCCAACTTCGCAATGTTGCTCACACTCCAGTCATCCTCGAACTCTAATGGAAAAGTTGCCTGAATATCATGGTCGCGATTTGGAAAATCCTGTTTCGTTCCTACAAAGGCTAGATAGTTACTTCGCAATGTGGAAGGTCAGGAGTGGTGAAAAATTACAACATTTGGATTTAGTACTTAAAGATAGTGCGCAGCATTGGTGGGAAATGGTAAGAGTACAACTTCAACCTAAGCACAGTTCAAACAGGCCTTTGAGAGACGTTTACGGAATCGTGAGGTCCCAGGTCTCCTTAGAGCTCAGCTTCATAGTGGTAACTTTTACCGATGTAAAGGTAATTCCTTGGAAGCTCATTTGACTCGAATTTACGAGCGCACACGTCATTTAAACCCGCCCATGGCAGACGAGGAGTTCCAAATGATGATACTCTTGTAGTTGCCTATGAATGAGATACCAATTGAATTTTGCTGGTAGGACATTTACGTCACTTTCTCAGATCAGGGACGAGTTATTGTGGTATGCTAAATTAGAGGAGATACAAAGGAGTAGCCATAGTGATTTGCAATGAGACCATTTATCCCCTTCTGCTCAACAGTGATCTTATAGAGTATTTACCTACCGCCGTAATAAGCAATCGGTGAAGGATGCGGAAAAGTCTCATTGTCCTAGAGACAGTGACCCAGAACTATCATCTAATGAGGCCTCGGACGGCGACAAACAATATCATAGGCGTACGTGGTGGAGGCGTAAAAGGATTCACAGGAAAATTCCTTTGCAGGATGCATCACTTCCTCTCGGTCCCCACCCAGGAGTAGAAATAGTCACCAAACAGATGTTGATCGCACACCTTCACGAAATAAAGATTCAAATAGGAAATGAGGACACGGTCGCAGTAAGCAGGGTCATACAGTTGCTGATAACTCTCATTCCGTCGGCAACCCGGTTGCGAATGGTAAAGAAGCTAAAGAGGCCGAGTTTGCTTCATCAGCACCTTCGTTCAGCCCTCGCCAGAAAGCTTTATTAGCTCACGAGCAAATTATGGCCACATTTGGTACAGCTCTAATCTGAAAACAAACTAGTAAGATTCGAGGAAGTTAGCACCCACTCTTCGGCTCGCAATGATTGGTATGGAGTGCAGGCATGCGAGATTGCCCAACCTAGTAGGTATGTTTGTACTATTAATCTACATGAAGACGAACGTGAATTTCTGCTGAAAGAATATGAGGAAATTGATGTCCCGTATCGAGGTCCTTTGTGCCCAGAAGTAGAGGTGTTGGTTAACGGCTGCCCCTGTTTAGCAATGTTTTATAGTGGCACAGAAATGAGTTGTGTTTCTGAGGAGTTCATTAATATTGTTGAAAAGTCTGGCGTTCGGATTGCAATGATTCCTGTTCCTAGACTAAATAACCTTATGAGCCAGTCCAGTTATTAACCGCCAAGCTCTACTTTACATAGGAAAACTCGGTGATGAAAAGAATGCTATTTGTTTAGTGGTAAAGGGTCTAATTACTCCACTGATTCTTGGAATCTATTTTCTTACCAGATATTCTATCGTTATTGATATTGGTAGCAATGTTGTTCTGGTCAGAGAGAATGCTCCCATTCCTGAGTTCAAGCCAACAAAATGGAAGTATGGGAATATCGTCGTTCGTTCGCTTCGAATGTCAGCCATAGAGAATGTTTATTCACTGGCATGTGCTACCCAGCACAATGCATCGAACATGTCACAAATGCAGTTACGAAATTTAGTATTGCAAGCAGAAATAATCTCAAATTTGCAAAGAGAATCCTTAGCAAATCTGCTGTTGCAGCATCATTCTGTGTTTAGCGACAAACCAGGAAGATGCAATAAGTACGAAGTAAAAATTACGCTGAAGACTGATAAACCATTCTTCCACATACCATTTAAAGTACCAGCTGCGTTCGCTGAAGAGGTGAATGATTACCTAAGTGAAATGTTGGAATGGAAGATTATTAAGCGAGCAGCTATTCCATATTGCAGCCCTATAGTTTGTGTATGCAAAAAATATGGGTCCGTGCTTCTCTGTCTGGCTGCAGGATATCTTAATGATATTACTGTTAAGGATAGGGAAAGTCCTACAAATGCTGAGTACATTCTGAGATTGTCTAAAGGAGCTAAGTTTCTTACGTCCTTAGACCTGGCCCATGGATACTGGCAGTTGCCTCTCCATCCAGATTCGCAGCAGTACACAGCATTTTTGTTCAGTCACAGGCAGTACTGTTTTCAAGTGCTACCATTTGGCCTGTGCAATGCTATAGCAGATATTACAAGGTGCCTAGACAGTGTGCTCTTACCTAGATGTGGTTCATTCGCGCGATGCTATGTAGACGACATGCTAGTTGTTAGCGAAACATTCGAAGATCATTTAAATCAATTGCACTGTGTTCTCACTTGCCTGAATGAAGCTAACATGACAGCTAAACTGAGCAAGTCTTTGTTTTGCCATGCTGAAGTTCCTTTTCTGGGACATATGCTCACATCTTAGGGAATCCGAACTGACCCCAGCAAACTTCAACATATTCAGGAATTTCCTGTTCCTAACAACATTCGGCAGTTAAAGGCCTTTCTGGGATATCTTAGTTTCTATCGGGGATATTGCAGTGATATGTCATGAATATCAACACCTCTATTAGCACTGCTAAAGAAAGAAGCCAAACGGGATTGGTCGCAGGAATGCGAAACTGCCTTTAAAGAATTTAAAGATTGGTACGTTAAGGAACGTGTGTTGTATCACCCAGTACGAGGTCGTCCATATCGTTTGTATACTTACGCATCGGGTTATGCATTGGGTGCTCGACTCGCAAAACTTAATGAAGCAGGCGAAGAACTTACAGTAGCCATGGCTAGTCGTTCATTAAACCGTGCCGAACGAAACTACACTACTACTGAAAGGGAAACTTTATCGATAATATGGTCCTTACATAAGTTCAGGGATTTATTGCTTGGCGAAGAAATACATCTGTTTACTGACCATCAAGTACTCACATTTCTCAAGGCGGGAAAAATACTGAGAAGTCGCACGATTAGATGGGCACTGTTAATTCAAGAGTTTAATGTTTCACATCATTCCGTCGAGAAAGTCGCTTTTATAATAGGTTTGTAAGGCTCTATTTTACTGATTGTTCCTAATAAAAAAAACTTTTGTTATTTCCAACTGATGTAGCGTGATTTAAGGAGAATATTATAACAATTATTCAATTACTAAAACACTTTCACTGGCATAGACAAAACTCATGAATCAATGTAACAATATTGCACTCTACGAAACAGTACAACTGTCAAAATAAACCCTCATACATGCTCAATCTATGCAAACCAGTTCACACATCAAACATTTGCAAAATTTACATTATATCAAAAACATTCATAGTATTATCATAACATTTGCCAAATTGAATTTTTACAATACTCAACGCTACCTTGACATTCTTATTCACCCATTCAACTAGGTTGGGATACGAATAATAAGGGCTATGCTTGGTCCCCCACTCAAAGCACATCTCCTTAAACAACTTACTCATAAAATATTATGCGTTATCTGAAACTATCTGCTAATGCCCCCCGAAGATTTTACAAACACAAGAGCCTTAACGATATTCATAGTTTTCATATCTCGTAAGGGCAACATCATCATGAATTTGCTGAAAGCGTCAATCATAATAAAAATACCATTATTTCCTTTGTGGGATCTCGGCAACGGACCGTACATATCCACAAACACCTTCTCCCAGGGGCGGACTGGTAACTCGACAGAATGCATACCAACTTCACTGTTCCGTGGCTGTTTAGCCAACTGACACTCGGAACACCCTGCAACATATTTACTAATGTCGCTTCTCATACGTGGCCGGAAAAATTCTCTTTCTATCTGCGCACGTGTTTTCATAATCCAGCCGCCTACCACAGAATCATGAAAATATTTCATCAAAATATTACGCGCTTTTACTTTTTCTATCTTACAATCCTGATTTTGGGAAGTTCCCGAATTTGTTATTATATTTTGACACTCGTCGTCCTGTGCTTGCCACGTCGCTATAGCACCACACTGTTCCCCACTTCCTACCTGACCTTTCATACACTGGCCATTTTCTGGTTATTCATTCTCATAATCCTTTCCATCATACATTCTAGATAAGCAGTCTTCCAAGGTAT
Source organism: Dryococelus australis (assembly GCA_029891345.1). Taxonomy (NCBI): domain Eukaryota; kingdom Metazoa; phylum Arthropoda; class Insecta; order Phasmatodea; family Phasmatidae; genus Dryococelus; species Dryococelus australis. The sequence continues at coordinate 10,924,180 of CM057005.1, read as the reverse complement.
TATCCTTACCTTTAACACGAATAATTTTTAACATAAAATGATTGAAACGAGCTATCCACAAGCCTGTTTTACCAATCTGTTTTGGGTGTGTATACAGCCAATTGTCGGTCATCAAGTCGAACGCTTGGTGCTCGAGATATGTACTGAATTATTCTACCCCCCTCCCCTCCCCCGTATACACGCTAATGCCTCTTTCTCATATGCACTTAATTTCCTTTCGTTATAATTCAACAACCTACTAACATACGCTATGACTTTATGTCCTTCACCTTGATCTTGTAGTAAAACTGCACCTAGCGCAACAGATGGTGCATCAACGTATACAATAAAACGCAGATTAAAACAGGAAAAGGCAAGCACCAGAGGATGTGAAATGGCATACTTTAAATCATTAAACGCTTTCTCTTGTTGTTCGTCCCACACGAAAGGTATGTCTTTCTCCTGCAAGTTATTTAGGGGTGCACCTAATTCAGCATAGTTGTCTATAAACCGTGCAAAATAACTTACCATGCCCATAAATCGCATGACCCCTTTAATATTTTTATGCCTCGGAAAGTTAACTATTGGGGTAATTTTTTTCTGGATCCATAATCCAAATTCCTTGTGAGAAAATTAATCCTAAAAACCTAATTGTAGGTTTAGCCCACGTCAACTTGTCCAGATTGACCGTGAAACCGAGTTCTCTCAGCTTTTACAGTACTAACTTAATGTGTTCCAAATGTTCATCTATTTTTTTTGTGAAAAAATTCATATATCATCTAAGAACAACATTACGAACTTGAAATGATAATCTTCAAAAATTTTATGCAGGATCCGGAACAAACATTGACCACCAAAATGTACGTCAAAAGACACGCGCGTCCACTCAAAATGTCCCCACAGGGTGAAAAATTCGGTATATTTTCTACTATGCCAAAACGCATTGATGAAATGCAGTATTTAAATCGATTACACTAAAAAAATTAGCTTTCACGAAGAGCTGGAGCATGTTTTCGATACTCGGCATGGGAAACGGATCAACGCAAAATTTTCTTATATCAATCTGTAATCTACTACCAATCTATACTGCCCTGGTTTTTCCTTTGGTACCAAAAACTCTGGAGAAGCATACGATGAATTTGACGTACGTACAATGCCTTTGTCAAGCAAATCTGCCAATATTTCTCTAAAAGCCCTCATCTTAGTCCGTGCTCATTGATACTGTTTTAACCGTAATGGTGTTTTTCATCGGACTCGTCAATCTGACACGGCATCGATTTACAGCAGCCTAAACGTTTTGTAATTACATCTGAAAATTCATTCAGCGTTTCCTTCAACTTTTCCTGCTGCACTGCGTTTGATTTGTCCCCTGCATTCTTTAAATTAGAACTCGTGGCCGCTTTAGGTTTGTCATTCACTAATTTTATTCCCGGTGCCCGGGGCCGAAATTCAAAAATTATCATATTGGTCTAAAAATGTATATTAGCCTTAATCTCAGCAAAAAACGGAATCCCAAAAACCATATATCAGATTGAACCTGGTATTATTATCCAAAATTCCTTCGTCCAGGAATAACCTGCAGATTTAAAATGAAGTCGTTACTTCGTTTTCACGTTACAACATTTTCCATTCGCTGCCGACAGTTGAAACCCTTCATCTTTACTCAACTGACTTTTCAGTTCATGGTGTTTATTGACTAACAAACTTTCAGAAGATTGGCTAATAAAATAACTAGTTGCGCCCGTATCTAATAAGGCTTAAACCTGGTCCCCCTTAACTTCTATAGGCAAAATCCATTTCCTGTAATTACTTTTACTTATATCTATAATCGCCACTTCCTCAATCTGTTTTATGCCCTTATCACTATGAGCCTTTTTAAATTCCCGGACATAATGCCCCCTCTTACCGCAAGAAAAACACATAATAGCCTTCTTGCCGCTATAACACTGACGAGCCGTATGCCCATCTTTACTGCATCTAAAGCAAGTATACGACCTCTTGCCCTTGCACACTCGAACTATTTCCAGTAACAGACACATTATTACTGGCTATTTTCTCCTGCGCATTTCCTTTGTAATATAATTTGGCCACGTAAATTATATTTCTAACTTCTACTCCCCACTTGCGCAACTCATTCAAGGTCCCTGAGGTGTTTTTCCCCACACTATGCTTTTATCCTTGGGCGAAAGATTTTATAAAATCACTTTATTAATTTCTGGCTCGTTAAAGCTCTCGTTCAGCGCATTGGCACAACCCTCCACAGACTGCATAAATTCCAGAACATTTTCATTACTTTTTTGGAAACGGCAAACATGTGTTTTGAGCAGGTCTAATTTCACTCTACGAGGGCACAATTCCTCCCACATTCTAACTTTGACATTTTGCCATCCTTACCCTTTAGATATGCACATCAATTATATTTGCAAAACCAAGCTGGTGCATTTACTAATTGAACTCTGTAACGTATTCGCGTCAGATTTAAAGATGTTCATTTCCCATAATTTACCAACTTGCTGGCAAAGTTGCAAGATGTTTTCTGGTCCATAATCACGAATTACTGCTGCGGTATTGAAGAAAGAAATGGCTAGTGAACTTTCACAATTTCCTAAACTAAATTGCTGTTGCATCTTACCTCAGTGTTCCACGTCTCTCAGCTTACTCGCTTCACCGACCTTGGGAAAAGTGACAATTTTCTTGCGTAGAGTATCAATTCCATCCGTCTCCTCAGCCGGAACATTTGCGGCCGCCAAGTTGGCGAGCAGAGACACTTTATACAGTTTATATATCCAGGTTGTCATGACGGCACTATTACACACAAAAAAAAAACAGAGGAACATTACTCCGCACAAAACAGCAGAATGGCGCAGATTTGAAACCCTCAGCGTGAAGCGATTGGGGACAGTCCAATCTACCTCACTCAGTTTGCCAAACATTTATACAAAACCCTCTCCCTCCCCCTTTAAGCTGTGGCAAAGGAATCTCAATTTAATTAATGTTTTTACGCAGTTGCTTTTAAGTGTACTTATATTTAACTTACGATTGCAGGTGACTTTTATGTTCACTGCAGTTACAACACACATTTCCTTCAGACCAGCTGAACGGCATTGTAAAAATGAAAGTTTTAGAGCTTCACAAAATTATTTTATAAACTTGAGTCGTAACTGGCTTCGATTCCAAATGGCCCGGCAAAGTACGTTGCCAATTCAGTACCTGCAATTTAGCTGAACGTCGATAAGTTCGCAGCTCCGTAGCACGCCCCCACGCTCGAGCTCAGCTGGTTGAAGTCAGCTGACGGAGACCGGCTGCCTGGATACCCGAAATGAACAGCTCCTCGGTGACCCCAACGTGACGGTCCACAGCAAACATAAGTGCCTCGCCGATGTCCGGCAGCGTTCTTCACCAAAGTAGATTCCGGGCATGCCGAACAAACCATAGGGGTCAAAATTAAATTTTATCCGACGGCGACATTTTCAGCAACCAACGTATTTGCAGCAACTTTCCCGTTCCTGATTAATATTGCCAAATACATATTTGCATACATCGAGCTGATCACAACCCGAGTTTAAACTTTGGCCCATTCTGCTAAACCATGCGCTTGCCGGCACTCGCCCACCGCCACACAGACACACGTTTCACAGCCGAAGACAGCTGGACGACTCTCTCTCTCTCTCTCTCTCTCTCTCTCTCTCTCTCTCTCTCTCTTTCCTGCCTCGCGCCGCCAAGAAGTCAGTGCTGACATCGCGCACGCTCAGCTCAGCAAGACGTAATATAAAAACCCATCATAATAATATATATTTAAAACAGATATTCACCAGGAATAAGTATAAAATAATTACTATGGCTGGAATACATAAAACAATATTAAATATGGCTGACACCTATACGAACAGCATTGTCAATCTTAAAAGTGCCGCCAAAATTTAAACAAGTCGGAATAACCGTCTCAATGTGGTGGTTGATTGTTTTTGTATTTTACCCCGGCATTTACTTGCTTAAATAACTGCTGTTTCACCCACTACAAATTTCGAAGGAGCAAAATCGATTTCATTAGCACATTGTGATTGCAAGAGTGAATTCGTCATCTGAAATCCGTTTACAGCAATCATCCCTGTTTGGTACAGCAAGTAAGTTCTTTCCAGAGGCCCTGCAACGTCATACGGCCCCAGCAGTCGTTCATTCGATCTCACTACAATGGTGCTTCAAGACTCCCATAAACAATCGACCCGGAGGTTGCATCTTGTGAGTCGTATGAGAAGGAAGGCCAACAATTGTCACATGATTGTCTTGGGCAAGGGGTTGTGTTGTGTCCGTCAAGTACAAGAAAGATATTATCTTCTGTCTTGGGTTTAGTTGTATCCAATATATGTTGGAATCATTCAGTGTATAATTCACCTTGTTTGCATCCATATGGGTGTCATTTTTCCAACAGCACCAGGTGGATCCCCTTTCTTTAGAGTATCTTTCCTGTTTTGCTAGGGTAAATCAACATAAGAGGGACGAAAACACCTCCGGTACTCATACAACACTCAACTGTAACAAGAGATCCTCTCTCAGCAGCTCTCAATGCTCCCACTTGGAATTTGCCTTTCAGCCCTACTGCATGAGGGACCTTCATTTGCACCACTGAAATACCCCCCGTCTCTTCCACATGTAATATACGACCTGCTGGGTAAAAATGTTTCTCAAACTGAGCTTCAAGAACGTCGAAAAACCGTTAATAGCATCACTACTGAACCATTATATCTTCAAAATTAACATTCATTTTATGTGAGGTTTTTTATGTTAAATACAAAAGTGACATTCTTGTTATTTAACGTATACAATACACTAGAAATAACGAGTAAATATATATAGTGAATATCACTTTAAACTCTTGCCCTGTATGATTTTCTGAAGAGTGAAGAAAACCAAAATGCAGCTATAAGCACAGAACATTGGTGAAGATGCCAGTGCGATCTCGTGGTGATTTAAGAGTAATAGTTTAAATTTTCAATATTGCTCTACCAGAATATGCTCGTTACATCCCCAGATATCCAAGGAACTCACATTCACACCTTTACCGCTGGCCGGCAGGTTTTCTCTGCGACCACGCGTTTCCCCCACCATTTCATTCCGATGCTGCTCCATACTCACCTCAATCACCCTCATCGGCTCTCAAAACTTCCCCCCCCCCAATCATCTTCATTCACTCACCTTTGCACATTGTAAAAACGATGATCAAACAACACCATGCTGAGATGCATGCTAAAATAACTATGATAACTTATTTGCTCTCGATAATTTGATTTTTACGGTGAACTTATATGGGTAATTCTACTTCTTTTTTTTTACCTTGTTTCTCAATTACAGCATATGGGTTTGTCTGAACTGATGAATTATTGACAGCAGAATACACTATAAGCCAATAGATTAAACATACCCTCTACATATACGAGACAAATATTTGAAACCAAAGAAATAGTGGATGTTTGCACTATTACTCCCATCAGGCTGTCGTGTTGCAGCTTGAAATCGAAGTCTCTCCAACCGTTACGTGTCAGCGCTAAAGTAAAAAATAACTGAGCACCTGTAAATTTATCAGTAACATGCTATGTGTGTTACTGTATTCAAATTACAAATGTGTAACATTCTCAGTAAGAACCGGCGAATCGTCGGATGACCGTAGGGGAGCGTGTTAGTTCTAATTCACTAAGCGGGGGACAATTTCCTAGACAATCTTGCAACGATAATCCCAATTATAAAATCGCACAAATGACAGAATGTGGCAGGCTCTCCGACCTCATGTATTGTTATTTATTCAGAGCTCACTAAACAAGGCTACAGGCACTCTAGAATGTCATATGGATGGGTGCAGTAGCTCACAGTGTTCGAGTGTATCGGGGCGGCAACCCTCTCTTGTCTCCCAGAGGATTTTTATATTAGATGCCTGAGCCTCCTCCACCCCAACACCCCTCTCACAGCAGCGCTCGGGAGGTAACAGAGAAGGCGAGCGGCAACCCTTTTTGTCCCTTGGGTGTTTGCTATACAACTCGTCAGATCAAACCTAATCCCACCCGCCCCCCGACACATAGTAGGTAGTAGTAGTAGGGGCGGACCGATCCTACTGCAGTTTTAAATAATCGGATTATCGATTTAATTTCAAATTTATTGGCCCAATTGATACAGTAATTAAAGCGATCAAGAATTTGGATTATCGTTAATTCGCCAATCTTAATCCGATAAAATTATTTGAATGAAATTTCATTAATAGATTAATTAAAAAAATTTTAATAAAAATATTTAAAATAATTTCTGTGATTATATATATTTGTTATGTGCGATAAGTGTTCATTATTTTTATTTTTGTTGGAGAGCGGCAGCATCGATGTTCACCCTTGGATGTCTACCATTGTACTGACCTGTGATGTGTTGGAGGAGAAGTAAATATGTATTGTGTAATATTAATTTTTTATGGCATTGAGGTGTGGAGGAGCGGGACACGCGCCCTTTCAATTGGGAAGCCAGTGCAGGACTGAGTTTGGTATGGTAGCTGGGCGAAGTGTCGGGAGCAACCATATGTCCGCTTCGGGTGGTGTATGAATGTAGACTGAGACGTCGATTTTTTTAGTGGTCTTCGTCCTTATAAAAACCTGTCTTGGGTTCATTATCTTGGTAAAGTGCGTGCGTAAGTTCGAGCAAAATCTTGTATTCCAGCAGGTCGGAATATGTAAACTCCCTGGGCTCCTTGAGAAATAGAAGTTCGAATTGCCCTTGGGTGCCACATTTCATGCAATTGCCAACCTGGATGCTCCCACCTGGTAGAAACTCTATTTCATCAGCACCGTGGAACCATTCATAATTATACTTATATACACTGTACATCGTATCATTATTACCAGGTGTGTACGGTCGTTGGTAGGAATGTCGAGCCAGAGTATTAGATTTCAGGGCTTTCTTCTGTACTTTCTTCTCGTGTGGCAAATCCGCATCCGACCCAAATCTTGATCTAACTGTACTTCATCATGTCTCCGCTTCTTCAAAGGCTTAGCGATATCGTCGATTTCGGGCTTCGCTGCTACAGGTGCTCCAGCGCTCTCTCTGAGTACATCGAGACGATGAGTAATGGGCATAATTTCTTTTTTATTGATATGGTCACGTGAAATTTTGGCTCTCTTGCAAGCAAATACTTTCAGCACACAGACTGAACCGTCCTGTTTAGTTCGCTGGCAATGTCCGATATCGTACTGAATAAAATTTTTAATGTTGCTCTCTTTTATAGGTTTAGTCGCGAGTCTCCGCCAAAATGCTTTCGATCTTGCTCAGGCATTCGCTGCAAACTTACAATATGTCCCTGCTGTAATTTTGAATACCTGTTTTCGTGGCGAGTTGGGAAATCTAGGTAGTGAATGTACATGTCAAATATCCTTCCAGAATTTTCATATACTCTTCATTTTGCACAGATGTAACATTCATTCTTTCGATAATTTGCCTTTCAACACTGGTCACGTGCTCATCCATGGTCATTATATAGCGGACGATCTCGGTCTTCACACGCTATGTCTTCGCAACGAGCTCTGACAGGTAGTTCTGAAAGAATGTGTTTTGTTCGGACAACATACTGCGCAGTTACGAGATGATGTTATTGCCAGTTTCGAGGACGAAATGTTTAGTAGCACTATTCCCGGATCGTTCGGGTTCGCCAACGTTTCGAATTATTCTTCTACAAGCATTACAAGTTCCATAGTATCTTGGTACGAGACAACCTCCATCTTAGCCTTTGTGATGACGTATCTTGAGGCTACTCTGTCCGAATTTCGATATGCTGTGACTTATTCTTGACGGCCGGCGATGAACTGATCGAACCCACGCATGTACCTCCCATTATATGGAGACCAGTCCGTTACGATCGTCAATAATCCATATTTCTCTTTCCAGTACAAAGTGAAACATACCTCTGAATTCCCACAGCATCATGGCCGTATTGATGCGGTTGTCGTAAACATGCTGCAAATTCATGTCGTACATGCGAAACAGCGCCAGCGCATTAGCATAATCTGAAGCATCTGTTTGGGTATGTGCAAATAAGTCTGGCCGAGGTACACACCGTCCACATTGGCGTGCTGTCACACCCTAAAATATTCTTGAATACAAGTTTTTTCTCGCAGGCAATGTCATCAAAGTGGAGGCGGAGGTGAGGGTGGAGGCGGAGGTGAAGATGGAGGTGGAGGTAGATGTGGAGTTTGAGGCGGAAGTGGAGGTGGAGGTGGAGGCAAAGGCAGAGGTGGAGTTGGAGGCGGAGGTGGAGGCATAGGTGAAGGTGGTGGCGGAGGCGAGGGCTGAGGTGGAGGTGGAGGTGGAGATGGAGGTGGAGGTGTAGGTGGAAGTGGAGGTGGATGTGGCTGGGGAGATGGAGAACCAGTGCTACAAATTGTAGAATGTATCTTTAAAGCATTACTCCAAGAAAACTGCTTCCGGCAGAATTTGCATTCAAAAGTCACACTCGAACTTTTCTTCTTAAAGGTCGTTGTTTCGTGACGTCATAAATTCCACAAAGCAGGAAATGCATTACCGCAGAAGTGACATAGCAGATGTAACATGGGCAATTTATATCCACGCTGTTCCAAGCCTACAATGATACTGAAATGAAAATTTATAAAATGAGTGTATCTATATTTTTGTCTCTCAGTTCACCACAACGTCTCGAAGAGGTAAGACCGTAGCTGCAAGCGTGAACATCGATACGCTGATCAAAAATCTACCATTCGAGCTGCATATTACCGGATACAGGTTCCGTGGGCCAGGAAGCAATCTAGCTAAAAGGCTGGCACATGGTGATACAGGCATAAACACCCTGTACGTGGCATGCAAGCAACACGACATCGCCTATTCCCAGCACAAGGGTCTGCAAGCCAAACACCGGGCAGACGAGATACTTGCACAGAGTCCAACGAAATAGGAAAACCATTAGATGCCGGACTCTCAGAAAAATAGCAGCATGGGGCGTTTCCAACATGATAAAAGCCAAGGTGAAGATGGGTATAAATGTTCAGAGGAAGAAAAAGACACAACTTAAAATCGGATCAGGTACTTAGAGCAAGCAGAGAGAGAGTAAGTGAAACGAAAAGCAGTTATCAAAGGAAGAAAAGCACACAAGGCTAAGAAAATTAATACTGCCTGAGTTTTTCCATTACTTTTGCCTGCAGTCGGGGCCCTCGGAGGCCTAATCTGGGCCACGAGTGGTATGGTACGAGCCGTCAACACAGCATCGAACGAACGGAATCAGTTGACCGAGGCACAAAGATACAATGCAAATATGGAAGTTGTCACCATGAGTAAAAAAATTGTCAAGGCCTCTACCTAAGACTATACCCAGTAGGAGACTGAAGTGTTCAAAATCGACTGAACAGGAAGAGGTGATAATGAAATTTCTACCTAAACGACGGCTCACGAATGTTTGGAACTGTTTGCAAGCAAATTGAAAATGCCTCATCTTGGAGGAGTGTTAATGGGAGATAATTTGCCCACTAAACCGAAGAAAGAAGAATATTCCCTACTTAAACTGAATACGACAGCCGTGCCAGTTACGCACTGGGTGGATTACGTAAAAAAGTGTAAACATGCAGACTATTATGATAGTTTTGGGAATTTGCATCCTCCGCCCGAATGGTGCAAGTATTTGAAATATACCAAAATAACGAACACTTACAAAACGGAGCAGCTGACTAACACATGGAACTGGACAATTGTGCTTTCGCTTCCTGGTTCGCTCGTACAAATGATTGTATAAAATGGCTGTACACTATGAGGAAACCGTTAGTCATGTTGATAGTGCTTACATTGACAGACCGTAGCTACGAGCTGCGTGCGGTACATTTTCCAACACTCGACCTGGAGGTGGGATGGAGCATAGGCCTTTTCGATTTTCAAACCTACAATGTGATACCGATCATTGATGAAACAAACTGCAAGCTGTAACTTGTAAAAAGTGGTAACATTTCCCATGAGGTGTCGCTGCCCATAGGCACTTATGAAATATACGACATTGCAAGGTACATTGAAGATTCTTTGTCCTGCGACACAGAATTCAAACTTCGTGGGAATCCCAATACTCTGAAGAGTGTTATCAGATTCAGCGAAGATATCGACTTTACGAAAGCGGATACTACCGTTCCGATTCTGGGATCTACACGAATTTTCGCCTACGTTCCGTCCAGATTATAAACTGGTTGTAGCACCGCAAAGCGTCATTTATGTTTCAGACGTCATAAAGAGAGTACACGAGGGGGTAGTGACAGTCGTCGACCAGCGCAGAAAGTTGGTGAACTTTCGAAACGAATAAATCACCCTACGCCTGAATTTGAGAAGCTGGGAATAAGATTTACGCCGACCAGAAGCTATAAAAGATTGTGTCGTGTTAACATGTGCTAGCGAGATTATCCTCTGCAGTCTCGGCTATGAGGTCAATTGCCATGGAATATTCCCTAAACATTGAAGAGCCAGCAATTTTCGAATATAGCACAACGAAGGTGGAACTTCATGGGTATCAGCCTTTCATGATGAGGCATCGAGGTGGACCAGTCACGAAATGCGGGCATGACTTCAACAATCAAAAATTACCTTTCGCTCATACCGAATGAGCTGTCTGCAGCCAAAATGACAATATGGGGAATTGAAGATGGCCACAGTGTTCCCATTTATGCCGAAGGTATGTTCGAAATATGTGTTCTGCTCTCCATGCTATTGGGGTTTGCCGAAGACTACAAACTAATTATTTTCAATCCGAAGCAGGATATGGTGATAATGCTAGGCAATACGCATGTGGACACCATCGTGGGTATGGAAGTAAACCTGGAGTCAGTCGAACTGAAGCTAGAGTCTATCGAATGGATGCTGCCTCGTGTGCAGACGAGCACTGCAGAATGCATACAAACATTGCAAAAATTGGAAGATGATAAAAATATCGATGTGGCTTTCAGTTTGTGGAGTCTGGAGACATACCTCGGATTGCCAGCAAGCCAGCGCATCAACTGGATGGTAAAGTCCAGTTTTGCTTATGAGAAGTGAAGGTACATGATTATTGGGCTACAGGCTAGAAGGCAGCACAATGTAAGGGTGAGCCGTTCACAGTTCGACACAGTCAAATATCAATTGTGAAAACATTTTTTAATAGCGAAAGCTACTCGTACGTTGACATGAACACGAACTTTGAAAATGGACTGTACCACCTGGCATATCAGATGTATGCTCGATTCCAAAATGCATATGATGGACGCACCCAATCCCCAATATTGAACCCTGATACGTTCACGAGTTCAGCTCTGCTCATTTTATTCGATGTGAGTAAACAGGACGAGCGTATTACCCCCAATGTGATCAACTGTAGGATCGCATTCATTACACATGGAAATATACCTCCCACACAAACACATTTTGCCTGATACTTCACGACCGGCTTGTATTGTATAATTTTGGAGACAGGGCCATCAAAATACTGTCGTGAGTGAAGCTGAGAATATATAAATATAACTGTTTAGTCGTCGTCGAGCATCGCCAGCTTCAAGGTTCGAGAAGGTGCTGAAACGATGCAATGGAAGTACAAACTTCAAGTGGTGAGGTTTCCCTGCATGCTTCAATTCCTGGGTCACCGAGGCGGACATCGAGCGGTGAACGTCGGTGATCAACCTGTAAATTTTAATATGTGTATAATAGATTTTATTAAAAAGGATATGCTGTGTTTTATTTCAAAAACCTCCCCACTTTATATATAATAATGACTTTTAATGAACAATATGTTCACAATAAAAATACTTATAATGATAAATTAAATAAAAAATTCATATGACAATGTAAGTTCTTTGCAGAAATGGTCAATGTCACCATTCGGTACAGGCAGACAGTAGGCGGTATAGTCGATATTACCTATGTATTGAAAAATATAATCTAACATAGAGGGGATGAAACGAAAGTGACTAATTAGCCATTGAAAAACATTGGTGTGGGTAGTCAGTGCAACCTATGTTTTAATGCCATAAACAATTATGGCTGTCACCTGGTGGTACACAGGTGACTTAAACATATGAAATATAATATGGTAATCGAACGAAGATGAGAGACAAACTCTAAAACAAATGACTTTAAAAAACAACATGGAGGACTGTACCTAGCAAGATGGGGGGCGCTTAACAAGATGGCTGATTGCACAGACCGACATGGCTGCCTCCAGTAACTTATATATACACATGACAAACGAAAAGAACAAATATGGCAGTCTTCTGTATCATATATTAAAAAATGAACGAAAAACCAAATATGGCCACCTCCAGTAACATATTAACAAATGGTGACTGAAAAAACAAATATGGCGGCATACGATAGAATGAGTAAAGATGGGGGAGTGGGGGTGAGGGTGAGGGAGTTAGTCATCTGCTGGATGTGGTGCTGGGAGGACATTTGGAAATGTAATTTTTTTACATAAATTTTTACATAAGTTTTATAATTATATTTCAGAATTGTTTAGGGATAAATGGGATATTTTAAAAGTAAAAAAGGGAAATGTTGAAGGAAGAGGGAAATTGTTAGGAAAATAAGTGACTGAGGATTAGAATTTTAAAAAAATTATGATTTTTAAATTATTAAAAAAAAATTAATGCAATTTTTAATAATTTTTTAGTTTTTGTATTTTTAATTTTTAATAATTCTAAATATTTGTAATAATTTCTTAATAAAATTTTTTAATACATATTTGGGCTTTTTTGATTTTTTTTGGAAATTTTCCAGATTTTTTTGCATTTTCGGGGTCAAAGGTCACCATGGTCAAGGTCAAGTGTCAAAGGTAAAGGTCAAGGTCATATAAACCCAAGATTGCTGGGCAGTGATATAACAATATGGCGACTGGCCGAATCAGAATCTGGTGACAGACTCTGATGCGCATCAATGCCCATTTCCCTACTGCTATTGTCATCAGGTAAACCTTGACTGAAAACATGTATAGCATTTACGCATGCCACAGTCCACAGTGAGTTCTGGGTGCTCGCAGGGAAGGCAACCATCAACACTAGAATCCACAAGTGCAGCAGATGTTGTGGAGTCTAGACCACAAGTGACAACCCACTAATGGAAAATTTATCACTGATCAGAATCTAGCAGGCCAGACCATTCGTGAATGTAGGTTGGATAATGGATGTCAATTTCAAGTCAAGGATTCTCAGCTACCAAATAGTTATACATCAGAGTCATGCTGGTGAATGGTCATTTATCTTCTCACAAAGACAGTTCATATTGAACTTTTCGTAATTGAGAACAACAGCATTATTTTATACCTTTTCCATGTTTACTTTCAGGTAACGAGCTTTGCCAGTCAGTATTTTCAAATTGTTGAGCTAATTTAATTGGGTCACGACACTATTTTAATAAACTTAAAAGAAATGAAATGATTTATCCCAATTCCCAGCTTGTAGCAGATCACCTAATTACTCGTTGAATTCAGTGAAACTTCGACAGCCCATTTGCACCACATTCCAGTTTTTTATGGGAAGTTGGGTATCAAGTCGGCAATGTCCCACTGAAATATAGTTGCTGGTCAATAGGTTATTACATTCAAAGAGCTTTCCTCGCTCTTCTCTCAGATTGAAGCTGTTTTGAACTTTCGTCCTCTGTACAGTCTCTTCAGACACAAATGTCTCGAAACATTAACCCTATCTAACATTCTAACTGACACAGACAAGACCGTTGGGAACATATACAAAGTTAAACTGAAAATTTTTGGAAACAATGGCACCAAGAGTATTTGAACCCATTTCAGCCCCATGGCCAGTAGACGGAGAATGAAAGAGACCTTGAGGAGTTGAGTAATTTCAAAATTATAAATTTTAATAATCACACTGTTTGGCCCTAATGTGTGACTCTAAAATAAAAACGTGCGATTGGATTTGGATGTCATGCCTCCAGACTAGCTAGCCAGTTCTATTATGACTGGACCGTAGCGAGGTGTGGTTTTCTCATTTTTCAGTCAACTAATTTGGTACCATAATCAGTGGCCCAGACAGCATTCAGAAGTGGATAGAGGATTGATCATCGTCTCCACTAAGGAACAAATGCCAATATTCAGATTTAATAAAATCGAAAAGTCACAGAAAATTCTGATCAGAATGGCCGAACAGGACACTTAACGTAATCATCCTGATAAATATTCCAGTGAGCTACTACTGTGTAACACTGCTCGGCAGCTGAAGTACGGACTTACTGATTAGTCACAGTTAGTTTTAGGGTCGCCAAATGTAGCTTAACAGAAGACAGTGCTTAGTGATTCGGCAGTCAACCAAAATCGTCTCTTAACGAAGAGAGGCGAAATGCTTGCATACATACGTCCGTTGAAACAAATAATTCGTCTAAAATATGTCGTAGGTGAAAAAGAGATGCTGGCCACTAGACTACCAGCTCGGAGATCAAAGATTGAGGGAAGAGATGAGGGTGATTGAAGTGAATATGGAGCTGTACTGGAATGAATAGGCGGGGGAAACGGAAGATCCCGAGAAAACTCGCCGACCAATGGCATCGTCCGGCACGATTCCCACTTGCGATGGAGGGCAAAGATGGTCAAGTATGTCTACTGAAAATATTGTAGATTAAATTATGTCTTAACAAGATTTTCTCCGCAATTTTGGAGGTAGCTTTGTTACATGGTATAAGAAAACTATACTCTGTCTCATATAAGGTAGCGAGCTTTTGATAGTTCGCCGAATGTTTACTTTTAGTTTATGTAACCTTTCGTCATCGGCTTGTGCGTCAATTGGAGGCTACACAAAGACAAGGAAATGGGTTTCCGGAAGAAAAAAAAACATGGCGTTTTTAGGACAGACGGAAAATTACCAGCCCAATAGAAATTACTAGTAATCAAAATCTCTGTACACGAAATATACGTTACTTTAAAAATCTTGCAGAGCTTGCAGAAAAATAAAACTATTGGTATATGTTCGTAAATTTGTTATTTTACATACGAAACCTATTCATAGCTGGTTAGGTTTGAGAAAGAGCACACAGATGGTGCGCGCGACATAGTAAAGCGTGTGAGTCACGCGTGGTAACAACAGATAGCAGCAGGTTCGCCGCCTCTAGATCCTGCTTTTTAAAACTTGATTTTTCTCCTATTACTGTCTCGAAACGGCACGAATTTGAAATACATTTCGTCAAATTATTTGAAAAAATAATTCAATATTACCATGAAATATTTCTGTAGGCTTTTAGAATTAATATCAAGCATATTGAAAGCATGGATGGACAGTGGAAATACGACATGAAAAGATATAAGGTATGAAGTCGCGTTTCATCCGGCTATGAATCGTTTTATTGGGCATTTCATTTTGAACCGTAGATATTACTACTTTAGCGCGAAGATTAGTTTGTATCATTTAGAACCACTGTTTTGTGACCACGTAAAATAAAATATATTAATTAATCTAAGAACTCTTTCTTATCGTGTATTTTGTACTTGTCTGAAGTGTGTCATCAGTTAACTCAGACTAACCAACTTAATATTAACTTATATTCGTTCGTGCATCAGCTGATACACGATTTTGTAAACGGCACTTTGTTTGTTTCGTATACGTCAAGTTGCCACAAACTGACTGTCAAAATCTCGCCACCTTATATGAGACAGAGAGTATGTAGGCCTAAGCTTTCTCCGATTGCCTATGACGCAATCATCTTTGTAAGAGGGACAAACATCTTACACAATTGTTTACCATTGGAGAGGGGGAAGCGAAGCAACAATGTCTAGCATTGTCCTACTCTGCTGGCAGCACGGTAGTGTAGTGCCACGAGCTAACAGAAACTATGTCCTAAACACAGAACAATTATCTTATGGCTACGTTCCTTGTAAAGTTTTTTTTTTTCTATTTAGCGGTATTTTCGAGGTACAGATGACGTATTGTAATCGTGGCAAAAAGTAGTAGAAAAACGGATCAACTGACTGAGAAATCATTTCGAAATGGTCAATGAGGCTAGATACTTGCTACAACAGGTCGACGAATTTTACCATAGTTTCGTAGCTTTTGGGGAAAGACTGTGTTTTAAGCTCACTTTGTAAAGTAAATACTACGGTGTAATTAATTTTTTACTGAATACAGTAGAGAAGATGCCTTAATACAAAGTTAAACTGCAAGCACTGCTTGCACTGATTTCATTTTATAGATACTCTTGCTCCTCATTCATATTCCCGTTTGATTTTTTTTTTAAGATGCTGCTGAATTTTACTCCAGAAAGCAAATGACCTGGTAGATTATCAGGATGTATCCTTGATCATTTTACATTTTCAATCATTGTAGTCAAATCATCTCGGTTTTCTGAAGGGAAATGAGAGAAACACATCGAGATTACATCAGAAAGTATATCCAGTTTTATTTCTTTAGTAAATAAATACTAAATACAATATTATATATTTACAAAATCAGAGTAGATTTCTGCAGATAGTGCATACTGATATAGCCTTTACTATTACTGTAAATGACTTGTGAGTTACAAAACTTTTATACGTACATCTAAAGTAAAAATCTAGCGACGTTTATATACAAAATATATACTCAATCATAAATAAAATATTAAAGTTAGTAACCAAATAATACTTAACTGTATTATAAAAACTATACACTTTACAAAATCAGTCTACTGAGGTTTTCTCCCTAAACAGTCTATTTAAAAGTTCAGCTTGCATTAATACGATGACCTTGTACTGTTTGTTTCATTCAGTATGGTTTAAGTATATTTCTTTCGTCACAGTGCCATATTTCTCGTTTCAAATGCATTAAAATATCATCGTATCATTACAATTTCAACACATGATATTCAGCCACCTTTCAAAGTAAACCATAATTGCAAGATATATAATTTGACACATGAGACTGCTGGGTGACTCACTTTCCTTTAAAAATACAAATTATCCACATGAAATTCCCCAAGTATGAGATATTTCAGATTGGTGTTGGTGTACTAAAACAACTGCATGGTGTCTGCTATTGTATCATAACCATGCTTATGATTTTTATTTTATTCGGATGTAAATACGTGCATTGTGTCTGTAGTCATTTATATAGGCCTAGCCTATTTTGTATTGGAAATACAAAATTGAATTAATTAGCACTCACAAATTATAACACGAGTGTTAATTATACTTCAGTATTTTATTATCAGTACGCGTAATAAAACTATGGTAAAGTTATTGCAAATTCGTTTTTGATTTCACGTGACAAAACATGCAAGAAAAACTAGAGCAAAATTTACGCATGCAATAATCGACATAAATGCACAAATTCTATGACACTTTTGTTATACAATTATATTACTGGACTTCCGTGCCTAGTAACTGTAGTGACCTACACTTTGCTTAGTAAATGTGACACTTACAGGGGCATATAAGTTTATTTCCAATTAAATTATTGACCAATGTAACTTCTGTGCTAGCTAATATTTAGGTTTTTTTTTTTTGTAAACGTAGGTTAAAAAATATTTTGTGTTTTTATAATATTTCTATCTATTCTATACCTTACCAACTTTTTTTTCTTTTTCCTACGTTGTTGGAGATGAAGTGCCAGCAACAAAATGTGCGCTTACGTAATGTTCATAGATATATTTAACATATTTTGGCTACAGTAGAGGGTCATGAAGTGATAAATTCTCAACATAGAAATCCAATGCTACAATCTAAGAATTTGGACACTGCAGAGTGCAGAATGTCTCCAGGTATAGCCTAATAAATAGAGTACGTCACATCCATGTCACTGATGATACATGTATCATGTCTTCAGTACTGCGCAAGAGAGCAGACAGGGAGGACAGTTTTCCAGGTTGAAAACAAAAAAAAACAAAGTACGAAGTTCAGAATTTTAAAATTTAGCGTTGAGAGAAATGAGATGATACTTACAGTAAATATGACTATAGTATTTCGAAGGAGATATAGCTGCAGTTTAAATATTTACCACGCTGATTTTTTTAATAGTTTCTTTAACGTTTCCTTGATACTACACAATACGTAATTTTGTGTATTCGGCGTTTCACTATGTCACAGTTTGTCTCACTTAAATGTCCTTTCCCATGAAACAAATTGTTTTCCACGCCATTGGTACTTCTCTGGCAGTAGTTCGAGCAATGGTCGTGTCCGTACACGGCTACTCGGAATTCCATGTTAGTAATGGAAGTTCCATCTATTTTAATACCTGTTTGTGATGATTTAGTATGACTCACACATTTAAAACATTTTCTTGGTTTGCTCATATCGCTTGCAAAACCAAAACAAAAATTACATGTTATGAGTGGCAGTTCATAAATTATCGCCATCTTAACGTAGATATTTTCATTCATCAGAAGTGTAACACATTTAAAAATAATAATATTTTTTAAGACCTTAACTTTTTTTAATGTGCTCGCAGGTAAGCGGGAGTGATTAAAACAATCGTCTCTAATCAGTACGCCATTTTGAATTATGTTACGCGTATTAATGAGTAAGTGTTCAATAATTCTTGCAACATATTAACGATGTACATTTTATATGAAGAAATAAACGCTCAGAGGGAAAAATAGTTACTCGACAAAGACTGTTGTTTCGAAGAAAAAAACTTCTTAACACGTTTTATAAATGGTAAGTTATTCAACACAGCAAGCTATATAGTATTACTTTTAAATCATTGCGTAACTTAACTGCTACCACGGCAGGATGTGGGTATGTGCTAATAAAAACTTTAAGTCGTATTGTGCATTAATTTATAAATATTGTTTACTCTCTTTTAGTCTAAACTCAACACATTTCCAGGAAAATGTTTCGTGGAATATTCTCGTCTTTTCCTGGAAGACTGACAATTTTTGTAACAGACATTATCTAGTAAATGTTTCTAGCAAATTATCTAGTAAAAGTTATCATTATCTAGTAGATCTGGGCTAGATGGATATTACTGTTGAAGAATAGGAGAGCATGCAAACATATGTTTTCAGCACTCGCAAATTGGCTTTTTGACAAAAACCAAGGATTTCAATTTGTTTTCAGGGTCAAATATGTGTGTGCAGTGAAAAATAATCTTGCCGGAATATACGCTGAAAATAAACCGAAACTACAGGAATAGTTGTTCCCCCTTTCAAGATTTTCTTGCCTCACGTTTCTTCGTGGCATCAATTTTAATGGTAAATTCGTGACTTCCATAGCCGATGTTGTTAAGGAACGAGTGTTTCGAGTTGGAATCCCAAGTAAGGCGTGGTTGAGTCCATCACTTTAAGGTGTGAATTAGGTCAGTAGTTAGTAAACCATCTCTCATTTAGCCTGCTGGCATAACAAAAGGGATAGCCTTTGCATGTTCTTCGTATTACATCGAGCAAATCAGCTTTCCCTGTCAACTTGTATGTACGCAATCTGCAAATTATGATTTACAATGAATGTTGACAGTGGACACAATCAGTTCGCTGAAAGCTTATGTGCTACATAGTGATATTTTGAAAATTCAGAATGAGCATTAGATTAAATGAACTTAAGTTCAGAATACCGCCAAACGCTTGTTGCATTTTTGCTTTAAGAAATGTATATCTGTGTAATCATTATGTTGATGAACTAGAAAGACAAACACGCCAAACGCATTTCAACACTGGTTGGATAATATCGAGAATTCACGGGCAAATGAGCACACTTCGTTGCCAATACCTTTTTACTACTAAAGTAGTTTAATGACAATGGTAGTTTAAATTAACTTTTAACCATAAAGAAAAACCATGCTAATTAGAGTTGGTACTATAGCAATACTCCTGGCGCGGAATACTTGTAGGTGTAACAGGTATTTTCACTATTAAGGCTGTTCAAGATAAACTGAGCACTACTGAAAGCACTGCGTAAGATCTACTTAAATGCACAGTGTGTATTCTTCCACTAAATGTGAAATTAACAGTGTAGTGGGCCTGATCAATTAATTTTTGCAATGGTCAAGTAAAACTGTGAAATTACTAGAAAAGTGCATATTTTACCAGTTCGCTAATTATAACACTTGCAGTATTGGCGTAAAAAAGACAGAAAGCAAAATAGATAATTTCGATATTCCCGAATGTTAACCTAACGTTTGTAATTCGATATTAAGATATGGAGTTGCTTCCTCTCAGAATTGCATGCGTCCGATAGGGCACACGCGAGTCAGTGTGCACAATTAACCGTGAACAACCTGTGGTGACGCAGTGAGGAGTGTGTCTGTGAAAACAATTTGCAAGGAGATGGGAGTCTCAGTTCTTGGTGGCCTTGGCATCGACGCTAGAGGACCTGGCGTATGGCTCGTAGAAGCGGTCACCCCGCTGCGGGCGGTATCCGTCGCCGTAGCCGCCAGGCACTCCAGTGTGTCCGCCGGGCCCCACCAGCACTGGGCGGTCGTAGCGCGGCGGCCTGCCGTCATCTCGACCATCGAACCGCGGGCCCCCGGGGTCGTAGCGACCCTGCTTCTCGTTGTTACAGCAGTACTGCTTATCCACGTCGCAGGAGCCCTGCAACAGCGACACCTAAAATGAGGTACAGAACACAGTAGTCCCCTCTACTTAAGTTCCGACCTTATATGTGCTTCGAACGAAAAAAAAATCTTGCATGGGAATGCACACACGTCGGGGGCTTGCAAAATGAGAGTAAACACATAATCCGGCAAATTCAGAACAACGCTTATTTTTTCAACAAAACATGCACATTTTTTCTAATGAGATTTAAAGTAAAATTAAAACTAATAAATCAAGATTTACCTTTTTCTTAAAACAAATATATTAGGAGATATTTAAAATTTAAAGATTGGCAGTGGGGACATTTTTTACAGTTTAAAACAGAATAGTACTCTACGCACAGAACTGATCGCTTGCGACGGTCGTCAAAAGAAACAGAAAACAAAACAACACAGTGTATGCCACTCCGCAGGGTATTTATTGGTGTCGCCTGATCTGGTCTGCTGTATTTTTGTCAGCGTCATACCGGTAACTATCTGAAGTTTATGCTCGTTAGCATCACTTATCGATATTTGGAACATTTTCTTTCGCGTCTCTTTAGTGTTCTTAGTGTAGTGGAAATGCCGGTGTTCTGTAAAAAAAAAAGAAACCCAGGCAACACTTTGATTTGCGGCGACTGTAGTAGAAATGCAACAAGAGCGGTTGAAATGCCCACGCACTTAGATACCTGCACGTTTCGGTGAAGAGCATGGCACTCGGGCGCACCCGAGACATCTACAGGACAAGCAGGCAGCAAAGTTAACGCAGCGCAAGTGTGTGGAGGTGGCATAGCAAGGAGGAGGTCCGAGTCGTCTTCAGCAACTCTCGCCTCTGTTTCGGGTGTTCTTGGTTTGTGCAGCATGGACAAGCAATGGACTTGGCAGTATGGTCCAGACCACTGCATGCGAATACCCAAGTGCCAGATTTTGCTGGTTAGTACCGGTGGTTAGTTTGGAACTGCTAGTGCAAGAAAATAAATTTCATTTTGTCATTCTTGAAGTTAGGAAATCTGATGAAATGCACAAAACACGAGATTTGCGTATGATTACCCTAGAAACTTTTATTCCTCGTCTTTGTTTGCTACTGCGCCCATTGCAAATGTTCTTCTCTAATGATATGTACATGACTGCATGATACTGCACTGTAGCATAACATAACATACAGTTGTTATTGCTCCAGTCCTCAGCTGGTCACCATCACTGGAGTTGTGATACAGAATTCCACTATCTGCCTACCAGCCGTCTCGGAATACCCCAGGGGTAATATGATGTTATAATGATCTCAATGATGTTAATTGTGCCATGTCAGAGACATAGACACGCCGTTGCGATCTTCCAACCACTGCCCGCACGAGTCCTTTCCCACCGTGACCAGTTGCTAAGGAAAACCCTTGACATGGCTCGGAGCTCACCCCATGCTACTCCTTCCTTTTCGTGACACTTGAGGGTTTTCCTGAGGCCTTTGGGTCCTTCACTAAGGCCCAGACATTTGGGTCCCAGTGGTCTGACCGTGAAGGAGTCGACCAGCCCGTCTCCCATCAGAGTCGTCACTATCTGTTGTTATTGCACTCCTCTGAGAGGCAGATACCCCTTTTAGCTATAAAGCTTGGTATAGGGAACACCACGGGTAGCCCACGTTTGCTGGCTCTCGAAAGAGTCACCCAGCGGTACCATGAGGAGGTGTGGGTCCCAAAGTCAGTAGAGGCTATAGTCTTGCGCATAACTGACTCTTACCGCAACCATGTTGCATATGGACTCCAATACTAGGACTTGACAGTAGTCCCGACATTTCATTGTACTGCACTGTAGCAGAAAGCTACCAGAAGAGGGGTGGCAGTACGCCAGGACCTTCATGATGTCGGCGAGGGGTGGTAGGATGAGAGAAAGTGTGGCGTTAGGAAATATCTAGACTATTAAAATAGGGACACACATCTGATGGGTAGGTACTATATCAATATTGTTAACGGTTAGTAATACCGACAGAAATGTTTGTTACATTCATGTCTGTGACTGTATTTGCTACTGTACTTATAGTGGATACAGCTGAGCACTGTGTTCCTGCTGCAAACAGCGCATCTAAGAGAGCAACTTCAACAATATTTGCATTGTTGCCACAACAATCAGAATGGTAATAACTTAACAGAATGTTATGTTACTAGTGAACCATTCCGTAATCGCAATTGAGGGTAACAGTTGTTGTGGGACTAATCAAAATAATGTTAATGTTTTTCTGTTAGAGACACTATCTGTTTTGTAGTAGGAACGCAGTGTTCTGCTGTAGCAACCATATTTACAGTAGCAAATAGAATCACAGACATAAATACAACAGTTCTGTGGGTATTCCTAACTGTCTTAATAATATTTATATTATACTTACAACTCATTAGATGATATTTACAACTCATTGGATGGTACTTACAACCCACCAGGTGACTGTCCCTATTTCAACACTTTAGATGGTTCCTACAGCCATTTTTTTTTCTCAGTGCCTTCTCGGCACTTCTTTTGGCAGTTTTTCGCTTTGCTTCTTTGCTCTTCTCTTCGCCTAGATGTGTGGGTGACTTGGTATGCTGAACACTGCTCTGATCGACTGTGTCCTCCTCATGTATTGTTTACATCTGTTCGTGTCTCGTAAAAGAAGGAAGCTGCAAACCAATGAAGCAGCAACACGTGACATTTTTATAAGAAACATTTCTATAAGTGAATCTGCGGAATTCACAGACCTATGACAATATGCAACATGCAACTGTGTATTGCTGAGGCGTATGTGGCAAAAATTATCTGTGCTGCACTGTCATGTTCATCATCCCAACAAGTGCGTTGATGAAACCAGTTGTCAGTCTGAATATCTGCCTGAGTGACAAAGTTTCGTAATAAGATATGATTATATACTTGTTACGATTTTTATCAAGGAATATTATGTGCTTAATGTAATTTAACACTTATTTTTACACGTTACTACTCTTTGGGTTAGTGAAATGAAAAACAATTCTGTTAATTTTACCTGTACCTTTAATTTCGATAGAAATAATATGCATATTCCATTAAAAAATAAAAATGTTGAATTTAGTATTTCCTGAGTTTCTCGGATTGTGTATATAATCTCATTTTGTGAGTCCCTTATGTGGGTACGTTCCTGTTCAAGCAGGTTTCCCTTGTTTTATTTAGTTTCGTACATGTATGCACCAGGCACATGCATCGCATGCATGTGTCTCCAGTCCTAGCTGGTACGATGTTTTTTTGGAAATACTTTTGCCTAGGCAAACCAGATATGTGTATCATTCTGCAGTAAAAACGCCCATAGCTGTTAATCCACAATATATGATGGGTTACAAGACTTTTAACGTTGCCGTCTCTGTTGTTGGCACAAGCAGTCATATGTGCTACGTACATATACAACAGGCATGTCATCAACACATGTGCGATATGCACGTTTGTGGCGCACGCGAGCGTGTTCCAGCTGTAGCAGAGCAAGTACCGCCTCCTTCGGAACTTTCTACCTCGGGAAATACTGACCATGTGTGCAAACACGCCTGCACACCTCCCAAGGCGCCTTTCTCGAAGGAGGGCCTACTCGAGTTGTTAATGCTTCTCTTCCCCGCACACCTCTTTTGCATTGCCCTTGAGAGAAACTTTTCTGCACAATGCACGAATTCGTAGAACTAGGCACTTCAGCTATTTGGACCCATTTCTTGTAAGGCATAAGCAATTTCATAAATGTATTCATGGTTGTCCTGTGGAATATCTTCGTTCCGATCGAGTTGGCTCTCTAAGCATAGCTGATACCAACCACATTTATGTGTTGGTATAATTCAGTAGTGGTTACTCTACCAAATACAATGCAATGTCCAAAGGCACACATTGCATGTGCATAACTTCCGTTAACCTTAGCAGGTGTTCGTGACTTAACTTTTGTTGTATGAATTGAGATTGTTGAAAAAAAAAATTAATGTACCTTTTTCTGGCTGTTATTTCAGATAGTGGATGGCGTTCAGGTGGTAAAAAGGAATAATAGAGTAACTAAGAGATGTAGAAGACCATTTTTTCAGAAAATGCAATATCCACAATTGGTTATGAACAAGTATGATTATTATTCAACAAAAGTGTACGAAGTCATACGACTTTATTTGTAGGGAGCTTCAAGTTTAGGTAAAACAAGTTGTTGCAATTGAATTTTTCAGGAAGCCATATTTTATCCCGATGTGGGGAGATTCGCGTTTCAAGACTTAGATGAAAGATATTGTAATGTTACCGTTTTCTAAGAATATTCGCACTAATTCTATTGCGATAGTCTGGCGCCCTGTTAAAAGTGGATAGGGTAATGTGATAGCTTTGAAAAAACCAATTTGATTCATTTCAAACGACCAATGCACCTATCTCGTTGCCAACAGGAAGTAATATTTATGGATCAGTAGGACAAATTTTTTTAGCCAATGCACGATTTATTTATTACCGGTTAATGCTTAATATCCATTGAAGAAAACTTCAGTAAATATAAGTACAGTTCATAAATCTCAATTTTAGCTAATTACATAAGTGTAAATCAAAACCAAAACATGTTTCTACTTTGATTTGGAACTAATACCTCAAATATTTATGTTAATTTATTGCTGCTAGTAAAGTTTACAAAGGGAAATACACTGAATAAAAATTTACTTCAGTCTTAATTTCAAGCATTACATTTGACAAATATGTTTCTATTTGAAAAACTTACGGGCGTTGCTTAGCAAGCCTGCAGTGGCAGTGTTTAAAAGGGGAATCAGTGGTAAATAAATTCCTTTATGATGTATCAATTTTTAAGGTAACTGTTTCAAACAAAAATTATTCTATGTGACATATTTTAAGGAATACGGGCACATAAATAAATCTTGCCAATTTTTATGTTACATTTTTAATCCGTCTATACCCAGTGCACACAATTTTGTACATTACGCACATGCAGTTAATTTTTGGTCTGCGAAGCTCAATGAACAATGATCTTACCTGTGGGTTAATAATTCGCAAACCGTATTTCTGGTCTAGGTTATAATTTATTCATGTAACTGTAGCCGAATATATATTCTACTGCTCGTTGGCTGTGAGAACGAAACATGTGTTGTTTACACTTAGGTAGAGCACGCATCATACTTTTTTTTTGTTTGTAACACCTGAAACAGCAAATTAAAATAGGTCTTAAAATCGGCCTGAAAGGGTTAAATGCACACATGTGATTCCAACCCGCTTCCATTTTTATGGAAGCGGGTTGATAATCGCAACCAATTTTTGATGGTTTGCACATCGTTGTTCTGTAATGCATTAGTCAGAAACTCGGAGATTTGTTTCTCATTCCGGCTGTGGTACTAGCAATAAACGTCTATCACTAAGAGTTCAGTTTCACCCTGTGTCTATACATAGTATACATGTGGGGCTGAATTCGACCGACCAACTTCGTGGGGTGATTTCTTATGCAAAATCAAATCAAGTACCAAATATTCAGGACACTTTGTACCTAAATTCAATATTGAGGGCGTAATAAGTCCCCGAAAATGGAGATTTTAGAACGTATTTTTTTTGCGAAATATCGGAAACCAGGTGAGATGAAAGTACAATCCCGGAATACTGTTTTATGCTATCGGGATCTTCAAGCTCAGAGCAGTCACAATAATAACACACCCCGTTATGAAAATAACAGGGGTAGCCACCTTCTTATTGCCGGCAACTTCGTTACTGTCAGGAATTATGAACGTTTGATGCTGGATTATTGAGCAGTATGGCCTACGAAACAAAAATGGTCGCCTTGTTGTAACTGCCTAGGATCCATCGTTTTAGTTTGAGACGCACACAAATATTCCGCTAGATTCCGCTGCAGCGATACAGTACCTCGTACGTAGACAATACGCCATACATGCGTGTAGGGTACGTAATTATTACAGTAGGACGGTGTTAACCTTGTCCGCTGTGCAGTTGTCATACACGCAGAAGAACTTCCTGCATACTAGGCGCTGTATCGCTGCAGCGGAATCTAGCAGAAAATTTGTGTGCGTTTTAAAAGAAAACGGTGGATCCTAGGCAGTTACAACAAGGCGACCATTTTTGTTTCGTAGGCCATACTGCTCAATAATCCAGCATCAAACGTTCATAATTCCTGACAGTAACGAAGTTGCCGGCAATAAGAGGGAGGCCACCCCTGCTATTTACATAACGGGGTGTGTTATTATTGTGGCTTTGGTCTGAGGTTGAAGATCCCGATAACTAAAACAATGTTCCATGAATTATACTTTTATTACACCTGCATTCCGATATTTCGCAAAAATACATTCCAAAATCTCCATTTGGGGACTTATTATGCTCTTAATATTTAGGTTAGGTACAAAGTGCCCTATATATTTACCACTTGATTTTGCATAAGGAATCACCTCACGAAGTTCTTCGGTCAAATTCAGGCCCACCGTATATATATATATATATATATATATATATATATATATATATATATATATATATGCAAGGCGAAAATGAACTCTACCGACAGACGTTCATATATATGTCGTGTTTACAACAATGTATTAATCTTTAGTATTCAGTACGTTTGGTATAGTCTACTCACGGTATCTTCGACTTTTTTGAATCAAACCTTTGAAAAATCTCCCCACGTATGACGTGTTTAGTTATTTCATAAATGCGCCCTGTATCACAAGCGTTTTATACTTGTGTTCATAAATGTTACTTTCTGTTAAATAGAAATGTTATTCATATTGTATTTATAAATTATAATTCTTCATTTATAAATAATGTGAATTAAAATCAGGGAGAAAATACGTATGTTGGTAGCGCCTAGGGAGAAATAGTTACTCTGAGTGCGCACGAATGTGGTGCGTTGTCTCTCTGGTGTAATTCTCCAGGATTAGATAGGCATAGTTTGCACGAGGCGGAGGAATATCCTGGAAGTAGAACTTAAGCAGGGCTTCAGAAAAGGCTGAAGTCTCCAAAGTTGCCTGCTGACTGCTGAGGCTGTGAGTGAATGTCGCGAGGCGGTGAGTGTATGGCTACTCACAAAGAGAATTCCGGGCGAGGCGCAGTTGAAGGAGAATGCACACTTGCAGTGGTCGTAGTCGCGGTACTTGTGGCCCGGATCCCGCCGCTCCCAGCTGGGGTTGGGCCCGGTAAGTATGCCGCCCCCGCCGCCCACCGGGGGCCTGTCGCCCGGCCGGTACGGCGGCGGTCTGAACGGCGGCGGCGGAGAGACGTCGCCGTTGTTGCTCTCGTAGATGGGCGCCGGTGGCCTGGAAACACACACACACACGCTGGCATCACAAATACAGATACACGCAAGAACAAGTAAACTGAAGAAACGACACTTCAACTATACAACACCTAAGTAGATATATACAGCGGATATTAGCACAGCGCACTAACTTAGATAAATACAGCGGATATTAGCACAGCGCACTAACTTAGATATATACAGCGGATATTAGCACAGCGCACTAACTTAGATATATACAGCGGATATTAGCACAGCGCACTAACTTAGATATATACAGCGGATATTAGCACAGCGCACTAACTTAGATATATACAGCGGATATTAGCACAGCGCACTAACTTAGATATATACAGCGGATATTAGCACAGCGCACTAACTTAGATATATACAGCGGATATTAGCACAGCGCACTAACTTAGATAAATACAGCGGATATTAGCACAGCGCACTAACTTAGATATATACAGCGGATATTAGCACAGCGCACTAACTTAGATAAATACAGCGGATATTAGCACAGCGCACTAACTTAGATATATACAGCGGATATTAGCACAGCGCACTAACTTAGATATATACAGCGGATATTAGCACAGCGCACTAACTTAGATATATACAGCGGATATTAGCACAGCGCACTAACTTAGATAAATACAGCGGATATTAGCACAGCGCACTAACTTAGATATATACAGCGGATATTAGCACAGCGCACTAACTTAGATAAATACAGCGGATATTAGCACAGCGCACTAACTTAGATATATACAGCGGATATTAGCACAGCGCACTAACTTAGATATATACAGCGGATATTAGCACAGCGCACTAACTTAGATATATACAGCGGATATTAGCACAGCGCACTAACTTAGATAAAATTCAAGCAAATCAAAGCCCAAATCTAGACCATTTCTCATTTCCCGGAGGATCTTTAAAATTACAGGTCAAAATGAAGCAATTTTAAGGCCAAAATCAAACAAATTTCAACATGTTTCAAGTCCCTGTGAGCCGGCTTTTTTTAAGCCAAATTTGCAAACTAATTCATCATATCGTGTTAAAATTTCAGCGCTTTTTTTTCTTCTTAATAAATTTTTCTCTTTACAGATCAAAAATGGAATCGCTTCTCAACAAGTTGAACAATTCTTTTGAATTCACTAAACTACAAGATCTCGAACAACATAAATGGTTTGCTGCTACAGATTTTCAAATTTATGCATCTAATTTTGGTAAAGCAATTATTCTAAATGGTATTCTAGATTGTAAGTTTAAAATTACTCTGCCTGATCACTATGGAAAATATTAGATAAAAACACTTTGAAATTTGTAAGTGTGAAGGGTGTTTTATAGCATATAGAGGCTTAAAAGAAATGAAAAGTGGAGACTTTATGCATGATCTAGAGTTCTCTTAAGAATTTCATCAAATTTTGTGATACTTTTTTTTTTTTGACTAATTGATTTGGCTTGCATATTTTAGATTAAATTTGGCTTATTTGATGGAAAAAGACTCTGGTCAGCAGGATTTTTTTAATTGCTTGATTTAAATTGCAGATTTGGATTAAATTAGCTTGATTTTGGCCTTAAATTGCTCGATTTGAGAATAAAACTGACGAGATAAGTGATGTCTCCAGAAGATTTGAAAAGTTGCTTGAAAATGAGAAATGTACTCGATTTGTAGTCTAATTATTGCACTGCGCTTGGATCCGCTATATATATATATATAATCTACTCACGTACACAAACAAAATTACACTGATACCGTCACAACACAGACACAAACATCAAACACACAACGGACAACAACCAATCGGCTCCTCTGTCTCCGGAGAGGATGGCGGGGTGAGGGTTCAAGGGTGGTGGCAGAAGAATTTTCATTTTTCACATTTTTTAATTTATATCGAAATCTTTTCTTTTAAACTTTAACAAAAAAAAAATATTTTAAACCTCTCTTTAATAATTTAACTTGTTTTGAAATGTTATAACGCGACAAATTTTATGTTTCAAATATTTTATAGATTTATTTTAAATTCGTGTAACTGAGACCATTTATGGCCTTCAGCTGGGTATTGGTGCCATTTTAACATGTTCTGATCTGTTCTGCTGATTAGTAGCAACTTCGGCTGGCACCGACTATACACTAAATATGAGGTAGACAGCTTATTAGTCTTCTGCGCATGTACCCAGCATTGACCTACCCCAATCCTACACAACTGTCAAAGTCACATGGTCAGCAGTGATGAACGTGTTTGTTGATATCTTAATTTTTTAATGACAAGCACTATTATATTAATAAATTACTTTTATTACCAGTTTGAATATAATCAAAAAGGATTACAAATTGATTAGAGGAAGTATGAGAACATCTCAGAAGCACTTGTTTACTAAACAGTGTTCTAACGTGAAACCCAATCCACACAATTTTTTCAAGCTGTATTGGCAGTAAAGCAGTTCAATGTTAGGACACGGAGAATGGTTGTGCGCAGCCAGCGAGATCCATCTACATCTTTAGGCTATGGCACTGACGCGAGGCTCTGTCACAATAGAGTGCAGTGAAGAGATATGGGCGGCTCTTAACAACAGGGTCTCCAGAGCCGATGTAGGTGAAGCGAGGTGAGTATTGAGCAGCGCTGGAATGAAAGGGTTGGAGGTTCCCGAGAAAACCCGCCGACCAGCGAGCGAAAATCCGGGAGCGACCCCGCCAGGATTCGAACCCGGTTCGCCTAGGTAGTCACAATGGATTGAAGAGGTTTGTGTGCCACTTCGGCGTCTCCAACCTGGTGCTTGAATTGCGTTTCTGTGTGTCTTGCATCCACGTTTTTTTACGAAGTCACTAAACATGTTCCCACTACACAGATGTACGAAAAGTAAACACTTCAGACAGACGATGTAGTAATAATACTCTCAATACATCATGCACATTATAGATGCTATTCCGGATTCCTCCAGCATTGGTAAAAACGGCTTCTTCACACTGCTGTATCTCATAATAATTACTGGTTGTAAACATGCGAAACTATAATAGGTGCATGCACTGTCCCTTGCTGCAGACTTTCCGCCGGTAAAATTATAGCTTGACCGCTTGAAGTGCAACACATAGGTACACGAACGCAGTCCAGTGCCTTGCGCGTAGGAGCGAAGGGACATTAGACTCACATGTCAGTGTCGCCTTTATAGCTCCCGCGTTTCCCTGCCTCAAAGGGCGATAAAAACCCTCCAAGTAGGCGGCGCCCTAAGAATGTGTAGAACACAGATCCATTAATCTACTCCAAAATCGACAGTTGCGTTCTACAGATTTTTTGAAGCCAACATAAAGATTCTTTGGCCGGAAGGAGTTGGGGGGGGGGGGGGAGAAAGAGAAGCAATCCTAGATAATTAAAATTGCCAACTCTGTGGGGAAGCAATTTTGCAATATTAACGCACTTAATCGCATACTATCTAGCGCCGCGATAACGAATATTTACGAAGCTCGGCAGAAATACACTCAGGTAAAATATTTTCTGTTATAATTACTATATAAAAAATTGTAAGATTGCTGTTTCTTCGTTTTTCCACATTAGCTTCCATGAAATTGTAAAGTACGATTAATTCTTTACCGTCAATTCATGTCCACGCCCCTTTAATACACAGTTTAATGGCATATTTTAGTATATCCTAGTCCGGATTTTGAATAAAGGAAAGTATGGCCTCTTGGGCATGTACAACTTACGAATAAGCTCATCACGTACTAGCGGTGTTTCGTCTGCATATGTGGGAGAGGGCATGTATGATGTCACAGATCCAAGATGACTGCCAGAACAAATGCTACTCACTCTCTTGCAGGAGTTTCGAAACTAAGGGCAAGTTTCCCGGGTCCAAGCCTTCCCAAAAATATAAGATGACACGTTAAAGAGAAAGGGAAAATACAGTTATAAGTAAAATGAGAAATTTACTGTTATAAAACAGTATAAATAAGTAAAATAAATTAAGTTTAACAAAAATGCAGGAGTCCCCATCTACTTTTGTTCCTCAGCTGAGAAAAATTTGATACGTGCTGTTTTATCAATAAAGAAAGTTTTTTTGTTTAAATAATGCAAGGAATAAATTGTATTTAACACCCAACTGTAAACTACGAAGATCGTATTAAAAAGAGTACACCTAGTAACAAAATTTTTAGAAAAGCATAATTTATGTTATATATGAAAAAAGAATGCATTTATTTAATAACACTGTATTACCACCACGAGATAGCGCTATAAAACCCATTTGACAGAATTCGTCATTTTTATGAGGTTATGTTAAAAGTTATCTAGACTGAAAAATTATTTACACTTTATTACGCAAACTCCACTTACATTTCGGGGAGGTAAATATAATTATTTATTTATTCTCTCTGGCACATTTAATTACGTACTATTTTCCCTTTCCTATTGGTTTGCTTGAAATAACTTTAGTATGGCGGGAATTTCACTTACATGTCGTTCATAGATACTTTTTCTTTTAGCCTGGCTTTGTAAAGCGATTGTCAGGAGAATTCCGAAATACAGCCATTGAGACTTACTAAATACCACTTTGCCTCGTATCCAACTAAGAAAATTACGGATCAACGCAGGCCCGAGTGTCATTTTGAAGTTTAGCCAATGTTGGTCCGATCAAAAGTGGCTTCTGGGGTGATAAGTTAAAAAAACAAAAAGGCTTTCTTTACATGTGTCCAAAACCCCCTTAGTTTTTTGAAAGCTAGTTTAAAATTTCGAAATAATTGTTTTATGTTCGGCACCATATGGCTCATGTACACAGCTCGTAAAGTACAAAATGAATTGTATATTGCCTACTCTCCAGGCATATAGACTGTTCACAGTGAAGTGAGCACTTTTGAAATCTAGCTTTGAAAAACTTCACTACCGCTACCTGCATGTATTTTAACTGGTACACTGGCTGGTAAACACTCAGTAAAGTCAGTAACGACGCTCACTGGGGAGAAAAGTCTCCATCCGTAGCATTAATGCAGGTAGTGCATCAAACCTTACATGCCGAATAACAATTTAAAGCGAACGTAAGGCCAAGAAAAATTGTGCAATCGCCAAGTAGATATACAATATGTTCGGAAACTATCTGTTGAAATTCAAACCACAGCATCTGGGGGCGAACAGAAACAAGAAACACTAGTCACAAAACAATCGGAAAGGCCATTTAGTATGTTTAAATTGAAGTTGGATTTCGGCAAACGACGCCGGGTGTCAGCAGCCATACGTACCTGCATGCACAACAAGTTGTGTGACACGAAGGCGCTCGACGGTGGCGCAGCTTGCGGTCAGCGCCTGTACATAGGCAACCATTCATCTACCTCACACCTGCTACTGCTGTGACGCCACTGTGGGGGACAGTAGCAACCCATTCGACCTACAGGCGGCGCAGAGTGCCGCGTGCAGCATTGCCGTGGGCCAGTTCGCCTTCGTGTTATGCAACTTGTTGTACGCGCAGGTACATACGGCTGCGGACACCAGGCGTCCTTTGCCAAAATTCAACTTCAATTTAAAAATACCAAAAGGTCTTTCCGAATATTTTGTGACTAGAGTTTCTTGTTTCTGTTCGCTCACAGATTCAGAGGTTTGAATTTCAACAGGTAGTTTCCGAACATCTTGTATATATAAATTCCGAGGAGCAGAAATAATTTACATATTGTAACCAATGATTAAAACACAGGCGTGACAACATGCGTCAAGGACTAGTAGTAGGGCTTAAGAAGATACAAAAAAGTTGTAAATAACTTGCGATCAAATAATACCAAACATAATATGTAACTATTGTAACAAAACCCCAAATAACCCAAATGCAATGAATGAAAACGAATCGAATAAAATATCAATCTATCAGGTATTCATATCCAGCAAGAGAATTAGCTGCACTGGCACTAACAACATCCTTATCGTCGCTATTATCACAACCAATTGGATATACCCACCAGATCTTCATCTTCATCAACATCCCCATCGGCAGTGTCACTAGCAACATCCTCATCTTCACTATCACCAACACCAGTCCAAACAATATATACCGTCATCAGCACCGTCAACGCCATCATCACTGTCAGTATCCTTATCTTCCCCATCATTACTGCCAGATGGATGAATCAACAATTCTCGTGCTTCTTTCGGAAGGCTTTGCATGATAGTATTTCTGATTGTCCTCTTAGTGGCTATAAGGGGATCTGAACTCAGAAGGAAGCGGTAAAATACGCTATGATTAGTTTTTTCGGCTAGATTTACTGGTGAAGTGCTCCCTGGATGTCTTAAATTCGTAACTGTGTGATTCGTGGACTGCTTCAACTAATTGTCCAATTGGAAGCAATTCTGACGGGAAAATGTCCGGTCCGTGTATCCCATACTTATGTACTTTTGGGAGCTTGTTGTACCATGAATACCTTTCAACAAAATGCCTTGCAGCAATATGAGTGTAAGCCCGAAATTTGTCAACGTCAATATCGTGCCCACATGATAAAACAAACATTATTATATGTATTTTCTTAATAAAATATCTACCTATGTTTGTGATTTAGCAGAAATGTGTGGGTTTTTACACAACTGTCTTGCTGTATTTCAGGTATTCCTATTGCTGAAGCCTGCTAAAGATTGATCTACAATCAAATCACAGCATTCTCGAAGCTCTTTCTGAATCTGAGCTTCAGTTGCAGTTGAATGTCTTTGTCACTTCCTCGAGCTTGCCACTTCTTGATTGGCATTGTATAAGCCAAATGCAACAGCCATCCGAGAATTCGAATCTACCCATGCAATACAGACATGCAGAATGTATTGTTGTATGTATTGTTATGCGTTCGCCTCTTCGCCTCCCGTGTGAGCTAGTGGAAGAGGACAGATAGTTGTTATATGATAGCGATGGCAGCAGCGGGACAATGAAGTATTTCGAATTACAGGCACGCCGCGGACCCTGGTTGTATTGTTTTCTGCGTTTATCTGAAGAATGCTCTGGATTACTGACCTCATTCTCTTAGCATGACTCGGGGTGCGTTGAACCTTCCAGATGGTCGCTGTGAGAGTATTAATATTGCGACAGGCCTCCAGGCCACGAGTTGAGTGGGAGTTTATGAATGAATGAGTGGGTGAGTTCCGAGCAATAGAAGACGAGCAGCGAGAGAAGCGGCCAGCGGAAAGGAAGTCTGCGACTGCGAGTATCAAGCAGTGAAGGATGTGGCTGGCAGACTGTACTGGACTAGATGCGTGAGAGAAAGACATAAATTATGGCAACACATAGATTGAACATGTATTAATATTAGTTTTAAGTTAATTGACTGTAACCAACAGAGACAATTAAGAAGGGCATTAATTAGAGTTGAAACAGACATTAAATATTTCGCTCACTGTTAAATAAAATGAGTAAAACGGGAGAAAAATAAATTAATGCTGCAAATAATAGCTGAGTGAATAAATTATAAATCAAATTTTGTTTCTTTCTATTTTTTTATTAAGACCTCCATCCCTCGCGAACTCAGATACGCACCTCAGGCGTCCTTTGTGTAACACTAGTGTCAGAAGTGGGATGGAGGCAATTATTAACTAATCAATTGTAAATAAAGTTAGACTATATGCAAGTAGTTAGTGATATTAAAACAAATAAATTAATTTCATTAGTTGTGGGGGAAAATAATTAAGACTGTTTTGTACCACTGATACAGTGAGTTTTAACAAGGAAAATGTCAGCAGAACTGGAAGCACTGCTAGCATTAATTAAGGGGCTAGGTAGCCAGATGGTTAGTGTGAGCACAAGTATAAATAGTTTGAAATAAGATATAAATAACCAAGTTAGGAGTGTGAAAGAAAGTGTGACTGCAACTGTAAATATCCAAATACATTCTGTAATTGAAACTGTAAATGGTGTTACTGAGAATGTAGAAATGGTAGATAGTAAATTAGACACAGTAACTGAAAATGTTGACAGGAAAATAAAGGGCATTATAGAGTTAGTTAATACGAGAGTTGACTCTGTGGACAAGGAAATAGACAGCGTAAATGAAAAAGTGGACAGCATCGAGAATGAAATGAGTGCAATGAAGGAGGAATGGCAGGAATTTCTTGAGCGCGAAGCTCTACAACCACTTCATCGTCATCCCAGAAAAATGAGGAAGCAGTGCAAGACGTCACCAACACAGCAACATCGGAGGAGAGCAAGAAGATCTGCAGCATTGGTGCCACACAGCCAGGAGTGGGGAATTAAGCCCGCTCCTTATAATAACCAGACTTCATGGCGGAAGTACTAACACCAGTTTGAAATAGTCGCTACCCTTAATGTCTGGACAACCGAACAGCGGAATTACTACCTCGCCACAGTATTTATAAGCCCCGCACTGAGCATACCACAATATCTGCCAGAGCGACATCAACTAGAGTATGCCACACTGGTGTCTGCCTTGGAATTATGTCTCGGCAACTGGTTCCTGCGACATGTCCACCATGCACAGCTGCGAAGACGCACCCAGCGACCAGTGGAGCCAATGCAGGAGCTATGGTAAGACACTGTGCGGCTCTCCCACCGATCTCTGGAGGGTGCCCGGAGGAGGCGCGCGACATCACAGCAGTCGGCTTCGTCATCGATGCCATCGCCGACGCCGACACAGAGGTTCGACAAGCAGTAAGGCTGGCTGCACTCCACAACATGCAGGATGCCCTGGCCCGAGAACTGGAGGTGGAGTCAGCGGGACAGGGCGACCACACTCCGACGACCGGTACAGGCAGTGACGCTGTACGAAGACAGCGACATCAAGAAGACTCAAAAGGGGATGCAGATGATTATGAGATACATTGCTTCCACGGTCCGCGCTGTTGAGCTCCGCCATTCCCAACTATACGGCCGGAGCGTTAGTGGCTGAGGCACCTGAAGCAGCGGCGGGATAAGAGGCAGAGAGAGGCAGGTGAGAATACAGCTCATTCGGAAAACATGTAAACACAGATCTTAGGGGGTGATGGTCGGTGACTGTTAGAGGGAAGGCCCCAATGTTTTTAAATGTACGGGAGGTAAAACAGGATTGGGATGCAATACTTGTGGAGGGGAGCCTGAATGATGTTCCTTGCCAGATGGTTGTCGTCACTGGGGCGACCATAACAGTAGTAAGAATAGGCATCCTCGGACCATCCACCCAGCGATCGCCCGGCAGCAACATGGAACGATGCTATTTGATTTCAGTAACAGGTGAGACCACACCAGTTAAAGGTAATAGGAAAGTGAACTTGAAGCTTGCTGATATCAGCATAGAGCACGATGTTTACATTGCATAAATAGAGAATGGATGTATTTTGGGGCTTGATGTACCATGTAGATTGGGGTGCTGTATCGATACTCGACTTGGTGTGTTACGGGCTGGCGGTACAGAGTTGGTGCTATCTACACAGCATGATATATTTGTCCTCCCCAGTTAGGTGCTCAGTAGCATGTGGTCAACCACTGTGCTTTCCACTTCTAGTGAAATTGTCATTTCAGGCAGATGTTAAGGAAAGTTTAAGCCTTCAGAGAAGATTGGTGCCCTGACATGTAAAATTGTGATGGTGTCCTGTCAGGTAAAGGTGTTGTAGCAAGAAATCTGGTTTCTTCAAATTCTAACAGTTTTCCAGTTAGAACGATAAATTTGTCCGATAGTGTCATTTGTATTGGGGATGGGGCCATGATAGGTGTTTGCAAGCAGGTCGCACAGGTACTTCCAAATGTTCCAGAAGATTCTAGAAATGAACCAATAGCGTGTCCTCTACCAGAAAAATATTATGAACTGCTAGCACGAACAAAAGAAAAACTTAACTGGTGACAGGAGAAGGCTGTCTCTGAATTACTGCAGAGAAATAGGATTCCTTCTCCTGTGGACCAAATGACCTTGGAAGGACTAATGTGACCTGCCACCACATTGATACAGGAGATTCCAGGCACATAAAGCAGCCACCAAGACGACTACCACTAACTTAGCATGAGCCATTTGAGGGAATTCTGAAGGAAATGAAGGAGTTAGAAATGGCAGAACTATCGGCTAGCCCATGGTCGTCACCATTGCACTTGTTAAGAAGAAAGATGGCTCTCTGAGGTTTTGTGTAGATTATCGCCAGCTTGATAGATGACACATTAAACAGCCTAATAGGTTCACAATGGTTTTCTACTTTGGACATGAAGAGTCGGCACTGGCAGTGTGAGGTGGCCCCAGGCGACCAAGAGAAGATTGCATTTTCTATTCAAGGGAACGTAACCTGGCAGTTCAAAGTTTTGCCATTCGGGCTATGTAATGCCCCTGCCACCTTCGAATATCTGATGGAAAAAGTATTGCCTTTAGATATTTGTCAACTTTATCTAGATGACACTGTTGCGACAGGGACATTTGAAGAGCACCCAACTCACTTATACTCAGTATTCCAGAAAGTGGCCGCAGGCAACTTGAAACTGGTTCCCAAGAAGTGCCACCTGTTTCAATTTCTCGGGATATGCATTGTCGGCCCATGGGATTGAAACAGACCCCGAGACAACAAAAGCAATAAGACATTGACCGACGTCAGTAATAGGATTTGGGAAAGTCTGGGACAATGGAATCAGGATTCGGAGCCGGAGCAGGCCGACCGCCATGTTGTGATGTGACCCGACCACCATCTTGTATGTAATTGACATTTTACACCTGACCCAAGGCCTTTGACCTTGACGTTGACCTTTAACATCAAAAACAGCAAAAAAAATCATAAACACCCCAAAAATCCTCAAAAATTCCACAAAAATTTATTATTAAAGATTTATTTAAAATTTATATAAAATATTAAGAAAGGATCCCCGGAAATGTCCAATTTTTTCCAGAGCAGGCGAGAAGGATTAGAGACCCAGGTGACCGGTATCAGTGACCCAGGGGTCAGGAGAGCAGAACCTATGTCCTTGACCTATGAGCCTAAAAACCAAAAAAACTCACAAAAAATTCCAAAACGTATATCATTTGAAATTATTAGAAAATTATTTAAAAAATTGTTATTAAAAATTATTTTTAAATTATTAAAAAAAAAAAAACATTCCAAAAATGTCACCCCTCACATGTACCCATTCCACCATCTTGGTAGGTGAAACAGACAGCCATCTTGGTAGGTGACCACCATCTGATAGACATCATCCATTCCATATTGGAAGCCACCATGACCTTGACCCATGACATTGAATGATTTTGAAAACCAAAACATGAGAAAACAATGCATAAAGTCAGCAATAAAAATACGTAACAGACTACTGCCGCCATATTAGATGCAAACTACCTCGACTTTATCCCATGACCTTGAATGACCTTGAAAACAAAACCCCGAGATAAAACCATAAAAGTCAGCAAGCATAATACATAACAGACTACTGCCGCCATATTAGATGCAGACAACCTCAACCTTGACCCCCATTTGATATATATATATATAAATATATATATATCCACTGGGCCACTGCGGCACCAATTTGATATTTCTCTATCCACTTGGCCACTCTGGCCACACTCGGAATCGCTCTATCCACTGGCCACTGCGGCCCTAATTGGTATCTCTCTATCCTCTGATCCACTAAGGCCCCATTTGATATATATCTATCCACTTGGCCACTGTGGCCCCACTTGGAATCGCTCTATCCACTGAACCACTGTGGCCCCACTTGGAAATTAACTCAACATTGAAGATATATATATATATATATATATATATATATATATATATATATTCCATTACCTTCATATCGCTATGCATTAATACAAAACTTTCATAGGAAAAAAAGTAATTAAAAAAGAGGGTTTTTACGGTAAAAGGTAATGATTGCGTAATTTGATCTTGCTGAAATTCGAACTTGGCCTGTATTTGACCATGAGGATTCGCTCTGCAAAATTTGAAGAACTTTTGCTGAGTTTCACGGGACTTAGAGGAATTAAAGACGGGCAGGCAGGCAGACAGACAGAGACCATCTCCTTACTATATAGGATGCCACACATGTACAACGTTTGGTGATTACAGCTCGAGCCGAGTCAAATTCGCGAACCAATCACGTGTGTGTATGGGCCGCTTATGCCCGGTTGCACCAACATCTTCCCCGATCCGAGATCGAATGATTCTAGCTCTGAACCAGGATTCAGTTTGATCTTGGTTCCAATGTAAACGTGTTGCACCCACGTAATTTCATGATTCTGTATCTCCGATTCATCTATCTTGGTTCCAAACTGAGAGATCGAGATTAAGTATGAGACAAATTTTTCTATTGGTTCGTAATATAAGACGTCATGGAAGTAGGCGTGGTTTCCACTATAGATAGAACTAGATGTGCGATGTTTCATCTGTTTTAAATGAATTATTGTTGTACGAATTTTTCTGAATATTATTCAAGTGCGTATAATGTCGTTTTAATTTCCCAAGAAAACAATCGAACGTAGTTCTCTCTATTGGCGTATTTTCAAACTACATTTTTCGACGATGGCTACTGATCTGGGATCAAGATTTCGAACCGCCGAAATTGGCGGTTCGAAATGAACTTCATCTCGATCTCTAGTCCGGCTCTGTACTCGAATGGTGCAACAGTTTTCAGTTTCAATATCAGACCCAATCTCGGATCGAGTTTCGAACCACGATGGTGCAACGGGGCATTAAGAGAGTAACTAGATCAATGTGTTGCGCCGAGGCTACGCTGACGTCACGTGACTTGGAACACACATCACAGTGCACTTTCACTTCCATACCTAAAACGTGGCCTTTTCGGCTGCTATATTTTGACGATTTACGTAAGCAACGCCAGAATGAAGCCAGTTGCTTTTCAGAGTGAAAACTCTAAAAAGTCAAGACACTCAGGCGAACTTGTGTTTAAAGGCTGTTCACAATAAAGTGAGCCCTTTTGAAATTAACCTTAGAAAATGTTACTGTCCCTAAATGCATATATTTTAAAGGGCTCACTGAGTGACATGCGCCCAGTAAAGCTGGTAACGATGGATGGAAAGTAGTTCCATATCATAACGTAGAACAAAAAGTGTTAGGTAACAATTTTTGACAACTTAAATAATTTTTTTTTTTTTAGTATCGACGTGTAAAATGAGCAGATTTGTAAAATATTTGCTTTACTAATAATTTCACAGTTTTACTTGGCCGACGCATGAATAAAGCGATTAGGCCCATGGCAATGTTAATATTACATACATAAGGCGGAAAAATACACTACGTGCATACAAGTAGATCTCAAGCAAGGCTTTCAAATGTGCTCATTTTACCGTGAACAGCCTATATGTGACAAGTACAGTTACGAAAATATTGTGTCAGTGATCTGCAGAAACTTCGAGTAAGATATTGGTAACCTCCAGAATGAAATGTATCTGAGAGATATAAGGTTGTTCGTAAAAATACAAATAAATCGTATGGAAGAATATCTATCTGCTCAAGAAAATTTTATTGTGTCATGAATTGTTACAAATTGCAAACTTAATGGTTAAAATCTGTATTCCATGCAAGCATTTTTATATTTCTGTGAATAATTATGAATTAAGTGCTGCTATGTTCATTTCCCTTAATGTTTACGAATTAAAATAAATAATAACCCTAGCCTAATTGTTATTATTTCTTCGTCCTCAGTTCTGGGAAATTATTATATACGTGGTAGATTTAAAACTTGGCCAGATGAAATCGCGAAAATAAAAATAATATCGTGGAAAGCAAAGATACCACAATTTCATCCCTGTTGTGATTGGCTAACACTTCAGGGGGTTGAGTCAGATATCTAGTCTCAAACCCAAAACTAGATTTTTTTTTGTATGTGAAAGTTTACGTGAAACGGTCGTAATAGATCTCATTGCAACACACGTGTCAAAGAGTAGCCGGCT
Organism: Dryococelus australis; assembly: GCA_029891345.1. Taxonomy (NCBI): domain Eukaryota; kingdom Metazoa; phylum Arthropoda; class Insecta; order Phasmatodea; family Phasmatidae; genus Dryococelus; species Dryococelus australis. The sequence goes on along the minus strand of CM057005.1, from coordinate 10,882,674 downwards.
TAAGTGAACGTGTTAACTGTAACGTGCTAAGTGAAACGTGAATTCGCTGTAATCCTGGCCTTATTTTAGACGTGTGTCAGTGGGTTATTATAGGCTGTTCACGCTAGTGAGCACTTTATAAATGAACCTTAGAAAAAAGTCACTGCCCCTGCATGCATATACTTTAAATGGGCGCAATGAGTGACATGCGCCCCTGTAAAGTTGGTAACGCTATATGGAAAGTTAACTTAACGTCGAGTAAAAAGTGTTAGGTAACCATTTATGATAACTTAAAATTATTTCTTTCGCTTTCTGTTTTTTTTTTAATTCATCGAAGTCCAAAAATGAACAGATTTACAAAGTATTCACTTTGTTAATAGTTTCACAGTTTAATAAAGTGAATCGTGCATCTTTCAGCACGATTCCCGTATGCGAAAATCCGGGAGAGACCCAGCCGGGGATTAAACCCGGTTCGGTTAGATGGGAGGCGAGCAGACTAACTGCTCAGCCACCGCGATCCCGTTCTGCGTCACGGACCAGCGACAGTAAATTTAATACGCCCTATAATCATTTACGAAATTGTAATTCTAAAAACACGACATAAAGGCTGGTTGTTTCCTGCTGTTTTGGAATTTTGTATTTTTCGATACGACCGGAGAGTACATGGTTGGCACATGTCGACAGAGCACAGGATATTGCTGATGCCAGTTTTGCAGTCGTGATGCATTACTGTCAAACTATTTCTTAAGTGGTAAATTTGCACGTTTCAGTGTGGCGTAAGATGCTGCGTTAGTGTAATGTAGCAGTCCTTCTAAACATTTGCTCACGCGCGGACATTGTTATAGGCTGTTCACGGTAAACTGAGCACTTTTGAAAGTTCGATTAAGATCTAAATGTATGAACATTGTGTATTATTCCACCGTATGCACATTTAACATTGCCATGGGCCTGACCACTTTATTCATGCGTCGATCAAGTACACTCATGTGCATTAAAAAATATATAAAAAGGAAAGAAATCACTTCAGTATTCAATGCTTTCTATCTAACAAATTTTCCATTCAACGTTAAAAAAACGGAACTATTTTCCTTCCATCTTTACCAACTTTACTGGGCTCATGTCGCTCAGTGCGCCCGATAAAATACATGCAGGTAGGAGCAATGACTTTTTTCTAAGGTTGATTTCAAAAGTGCTCATTTGATCATGAACAGCCTTTATTTAAGATTTCCCTTTCTTAATATTATATATTGGCATACATAAACCTGCATGTATTACGCTCGGTTAATAAGTTAAGCGGCCTGCCTACACGGTGCTGGAAGTGCTTCGTAGAGTTTTTCAAATACACGTTTGTTCACCAAACTCATAAACTGGCGTCCGATGTACTGACCTACGAAAAGAAAACACACTCCAAATGAGGCCTGGTAATCTTTTCAAGACATCACGAACATTAGAAATACCGTTTAAGAGCACTCCATCATAGCAAGAGCAGCGTTTTCAAGATGATGCATCTCAAAGGTTACGCGTTAGATACACACGACAGTGCTCAAGACCCTTGCATTGAACCTTGCAAATAATTTGTCTATCTGTAAAATGATTGTGAGACCACTTAAAGTGCCACAGGTAGACGAAGCAGGGAGAGAGAACACTGCACGCCAGTTCGGACAGAGCCTTGCACTTAGCGGCGATGATGAACTTGATGAGCGTAGTAGTGTAACCCTTATCGCTCCAGTGATTCTCGGCCTCAGGCGCAAAAAAAAATAGCTCCGGATAGGCGGACATGGCCCTTAAAGTAGCTTAGGACATAAATTAAAGATAGATAACTTAATAGTATTTTACCATTTTATGGAAACCAACAGAGAAAACTAACAAAGGGAAAACATAGAATTGTTTTTACTATCAGAGCAAATATTTTACAAGCGCAATGAATTTTCTGTCGAACTGCTCGTGACCCTGGAAATTTATATCACGGTGCAAGATTATTATGCAAACAGATGAAGCAATGTTGCAAGATAGTTCCTTATAACGTTGATAAAAAAAAAACCTTTATCTAGGATTGCTAGAGCCCGAGTATTTCTCGGATTCATTCTGCAGCAGGCTATCTTTCAAAGTTCTCTGCACACTCGATGAGCGACTATATCTTCATTATTGGTGGCTGCCCTAATGACAACCTTCTGTACTGCTTTGCTCTCAACTCCTTTACACACTGTCAAAAATAATGGGAAAATTACCTGACAAGTGTTAAAGTGATATTCGCAAACTTGTGGGGGAAACATAGTTTTCCTTAAAGGTGACGTAAAATTACCGCACTCTGGAGGAAGATTCACGTACATGGCAGTGGAAAATCCCATGCTTGGATGGGAAAATTTCCTTACGACGCGGGCATCTCTTCAGCATTGACTCAACAGATAATTGGGAGAGCAGGCAGAAGAAACATTCCTTTAACACGCTAATATTCACTAATGCCGTCACGCTGTCATCGTGGTGTAATGGATAGCGCATCGGCCTATCGTGATAGAGGGCTATCGTTCGCCCCCACCTACCAACAAGCGTCAAGGATTTTAGCGTTGAGGTTTCGGTTACTATGTGTCAGAAGAGAGATATATATATATATATATATATATATATATATATATATATATATATATAATACTAATAAGCAACCGTGCTAATATTCCGGAGTATTTTTAATATAATTTTATTATAGAATATAGTTAATTTTCCCTTGCTTGTGTGGAATTTTCCCCCGCTTTTGTCAGGTAATTTTCCCGTATAATAAGGGAATAGTACTTTACTTGTTATGAGAATTTACCATCATTTAAGAGGTAATTTTGCCTTGCATGTAGGGGTAATTAGTTTCCCTTACACGTACGGGTAATTTACCTCAATTTTTTACAGTGCACCACTGAGTCCTGTTCACTGTAAGTTGACAGTCTAACAGAGCGTTCTAAATAAATGCGGTCCAATCATAATAGCCCATCAAAATAATCAGCTGTGCAAGTCTATCATGCCACTGAAATAATTCCCGAAATACTCGGGGCTGATATGGTTACATATGTTAGTTTGCCTATGCTGGCTTATAAAGATCAACAGTGAGTGAGTGAAGATATCTGGGCGGCTCTTAACATCGAGGGCTTGAGAGACGACAAGGGTGAAGCGAGATGAGAATGTAGCAGCGCAGGAATGCAGGGGCGTGGGAAACGGGAGATACCCGAGAAAACCCACCGACCAGCGGCATCGTCCGGCACGATTCCTACATGCGAAAATCCGGGGACGACCCCACCAGGAATCGAACCCGGTTCTTATTGGTGGGAAAATCTACAGAATTTGATTTACGTATTCGGAGTTGGCTTTTGTTCCGTGGCCTGTTTAAAATATGATGCGTGGATGAAGGTAGGTGCAGAGGGTAGCTGGACAAGGGTTTTGTTCAGTGGCGTTTATTCCATAGATGCAAGGTACTCCTGAGTTTCCCGTTTTCGATTCGAGGAACAGAGTTTTCGTATCTCCCGTACTGCACACGCAGTATTTATTTACATTTATTTACACAAACGGGAGCGACTATCGATGAATCTAACTCGCAAGCAACAACACGCCACCGCGTTTCTTCGGCAGGGTAGGCAGCAGTGGCGGCTGCTGAGGTAGGGCTGCGGGGCGCAGACCTCCTAATAAAATCTCAGAACGCATACCCCCATGTATCTGCTACTCAGTAAATAATACTGGTACAAATACGGAGGATATTTCGCAGTTAATGTTTTTGAGATGGACGAGACTCTTGTCACGGGAGAAATGTTTTTGGAAATGTCGAGTGGTGGGGTGGCAGATTCTTCGCCCCGAAGTGGGTAGAGCTAGTAAGAGAGAGATTACCGTAACATAGGACTAGGGATGCTACGGTTGGGAGGGAAGACTTAAGGGGCTCGGCCCTTTTCAGCCAATCGCATGCTGTAAATCGGAGATGCTGGTCGCGGCCCTGCTCAAACAAGAAAATGGTTTCCTGGAACTTGACAAAGCTACCAAAACTAATGTTTTGTAAGCACACTTTAGCGCTCCACTCTTTTGTAGTTGTTAAACACATTTCTTAACAATGCTTGTATTTATTTCAAATATTTTTTTATTTGTAGGTATGGTTCAAACTCGCGTGAGCTTCAAATATAGCGTGTAATATTCTGAAGAAGTTTGTTGTTAATTAATGATGAGCCATGAGCTTCGGTCAGAAGCAGGGTTGAATAGTTGTTAATGTCATGTTGTGTAAACTTGTAAATAATTGTTAATTCGACGAGTAACATTTTAAACCTTACTACGACAAAGATTTTCAATTACAAGAATAAACCAGAGCTACAGAATCTGGGACGAGCAAGGTCACAGTTAAATATAATTCAACAACAAAGCCAAGGTAGTAAATGGTTCGTATACGAGACAATTTGACGTAAGTACATACAATTTGACGTAAGTACATACAATTTCGCGGACTGGCTATGCGGGTGTCAAGTTGGAAATGTGCTTTTTTGTTTAGATTTTTTTTGCTAATGAAACCTAGTTATCTTGCGTGGACTGTCAATGGGGTAAAATATTTAAAACATATGGGAGACAAAATTAAAAGACATAAATCATTTTCGCAACATGTAAAAAACGCCATAACATTTTCATCGCTTGATAATGTGAATATACATTGCCAGTTAGATAGCGCGTACAGGTTGACGAATGGAATTTTTTTACATATATATTTATTAAGATATGCCACTTTCATCCTATAATTTAAATTTGACATGTTTATTGTATGTACTGTAGGTTATGTAAATTAGTATTTGGTTTTAAAAATATTTGTTTTAGTATATTTAAGTTATCATCATTAGTATGGTAGAATTGGTATTATTATGTTATCTCTTGTACCACACCATGTAGGTACTGGTTGGAAGGCATATAACCTAAACAAACTTTAAACAAATACATACCTGTGGTAGTGATTATATCTGAATCAGCGGCCACAGTATGTTGACCATTACAAATCGGGCGATGATACATTTTCCTTCAAACAAATACACTTATTTTTGTATTTAGCTACATAAGCTACACTTACTTAAGCCTGTCGTACGCAATATAGTTATCACTGTGCTTATTTAAAAAACGATATTTGTAAAGATATGAGTTAGGATGGCTACAGCTCTCCCAGTTTCAAAAGTCACCAGCCGCCACTGGTAAGCAGTCGTTCTGTTTGCTTCCTCCAGTTCTCATTTGCTTGGAAAGGGGATTAAAGTGTTCGGGAAGGCAGGAGTTTTCTCATAATTTGTAATATGCTCTATAAATAATATTCAGTTTAATTATTATTACATTCATTTCGTTTCCGTTTTTATAACTAATGTTAGGTATTATAAAACGGTACATATATGTTGAGGGTAAGCAAAGTTGGAAGTTGCGTTTGTTAGTAGAAATTGAAAAATGGAACCACAGCCCGGCACTAGCAAATGTTATCTAAAACACTAAAAAAATGTGGGGCTATTATATTGCTTACTCTGTAAAAAATACTCACTATACGCCACTAGTTTTGCCACCAGTTTTACATCACTGGGGCGCTACTCCCTCAGTGCGGGGGTGGATCGGCCCCTTGTGAGGGACCTTGGCCACCCACACGGTTATCAGTTAGCTTGTGGAGGGAAGGAGAAGCTAACCCCCTGCCCCCTCCTTACCCATCAAAAATATTGTATTGCTGCATTACAAACAATCTCACAGTATTCCCAGGGTAGCGCCTGGGAACTGTTTCCAAAGCTGATTTTTACCCTCCTTTCCCCTGCCTGTACGGGGTAAAGGTAGGCGGTGAAGTTAAATAAATGGAGTCGGCGCGGAATTTTGAAGTTCAGGACTTTTGTTGTACTCTCGCGAGTCCTTATGAAGGTACTAGCGACAGTGTGGCAAGAAAAAGAGGAAATAAATTACCAAATGAAGTTAAATTATCGCTTAAGAGTTGTTTCCCATGGCTGGAGTGGCGAGCCACTGGTTATTGTTACCTGTTGTAGTCGGTGAACTTGGAGGGCACGTCGCTTGGGCGGTAGGGCCTGCGATCGTCGTAGGGCCTGTAGGACGGTCCGTCGAGACTACGGCCATTGGAGGACCACACCCAGCCGTCCTCTGCCCGCACACACGCGACCACCGCCACCAGTGTCAGCACACACCCTGCACACACACACACAACTCTTGACTCTCCACACACGTACCACTGGAGTCTGCCCCATGCTTTACCATCAACTACATAGTGTTTCCTATACGATACAATAGCTATAGTCTATTCACGGTTTCTTTACACTTTTTGAATCAAACTTTTAAAAACATCACCCTCTAGACACTCTAACTCTGAATGAGTGAGGATTTCACTCTTTCAATCAGTCGACGTGTAGTAAACGCGTGATTAAAGTTCAGTTACTTACACTCATTCTTTTAGTTCAATTCTTTGGCAAGGAAATTGTTTGTCACGTAATCGGGTTAGTGAATTAGTCTCAATGATTAAAGTAATTTTTAATGATTCGTACTTATTCAATTTTACAATAGTTGCGTATATATGCGTTTACTGCCATCTAGCGTAGACACCACAATGAACGAAACCCGATATTATTAGATAAGTTTTTAATATTTGTTTATTTATTTTAGTGTTGGTTTTAGTTTAGACAGGTTTTAGTATAACACACATGGATCTAAACAAAAGAAATAGAATGGACATCTATTCAATTTAGCATAGAAGCATTGACAACTGGAAGAAAATTATTAACATTGGTTTTATGAAATTCTTTAAATCTTTCCAACTTGTTTTATGTGCGACTGATATTTAATTAATCAGGCTCCTATAATATTCGACTTTTTAAATAACGCGCAATATGATTATATTCAAATGTTCAACAATGCACACCTAGGTTTTTGTTAGCAAATATACGCTTTATAATTTTATTTCTTCCTTGTCGCATGCGACCGCTGCAGGTGCGTTAGAACAAGTTCTGTCGCACACTGTCGCATCGCCATCGTCTGCAGGATCGTCTCTGATTGGCTAGTCCCTTTTGCCGCACGTTGCAGGTGCGTTAGAACAAGTTCTGTCGCACACTGTCGCATCGCTATCGTCTGCAGGATCGTCTCTGATTGGCTAGTCCCTTTTGCCGCACGTTGCAGGTGCGTTAGAACAAGTTCTGTCGCACACTGTCGCATCGCCATCGTCTGCAGGATCGTCTCTGATTGGCTAGTCCCTTTTGCCGCACGTTGCAGGTGCGTTAGAACAAGTTCTGTCGCACACTGTCGCATCGCCATCGTCTGCAGGATTGGCTCTGATTGGCTAGTCCCTTTTGCCGCACGTTGCAGGTGCGTTAAAACAAGTTCTGTCGCACACTGTCGCATCGCTATCGTCTGCAGGATCGTCTCTGATTGGCTAGTCCCTTTTGCCGCACGTTGCAGGTGCGTTAGAACAAGTTCTGTCGTACACTGTCGCATCGCCATCGTCTGCAGGATCGGCTCTGATTGGCTAGTCCCTTTTGCCGCACGTTGCAGGTGCGTTAGAACAAGTTCTGTCGCACACTGTCGCATCGCCATCGTCTGCAGGATCGGCTCTGATTGGCTAGTCCCTTTTGCCGCACTGTCGCACTGCCGCACAACTGTAAAAAGCATTTTAATAGCCTTCCGAGTGTTCCAAAATTCACTGATGTATCAACCAGTGGTTGATACGCCGGTGTAAACCGGTTTAAGCGTTTTTCGAACACCAGGTTGATTTTTTTGCGGTATTTCCATTTTCTTCCAGTCACATATTAATACAATCATACTCAATTTCAAAAGTTTCCATCGTCCATTTGTAAAACTCGACCTCCGAATTAATTTGTATATTTTGAAATGATTGAAAATTATGGGTTGTGTGTTAACTTTTATTTTTCAGAGAAAGCGTTCGAAAATTCATCGTTTGATATTTTGGTGCATATCCATCAGATCCATGAATTTTCAGCTCGGTTTAAATTTTATGGCTCAATCGGTTCAACCGGAATCAACATTCAGCGTAAACAGTAATTTTTGGACTTCCGGCGTACATCGGTAGCTGCGCCGGTAAATTTCCGAGTTCGCGGCCTGCAGGCGCGCGCGTAGTGAGTGACGTGCAAGATGTACGCGGCGGGCGCGTAGGAGGACCTGCTCACAGCTGAAGAGCTTGTATACTGTACGTGGGCGCAGTATGCCAGCGGCCGGCGACCCTGACACTGTTGTCATGGTCCTCGGGGTTTCCCTGGCTGGCAACTTGGCTCGAACGTTGCCACACAACACGCGTCTACTCGAGTAACAGCTCTCTCCTTGGCGCCGCCCCTCAACAACACTCGCTTCTCTAATGCCCGGTTGCGCCATCGCGGTTCGAATCTCGATCTGTAATCGCATCTGAGATCGACACTGAAAACTGTTGCACCATTCGAGTTCAGAACCGGACTGTAGATCGAGATTAAGTTCATTTCGAACCGCCGAAATAGGTGGTTCGAAATCTCAATCCGAGATCCGCAGCCATCGTCGATAATTGTAGTTTGAAAATACGCCAACAGATAGAACTAAGTTCGATTGTTTTTTTAGGAAATTAAAACAACATTATGCGTTCTTGAATATTATTCAGTAAAATTCGAACAGCAATAATTCTCATAAAATCGATAAAAGATCGCACATCTCGTTCTATCTATAATGAAAAATGAGCTTACTTTCATGACGTCATATATAACGAACCAATAGCAAAATTTGTCTCATAATTAATATCGACCTCTGCAAGATCGATGAATCGGAGATCCATAATCATATAATTTCGTTGGTGCAACACTTTTACATTGGAACAAAGATCGAACTGGATTTTGGTTCGGAAGTAGGATCATTCGATCTCGGATCGGGGGCGATGTTGCTGCAACCGGGCATAAGTTTTCCATCTTATAGCTAGAGCTAAGGATTGAAAAATTTCGCGAGTTAAAAGACCTGTAGGCTAAACTCCTCAGTCCTGTGCATTCTGGATCCTCAGCTGTGTGTTCATTGGCTGTTGCCCAACACCTGGCAGTTATGGGATTCGCAAGGTGTTTTCTTGCAAGGCTCAGAGGCGTGCAGGGCGGGTATAATAAAATGTGACCCAATTGCGAAGATGACTTCACTGTATATGTGTTTGAAGTTTATCTTGTTCCTAAATGAACTCGCGAAATTATTCTATCCTAGCTAGAGCTAGTGATTTTTCGCAAAAAAAATACTTGTACACGATAAACTTCTATACTATCAGCACCGAAGAGCAGTTTGTCTAATGCTATTGGTTGCTGACTGTTTGAGAAAGCGTTTTCATATTTGTCCGGGCCACTCAGAATTCGGCAACATCGGCATAGCTCCTACGTGATTCGTGTACAGACAGTTAACACGTGTCAAAAAGTAATACAGCCAATCAAGATGGGTAATCGACACTGCACTGGTTTGAAATATAACTTATCTTGAAATCTTTTCGCGAAATTTCCCTACCCCTACTTAAAGCCACACATGTCATATTTCCAACCTAGACCTGTATCCTAAGCAAATAAAATGTCCAGCCCTAACACATATGCTTCCCAGATATATGCCAACCTCGCAGTCGTTTGATGTGCCACCTGCCTGGGGCGCGGGACATTCTGGGTTAGAATTTTAGATAAGGCATGGGTGTATTAGTTTAAGTTAGGTCATAAGTTAGTTTGTAAGCCTTCTCTTGATAAACCGGAAGATGTAAATAATCCCTTTCCAATCCAATCGAATTCCCTGAAATATTGCCAACAGTTTATATATATAGACGGTGGGCCTGAATTTGACCGACGAACTTCGTGAGGTGATTCCTTATGCAAAATCAAGTGGTAAATATACAGGAAACTTTGTACCTAACCTAAATATTAAGAGCATAATAAGTCCCCAAAATTGAGATTTTGGAATGTATTTTTGCGAAATATCGGAAACCAGGGGAGATGAAAGTACAATCCCGGAATACTGTTTTATGTTATCGGGATCTTCAAGCTCAGAGAAGTCACAATAATAACACACCCCGTTATGTAAATAGCAGGGGTGGCCTCCCTCTTATTGCCGGCAACTTCGTTACTGTCAGGAATTATGAACGTTTGATGCTGGATTATTGAGCAGTATGGCATACGAAACAAAAAAGGTCGCCTTGTTGTAACTGCCTAGGATCCACCGTTTTCGTTTGAGACGCACACAAAGATTCCGCTAGATTCCGCTACAGCGATACAGCGCCTGGTTTCCAAGCAGTACTATAGTCTGTTCACTGTAAAATGAGTACTTTTAGAAGCCATGCTTAAGATCTACTTGTATACACGTTGTGTACTGCTCCGCCTTATGTAAAATTAACATTGCCATGAGCCTCATCACTTTATTCATGCGTCAGTTAAATGAAACTGTGAAATTATTAACAAAGTAAATTCTTTACAAATCTGCTAATTTTTACACTTTGATGGATTAAAACAAAAACATAAAGTGAAGGAACTAATTCTAAGTTATCACAAATGGTTACCAAACACTTTTATTCGACGTTATGATATGGAATTACTTTTCATCTATCGTTACCAACTTTACTGGCCGAATGTCACTCTGTGCACCCATTAAAACATATGCATGCAGGGGCAGTGATTTTTTTTCTATGGTTCATTTCTATCTCAAGTGCTCGCTTTATTGTAAACAGTCTTTACATGCGTGTATGGCCACAGCACAGCCGATGGTGATGGACAAGGTTAACTCCTACTGTGCTTTATAGACTTTTAAGACCTGGACAGTAAGGGCCGCTCAAAACTATCCACTCCACTCCAAAACTGAATAAATATCCACAAACACAATTGCGCCAGAAAATTATTGTTTTTTTATTCCTATGTGTTATAGGCTTTTCGTTAGATATTTGTCTAAAATTCAAATACATCATACGCCATACGCGTGCACATAGTCTTGGATCAGAATTCAGTGCTCGAAATTCCATGAAGTTCTGTTTTACCTAAGGAATTAAACCCATATAACTTTCTGTCGTGTTTGAGAAAGCGCCTTTGATCTCAAACTTTGACAAATCTCTGCGAGAAGCCGCATGGCCTGCTCTTTGTAAAATCGGTAGCGATGTAGGAAAGTTAAATCGATGCCTTAACTTTGTAGGAAAACAGATGATGCAGAATTTATTTCCACTCAGTTTGGTATCGAAACGACATTTCTTAAGGAAGGGTGAGTTCAGCATAGCGCAGCGCAAGGGGCGCAGCTCTTTCAAGCATGTCACTTCTATGCTCGCGATAAATGGGTTAGTTGTATCATTTTGAGAAGAGAAGTTCGTTTTTACTATCATCGATGTTTATGAGAGCGAGCAGTAAAAATATAACTGTGATTGGCATTGGGCATTCAAAAGCAAGCTTAATTCTGTGGAATACCGTTAAGAAATTAAAAACGAAGAAAATGCATATAGCAAACAACAAAAAGGAACTTTGTACTTTCCTCTTTTTGTTTATGGAAACTGCGCAACGAAAAACTAACACACACACACACACACACACACACACACACACACACACACACACACACACATATATATATATATATATATATTCAGCAATTACGAAATTTCATTTTGCGGTTGTTTTGATATTTAGATAAAGTAACTTCGTTAGCGTACGGTTTACCGAATCCAATTTACAACAGAGTATTTAGCAATATGTGAATCACAGTGCAAGTCAGAAGATTTTACACAATTGTATTTATTGTGTGAAAATTGCAATTATCCCATTTACCTACGTACAATACGGAAAAACCCGGCACACGTGCATCACTTACGCTGCCTGTCGGCGAGAAGTTTAGTTGCCAAACTAAAAGCATAAAGCATTCCCGACCTGAGCAGGATAACCCTTATATGTAGTGAAGAACAATTCCAGTATTTGCCTGGTGTGATATCGAGAATCATGGAAAACCGAAGTCAGGATATTGGGAGCGGGAAAATAATCCCGGGACCTCCTCAGTGCGAGCCCAGTGTCATATCTCTTTGCCGCCTCGCTCTGTAATGTTGGCATGGACCTCACGAAGAGTAGGCCACAAACAGGAAAACGCCACTATTACTTCAATATTTTCTCTATTGATTGTAGGGGCCACGGTGGCTGAGCGGTTAGCACGCTCGCCTCCCACCATTGCGAACCGTGCTCAATCCCCGGCCGGGTCACCGGATTTTCGCGTGTGGATATCGTGCCGGACGATGCCGTTGGTCGGCGGATCTTCTCGGGGATCTCCCGCTTCCCCCGCCCCTTCATTCCGGCGCTGCTCCATATTCACTTCACTTCTATTGATATTAAAACGAATTACCGGCAATTTACTTTTATTGCGAAGTTAATGCCTAGGACTATTTCCCGGTGTTTGCTGACTGTAGTAAGTATTTACTTTAAAAAGTATGCAGTAGGTGGAGTAATATATGTACCTCCCTTTTTTCTCCGCCCACCACTTACTGACAATAGAGTTATCCTCCCGGAATAAAAGTGCAGACGTCAATATATCCAATCGAATGAAATGAAAATCAGACTCAGATGCGCACTAAAACTCAAGGTTAACAACTCTTCGTAAGGGAGGGGGGGGGGGTGTTGGCTTTAATAATTCGCCTAACTTGAATTATCAAGTAGTGTCTCGTCTTGTCTACGTGCAAATACTGTGCAGTTAGGAAATAACAGTAATCACAATTACGTAATCACTTAATTAACTGTTCTGTGCAGGATTTTCGTGGTATATTGAGCACGTTTGAAAGCCCTGCTGAAGATTTAACTCTCTTCTTATATTGTATCTCTCCGCCATATGATAATTAGCAATGCCGTAGACCCGTTCACTTTAGTCATGCGCCAATCGAGTGTGCGTGTGAAATATCCAGGAACGTAGGTATGTTGCTCATATGCCCATTATTTCCATTAAGTACATAAAATAAACAAGATAAATTCTGTGCCAACAAAGTTAACTATTAAAATTTTTATTCGGCATTAATACACGGAACGACATTTATTCATACACTGCCAGTTTGACCACTAGTATTTCACTCGGTGGTTACGTTAAATATATGCAGCTACATGTAGTAACATTTTCCAAAGGTTGATTTTAAATTGCTCAATTAACCTGGAATAGACTATAAGCTGCAGTGCAGATATTAAAGAGATAATATTTATTATTATTATTATTATTACTACCAAGCAACAAGAATCTTGTCTGGCTGAGTGATTAGGCTCATGCTCCCACTTCTGGAGTCCCCTTTCCCCCAACGAGCGGGGTATTTTTGCATGGACATTATACATATGAAGGTTTCCACTGGGCTCTGCCGTTTATTTTTCCTGTCTTTATGCTCCCTCTGCTCCGCCCACTTCTCGAGCTAATGGGCGATGTGGCGAAGTAGCAAATGACTGGACTCGCATGCAGGAAGACGCGGGTTCGATTCCCGGCCCGACCATCCTCACGTCTGTTTCCCGTGACTTCCTGGATTCACTCCAGCAGCAGGCGACAGCTGGCCTGGTTGCGCGAGCTCGGCTCTACTTCAGTAGGAGAAATTCTTCATTTCCGCGTCATAATTTCTGTTTCATACTAATTACTGACAATGTACGATTATAGAAAATTTACATTTTAAGCGTTGTTGGATATTTTTGACGTGAATAAGTCTTTAAATTTGCGACCATAGTGGGAGGCAATCCAGAAAATCCGATGATAACAAGATCGGATGATACTGTTTGGCATTGCAGCTCCGAATCCATCGTATAGATTCAAAATTCAGTTACACCACTCGACTGCCAAAGGAGCAAAGAATATGTTACGTTGAGTGAGGCCTGCGAAGCATGGTTTGCGATGTTGGGGGGGGGGGGGAGATGCCGCAATTTTGAGTTCGTTTCGCCGCGTCTCATAACTTCCGCGTAGTACAACTTTTTACTAGGGGAAGCTACGACGCTCGTTTGGTTATCGAACGACAACTCTCGTCAAGATCAAACGATTTTGTTTATAAGACCATTTGTGTGCGTTAAAGTGTATGAGTTTAATGTAAAAAACAAAGAAAACTTAACACAATTTTTGTACTGAGTTAAAATTATTATCTGCTAGTTGTAAAAAGTCGAGAACATATTTATAGTATATCAATAGGTTCCTGCTTTTTAGCAAACAAACAGAAAATAAGACGCAGTGAAAATGAGATACAATGGTATTAAACAACTTGTAAATTGTAAATTTTTTATAATCCAACATTTTTAATGATACATCTGTAATTGAAGTAATTACACGAAAACGAAGAATTTCTGCTGGAGTTGTGATGCCAAGCCTTAACAAAAGTCATGGCCGATTCCTTGTCCCCCTTCCTCCGTTAGATAGCAACTTTCTCCGTCTCACACTCTCTCTCTCTTCTCTCTCTCTCTCTCTCTCTCTCTCTCTCTCTCTCTGTCAACGAAACTTAATCCCAAACTATAGTCTGTTCACAGTTTCTTCACACTTTTGGTATCAAACCTTTGATAACTCACCTCAGAATGTGTGAGGTGTTTGCTTATCCCCTAGCTTTTGTTGTCACACTGGACTGTATTTGCTCATTCCCTCGCTCCGTTACACCCATGTCCCATGGAGCCTCTTTTAAACCACTAGCCCTGTATAACTACGACGCACATCTCGCGAGCTGGCCGGAGCGGAGATGGTCCCCGCCCGTCTTGTACAGCGATCAGCGCCATCTTCCTGCCCGAGGACAAGGTACAACCCGGCGTCTTACGTTATTCAAGAGCGCCTGCTGGGAGCGGATGTCCAGCTGAACGCGGCGAGAACTCGCAACAGAGAGCAGGAAACAGAGTAGCCGTGGGCTCTTATGCCCGGTTGTACCATCGTGGTTTGAAACTCGATCCGAGATCGGTTCTAAGATCGAAACTGAAAACGGTTGCACCATTCGAGTTCAGAGCTGGGCTGAAGATCGGGATGAAGTTCATTTCGAACCGCCGAAATTGGTGGTTCGAAATCTTGATGCGAGATCAGCAGCCATCTTCGACAAAATGTAGTTTGAAAATACGCCAACAGATAGAACAAATTTCGATTATTTTTTTGGGAAATTAAAACATTATACGCACGTTAATATTATTCAGTAAAATTCGTACAACAATAATTCACTTAAGACAGATAAAACATCGCACATCTAGTACTATCTATGGTGAAAAATACGCCTACTTCTATGACGTCATATGTTACAAACCAATAGCAAAATTTGTCTCATATTTAATCTCGATCTCTCACTTCGGAACCAAGATCGACGAATCGGAGATCCAGAATCATGAAATTTCGTTGGTGAAACACTTTTACATTGGAACCAAGATCAAACTGGATCATGGTTCGGAACTATGATCATTCGATCTCAGATCGGGGAAGATGTTGGTGCAACCGGGCATTAGTTGCGGTCTTGCAACACCGCGAGAAAGCAGCGCTGCTGAGCGCGCGGCGGACGTGTGCAAAGTGGTTTGGACGCCTCTTCACAACGATGAGAGTGAAGCGAGGTGAGTAAGGAGCAGCGCCGGAATGCAAGGGCAGGGGAAACGGGAGATACTAGAAAAAATTAGGTTTGGCTGTTTTGCGGACACGGCCGTTTGTTTTGCGTGAATATGTCTACGTTGACGTGCTCGGACACCTTGGTGTTTATTTTTACGTTCCCGGCACCGCTTCACTCGGTGAACGTAGACGATGAATTCAGAGCTGCAATGCCAAACTGTATCCCCCGATTTTGTTGTCATCGGATTTTCTGGATTACCTCCCACTATGGATGCAAATTTAAAGACGTATTCACGTCAAAACCCGCCGATCAGCGGCATCTTCTGGCCCGTTTCCCACGTGCGAAAGTCCGGGAGTAACCCCACTGGGGATCGAACCCGGTTCACCTTTGTGGTAGGCTAGTGCTCTAGCCGCTACGTCACTGCGGCCCCGCGGACGTACAGTGGAGTCGGCCACTCGAGGGAGACAGCTCTCGACTAGTGATTGGTAAGGTTAGCATAGCTTCTGCCTGGGGTATAACTGTGCGCGCGATTAGTTCCTCCAGAGAGCTTTTCCTTTAGAAACCGTTCTCTATAAGCCACTCTTGCAGCACACTCAAACTTCACTTGTTTAACACGTGTTTATAGACGAAGAAATGTCCACAGTATTAGTACCACTTGCTTACACAGAATTTATAAAAGTATAGAAATACAATTCCATCCATGATTTCACACAATTCAACCGAGAATGTCAAAGTAAAACTGGTGTTCGGGTTCTGTCTTGCTAAATATGCTGAGTGTCCGGTTTTGCGATATAAAGTGATTTCTTAGCCACGCCTTGTGTGGTACTATTTCTAAACAATGTATAGGTTAAATCTTCCATTTTAGTTTAGGAAGTTGGTAGAATTTTTTTTTTTTTTTTTTTCAGAGTGGGGTGGTTCATTAGTACAGAGTATATTGGTCCCTTCGTTCTGCGTCCTCATCGTCTGAGCCACTAATTCCCTTGTTAATGACTCTACTTTCAACTAGATCTCAAGCTATAAATAATAAATAAAAAATATCTTATGTACACAATTCTGAACTCTAATTATCTTAGTAGTACAGGAACCGTGAGGGCACCATGGCTAACGTATTCGCCTTGTTATTAAAGAGTCGCCATCACCAGGCAGACCGAAAGTGTTTCCATATTGTAACTTCATAATATTATTCAGAACGTTAGGTGCTAGTGTATTTTTTTCAAGGTGTTTTTCAATTCTTTTCTAGCAGATTACTAACGCATTTCCTTAAAATAAACCTTCTTAATATCTTGCGCATTAAATTTAGATTATGAATAAGTTATGACAAAAAAAAAGATGCACTAGTGAAAAAATTTAGTATAACTCATATCTCTTCTTATTGTGATATAGTTAATTAATATTCATAGTACACGTCATCTCTAGGCGATATTATCAAAGGTAAATAATTTTAATTTGAATTCAGGCCTACCAGCTCAGCTATGCGTCTAAACAAGTTCAAGGGGAAATTCCAGAGCTTAAATTCCACCTAGACCGTCAGTTTATTGAAGCTCCCGGTCGGCATTTGGAAGATCTAAGTTCGATTTCTATCTTCTGAAGGGATTTTTTTTTATTGTGCCTCAGTATTGCTTACATTATCGCAGTTTCCAGCTAAGACATTTATTTTTGCGAGTCAGTTCCTTCAAAAATTTCTTAGTCGTTATTTGTGTGATACTGTAAGACACGAATATTAGATAAAACTCATTATTTCGACACCGTGCCAGCCACAGTTACAGTAAATGGTAAAAATTAATTAATAGTAATAAACAATAATCTCGCCTATCTAAAAATCAACGACGGTCTAACTGATAAGAATTGTACAGTTTGATAAGGGATTAATTAATTTTGCTTCTAAGTTTTTGGTAAGTATACTAAGCCGGCTAATAGGTAATGTAAGGCAAAACATGTAAATAAAGTAATAAAATAATACTAATAGTTGCTAACAACGGGCATATTCTTAATAACTTAAATAATGTTTTTAAAAAGTGACTTAAAATTCTTCTTAACTGTAATTAACAGTGGCCATTTCAAAATATGTTGTTAAGATAGATATTTCGAAATATTTCGAGGCCCTAATTAGGTTATTTAGTAATATTATTACATAATTATTTAATACTGGTGAAGCTATTATGAGCACATGAGCGTATATTTGTCATTTGCCGGCGAGGGCCAGGTAAAAGTTTTAAGTCCCAATTGGAAGATATGACCAAAAGGAAATGGCTATGCGTTTTTGATAGACGATAATTATAATTGGTTACAAAATAAACATCGTTGTTTAAATATACGAAACTATATTGTGAAGTTTGTCTGGTTAGTATGGACAGTGCATCATTTGTAAGTGCAAGGCAGTTGTTTTGGAAGAAGCAGGTATGCAACAAGGTAACTGTTTGTGCAAACAGCGAGGTATGGTTTGTTCGCTGCCTACTCAGCACATCTACAATCAATCTCTAAATAAATTATATCCCTTGCCCTAACTGCATGTATTTTATCCTAAGCACGCTTCCTAACGTTGGCAACGAATAAAGGGATGTATACTATGTCCTGGAAATAATCTGTTTCTTTTGTTTTGCATGTGTTAGAGCTGATACTTTCGTTCTGTATACATTATATATTTGTCACGCTCCTGACTGAAACACACACTTAGAAAAAGGTTTTGTTGAATCAAACAAGATTTGTTTGGTGCAACCAAATTATTTGTTTGTATAGGGGCAATGAAATATTTTGTTTCTGAAACCAAATTATTTTGTTGTTCTCATTTGCTTGACCCAAGCTGTAAGATCTGGTTGTTCCAACTAAAGATTTGCTTGGCTACACTTACATTATACAGTTTGGACCTACATAAAAAAATTAACATTTTCGACCGACTTCGAACCTAGTTCACCTACCTCAGAGCGCTACGCCTAAGTATTTTTTCTTTTAGTTTTTTCCTTCATTTGACGGTGTAGTGACATTTGACGTTGACGAAGTTCTAGTGAGACCGATTCTTGACGAATTACCAGTACGACAATAGAGCTGAAAATCCGCCGCATCAGGAGCACCGGGGCGAGAACCCGTGACCCTCCGACTACAGGTCGGCCACCTGACCCTTGAGCTGTGAGGGTAGAGCTGCAAGCTCACCTAATGTGACAACTTATGACGCCGGAAAGCATTTAAATAGATATACTGCAAACATTGGGAAACGTGTACAAACTAATATTTCAAGTTTTACAGCTTTACTTGTCAGTTTCTTGTTGCATTGTTTTATTAATATGTTATACGATTGTTATGAGATGCACTAACAAACACGGTTACTATCCTAATTGTCACAAAAAAATACAAACAAACTCTCGATCTGTAATTTTGAACGAAGGCATTCAAGTGAGTGGCCAAACAAATATATGCAGTTGATTCAACAAAATATTTAGCTGACAGTCTAATTAGTTTGGCCCAACACAGAGATTTTGTTTTTTAAACATATATTTTGCTAGACGATCAAAAGTAATTTTGCTGCTTTTCAAATTATGTTTGCTGCTTTTCAAATTATGTTTGCTGAACAAAATATTTTGTTAGGGCAACTATATATATATATATATATATATATATATATATATATATATATATATATATATATATATATGTATGGCCCTATACAAAGAAATATTTTGTTCGATTTTCTCTCAGTTAAATGCTAAATGAAGGTCAGCGTAGAAGTTAGTATCACACGTGAGAAGATGAAGGGTACACGAAGGGCATATCGAAGTCTAGGTAAAAAGCTTGACATAATCTATGGTATCTATATAAGTGCACGGTTCCAGGCAAATATCTGAGTATTGTGTCTGCCAGGAGGTTACAGCAGTGCATTCCAAACTGGATGTCGTAATACCCAAAGCTGTTGCCTCAGTGTATGGACTGTTGCCAAATCTGGATAAAAAAACAAATAAAAGATGCTGTCTTATTTGATGTACATTTCCAAGTACAAACTCCTCAGACTTGAGAAAATAATAGATCACGAAATAGAAAGGCTTGATATACACCGTAGCATCAACCGAATAGCAACCCAAAGTCTGAGGAGTGCATAACCTTGAAGATGCGCAGATAATATCAATGTAGGCTATTTGTATTTTTGGATGGCCCGTCATACAAAAATTTAGAGTGTGTGGTGACGTCTCTCTATTAGATAACTTTGGAAAGAACTGAGTCGGACAGTGCGTAAGCAGCTACATATTTAGTGTGTGCGCGCTATTTGTGGTTAATTGAGCACCTTTGAAAGCATTACTTAGGGTCTAATTACCTATCCATAGTGTATCCTGCCGGCTACATACCAAACTAACTTTGACACGTGTAAACCAATGGGAAATAAATCAAATAAGTTCTTTGTTCCTAAATTTAAACTTTACACTTTCAATACGACGTCGTGGCATTGGATAAAATTTCCAGATTCTTTGCTGGTTTTTGTTTTGAGTGATTCAACCACCAGTGTCCCGGTATCTGCCAAAACTTAGTTTCAAATAAGGTCAGTAGTTTTCAAAACTTACCACGGACCACTAAATATAGGTTGCGAACCCAAAACTGACCACCCATATCTCGGCACTTCATATATATATATATATATATATATTATATATATATATATATATATATATATATATATATATATATATATATATATATATATATGGGCTGTTCACGGTAAAGTGAGCACTTTTTAAGGCTCTTATAAATGTCTCCTTTCATCCAATTTCCAACTTCCTGCTGCTTTTTAATATAAACATTGCAGTGTGACCAATAAACACAGTGTATACATTTCACCACCACCAAAATTTAATGCCTTGGGCTGCAATAAGATGTATTTACTAGCGGTCAGTGCCTGTTGGGAGGGCCTTAAAAAGTGCTCGCATTATCGTGAACAGCCTATAGTAATTAGACTTGCTATAATAAGGTTAAAATTAATTTATAAAAAAAGTTCTGCATTCTATAACGTTTAAAGCGCAAAATAACGGGGCGATTCAATCAATGTAACGTTAAAGATAAAATAACAAACCGCATAATTAAAGGCTATTCGCCGTTGACCGAGCACATTCGAAATCAACGTTGGAAAGCGACCCTGCTCTAGCTGCACATGCGTGTCTTAGAGGGCGCACGCACTGACTGGCTGGCACGCACACCACGCGCCCAGTCAAGTTGGTAGCGACTGAGAGAAAGTAGTTCCAGGCTTTGCAGTTAGATAGAAGGAGTTACGTAAACATTTGTGAACGCTAGAATTATTTATTTCGCTTCATGTTTTTTTTTAATGCATAGTCTATAGTATAATCAATATGAACACATCATAAACATGGCAAAAAAAGAAGTAAATTTAGAATTTTGATAAACTTTTATAAAATTGAGTTTTCTCAAATCTAAAAAAAGCCATTCTAACTCTTGAGTTTTAAAAGTTAAAACGAATTTATAAGTGTAAGAATTGCCAAATTTGTAAAACGTTTACTTCTCTAACAATTCCATTGTTTCACTTGACTTACGCCTGAATAAAGTGATTACGCTCGTAGCATATGGTGGAAGAATACACAATGTGCATACAAGTAAATTTTTAGCAGGGCTATCAAAAGTGCTCAGTTTACTGTGAACAGCCTATAGTAATCTGAAATGAGTGAGAACTGAAGGTACATTATAAAATAGCGTGTATCACTAAGAAGCCGCAGTTTGAGAGGCACTGGCCTAGAGCGAGCGAATTAGAATGAGGACGGATACTCACGGTACTTCATATCGCTGCGCGCGTTCAAGTCTCCGCGCCACGCCACGCCGGACTGAGCACAAGGCCCGCGTGGTCGGAGACTATATATCCTGCGCGCAGCACAATGCCCGGAGGATCGCGTTGGCCAATGAAGAGAGGAAGGCCGCGGAACCCTGACCCATATGGCAGCCGCTCTGCGGGGGAGCTGCACCCACCCCAACACCTTGCTGTACTTACCGCTCTATACGCTGGCTGCTGGCTGTTCACGGTCACGTGAGCACTTTTTATCGCCCTGCTCAATTTTTCCTTTCAATTCATCTCTACCTTTCCACCACTTTTTTATGTAAACATTGCAATATGACTAATAAACACGGCATATGCATTTCATCACTCTCAAAAGTTAACATCTGAGACTGCAATAAAATATATTTATTAGGGATTAATGCCCTTTGTGAGGGCCTTAAAAAGTGCTCACTTTACCGTGAACAGCCTATACTCAACAACATTTCTGAAGCCCTACTTAAATTCTACTTCCAGTATATTCCTCTGCGCTATGTTAACAAAGCTTAATCATGTATAGAGAAATTTCACCAAAGGGACAACGTACCGAATTCGTGCTCACTCAGTATCATATCATTTTGTATATGAACTATTTCTCAAGAGCCATTTTCTCCCCGTATTAATAATATTAATTATAAATGAAATATTTCATATTTATATGTAATATAAGTAAAAGTTCATTTTAACACAAATAAATAAAGTTCTTTTATGTAAAGGTTTGATTTAAAAAGTGTGAATAAATCATGAGTGAGTGAGCGAACAGATTTGGGTAACTGCCAACAGCGAGGTCTTGAGAGCCGATGAAGGTGATTGTGGAGCAACACCGGAAAGAAAGGGCGGTGGAAACGGGAGATCCCCGAGAAAACCCGCCGACCAGCGGCATCGCCCGGTACGATCTCCACATGGGGAAATCCGGGAGTTACCCGGCCTATGACTGAAGACGGTTCGCCTTGTTGGGAAGCTAGCAGGCTAACCGCTCAGCCATCGCGGGCCCGTGACTAGACTATACCTCTCAGCGATACTCACTACAAGCATACACACAAGTCGCTGGACCGATGACCACGTTACCTCATTTTCGTCTCAGCTTGGTTTTCTGAGGAGGTTCTGAAATTTTCGGCACGGCAAGGCATAAATAATAGTTTTGGAAGCCCTCTTGCATTGTTAGATATTCACTACATTTGTAATTCTCGGAGCACCAAAAGAATATAAATAATCATCCATCAGTGTTCCGAGAATAATTTAAGCGAACCTAACAATGTGAGGAGGTGTTTAAAATTATTACTTATGTCTTGTGCAAGATAATTTCGATAAACCCTCATAAGAAAATCTATGTCCAAAATAGAGTAAATACACTGCTATCGTGCTTTGCTCTCCTTAAGGTAGTGGTCTAGGAATACATGAATCCAGTTGCAACGCTGACAATATGACGTAACGTCACTCGCTAACTAACAGAAACTGGCAACGCAGCCAATCGCAGCTTGCAATACACAATCTTTGCTATATCAGAGTGTCGTGCAACCAGTGAGTGATCGAGTGCGCTTAAACCACAGGAAGCGCCACTCCATTTACTTCTGTACAGTTGACTGTTGAGTGATTTCGGATCTGCGTAGCACTGTTACCCCAGAAGAAGATTAAAGATGGGCGTTATCAGTGAGATCATTGGTGCTACGTGCTCTTCAAAGAATTTATGTGACTCCTTGGGAAACACATAATTGAATATTGACTGTAAATTAGTGTCTCATTCCAGGACAAAGCATACCTGAAATGCACAAATATTTTCCACGGTGAAGGTTACAGATCTTCAAATGGAAGGCAGGTTTGCAGGTGAAGTATACCTGAATGATCGAAACAAGCGTCATGAACGATGCTTCCCATAGGAGAAGTATCCCTACTATTTGATATGACTTTCATGTTTACAGTCTTCATGAGTTTTCTGCTATTTGCACTCCAGAAGTAGAACTACTTTTACATTATTATTACTAATTATATGACAACTGGGCTACCTCCGCCTTTGGGATAGATAAATGCGTCGTTTTTAGATGAAATTTTAGACTGGTGTTTTTTTTTCTTCAAGTCCTTCCCAGAAATATGCTTTTGGCATAAAGCGGGAACGTTTAAAAACAATGCAGGTTTTTCTTAAGTTTGAAAAGTTAAACAGGTCTATGTAATGAGGGTTTGTAGTTCATTAGTTGGTTAAATACTGGATCTCCCAACCAAATTAATGTCTACGCTCTTAAAACGTGAACCACGTAGACACTATTAATAATAATAATATGATGATGCTGCTTGAAATTTGTTCTATACGGACAACTTAGGGTGTTTGCGAATGTCAATAGCAGGTACAAAGGCCCATAATACCTGCCACCAGCAGCAAGAGATCGTCTGCAACGAACCAAACGACAGCTGCAGTTCCCATGTAAGTGGATCCACAGGCGATCACAATCGCGTCTGTCATGGTTCAGTGTCCTTGGCTTGTGACGTACACAGTGTTGTTCAGAGTTCCCCCACGGGTAAAGATCTAACGGTGTTATATCTGGAGATTTGAGAGGATAGTCAACACTCCCTTGTCGGCCTATCCCTCCCAAAAAAATGTTCCATCCAGGAGAGACCGTACGTCCCGATGGTAATGTGGCTGTGCACTGTCCTGTGGGAAGAAGCCATCGTTACCAGGGTAGAGTTGGTGAACAGTTTGTACAGTGTCTTCCTGCAACATAGGACGATAACTGTCACCTGTCTCTGTTCCGTCGAAGAATGGAGTAGAGTGGTGAGATTTGGGCAGCTCTTAACGTCGAGGTCATGAGAGCCGATGAGGGTGAAGCGAGGTGAATGTAGAGCGGCGCTGGAATACAAGGGCGGGGGGAAACTGGAGATCCCCTAGAAAACCCGCTGACCAGTGGCATCGTCCAGCATGGTTCCCACGTGTGAAAATCCGGGGGCCACCCCACCAGGAACCGAATCTGGTTCCCCTTGATGGGAGGCGAGTAGTCTAACCACCAAACCACCTTGGCCCCTCCGTCAAAGAAGAACGGCCACACGTTCTCTAGCAGACATACTGTTAAACAGGGAGATGAGCTATCAGCCCTAACACAACGTGGGGATTCCTCTCATGACATGAAACGGAACTAACAACAGCAGAATGACTACCCGCGCTCTGTTAATAATTCAATTTGAGTTCATATTGTGCGGAGTAACTGAAATGTAACTTCGTAATAGCTGGCACACATCCAACGCTGTCCATTTAGCGTCAAATTCATGCAGTCCCATCTTATTTCCTTCAATAGTTTCTCGGTTAATAGCGTTAAAGTAGCGATAACATTAAATTGGGACATTCGGTTTAACTCACCGTTCAGATATTCTGAGAGCATTTTTAATTTAACTTAAGCCTGGTACAAATGCACTAACAACCGGAACTTGCTGTCTTGCTATGCAGCACACAAACGTTTCTCTCTTCTAAACAGTCGCTGTTTCAAAGAGGCCACGTTCATTATTTAGTCGTCAGACAACAGACACACTTACGGGTTTGCAGGCTGTAATTTCGGCACCGTAGTGAAATGCCATGGTTCAGCGCCGCTGCCCGGACATGTTCCTCGTAACAGCTATTCCGCCAGTGTTTCACGAGCGTAGTGTAGTCCGCCTTTCCTCGCGTGGCGCAGCGAAGTGTACGCAGCCATCGTCGAGAGC
Source organism: Dryococelus australis (assembly GCA_029891345.1). NCBI lineage: Eukaryota > Metazoa > Arthropoda > Insecta > Phasmatodea > Phasmatidae > Dryococelus > Dryococelus australis. The sequence goes on along the minus strand of CM057005.1, from coordinate 10,857,736 downwards.
TTACAAAGGCCCCCTTCCGTAACTCACGGATCTCACTGGCCAGTAATTCCAGTAACGTCGGCCATTGTTTCGATACTGCTGAAGGCACTGATGGCCACTGATGGTCGCATCTGAGAGGTAACTTACCCTGTGCGAGGCTACAACCGTTACTGAGAGGTAACTTACCCTGTGCGAGGCTACAACCGTTACTGAGAGGTAACTTACCCTGTGCAAGGCTACAACCGTTACTGTGAGGTAACTTACCCTGTGCGAGGCTACAACCGTTACTGAGAGGTAACTTACCCTGTGCGAGGCTACAACCGTTACTGAGAGGTAACTTACCCTGTGCAAGGCTACAACCGTTACTGAGAGGTAACTTACCCTGTGCGAGGCTACAACCGTTACTGAGATCGTGTATTTGACTGGCGTTTAAAACGTCAGTGTTGTCAGGTAAACCCTAGGTTAGGCGGGGTGTTGCAAGTCATGTTAGAGGAAATTATACTAAAGGAAGTTAGAGATGCTGAGGCAATCACTTATAATATTGTGGTGACGTCAAGAGATGCCCAAATACTAGTAGAAGGCGAGTAACATTTGTACTGTTCTAGTCCAAAAGCTGTATGAATATTAGTGTGGCCGCCATACTTGTTTATATTCTCCTGCACGGTGTAATGCTACTGCCAGGCGCTCCGAAACAATCAGATTACTGACGAAGAGAGATATTTGCTGCTTACTGGCGACTGTTCCCTTGTTGCTGGCGAACACTGATGGACCATCAGTGATCTCAGTGCTCGTCAGCAGTAATGGAAGGCGGCCAAAGCAAACCAGTTGTGTGAATGGAACTGAAGAAGTGAATGTGTGAAGAGATTTGGGCTGCTGTTAACATTGTGGCCTTGAGAGCCGATGAGGATGGTAAATGTTTAAATTATGTTTACTTGCGTATAAAAACTTGTGTTTCTTCTGGATCATCCCCGCGAAAAATATATTACATATTAACTTTAATGTTTTAATTACTATGCACACGTTCCAACAGTGTTACAATCGTACGCAGTAAAAACACAATTGTGTTCAGCTTTCAGCTGCTAAAAATACACTAGAGCTAGTAAAATACGAGGACTGATTCAGAGGTCATGGCAAATATTGTTTATTCCCGAAAATGATCCAACCCAGGAAATTTACTTTGTACAGTTAAAAGTGTAAGACATATATGTTTTAAAGTTGACACCACATGGGGTATGGATGCAGGAATGACCGGCAGGGAACAAAGACAAACATGGCTGCTTGAAATCACCGTTTGTTTGATGTATTCTCGTACGAACTGTATATTCTCGTGTGAACGGGTATGTATCGTACTTGTACGAGCTGTTTAACATCCTTCAAAGTAATCTCCGAGGTTGTCCCCGGTTTGTTGCCAGTGGCTGCATGAGATCCGTCAATGTGCGCCACCTCTCGTCGAAATACTGTGACGAAATAACGATGGCTGTCATCAAAAGGAATTTTTACATTATGTTGTCACATTTAAAACAAGAAATTACATAAACTTATAATTAATAAGCCGTCTATCCTCTACATGGATGCAAATAAATTTTAATGAAGTTCTTAAAATTGTAAATTGTAGGAAGACTTTTACGTCTCGTGTACAGCAATATCATTGGCTATGAAGCCAGAAACCAGTGGCGTTTATTCCATAGACGCAGGGTAAGCAATGCTTGCCCAATACATATCGGAAATTGTGTGTTTTACATTTAACGGTAGTATATATACTGCCAACATACAAATTTAGAATTAATTAGGTACATGGTTTCGGCGACGAGATAGTATACTAGGATAAAATGGCTATATGACCGCCATTTTAAAAATAAGTGACTGACCTAATTAAAACATGCCAGTTTATATAATCTGCCGCAGAGCTACTTGTTTGCTACATTTATTAGGAATTTGTCAATTGTTTCCCGAGATACGACATAAAAATGTATTTATTGTTGTGGCGATATCTTACAAAATGACCTACAAAAGTGGCTGTCTTTAGCATCTATGATACTTTTAACAGATACTTTCAGCACAAAAATTTTGGTCGAAAATTGTTAAACGATGTGGTAGATATCTATATTAATATAATAAAGAGGTAATGTGAATTAATGTGTTTATATGTAACGGCTAATCTCGGAACCTACAAGGCCGATTCTTATATTCTATCACTGATAGGAAGCTACATTCTTCAAGATGGACATTAAGCTATGTTTAATTTTAAAAAGTCGCCGGTAGTCACGGGTAGTCACAGATAATCACGGGTAGTCGCAGGTAGTCTCCGGTTGCCGCAGGTTGTCGCAGGTAGTCATGGTAGTCGCAGGTAGTCACGGTTAGTCACGGGTAGTCGCAGGTAGTCACGGTTATTCGCGGATAGTTGCAGGGAGTCGCAGGTGGTCGCGAGTAGTCGCAGGTGGTCGCAGGTAGTCACGGGTAGTGGCAGGTAGTCACTGGTAGTAGCATATATAGGTCGTATTTCAATAACTCCATAAAACCTGATCGAATCAATGGCGGGCTGCTAATACAAAATAAACCTAAAATATTTTATGCCATCATTTTGAAAATAGGTGCCTAGTACATTTAAATCTCTAACATTTACAGCCGACCTTCCGTGGCGCAGTCGGTAGGTGCGCCATCGATCTGGGGTGCGGTAGGCTCTGGGTTTGAATCCCGGGTAAGGCATGGGTGTTAATTTAAGTTAGGTTATAAGTTAGTATGTAAGCTGTCCCCTGCTAAGCTTTCAAGCATAAACTCCTTCACAATTAATTACAATCTTTCGTTTACAATGGCCTGCCACAGAATTATTTACTTTCAAAATTTGACGAGAATTTATTCGCTTGTTTTCGAGTGAAGAGATTTGGGCGGCTCTTAACAGCGATGTCTTGAGAGCCGATGAGGGTGATTAAAGTCAATATGGAGCGGCGCCGAAACGAAGGGGTGGGGGAAACGGCATCGTCCGGCACGATTCGTACCTGCGAAAATCCGGTTAACCAGCCGGGGATTGAGCCCGGTTTGCCTTGTTGGGAGGCGAGCGTGCTAACCGCTCAGCCATCGTGGCCCCACTAGTTTCCGAGGTATCACGTAAATGTTATCTCTTTTAATGTAGTAATATCTTCCAAAACAGTTAACCAACATCAATATCTATCTCTGAATACACTGCTTACATGATTCACTTCCAAAGTAACAAATGTGGTTTGTAATAGTTGGATGGTTTCCGAGATATGGAATCCTACATTTTAAAATTTACGCCATTTCGAAAGTAAGTGCTCGGAGTGCTCGGAAATTATAAAATTCCAATCTCCTTACTAAGTGCTATAGGTGTTTTGAGTTCGGTGAAATTCAATTCCGGTGTTCAAACATTGTTAGGTAGGAGAGGGGGGGAACATGCATAGACGCACACACATACACACATATACGGGAAAGTGATCTCATAAGCCTTTCTTTCTCTCGGAAAGTAGGCAAAATGATGTAACAGATATGCGACGTTTTGTTGAATCCGATGTTATGACAGATTATCTTCATGTGGGCATATTTAATAATTTTTAATTCTTGTTCGAAGGAATTTTTTTTTTCTTTTCATAGGTTCTGGCACAGTATGGATCAGACAATTTTAAGAAAGAAACATATATATATATATATATATATATATATATATATATATATATATATATATATATATAAGAAGTCCGCCTAATTTCGCCCATGTCCCTAATTTTGCCACACGCAGAACTGAATGCAAGAAGATGGTGCACTCTGTCTAGGACTTTATGAAACGCCATTAGTTGCTAGTAAGGCTGTCGAAGTGACAAGTTGTGCTGTGTTTGAGAAGTGAATTTTTTAATACTTTTAAGAACGGAGAATTTTGGTGTGATCTTCGGATTTGTACTTTAAAACTAGTTAAGGTATGTAGTTATGTTTCGTGAAATAATCCAACATGGTGGTTAGGAAGCATGCTTTTTAGTGCAGTGGTTTAGAAATAAATAGAGCAACGCGTATTTGCCCAGTAGCCGCCATATTTGAACAACAGATTGTTCCTAATTTCGCCCATGTAGGTGTGCCTTATTTCGCCCATAGGCAAAATAAGGAAGGTGTACGAAATTAGGTACATGGGCGAAATATGTAACGTGGGTGAAATTAGGAACTTGTATTATTTTTTAGCCACACTTATCATGCAAGTTACGTGATAGTTAAAAAGTGTCGCCTTTCATCGCACACAACAAATGTTTACCTCAGATTTATCTGTGCGCGCGGTATATCAGTATCTCTGTACCAGATTGCTGATTTAAGTTAACACCCCCTCCCCCCCAGGCGATAAAAGTATATTCAGTTTCATCGGTTTCTTATGTATACCTGTTTATCTATACACCTTCCGAACAACAAACTTATTTTTATTTTTACGATTTCTTTGATTAGTATTGCTGTGTGAACAAGGATTCCGCCTACCTGGCTCTTGAAATGCGCTGCAGAGTGTTTACAATCCGCATTTTTGGCAAAATTATTAAATGTGAACTGGAACTATCATTGAGTCTTAGATTGAACTTTCTAATAATGATGACAAGGCTACTGTGAGCGAGTTCAACGCCTTGAGCATACGAGCGATGAGGCACTTGAGATGTGTATCAGAGACGCCCTTATCGCTTCTCTACTGCTGTGCCTCATGTGTGCAAAACCACTTTAGGGTGCAGGCGGTGCCTTGATGAATTTGAGTCGAGAATTTGCTGAGCTGAGATGCTCATGTAGGGAGTGTGGCTGACATCGCCGCCATGGTGTGGAGGTTTTCTGTGGGTGCTACAATTTCCACCCCCGTTTTCATTTCGCCGCTTCCAACTGTCATCTTGTCCATCTTTAACACTATCTGGTATGGCATGTAGTCATCCTAATGTAATATAATTATTCATTGGCGCGCATCCATGAGGTTGTGCAGCAAGAAGTGTTTTTCGAGCAAGGTAGGCGGCTCCGCTTGACACCCGTCATCTCTCTTTCATGATGACCCCACCTCGGAGAGGAACAAAACTTGGATGATATTTTTACTAGATTTTCCTATCATTAAAACTGTTTGCCAATAACTGGATTACGATCACCACACAACAATAACCCCCATTTCTGTGTTTTTTTTTTTTCCTTCAAAAAACTTCACGCTAACTGATTTCCTCATTTAGATGCAGATGTCTCCAAAAAAGAAAACAATGGAGTGAAGAGTCTATGAGAATGGCTATTGATGTTATACCGGAGAAACAGATGGGATTGCAGAAAGCTTCGAAGCAATTGAATGTACCTTGTTCGACTTTAAAGGATCATGTCAAAGGAAATGACAAAAAGAAAATCGAGGCCGTAATCGGAAGAAAGCCACCGCTTCCAAAAGAATTGGAAGAAGAATTAGTCCAATGTGCGATCATAATGGAAAAGAAATGATACTGTTTAAGCGCAAGTGACAAAAGGCGCATGGCTTACAACTTAGCTATTATAATAGGAATAAAGCATCAATTTCCTCAGGAAAAGGGGGCAGCAGGTAGAAAGTGTCTAAAGTCTTTCTTGAAACGCCATCCGAGCATTTCATCCAGGACACCATAACCTGTGACAGCAGCAGGATCCGTGGATTTACGTGAGAGAACGTATACAAATTCTTTTCTCTCTTAGAGCCTGCAATGATAAAAATTAATTTCTCACCTAACCAGATATTCAACGTTGATGAAACTGGTATCACAGTTGTTCAGCATAAGCTATCTAAAGTTGTTGCAATGAAAGGTAAGAGGCAAGTTGCATTTCTGTCATTAGCGGAAAGATGAGCTTTAGTATCTGTCGTAACTTGTATGAGTGCGTCGCGCCAATATGTACCCCGAATGTTAGTGTTTCCCAGGAAAAAAATGGAGGCGGAGCTTTTGGATAGTGCACCTCTTGGGACTATTGCTTCATGTCATACATCCGGGTGGATTCAAGTGGAGTCATTCACACAGTGGTTAGCTCATTACATTTCCACTGTCAAAACTATAGTTGACCAGCCAGTTATTTTGATACTCGATGGTCATTACTCACACACAAGGAACATAAGTGTCGTAGACATGGCTCGCAGCAATGGGGTTACAATTATTTGTTGGCCATCTCATTCCCCACATGAAATGCAGCCACTTGACGTGGCATTCGTGAAGAGGAACTGCTGAAGAGCATCAATAAGAAATCTACAGCAGAGGCCAAGAAGAAAGGACAAATTCAGCACAAAGGAAATCTAACTGGCATCACACGACCGCTTGCAAAAAATGAAATGTTCTTTGAGTAGCAGTGACAGCGAAGATGGAGATAGTGCAGTGCCTTATGAATCTACAGATGACGAATACAGTGGCAATGATGAAGAGTGTTCATACTGTCACAAATTCTACGCACAGGACAGGAAAGGAGAGAAATGGGTTCAGTGCAGATAATTTTATTCATGGTGCCACGAACATTGTGCAGGTGATGCTGCAGCTGAGTCAAAGTTTATTTGTGCTGTTTGCCTTAATGACTAGACATAACATAATGTAGGTGTTCAGATTATTTGGTTCAGTGCATTTTCTTTTATATAATTTCTTTTTCCAAAATATGTGTCTAGGTACATTATTACTTACAGCTACATATATTTATGTTTCCATATGTTATGTAAGAGTGTTAAAATAGTGATAATGATATTTTACCTGGTGGGCGAAATTGGGACCAAGTTTGTTCAGTGCTGTAAAATGTCATTTCATGTTTATATATATATATATATATATATATATATATATGTGTGTGTGTGTATATATATATATATGTATATATATATATATATATATATATATATATATAGAGAGAGAGAGAGAGAGAGAGAGAGAGAGAGAGAGAGAGAGAGAGTTAACGAGTATTGGTTTTCGTTTTAGGTACTGTTGCAAGGAGGGTTTATATACATATGGAACATAAATTTGCATAATTAAGTACACAATTTTTTTTTCTGTTAGCTCACACGTAAAAGTGGGCGAAATTAGGAAGACTGTCCTACCAAAACAACAATTATCGTATTTGTGTAGCTACTTATAAGAATGAGAAAATGCGATACACCAGTGCTACCTCGCGATTTGCCAAACTACCTGAGTAGAATAAAGCTTAGACCTGCTGGTGGTAGGTAGGCCTTATCGCGTCGTCATTACAGACGGAGCGAATTGTTCAGAAATGCAGAAATGCAGGAACGGGTTGGAATCTGCCATGGCCTGTAATAAATGACGATCTCAGCATTCGCCTAGAGCGATGTCGCGAAACCATGGCATACCGAAACCAGGATGGCAGAACCCGGACTCGAACCCAGGTCCTACCGAACGCAAGTGCGAAGTGGAACTACGGTGCTACCTCGGTCGGCCTAGCCTTGATGAGTACCTTCTTTCAACGTGTTCCAGGTATTCCCACCGCGTGTAATAATCAACACTGCGATGGTCCAAGCGCCAACGTGCAGCTGTTACAAGTGTAAAATTTAATATTTGCGCCAACTCTTAGGTTATAATGTCTATTAAACAACAGAAAAGTCTATTTTTACTGCCGCTGATTTAAGCACATCAATTTTAGTGCGGTATTTAAAAAATACGGCACTGTTTTTTTTTTTTCGTAATTCTCTCCAAACATTATAACTAGGTGGGTAGGTAGTTAGTCTTAACGTCTCGTCGACAGCGAGGTCATAAAAGACAGTGCAAACTGCACAGGGAAGTGGGATTGGGGAAGGAATGGGAAGGAATCAGCCATGGCCTTCTTTAGGGACCCATTCCAGCATTCACCTGGAGTGATTTCGTAAAACCATGGAAAACCCAAATCAGGATAGCCGGACCCGGGAATTGAACCCGGGTCCTCCCGAATGTGAGTCGAGTGAGAAATTTAGACAGCATCTAAATATATGGGAAGGTTGAATTTAAAAATGCTTAAAGTGCAACGAGCTAACTATCGTTATTGTATCACTACAGAAAAGTATTTGCATTAATACTGAAATGTAGTAAAGTGCTGATAGATTGTTAGAGATCCAGGCAAGGTTTATACACCGGCGAAATGAATGTCGCTACTGATAATTACAGTCATACGAAGGTTCCTCTTTGACCTGTGATGGCAAGGAAGGTTTCACCTCAGCCTGGTTTCACAAAGATTGTGTGACCTGAGTTCCAAGATCCCACGGATATTTTTTATAACGGCGTAACCGGAGAATCTGGACGAACCCTATTGGTTAGCATTGCCGTAATACAATAATGTACGTATGTAAGGCATCGCGTAAACGTAGCTAATTGTTTTGACAGTTGCTATAGAATAGTTTTACCGTATGTTAGCAGAAACGGACATAAGGCCGGGAGACGTCGTAATAGGAAAATGCTCCAGGGATGTTGTTGTTGTTGTTGAAGCGAGTGTTTTATTCCCGCCCGGTTGGTTCTCCTGCCCAAGCAACAAACCTGACCGACAGGCCGTCCAACTTGAAATACTGGCATATCGTGACCTTTCTGACAACACGCCACTCCAAGGTTTTGAATTACTCTACTATTTTCTTCTTGGTTCAACGCTGTTAATCAGTGGCGTAACCAGGATCTCTCATGGGAAGTATTATGAAGAGGGAAATTATAAACGAATCGAATAAACATTAAAAATTCTTAATTCACAAAATGAATGAAAATAATTTATAATTAAATGGTGCACTCTGTGGCCAAAATTACTGTGGCATTATATTCGGACCATTATTTTGAGGATTAAAATAGAGGGGAAACCATAAATATGTAAACTCGGGAAAGTTTGTTATGTTAGCTGCCTCCATTTAGCCTACCGGAATTTAAAAAAAAAATATTTAACGATGAGCAAAATTAAAATAAATAGTAAAAATTTGTCCTCTGAAACCTAAAATAATTGAAATCTCTTTTTCTCTACATGTATGGTAAACCACCGATACCTCCCCATGTAGCAAACAACATATAGCCCATTGATAGTGTACAGTCGTATGCCAAGCCGGCAAACAGTTTTCCAACAGCTGGCATGCATCCGGCACCATTACTGGACCTGAAGTGGCACCACTAACTAGCCATACTCTGTCCATAACTGGCCCAGGTGTGGTTAACACAAATGGCCCAAGCATGGCCTATATGCTGTGTGTAGTTTGAAGAAGCTATCTGCGAAAAGTGGGAGCCATTAAGATTTCCATAACAAGCCAAATCGCAGCAGCAATAGTCCATCGATGTAACACTTCAAAGCCATCAAATGGCCTATAGATGGCTACCCATAATTTTACCAGCACTAAGTATAGGTTATGTGCGGCCATTGCTGTAATACAGTTGGTAAGCCATTTATGGACCATTAATAGGTCACCTACTCTCAACCATCAGTTTCATTTCCATCAACAGTCCATTAATGTGCAATAAATGGCATGCCAAGTGTCCTGTTGCCAGAAGTCAGCCATAACAGGGTCATTAGTGTAAACTCATATCAACTTGACTGTGCGCATGTTACTCAGAGCGTCCGTTAAAATATATGCAGCTCTGAGCAGTGACTTTTTTTTTTAAGGTTGATTTTTAAAGTGCTCACTTTATCGTGAACAGCCTTTACACTGGAGCATTACTGTTTTCAATTGATTACTGTTAGTACGACAAACCCCGAGGATTTCAAAGAATTTACAATTAAATTTATTAGTCAAGAAGTAGTTTGCCTCTGTCGTTTGGAAGCAATACTGACTTGTCATCACGAAGACAAATGCGAAATGGAAGACGATTCCAGTTATTAATAATTGGATGATACAGTGACAGGTTCTGTAGTGGTCGCAGATCTCAATTCCGTTACATATTACCCACACATTAAGTGTCGCATTTCAAATATTGTAACATAATATTTTTCACGATCTGCACCTGTTTTCATAATTAATGCTTGTTTCACGTATTTGACACCTCTTATGTATGATACTTGGAATTTGCCTATGTTTCACATATGTTTTCTTTCATAATTTGTATTACTTCTATTTATATTTTTCTCGTGGCTAAGATATTTAAACGTAGATGTACGGATGGCAATATTTTATGTTTAATTGGAATAGATAGCTAGATTTTATTTTTTTTGTTTATACTTTAATTATTATCTAATATTTTTTTCCTTTTTAGTCTCACTTTTATTGTGATTGTTTCAGGGAATTGTATTGTGTTTTGATATCTTCTACGAGACCTGTAACGCTATGATATAGGAATTTAAGTGTGTCATTTCAGTTTGTTTGCTATGAGCCTTGCGATTGGCTAACAGGTTAAAACCCTTTGCTCCTATTGGCTAGAGAGCTTAACATAGGGTTTGTAAGCTGTCGCTCTCTGCCGCCATCCTTCAACGACTTTAGACGTTAGGTCAGGACGCGCGTCCAGAAGTTGAATGTAGCGGAGGATTTATATCTAGTTGTTAGGGTGTTTTTAGTTCTCGCAGCTTGCTATAGTTTTGCGTCGAGTTGTGTGCTGGTAAGTCCCTCCGGCATCATTTAAAGCAGCTGTTAGGAGATGAGGTAGATAGCTAAGACCACGAACAGTTTACACTCGAAGTTGGTTTAAAATACACCTTCTTCTGTTTAATGCCACTGTCTCACCACGAGAGTAGTGAATGTCGCCAACCTGCAGGTTTTCCAAGCCAATTCATTAGTATATTTATTTCTCAAACCTTAAAAACAGTACGGTTTATGTTTATAACAAAAGGTGACCCGTTCGTTAATTTTGATTTGCGAGCTACTAAACCTTGGTTTAAAAATCAGTTTTTGCTCCACCCCGCAAATTGTTTGCAAAATAAGAGTGGTATCCCCAGTTATTTTAATTTAAAAAAATAGATGAAAAGTACTAATTCTTAAATGGTTTTTTATTGAATTATACTTAAACTAGATATATTAATGTCTTTTCTGTGTACTTTGAGTTTCACCATAGAGACTATTCAAATGTCCCAAGTGTTTTAAACATTTAAACATTTTTTTCTGTGATATATTAATATGAGTATCCCGATTAAAAGTGCAATAAAAGAATAATCGATTAAATACCAAACAAAAATTAAGGAGTAACATAAATTAAATTTGTAATAAATTGTGCCATACCTATTCGAAAACACTGAGCTATAGCTCAAATGTATTTCTGAAGTCACCAAAATAACTTGGAATTTCTTGGAGATTCATTGTTTAGTTTGTGGTTTGGTTCGTCTTTAGTGTCGTTTTGAATTTCACAGTAAAATTCAAACTTAAAACAGTTATAAGTTAAAACATAATTATAGGTGGGCCAATAAAAGGATTTCAACTAAAGTGCTTAATTACCTTTTAACGGCCTAGAGAATCGAATCTTCAAAATTCAGGGTTGAAATATTTAGCAATGTCGTAAAAATGTCAATTTATTCTATCGGTTTGTAATATCAGACAAATATCTTTTGATATAATGTTATAACAGTTAAGTGGTCTCAGAACAGACAAAGAAACTACGCTCACTGGTGTACTCTCCATAATGTTGCCAATAAACTAGTTGTTCATTTCCACCTTCAAAGGTGTACACTGGCCTCAGGAACCTTTTCAAATGTTTTCGGCTTATTTCGTAACGGTGTTAATCGGCCACATCCGGAACTCCTCGTGATAGTGAAAGGAGCGTTGAAAAATAGGACGTGTATCCTACAGCCGGTAGCGCCTCGTTAGACGATTAAGAAAATTAACGAACATTTTAGAGGTAGGCCTATTCAGTCTAGATTTTGGATTAAATATCCTTTCACATTATAGGAAACGTGCCAATTCGTTGGCTACATAAGAGAAATGACTGTTTTAGAGCGAAATTCAAATGTCACAAAGGGGAATATTATTTTACAAAAATGTTTTGCAGTTCAGGTACCCAATTTGCTCAATGTTTTCACTTCGATTTACAGAGAAAATCATCTTTCACCTTTAAAATGCCTACATAAACAACGTCAAATGAGTTTCCGTTAGGAGCATTTAAACCTCGTGTAAGAAGTGTGCAGATAACTAAGCTCTTTTGAAATAAGCCTTTGAAAATAAATCCTGCCTTAAATCAAGTATTTTACCGGACTCACTGGCTCCAATGTTACCAGTAAAGTTACGGGCGATGTATGTAAAAGTAGCTCCATGTATGTAGGTATTACTGTTTTTTTAATACCAATGTTCTAATTTGTAGTCACCAGAATTATATACTTTAGTACATATTGATGTTATGTACACAAGAGTGTGAATGAGCGTACTAGTAACATAGAAACTTTCCTAACAAATTGCCAACCATATTTAAACGGTGCGTAAATAAAGTTATCAGGTTCTATAGAAATTTTAATTTTACGTATGGTGTAAGCATGCAAAAAATTATAGCAGAAAAATAGATCTTTAAATGGCTTTTATAAGTGCTCAATTAATACGTGGAGAGCCTACAGACATAAATTCACTTTCACTAGATAGATTTGGTACGTTCTGGCACAACGGATTCTGGAATAGGAGCACAGGAGCCGACAGCCGGCCGTGGGCCACTGGCTTTAAAATTATTTTTTAATGTCGGTTTCCCTGGCGGCCATTTTCCCCTAACAATTGAGCTATTTTCCCTAAAATGTTCCCTATTTTCCTGAAAATTTCCTTTTTTCCTTTAAAATTTCACTTTTCCCCTTAGATTTCCCTTTTTATCCTAAAACATACAAAAATCGCAAAAAATCATAAAAGTCAGAAAGCATATTATGTTACTAACTGCTACCGACATATTGGGTGCAGGTGATCTGGACCTTCACCCCATGGCCTCGAATGGCCTTGAAAACTAAAGCTAGAGAAAAATTAATAAAAATCAGCAAGTATACTATGTTACTGACTGGTGTCGCTATATTGGATGCAGGTGATCTTGACCATATTACCTTGATCGACCTCGAAAACAAAACTCGAAAAAAAGCATAAAAGTCAACAAGCATATTACAGTACTGACTACCACCACCATAATAATTGCGTGTGACCTTGACCTTGTAACTTTAAATGACCTTCAAAACAAAAAATAGAGAAAATGTAAATAAAATTCAACAAGCAAACTACATTACTGACTACTACCACCTTTTGGGTGCTGGTGACCTTGACTTTGACCCCTATAACTGTAATGATCTTAAAAACAAAATCTCGAGAAAAATGCATAAGGGTCAGCAAGCATATTACATTACTGAGAACTGCCAATAAATTGCATGCAGGTGACCTTGACCTTGACCCCATAACCTTGAAAACAAAAACTCGATAAAATGCATAAAAGTCAATGAGCATATTACATTACTTACTACTACCTCCATATTGTATGCAGGTGACCTCGACCATGACCCTGTGACCTTTAAAGACATTGAAAACCAAAACATGACAGAAAATTGCAGAAATTCAATAACTTCATAAATAAGAGTCAGCGAGCATATTAAGTTACTGAATACTACCATTAATTTTATTCTAGCAAACACACTTAATTTATCACATAGACATTTTTTTTATTCGACTAATATACTATAGTAGCTCATATCATTAAAAAAAAATTACAATATTCTTCAATATACATGCATCGCAATATATGCAACTTTTTTGAAGGTTATAGTCTTTAATGCATCTCGTTATTCACATTCGTGTTGTACTTGTACAAAAAATATCGTGATATTTATTACACTGACATTCTGTGCAGGACAGGTTATGTAAGTAACTACACTTTTGAGGACATGTACCGAAGTCACAAGAGACCTGCTTGCAGCAAACCTTGTGCCGAGGTACCGATGAGAAATGCATTTCGCCTTTTACAGGTGTCTGCATGTCTAAGTAAATGCTCGCTACGGCTGATATGCTTACCGCACGTATTAAACAAATATGACACGCAGCAAGGACTTTTGGCACAATTGAAGTGCTCATGGCACTGAGCAGTGCAACCTGTACTGAAGACATTTTCACAGAAGCGGAACTGATGACGACGTAGTGGTTCAGGTAAAGACTCGAGCAGACTTGTTGGAGATGTAGGTACTGGAGCTAAAGAAGCAGGCAAAACACCAGCGATGGTGTTCTAGTTACCTCAGTCGAAGAGGTCGATGGCGATGCTACTATAGGAATGCCATTCGAAGAAGTTAGTCTGTAAGTCGTTAGCGTAAAATCGGGGGACTTTTAAAAATACGTCTATAATACAATACAATTTTTCAAAGTTTTGGTTAAAAATGTATTATGCGAGTAGACCATAGGAACCGCGCAATTGCTGCAAATCGTCTGGGGACTTCTCCCATGGCATAATCCTTCGTAATCAGCCCAAGGCCGGGTGTTGTTTCTCGCTGACCATGACTGCAGACACCCGCCAAAATCGGCTACAGGGAGAGCGAGCGCCTGTCTGTGGCCTCAGATGTCCCACGCACACAATCGCGCCTCTACCGGCCGATACTACCCGATACCTGCAGCCTTACTTGGTTCTTGTACAAGGCCTGGTGCACGAGCCCGTATACCAGCCGCTATATGAGCCACCATCGAAGATTCATACTACACGACAGCAGTTCGCGTTCTAGCATGTGTAAGCCTATCAAAAAAAAACTAGCTAGCACATATTAATATTGCTACATTACTGTTGGCCTTTTACATAAATTGACTGCTTACTAGTCTTTTTTTTTAACGTGACGTACGGTCGCTAGAGTACAAGTGTGTTATTTTTAATTTTCACGAAAGTTACAGACCGATTGTAAAAAATAGTTTTTCCTTACGTAACGGCATATTATCCGCATGTAAAATATAACGATAAAATACTCAAGTCTGGTGGAGTTTCGAACTCACGTCCGAAAGTTACACGCTAATAGTGTACTCTACCATTGTGCTACCAGTTCACGTAATAAATTCTGGGTTTATGTACTGTAAATATGCTTAATCATTTAATTATTTTTTTGATACCGTAGATATTCTGTTAAGTATTTAGAACAATTTTAAACAGTAATTAAAAGTTGTCATCACCAATATTATATTACGTAAAAGCTTGTGCAAGGTCCGCCATAGCGGCCGGTATACGGGCTAGTGTGGCACCCGTCATGGCATTTACCACCTTGTACGGGCAGATTTCGTACCAGGTTTGGTAATTGGACACGTCCTATTTTTTGTGGCAGGTTCCATACCTGTTTTCGTACTTGGCCAATCATATCGCAGTTTCGGAACGTAGGGCGCTCCCCGTGGCTACTACACGAAACGAGTTGATGAAGAAACTGAAACAGACGCCTCCATCTTGATTATACATCCGTGAGGTTGAAACACTTTCAAATAGATTTAAAATACGACAACGACGAATAATATTGGTGATGGCAAATTTAATTACTGATTCAAACCGTTCTAAATACTTAAAACATTGCCTGGTGTATGAAAATATTAATGCTATTTACTTACACTCAATATACTATGTATAGATTAAGTATGCGCGTGTGAACTGGCGTTCTATACTAAAGTGTATCTTTTGGGCGTGAGATCAAAATTCCGTCGGACCCAAATTTTTTTTTATCGTTAAATTTGACATGAGTATAATATTCTGGCATGTAAAGGAAAAAACATATTTTGCAACCGGTCAGTAAATTTTCGTCAACATTAAAAATAACACACTCATACTCTAGTGGCTTCGCGTCATTTTCAAGAAAATGAATGAAACTATACTAGTAAGCAGTCAATTTATGTAAAAGGCGAACAGTAATATAGCAATATTAATATGTGCTAGCTAGTTTTTCCATAGGCCTACGCAAGTTACTAACTGGTAGCAGTTCTACGAATGGGGTTCATATTTACTACAAACCACACACTGCGCACCCACCGAGGGTAACATATACTAGTACGCGAACTGCTGTCGTGTAATATGAACCTTCCATGGCGACTCGTATACCGGCTCGTGCACCAGGCCTTGTACAAGAACCTAGTACGTCTGCAGGTATCGTGTAATATCGGCTTTAGTTTGTCCCGGTAGGCGCCATACAAAATTCTGGTAAACTTCCTAAACTGTAATGGAAGGTTTTAACCTCTACATTATATGGTAAAGGTTGTTCACGACAAAGTGTGCACTTTTGAACCCAACCTTAGAAAAAAAGTCACTGCCCCTGTAAAGTTGGTAACGATGGATGGGAATTAGTTCCATATCTTAACGTCGAATAAAAAGTGTTAGGTAACCATTTGTGATAACTCAAATTATTTCTTTCGCCCTCTGTTTTTCTTTAATGCATATAAGTGTGAAAATGAGAAGATTTGCATTAAATTTACTTTCCTAAATATTCCACAGTTTTACTTGACCGACGCACGAGTAACGTGGTGACGCGCATAACAATGTTAATTTGACATAATACGGAAGAATACATAACGTGTATTCAAGTAGATCTTAAGCAGGGCTTTCAGAAATGCTCATTTTACCGTGAACAGCCTATAATATTACTACGTATCAGCCTCAAAAGATGAGAATGTTTAGTATCGCTACTATACAAAGTTGGGAACTTCCCTATGCATTCGGCTGCTTCCCGAGTAACTGTAGGAATATTACCTTGCATGTATGGGAAAATAATTTACCACTCGAGCTTTGTCACTGTACGTATACACTGATGTGGTAAATTGACGAATTATTTCTTAGAGCGTGTGTTGTAATGTCTGGGGATGGTTACATGTAAAAGTAAAGGAAAAGAGATGTGGAGTGTAGTGGAGAGGTCTTGAGAGCTGATGGGGGTGAAGTGAATCAAGTATGAAACAGCGCAAGAATGCAAGGGTGGGGAAAGCGGGAGGTCCCCGAGAAAACCCGATGACCGGCGGCATTGTCCAGCACGAGTCCTACAAGCGAAAATGCGGGTATCGAACCCGGTTCGCCTGGGTGAAGACGAGTAGTCTAGCCACTTCACTACCGCGGCCCCGAAAATAGATGTACTAGTTGCAGTGTCGTAACTAGGTGAAGGCTGTTCACGATGAAGTGAGCACTTTAGAAATGAACCTTAGAAAAAAAGTCACTGCCCCTGCATGCATATATTTTATGGGCGCTCTAAGTGACATTCGCCCAGTAGAGTTGGTAACGCTGGATGGAAAGCAGTTCCATATATTAACGTCGAATATTGTTAGGTAACCATTTGTGATAACTTAAAATTATTTATTTTGCTTTCTGTTTTTTTAATGAATCGAAGTGTAAAAATGAGCAGATTTGTAACGTATTTAGTTTCTTAATAATTTTGCAGTTCCATTTAACCGATCGACACATGAATAAAGTAATGGCAATGATAATTTTACATAGGGCAGAAGAATACACTACGTGTATACAAGTAGATTTTAAGCAGGGATTCAAAAGTGCTCATTTTATCGTGAACAGCCTATAGTATCTTTGGAGGGGTGATATACTACCGGAGGGTGTATGCGGGTAAGGAATACCCTCCAGATGGTAGAATGGTTCGGGGGCCCTCCCTCTGGAATGTTTTTATACTTAACTACCAAATTATGCATTTTGAACCTCTTTCTGCCATATCTGCCATTCAGGTTTAAATACTTCCATAAGGGTCAATCCAATTTGTTCCTGCTGGTTGTTTGATGACCCTGGTCACCCATCCTTCGTAGTTACGCCACTGATACCTTCTGGCCTAAAATATTGTTAAAATTGTTATTCGCCCTCGCAGATGTAAAAATAACAATTATTATAATTAAAGCTTTGGAAACTATTACAGATTGGAGAAAAGAAATGCATAAACTACTAAAGAGAGTTAAAATTATATAATTCAAATTCAGAACAAACAAATAGATGTTTCTACTCTCGCATCGCCGTAAATGATGTATCCAAAAATATTTGCTAAAATTCAATATGTATTGTTACAATTTCTCAAACGTCGCTGTGCTAAACCAAGTTCGTTAAGGGAATGATGTCTTAACTAAATAGAAGAGTTAATATTAATTTCCTAATTTTATTTGCAATGACTACAAACAGAAATCTCTTAACTCAACATCTCGCAATAAACTGATATTATTTGATATTTACAGTTAATGAATTCTGCCAGTATAATTGACAATATTAAGGGAGGTATAAACCCTTAAGAAACGAGGATTTAAACCACATTTTGGCAAAATATCGGTAACGAAGTAAAATACGACAACTCTCGGAACATTATCGTATGTTAACGGAACCTTCAACGTAAGAGCCTATATTTTGCACAAATACGGCTTAAAAATCTCGTTTTTTTTAAGGGCTCATACCTCCCTTAATATTTTATTTGGGTATAAAGCGTTACACATGTTTTCTTTTTACTTTTTCATGAAGAATCGACTATTGAAGTTTGTCGGTCTAATGGAGAATCATCCCGTATATTATTCACTATGTCCAAATGTACTAAACAGTTCGCCTTGTTATAACACTCCAGCCCGTTTCGTTTGCGAGAAAACAGCCCCGCAAATAAAGGCGGACGTCCAATAACTTGGAGGAAGGCAAACTGAGCGGTTTGTGGGCTTCTTTTTTATTTGTTTGGAGATACATGTGTTTACATGAGCTTATTTATTACATGGAACACAAATACATTTTTTTAAGGTTGCTAAACAAACTTTACAAAGGTGCTCGAAGTGATGCCCATCTACATCTATGGATGCAGAACAGAACAGAACATATTAAAATGGCATCAGTATCCAGCTGAAGGCCAAAACTGGTCTTAGTTACTGGAATTTAAAATAAATTGGAAAATAATCGAAACAAAATTTGCCGCGTTATAAAAATTAAAAAACAAGTTAGATTTCCAAATTACAGAGGTTTTAAATTATATTATGTTATAATCTAAAAAAAAAAGAAAAAGTTTACGTTATAGTTTTAAAATGTGAAAAGTTAAAATGGTGTAAGTGTAACGTTGTTTGTGTAGGTGTTGTACATACAGTGTAGGTGTTGTACATACAGTGTAGGTGTTGTACATACAGTGTAGGTGTTGTACATACAGTGTAGGTGTTGTACATACAGTGTAGTTGTTGTACATGCAGTGTAGGTGTTGTTCCTTTAGTTTATTTGTAAGCGTGTGTTTCTGTAATACTGATGTCTTGGTGAGTCGGACGACATCAATATACGAGATTATGTTATTGTTTATAATGATATGTGATGTATTGTTTGTGAGGGCTCAAGAGGAACATTTATTAATTTAGTTTCAGAAATTATACTAATAACAATTATTAGATTGATAGGTATTACTTTGATTAGTGATTACATTTCAATAAGGAAAATAATTCTAGTAACCACTCCCAAGTGAACATTACTACAGAGTAAAAATTGTTCTCCTACCTCTGTATTATCCATAAAGTGGCTTTGTGTGCTAAATATATGTATTTTATTCACATTATTAATCCTGTTATGTGTTGTGTTAACATAATTCGATCGCGCGCACTCAACAAAAGGGAGTTTAGGGAACTTTATAAAGAATAAATAAAAGAATATGGTGAACTAAGTCAGGTGGCTCTCTAAGGGAGAAGTGGTTTCACATTTCTTCAAATTAAAAGACGAACAACAAAAAACGTTTCAGGAAAACTCAACGTCAATGAACTTTATACCACAGATTATATACATGACCATACACAATTGATCAGGATTACATAACTGTACACAGAACTGTCCTTGAGAATGCAGATTGGTGTGAAGCGCCCATGTGCTGCAATCAGAGCCCCTAGACGGCGTGGAATGGAATCAAAGGGGACCTGGATATAATTCTGAGTAAACTCCCTCCACGCGGTTTGTATGCGAGTCCACAAAGCATCAACAGTGGCTGTTGGAGGATCGTGATGAACAAGTCACCGATCAACCATATCCCAGACATGTTCGATGGGCGACATGTCAGGCGAACATGCAGGTCAGGGAAGCAGTCGTACCTGCGGTTCATTAAAGAAGGCTTGCTTATTCCTCGCCACATATGGCCGGGCATTGTCCTGCTGAAATATGGCATGTGGAGTCGCCTGAAGGAGGGACAGTGCCTCGGGCTCTAAAACCTCCCTGATGCAGTGGTTGCTGTTCAGATTGTCCTCAATATGTAGGAGTCGAGATCGCATGTTTTATCTTATGGCGTCCCAAAACCATCACACTTGGTGTTTGTCCACTATGCCGCTCCACAATACAGGATGCCAGATTGTAGTCATCACTGTAGCATCTAACACATATGCAGCCATCTCTGTAGGATAGTTGGAAATGGGACTCATTCGAAAACACTGCATTTTGCCGCTCAGCACGCCAGTGACGGCGATCACGTGCCCATTGCAGTCTGAGGCATTTGTGGTTTCTGGCCAATGGAAGCCGACACAATGGCATCTGTGCCTCCAGTCAAGCTCGTAGCAGACGGCGTCAAACCGTCGATGCACACAGGTCCACACACGTTGCGGACAAGATGGTGGTCATCCCGTAATGTGGTCACATTGCGTGGTCCAGTACCCACTCGTCTCTGCATACGACCTTCTTCTATCCACTGGTTCCACACACACACACACACACACATCACTGTCGTAGCAGCATGTCCTGTACGAGCCGAAATGTCACAGTATGACAAATCAGTTTCCCGGAGACCGATCATTCTGCCCCGTTCGAACTCACTCACGTGCTGATATGGCGCCCTTTGACGTCGACAAGGCATACTGGCATTTTCTTCACTTCGTTTGACGGCTCTTCACTGACTGAGCTTGGCGTAACACTGGCCTTTCCGGTCACACAAGAGAGGGCGCTGCTGGGTCTACGTGTACGCCATCTCTGTGCAATCGTATTCACTTATTGCTGGTACATTGTTCTGCACATCTTCCGAGTTGGGATTCATTTGGGCGATTCTTTCTGGGTGTTGCCATTTTACGAACAATAGCGTAGTTGGAAAAAAAGTTTTTTTAAAAAATTTTTTTTTACAGTTTGACCTAACCATGATAACAGGGTTGTTGCTTTATTGCCACGAAAAGTGTATTTGTAGATAGCATACCCCATTGTTGCCAGTTCTATTGTCTGAAATAAAATAAAAAGTATTTTCCCTCACCAATGTAAACATTTTTAGCATGTTCGGCTGAATTAAAATCGTGGCTATTGGCTGACTAAGCCCTACTAAATTGCAACTTAGGAGGATGATGAAACAAGTTTTGTAGATGTAGAAAATATAATTATACAGAAATGTCCCCTGTTCCACTTTTTTCTTCTGAAAAGTTGCCAAAATGCTTTACTGTCCAATGCAGGCAATGAAGCAAATTTTCATTTCAGTGTTTAATTATGTACCACAAGCAAGTTAAACCTGTACAATACCATAGATTCAATAAAAAAAACTGTGCGTTTCAATAAAGAGTGAATAGATATAGAACTGTGTCTAGAACAGAGAACTAATGCAGTGTAAAGATTGGGAATGCATAACTAAAATGTCAGATTTGAATTTATCTACCAGAATCAGTTTACTTTATTGACATTAAATATGTATAGAGGAGATAAAGTCATATGGGATACAAAACTCTGGAGTCATTGTCAGTGATATACATTAAAATTGAAAGGTATAATTATTTATTCGTGGCTCAAGAGCACGCGAACTTTGCCTTAAAAAAATTATTCTAGGTCGCTGGTCAGTGTTTATCATTGGCATGGTCATGTTGTGTTGCACACATTACTGGTTGTAAGTAACATGCATTACATATAGGGCCTACCCATAACATTTGCCCACTGTCACATAAAAAATCAACTTCAATGCTACATTTGTGTAAATTCGAACACTTTCAACGAATACTATATATAATTTTTTCACGGAAACGTGTTGTCAACATGAATAAATGTGACGTCACCAACATACTAGCAGGTAC
Organism: Dryococelus australis; assembly: GCA_029891345.1. NCBI lineage: Eukaryota > Metazoa > Arthropoda > Insecta > Phasmatodea > Phasmatidae > Dryococelus > Dryococelus australis. The sequence goes on along the minus strand of CM057005.1, from coordinate 10,835,991 downwards.
CGTGGGTATATTTTCGGTGAAACTATAATTATGAAACGTGAACGTAAACTATCCTCTACTACACGACAGCGGCATCACGCTTGTTATACTGTAAATAAAACACGTGCGTATTGCCGCCCATAGCTGAATACTGGGCGTATGTCGTCTCAATATCGGTAGCTTTATTAGAAAATCGTTTTATTGCACAACTAATACAAGCCAGCATTATACTAGTGAAACTTCACATGTGAATTGTAATACACATTTATTTATTTATTTCCCATCCTCTTTCTTGAACACCAAATGCTACGAACGAAACCTTTCTAGCAACGACATGCTAACGTAAACTAGGCTATAGTTGTGGCGGCTAGAGCATCCATAGTAAATCCGCATGTCTTCAGGTGTCTTCGCCTATAGTGAAGCGACTTATGAAAATCAACCTTTGAAAAAACACTCTAAGCGTAGCATGTCAACCTGTTTTTTCAATAACCTGTATTCCACAAATATTAACATTGTGGTTAACTTTAAAGTACTGTATTATTGAATAAATAAAACTTTACCTTAACATATTTTATAACTTGTAATATTAATTTATTTTTAAATTTGAATTAACAAAATCGAGAGCAGCGACGTGTTGGCAACGACCTGTAAGAAATAGTTCACAGTTAAAATATTATTTTAACCTAGTTTTTTAGTATACTATTTGTAAATTAAAGGGTGCCTATTGAAATATTTGTATATTTAGGTAGCCCCGATGGCAACATATCTCACTAAGCAACTGTCTGCTGAGCGAGGATAGTCGTCTCTCTCTCTCTCTCTCTCTCTCCTTTTGTATCTTTCACACCCGGGAAGTTTCACTTCTCTAGTAAGGGCATATTATACACGTTTTCAATTGTAGCATATTTCATACCTATTACAGCAAAATAATGATTTTTGAATTTGTAATTTACAACTGAAAAGAGATTTTAATGTTTGAATCCTTACTTTAATATATTTAGGTATGTATGATGGGGGGAGGGGGGACAGAAACAAATTGAAGTTGGCAGACATGGCGAGCCATGACATGGCGTGTTGTTTTTTTACCAAACGGAGTGTAAATTATACTTACCCCGAAAAATACTTCAAATTACCACTTCACGTTTGTAAACGTTGTGTTTTTTAAGCCTACCTAAGCAAGTTACGATGTTGTGATGAATCTGTGTTTCCGTGGCAGTAATAAATATACTGTTGCGGTGTGTTTCGTTAACCGCTGCGTGTGAAATAGCGTGGCATGGCTGCGTGGTGATCGTAATGGTGGATCTGTGTGTGTGTGTGATTGCAGATATTTGATGTGAACTATTTATACGTTTTAAATGTGAACTGTTTTTATGGCGAAGTTATTTATTTACATCCATTTCTGTTTATTTATCACAGCATTGTGCCTTGGCCCTGGGTGTTTAAAACACAGTCGTGTAACGTGATTTACCACCAATCAACAAAATAACCAAGCCCAGCACCAATACATTTCAATAAACCTAATACACAGTAAGTAGCAGTACATATGAATATGAGCGGAATAAAAGTTATGGTAGGCTTATTTGTGTACATGTTCTTCACTATATTTTAAGTTTGTATGACAAAAATGAGCAACACGAGTTGCGTGCTTGATTTTAAAGTAGTTTTTTCGTTGGACTTATTATTCTTCCGTTATTCTAGCTGAGGCTGTACTTTTAAAGAAATAACTCAACACATATCAATAACAAAAAGTTAAGTACTACAGTTCATTACCCCGCAATTGTAACAGTGTTTAACTCAGTCGCGGCAAAATATGAACGTGCATTACGTATAATGTGCTATGTCGTGGAAAACAAATATGTTAACATAACCGTAAGAACTATCGTCAATTCAGGCATTTTTAAAACATCATAAAGCTGACATAAATAATGTTATAGACCTAAACTGTGAATATTCGTAAGAAATGGATTTTGAAATAGACCTACGACAGAATTCTTTAAAAACCTGTGAACAGTAAGTAACACATTTGACAGTATTGAAAGTAGAAGTCACATTTTAATGTTTATGTTTAGGTGTATCGAAAGTATACGAACACATATACAAACACAATGGCATGTAAACATTGATTTTGACAGATGCTACATGGCAGTTACATGGCAATGTTTGTTTTCATTTGGCGGAAGGATACGAAACGGGCCTGCAAGTAGATATTTAGCAGGGCTCCAAGAAAGTTGCTTCCAATGGGGAATTGACTATACGTCATAACATGCCATCTCCTGTTGACTACCACCTCCATGATTGCAGGAACATGGCTTTAAATTACATTTTACTCATATAGTGTACTATAGTCTTCACCGTGACATGAAAAGGGATGGATGGATTGATGAATGGATGGTATAGTATATTCACGGTAAAGTGAGTACTTTCTAAGGACCTGCAAACATATTTCTTTTAGCCACTTTCTATATTTCCGCCACTTTTTAGTATAAGCATTGCCGTGTCACCAACACACGCAGTGTTACATTCCACCACTCCCAAAAGTTAACATCTGAAGCTGCCATAAAAAAAAATTGCCTTTTGGTAGGGCCTTAAAAAGTTCTCACTTTACCGTGAACAGTCTGTAGCTGGTTGTCTCGTCGACAGCGAGGTCACAACGTCTCACGTAGCAAGGTTTTGAGCGCCCGTATGAGGGTTACACGAGGTGAGGATGGATCTCCTGAATGCAAGAGCATGGGAAACAGGAGTGCCTCGAGAAAACCCGCCGGCCAGCGGCAACGTCCGTCACGATCACCATGTGATCTGCTACATGCCGGTCTGTGATGTGAGAGAAGGATGTTCAGCGGAGTGCGGCGCCCCGGTGAGGTGAACCAACCCAGAAGGACTGTTCGATATTTTGATATATCGATAATTATCAATAAGAAAAATAACTTATCGATCTATATGTAACTTTCAAAAATATCGGTTTATCGCTGTTTCGATACTATCGAATTTTTCAGTAGTATCGATTGTTTCGGAATTATCAATTATTCCTGTTTTATAAATTATTTCGGTATTATCAATTATTTCGGTATTATCGATTATTTCCGTATTACCGATACAACGATAATAACGATAACTGTTTGGAAAAATACAGATATTACATTTTTATGGTATCGAACAGTCCTACAACCCAGCACTCCGAGATCAAGATGGCTGTACGGGGAACGCAAGCAGGGTCGTCTCGAATATCAGTCCGTTGTGCCACTATAGTCCATTCTACGTTACATCCAACTTTTCTGAAGCCCTGTTAAAGATCTACTTCTAGGATATTCCTCCGCCTCGTGCAAACAAGTCTGAACCGCGTCCAGAAACTTAAGCCACAGAGACAACTCACCGTATTCGTGCGCTCTCACTGCAATTATATTTTGAATAAGAACAATTTCTTACTAGGCATTACGAACACACATATATTCTCCCTGTTCCATCCATATTTACTACAAAGTAAATGTTACAATTTATAAACAAAAAAGTGAAAGTTTATTTTCACCACAAAACAGATACTTTGATTTTAATGCCAGTATAAAACAATTGTGAAACATGTATTTAGGTATAGGATGTTCACGGTAAAATGAGCACTTCTGAAATCCCTGCTTAATATCTACTTGTATGCACGTTGTGTATTATTCCGCCTCATGTAAGATTAATATTGCCATTGGCCTCGTCCCTTTATTCGTGCGTTGGTCGAGTGTAATTGAGAAATTATTTGAGAAATAAATATTTTACAAATCTGCTCATTTTTACATTCCGACGCATTAAAAAAAGTATAAAGTGAAATAAATAATTTAAGTTATCGCAAACGGTAACCTAACACTTGGTATCCGACGATAAGTTAAGGAACTACTTTCCCGCCGGTCGTTGCCAACTTTACTGGACGCATGTTACTAGTGGGCCCGTTACATTGTATGCTGGCAGGGGCAATGACTTTTTTCCAAGGTTCGTTTCAAAAGTGCTCACTTCATCATGAACAGACTTAATGCCGGAATCACATAGCCCCGACGCGCACGACACGACGACCAACAGCCAATGAAATACAAGTTAGATCGCCCTAATCCCGACCGATTCTGTCGTCCGACCGGCAATTTTGGATTAGAAATTATTTATATTATTCGTTGTGTCGTGCGGCACGACGCACAGAATGTACAACCTCGCAAAATGAAATTGTATTGCAAGCTTTCCCTACAATGGCAAATACGCAGCTTAAGAAAAATAAATAGAAAATTACTGTTTTTAACTCTTAAAAAGAATAATTTTACCTTTCTATGCATTAGCGATATAGACTGTTCACGTTAAAGTGAGCCCTTTTTAAGGCCCTGCTAAATTTTTGCTATCAGTAAATTTCTATATTTTTGCCACTTTTTAATATAAACACTGCCAAGTTACTGATAAACATAACCGATATATTTACCCAACCCAAAAGTCAACATCTGAAGCAGCCCCAAAATATATTTATTAGTGGTTAAAGCCATTTGGAAGGGCCTTAAAAAGTGCTCACTTTACTGTGAACAGCCTATACCAATTTGTCATCATTATTTAGTACAAATTTCCCTCTTGTTCACCGCCTTTAAAAGTAACGTAGTCTAAATAGTTACCTTCTAAATAGTTAAGTTAAATGCCGAGAGCGTGGTGTCGGTCGTGCTGTAAATTCAAGTAGTCAAATTGAAATGTGTCATGTTTGCATTTTTGGTCGTTTCGTGCTGTGTTGGTCGGAGCTATGTGATTGCGGCATCAAACAACAGCACGGTTCATACCTACATGGGGTGATATCTCGAAGGTTCGATTCAAAAGGCGTGACTACACGTTCGTATGTCGGTGTGTGAGAGTGAGAAGGAGGGGGGCGGGCTAGTTAGTGGCAAGGTCGCTGAGGGTGACGGGGAAGGCGGGGGAGTCAGACACGCCCGCCACGCAGCCTGGCAGGTAGTGACGCGTGTCCTGATATCCTGGTGACAGGACACAGGGTCGCTCACCAAGGCCCTCACCTCCGTGACCGAATGCGCACCTCCCAGCGACCAGCGAGTCCAAGCTCCGTAGGGATTTCGCGGCCCACTGAACTATGAAAGGCTGTTCACGATAAAGTGAGCCCTTTTGAAATCAACTTTAGAAAAAACTCACTGTCCCTACCTGAATATATTTTAACAGCCGCAATGAGTGTTGTGTGTCTAGTAAAGTTGGCAACGATGGACGGGAAAGTAGTTCCATATATTAACGTCAAACAAAAAGTGTTAGGTAACCATTTGTGATAACTTAAATATATCTCTCGCGTTCTGTAATGTTTAATGCATTTAAGTGTAAAAATTAGCAGATTTGTACAATATTAACTTTTCTAATAATTTCATAGTTTTACTTGACTGACGCACGAATAAAGTGATGAGGCCCATGGCAATGTTAATTTTACGTAAGACGGAAGAATACACAACGTGTGTACAAGTAGATCATAAGCAGGGCTTTTAAAATTGCTCATTTTACTGTGAACATCCTATAGGCAGAATGACTTCACCAACTGTTGAAAAAACGCAACTAATACACATTAATAAAGAAAGCTGTATATTTTATGAACAATATAATTTTGTATTTAAATATACATAACTCACAAGTATATTAAGTATAATTATCATCATCGTCATTCATGAAATACATAATTTTTACGTAGGCATGCACTGTCAGCGCCTGAACGTTGAGTTGTTCGCTTGTTTTGTTTCCGTTGTTATGTTCGTTGCTGGAGAAAGTGGAGTTGGTGTTTGTAACCAATTGCAGGAATTGTAATAAATTAGCTTTATTGAATTTTAAAGGGATGATTACCTAAGAATAAATGGTTCAAGAGTTATTGATATCAGCGACAATGCCTTTTTAAAAGAAATAAATATGTACATTTAGCATTTTAATAAACGATTGTGCAGTTAACAGAGTAGCCAACCTATGAATTCTCCACGATATATTGTTAAACACGCATTTAGTTCCATGTTACAATTTGTAAATACAGCAGTTAATTATAACATTTTTACCAAATTTTTATTAGCCGTAACTAAAACGTCTCTCTGAAAATTGAAATATTTACATTTAAGAGTTGTACAGTTGGCAGCAAATTCTACCAAACAGAGGGAAATAATGGCCTGCCAAAATAGCATTGAGCTTCGTCTCTTTACTTTACTTGCGTTGTGGCAGAAAGCGCGTGCCAGCTGCTCAGTACACACACGCGCTCACACACATCGCACAGTCCAAATTTAAGCGTGTAGGAAAATTAATCATATTATTTGTGTACCTAACATTGATCAACTGGCACGCATTGTACTTGTGCAGTGGCAATTTCCTCGAAAATTTTACACTCTATATTTTTTTTTATAATTTGACGTCAAATCCAAAATTATCTTGGTTTCCTGCAGCCATAGTAACAAATGCTAATAAAGTTTTACATATGAAAACATTTACAAGTAGATAAACTAATGCTGTAAGCAACCACGTGACACATATGTATTCATCAGATATATATATATATATATATATATATATATATATATGTGTGTGTGTGTGTGTGTGTGTGTGTGTGTGTGTGTGTGTGTGTGTGTGTGTGTAAAATATTCAAAGAATTCTGCATCATTTCAACATTTTTTTAGTGCATGAAATGTTATTTGGTGATTTTACAGGCTGATTCGCAATTAGACAGACAAGCTTCGGGAGGTGATTCTTCATGGAAAAGTACAAGGAAAACATATGTGACACTTTATACCTAAACCGATTATTAAGGGAGGTATGAGCCTTTAAAAAACGAGATTTTAAGCCGTATTTGTGCAAAATATCGGCTCTTACGTTGAAGGTTCCGATAACATACAATACTGTTCCGAGAGTTGTCATTGTATTTTATTTCGTTACCGATATTTTGCACAAATGCGGTTTAAAATCTCGTTTTTTAAAGGGCTCACACCTCCCTTAATATTCAGTTTAGGTATAAAGTGTTACATAGGTTTTCTTTTAACTTCTCTGTGAAGAATCACCTCCCGAAGTCTCTCGGTCTAATTGCGAATCATTCTTTAGATATGGAAAAAAAAAATGTAAATATAAAAAACGTTTGCATAATTTCAATATTTATTTAATGCATGAACTGTTATTTGGTGATAACATATATGACAAGAGGTAGCCCACAGCATATGTTTACGTTGTAAATGTTTTCATTTGTTCAAGTTTGTTAGTATTTATTATGGCTAGAGCAAAACAGAAAAAAAATTGCATTTTACATCAAATTGTTTTAAAAATATTAAATGTAAAATATTTTTATTCTAGGGAAATATTGTCCCGTACAATGCGTACAAGCTGACCAATGTTTGGTACAATTATAAAATTATTAATTTTCTTGTATAGTCTATTCACGGTTTCTTCGGCCTTTTTAAATCTAACCTTTGAAAAATCTCCCCGTGTATGAGGTGCGCCGTTGTTTCCAACATAAGCATTTTATACTTGTCTTAACATAAAAGTTACTTTTTTTTCTGTCAAATTGAAGTGTTATTCATATTTGATCTATAAATTATATTGCTTCATTTATAAATAATTTGAATAAAAACAGTGAGGAAACATATGTGTTGGTAGCGCCTAGTAATAAAAAGTTCGTGTACAAAATATTGTTACCTCAGAGTGCGTCGTCCCTCTGGTGTAATCTTCCAGACTTAGTTAAGCTTAGTTTGCACGAGGCGGAGGAATATCCTGGAAGGTAGAACTTTAGAAGGGCTTCAGAAAAGGCCCAAGATAGCGTGAATCAACTATAACAAACACTCTAACGCCGCTTCTCTACCAACGTCGCACTTATAGAGAGGCCGCGCTCGTCTCCCGCCAAGGCAAACCGGGTTCGAATCCAAGCGAGGCCGCTGGTTTCTGAACGTGGGAGTCGTTCCGGGCGATGCCACTGGCCTGGGTCCCCCCCCCCTTCCCAAGAATTCCAGCGCTGCTCCGTACTGACCTCGTTTCACCCTCATCGGCTCCCAACAATTTGTTGCAGCCCAAGGCTCTCCACTCCACTCCACTAAACAACCTGGATAGACGTTTACTTTAGTGCGTATTCACTGTTAATTGAGCAAGTTTGGCACTAATATTTAGAAAATGTTGCTATCTCTGTACCTGCATGTTTTCCAACAGACACGCTAACTGGTTTGCACCCAGTCAAGTTTCTAAAGACGGAGTTTTTGAAGCCTTTTTTTAGCGTTGTTCGTACATTGATTTTTCACTGTTTTGTATTTATACGTACCTGATATAAGTAACTAAGCTATCACCAAAGGTGAGGTGCGGTGTAACGCTCTGAGTTTGAGTCTAGAAAAATATATATCATATTAATTTACTATCAGAATTAGAAAATATTTCACAGGCTATTTTAGGAACTTATAATAAAGTCGTTTCCCCTTTATGATGGTGTTGGCTATCAGATATGGGGATCAGGGTAAGATAAGTGGTTCGCTATTCGATTGATGATGCGAGTTTTCGAAGCTTATTAGCGAGGTACGTGTGCGAACTTCTGGCTGATTCTGTACACTCGATATAAATGCCTAAGCAATATACGCCGGCTAAGTATGGCGTAGGGATCTGTGTTCGGAGTTCTGAAACTATTTAAAAAATTATTTTTTCTATCGGACTTAAACAAAATTTGGTAATTTTGCTCAGTGGTGGGAGAAAGTGTGTGTGTGTGTGTGTATATATATATATATATATATACAGAGAGAGAGAGAGAGACGGAGAGACAGAGCGCGGACGTACGCAGATGCCTTAGTCGATGTTCATACATTGAGAAGTATACATAATTTTTGTTGGGGTTTTCTCAGAGTGCTCCCATACCGGAAGACAAATTGTGAATACGAAGGCCTGCCTTTTGGCCTCGACGATCATGGAGCTGTGAAGCTGAACTGGTTGCCGCCAGTGCCGAATCTGCCTTCGAGTTTTCACCTGTGTTCAAAAATTGCATGTCGGCATGAGAGGGCGGTCAGAACGAAGGGTCGTTTTCACGTGATGACGCTCAATTAGGAAGCGTGGTGGTGGCATGTCGTGGTGCTGGACACTTTACCTATATGCATTCATGCTGAAGATGAAGATATTTCCCGCGAATCACGCAGCGGTATCCTGTTGCCTACTAGCATGCGAGGCTTCATTTGCAACCTGCCGGGGGCCTGATTTAGTCACCTAAACATGCATAAAAAAACCCAGTAGCATACTTAGGTATACCTACAAAACAGTCGGGGTAGTGAATAATGAGACAACAAGACAGGAGGCAAGAAATGTAGTGGAGGGACTTTAGCATGGTTGTACAACACCCGATGTATAATGTCAATACTATATCAAATAAAAAAAAAATTGCAAAAAAAAAAAATTAAATCAAATAATAACTATGGATTTTCGACCAACAGCCAAACACGAGCGAGCAATGTCATGTGACACAATTAAAATGTTATACGCATACCTACTGTGACCAACAGCCAATCACGAACGAGCAATGGCATGTGACCGCTATGTGATACACTTAAAATGTTATACACATACCTATTGTGACCAACGACAGCAAAGCCCGTTCACTTGTAAGGTGAACTGTAGGGACAATACACCCTTGCAGTGTGTTGTGGTTGTAATTTAATTTATTGTTTTCAGACGCTCAGAAAACCTAAGAGACACTTAGGACACTTACACACTCGCCACTAAAAATAAAAGTGCAAAAATAAATATTTAAGTTTTGACATTCCCTATGCCTATAAAACCAGCATGGATAACAGAAACAAACATACACGCTTGAAGAAAATTAGTGGACATAACTGCCGAGCACCTTCGGATACGTTCGACAAACTTGAGCAGAAGACTGCTGAGCACTCCCTGATTCGAGCCGAAGATTGTCGAGCTCGCCCGAGTTGAGCCGAAGACCGCCAGCCGCCCAGCCGCACAAGCCACTGCAGTTGCGATTTAGAATATATTGTGCCTGAAGGAACTTAATTACACTACTAGTAAGGCGACATGTAGACAACAAAAATAAAAAAGTACAGTGGTTAGCATTCACTGGCTTCAGTACACTACCGATTTTGGAATAATCAACTTCAAATATTCCCTGTCTGAAGAACCCGCCCGTCAGTTTGACCTGCAACGCAACAAAAGAGGTCGACCAATCAGTTTGGAGATAAGCCAAATTCCTCCAACATACAGAGCCCCAGTTGTCAATGCCATCAAGAAGAAGGATTTGCTGAGCCTGTTGCTACTTATTGTTCCAGCATGTCATGGATTCAGTGTCTCTCACGACTTTTCAAAAGACAAACATGCATCAATCCTGTCCTCAACAGTGAAGATAAGGATGAAGATTTAAAGACTCGCAGGAAACAGAAAAAAAATTATATTTTTGACATGCGGTGTAGTGTACTCTGTTAAATGTTTACAATATCATTAATTTTGTCAACTTAAAAAATTTAGCAAATAGCTGTTTACAACAATAACCATTTATGTATCTATTATAACTGTGAATTGTACAGGCGTTAATGTTGTTTGTAATGACATGTCACATATTGACTTGACGTAATACCTAAATAATTTCATGCCACAGCATAACATGTACTTTACGCCCTTTTCTACGTCATGGGATTTAATACGTTCTGTTCAGCGACATTAAAAGTGATTCTTCTATGAGTTAACTAGCTATATGTCAAACGAATGAAGATATATATATATATATATATATATACTGATTTTTTATGCAGACTCAAACTTTAAATATGCTCTCCTGAAAAGTAAGGAAAGTGTACATGTCAGATTTTGGATTATGACTACAGAACCGTAACAATTATAAAATTTGTAAAATATTTACATTTCTCATATTTTATAGTTTTACTTGACCGACACATGACTTGAGTGGTCAAGCCGATGGCAATGATAATTTAAATGCTGTGAGAGCATACACAATGTATATACAAGCAGATGTTCTCGGTTTACTGTGAACAGCCTATAAAACACTGTTTGCGTAAGTTAGTGCTTTGACACGTTCGTACACTTCCACTAACCTAGTTCTAAAAATAAAACTAGAATATATTGAAGATATTCAAAGTACTGCACTTGATTCATATAAATGTGTGGGTCAGTTTAGATCTCAACTGTAAACAAAGGTGGTCATCGCTGCTGACCTTGTGACTTTGCCGGTTGTGTTGGAGATGGAAGAGTCGTGTTGCTGCCATGTGCACGAGACGAACGTCGCTCTATCTCTGCTCTCACTTGGGTCTCCATACATGCGTAGTGCACCTCAACTCGGAACAGTGTACATGCTTCCCGTGGTTGCTTGAACACTTGTGAAAACCCAGTTTCCATTCTTCCACCACAAGTAAGAGTGGGTAGGTAGTGGCAAGAAGTTTCTTTTTGGCGTGAATACGTCTTTAAATTTGCAACCATAGTGGCAGGTATTCCATAACATTAGATGATAGTAGTGGGGGCGACGGGGTTCTAGGCAACTTTTGATTAATCGGATTGATATCAAAAAGGTTAATCCTTAATCCAATATTAACCCGATCAATTTTTTAATCCGATGGAATTCATTATAAATAAGTTTGATGAAAAAATTTGATGGAATTCATTTAATGGAATTCTTTTGTGTGTGTATAGTTTTTAATTTTCTTGCTTTATATTTTGAGGTGGGGAGCAGCTCTGGTAGATGTCAGCATGACGACTGGCACTCGACTGAGTTCTGATATGTTGGGGACAAGGCGTGTGTGTGTGTGTGTGTGTATATATATATATATATATATATATATATATATATATATATATATATATATATATATATATATATATATATATATGTGTGTGTGTGTGTGTGTGTGTTTAGTTTTTTGCAAGAGTGGCATAAGTGTTTTTTTTGTTTAGAGTGGTATATTGCTCATAGACAGTGTTGGGAGATAGGCGACTCTGAAATATACTATTTACGTTGTGTATGTTAGTATTGACAAATGGAAGAACTTAAGTGTAAATGATAAAATACACAATGACTGTTTCTGAATGCAATTAAACTGGTGACGTATGACACAAGAGACATTTGGGAGTCTTTAAATGAATATAACCAAAATATATTTCAAATGAGTTCTACCTATCAATATAAATAAATAACCTAAGAGAAGTATAATGATCACAAATACATGAGTCTCTGGGTGTCAAAGAAAATTAACTAACGAGCTACAATGAAGCAAAAATGTCCCTATAAATTAAACGGCAGTCTTCCTAAACACAATAACAAGGTATTTGAAAACATGTAAAAAAAGACACTACTTGATGCCTCAGAGTTGTACACATACTATACATGATTTTAAAACACATCCAGCCGCCTGTGAGACTGGTGAATGAATGATGTCAGTATAAGATTTCCAGACTCCTATAAGCTGTTGAGAGCGCTGCTTGGCAGGCGACCTATCTCAATAAAAGCTTAGCTAATGCCATAGTTAAAACTTGTAGAGGAACTTATGAAATGGAATCCATGCTTTAAACGGCAATTGTTAGATAATTAATAAATTGATTAACATCTGTAAAAAAAGCTTTAACGAGAATTGTGGTAAAGAGTCAGTGATTTTAATACATGTCCATTCGCTTGGGAGGTCGCTGCAACACTGACTTGGATATACCACTTACATCGACTTATAAGCTGAACGAGGCGTTGAGAGCAAATAGAACCTGTGTGTCCATAAGCCTACGTTTGATTACAGACTGAGCTGAAAAACTCGGAAATGAACTAAAAGAGGTGTGAATACATCTAAATACAAAACGAGTGTTTCCCAATAAATTAAATCATTGGCATAACACACAAGATAACTATAACTATGTGACTATCCTGTTTTTAAACTAACGAAATCGCATAAGAATCTCTCCCAAAACACGTCTGGTCGGCTGTGATGTCAGTCAAGGAATGACTGCAGTGTATGGCGTGCACCAACTTATAAACTGTTGGATATGTAGAGCTTATGGTCAAGTTAAAATTACGGCAAAAACTCTGAATACGACTCACTAAATGAATTACAGAACATATTTTCCTACTTTTAATGAGTAATTATCAACAAACAATTTAAACACGTCTTCCTGAACATTTCATATGAAACTAAAAAAAAACTTTCTCATATTTTGAACACAAGTTTCACTTTCCTGGGAAAATTAAATTTCAATATTGTAAAAATAATTCATTTTTAACACAATTTCCATCGAAGCAGAAGGTAACTCGGATGGTGTGAAGAACAAGAACTTAATCCTGCAACACTTTATAGAAATGAAGTATATATTTTAACAAGCAATCAAATATCCTCGAAGAAAAATTATTTAAAATAACGGAAGTACTATATCGACCCGAATAATAACGCAAATTTCTCTTAATTCTGGGAAATTCACGGCACATGGTAACACAAACACGAGTTGAAAATCAGCTCACCGATCCAGTGTTGTGGAACAATACAACAAATCGATTAAGCAGTTAATATATAAACATTTCATGTTGAAAAGGACTTACAAATGGGTGGATGTTTTACCTCAAATACTTAAATTTTATAATTCCAGATATCATAGAACTATCAAGATGGCACCCAAAGAAATTATGGACAATAGTTTAATGAAAACCATTTATAATAATTCGATGAGAGAAAACAAAAGTTCAAAGTTGGTGAATATATATGTATCTCGAAATAGAAAGGAATCTTTGAGAAAACATTTACAGTGAATTGGTTTTATAATATTTTTAAAATTATTTCAATGATACAAACACATCGCAGATTGTATTACCTAGAAACCAATGACTCACGGCCCATAAAAGGTGGTTTTTACAAACGTGAACTGAAAAAAATTAGTTCTCCAAAGGAATATCTGGTTCATAAAATCATTAAAAAGAAAAAAGACATGTCCTTGATTCGATGGAGGGGTTTCTCAAAAGCGCAGGACATGTTGGTTAAGAATAAATATATTAAAAGATTGTAATACAATGATTGTAAATTTATGATACTAAATAAAAAATATTTTATTTCATATTTTATGTGTTATTTGATTTAATAAACCTATAATTGGCAATGGTGTTTGGAAATGCATTTTAATGTGCAATGAATCCGCTTGTTGATTGGATTATTGTTTTGTAGGGTTAGCATTTAAGTTGTAATCTGCTGCATTCATTTCCTTTTATTATTGTATTTCTTGGGAAATTATTAAAGTTAAAAAATTTATAATTGAATTACTCCATTTAATGGGGACGAATATAGAGTTTTCCAAAGTTATTTATTTCTTCACTTCTATTTTACCAGAAAAAAAAAGTATTTTTAGGGAAACTTCAAATCTTTAGCAAACAATGTGTATGATAAAGGAAAGGTGTTATTGATCCTGCATTAACAATCTGATAAAACCTTTTATTTTGGAGAGGGAGGGGATGCCAATGAATGAGATAAGAGAAAACCTAAGTCTATGTTCCTAACAAGAATTTCATGTATTTTCCATTAAACATTCGGAATGGGTTTAGTTAACTATACATGCAAGCTTGGGTTCTGTTGTTAGAAAATAAATGTTATTATTCATTTCCTTCATAGCATTAAATTATTTAACAATAACAATGGAAGAAATTAAATTACTTTTCGGAAATTCCATCAAAGATTTATACAAGTTTTCAATTTGCTATGCAGGATTTAGTAGAATAGGTGTAAAAAAAAATAATATAACGCGGTAGCGAAAGTTATTCAGAAACAATAAATTGCATTTCCATAAATAAAGTTACATGTATACAGCTATTATTTTCAATATAGTTATTAATGATAAGGGAATAATTTTTTCAGCAAAATTTCTTAAATATTTATTCGATGGAAATAAATGTTGAGACACTTGAGACTCGAAATGCGAGAATTAACATCTCTGACATAAAGGTTTGAAGACTGCTGACCATCTCCAGGTATGGCGAGTCATGGGAAGGGGCAATTTTGGGGGGGGGGGGGATGAGTACTCCTCTCACAGAACCAGAAATGGTTCTGTTTCAGGAGGGTCCACATTTCATGGGTAGAGTGTAGTTTTGCAAACAGCTCACTACTTCGGGTGAGTTCGAAATTCTCTGGCCGAAGGAAGGTAGGAAGACAAGCAGCTAGCCCTTGATCTGGACAAAGATGCCTTCTGGGCTGGGTTGGTGGGAGGGGAGGAGGTGCATAACGGCTGAAGGCACTACTTGTCTCCAAAAACATGTGCTCTGGACTAGTGGTGGGAGTCAGGGAGGGGGTGTGTAGCACCCTCCGTGGGTATGGAAGTATTCCAACTATCCGAAAACACATTCTGGAGTAGTGATGGAGGGGACGCATCGCCGAGTCAGGCAGTCCTCGACAAAACCGAAGATGCGGTCTAGTGAAATAAAAGAGGGGAGGGTGGAGTGGTGTAGGCAGGTAGGATCGATCTGACCATCTCTCACTGACCAGTGCCATGTAAGTTTGATGACAAACCTCTTCCTGGATACAGGCATAACATCGCTCTCGCCTCTGAAGCACATCTTCACCTGGTGTATCGATGGCTGCCAGGGTCCCGTGCAACAATCAAGGACTAGCACAGCCACAGCTAGTGGATTTCACCGCTCGTTAAGTGATACTATCTGCTCCAGGCTTCAGCTATTGTTTTAATAAAACATTTTTTTTAAGTTTTAATTTATTGGGAAAAAATTTTTGTGTGTTAAGCCAATATAGTACATGTGTTATTTTTAATAAATTTTATAAACGTTTATCCTGTAATCCTCTTTTCTGAGCTCGGTCGACGAATGTTAATAGGATTTTCAACTTGTGTTTGTGTTACCAAGTGCGGTGAATTTCCCAGACTTAACAGAAATTTGTGCAATTATTAAGGTCGAAATAGTACGTCCGTTATTTTTAATAATTTTTCTTCGAGGAAGTTTGATTACTTGTTAAAATATATACTATGTTTACATAAAGTGTTGCAGGATTTAGTTCTTCTTCTTCTTCACGCCATCCGAGCCACCTTATGCTTCAATGGAAATTGTGTTAACAGTGAATTATTCTTACAATAGTGAAATTTAATTTTTCCAGGGAAGTGAACTTGTGTTAAAAATCTGGGTAAGTTTTTTTTTTTTATTTCATGTGAAACATTCAGGAAGACGTGATTAAATTGTTCGTGGATAATAACTCATTAAAAGTAGGGAAATGGGTCCCGTAATTCATTTTGTGTGTCATATTCAGCGTTTTTGCCATAATTTCAACTCGGCCGCAAGCTCCACGTATCTAACAGTTTATAAGTTGGCGCACGTCATACGCTGCAGTCATTCCTTGATTGGCATCACAACTGACCGGAAGTGTTTTGGGAGAGGTGCTTGTGCGATTTCATTAATTTAAAAAACAGGATAGACACATAGTTATGTTAACAGTTTGATTTATTTGGAAACACTCATTTTGTATTTAGACATATTCACATCTCTTTTTATTCGTTTCCGAGTTTTTCAGCTCAGTCTATAATCAAACGTAGGCCAATGCACATGCAGGTTCTGTTTACTCTCAACACCTTGTTCAGCTTATAAGTGAATGTAAGTGGTATATACAAGTCTGCGCGGCACCGACGTCCCGAACGAATGGACGTGTATTTAAATCGCTGACTGTTAACCGCAATTCTTGTTAAATGTTTTCATGTTTTATGTATGATAATAAATAAATTTATTTTTTAATAATCGTTAAACGTGTGGATTCCGTTTCAGAAGTTCCTCTACGAGTGTTAACTACAGGATTCGCTAAGCTTTTATTGTGAGTGGTCGCCTGCCAAGCGATGCTCGAAACAGCTATTAGGAGTCCGCAAGTCCTATACTGATGTCATTCATTCACCAGTCTCACAGGTGGATGGACATGTTTTAAAATCATGTAAGGTACCTGTACAACTCTGAGGTATTGAGTAGTGTCTTTTTTACGTGTTTTCAAATACCTTATTTTCAGTTTAGGAAGACTGCTGTTTAATTTATAGCGACGTTTTTACTTCATTGTGGCTAGTTAATTAATTCTCTTTATGACACCTGGAGACTCACGTAGTTGTGATCATTATACTTCTCTTAGGTTATTTATTTATATTGATAGGTAAAACTAATTTGAAATATATTTCGGTTATATTCGTTTAAAGACTCCCAAATGTCTCTTGTGTGATACGTCACCGGTTTAATTGCATTCGGAAACATTCGTCGCCAATTTTATCGTTTACACTTAAGTTCTTCTGTTTATCATTACTAACATACACGACGTAATTCGTATCTTTCAGAGTCGCCTATCTCTTAGCACCATCAACGACCAATATCCCACTCCAAACCCAAAAAAAAACCACTTATGTCACTCTTGCACAAAACTCTATATATATATATACACCCTGTCCCCAACACATCACACCTCAGTCGAGTGTGAGTCGTCGTGCTGACAACATCTACCAGAGCTGCTTCCCAGCCCAAAAAAGAAAGAAAGAAAATTAAGAACTAATCACACACACAAAAGAATTCCATTAAATGAATTTGATCAAACTTTTTCATCAAACTTATTTGATGAAAATTCTTTGATAACATTTCATTGGATTAGGATCGTATTTAGAATTAATCCCATCGGATTAATAAATTTTGATCGGGTTAAAATCGAATTAAGGATTAACCTTTTTGATATCAATTTTATATCAAAGGGTTAATCCGATTCATCAAAAGTGGCTTAGAACCCCGTCACCCCTGATCCTGATGATAGTAAAATTGGGTTGTACAGTTTGGCATTGCAGCTCCGAATCTATCGTCTAGATTCTAAATTCACACTCGGTTGCCAAAGGATCAAAGAATATGTTACGTTGAGTGAGGACTAAGTAGCATCGCGAGATGTGGGAAAGGGGGAAGGGGGGAGCACCAATTTTTAGTTCGTTTCACCGCGTCTCATAAATTCCGCGTAGTATAATTTTGGACTAGGATAAACTGCGACGCTCGTTTAAGTTTCAGACGACAGCTCTCGTCAAGATCAATTGATTGCGTGTGTAAACACATTTGTGTGACGTGGTTACGGTGAAATTGCATTCGTTAAATGTAAAAAATTAAGAAAACCTAACACAATTTCGGTCTATGCTCTTCAAGAAGCCAAGTCGAAATACAGAAATCATATACGGTTGTATGGAGCATCCCATAAGCAATCCAGTGATACCCATAAAATTCCATATGATCGAGTGAAACGGTACCGGGAACGTAAAATAAACATCAATGCGTCCGAGCGCGTCAAAGTAGACGCAAAACAAACGGCCGTGTCCCCAACACAGCCACACCCATTATTATTATTATTATTATTTAATTTCATATACGTTCAGTTAGCAGCGACTCGTATTATGTATTGACTAGCTTTCTGTCCGCGACTTGCTTCCCCAAACAGCTACTAATATCCTTTACCGAAATAGCTCTCTGTAGATAACATAAGTGATTCTGCCTTCACGTGCTAGTATTACCAGTTGCTAAGCGAATTCATTATACAGCAGACCGTGCATAGGGTCGCCAGTTTGAGAAGCATTTCTCCCTCAAATATATCCCTGCCACTTTCAGCGACCGTCCCTTGGCCCCGCTTATAGCCATTGTAGAAGAGACCTGGAGGGGGAACTGCAGTCTCTCAAATTCGAAAGGGTACGCGGATGGGAAGATTGGCATTCGCAGTATAGACACATCCACCTGCGTACACATCCGGTTAAGACTGTAGCCACAATTACATTATCTGTTTGCAAAGCCTTCGCTTATAGCCTGGTGATATCGCAGCGTTTCAGCGTGTTAAGGATTCGCAGTAACGTAAATATAGGCCACAAAATTGAGTAGAAGCTTATGTGGGGATAAGCCAGGAGGGTAGATGATGTCTGGTGAACTCCACTGCACTGACTGCATCATCAGTTTTTACAAGTATGTCCACAAATTTCTACTCCGTCTCTGCCCTTTCGCATAACTATAGCAATCTATGCTGGTTGTTTTCATATTGTTAAAGCTACTCAATCCTCGCGACATTTTCTATCGCAATTTGTTCATTAATTTTGAAACTGTATTCTAAAAGTTGGATAAACTAACTTTTGTGTTCAAGCATTTCTATAATTAAAGCTACTGGAATATATTGAAGTTACGTTACATATCATACCCGTGCAAAGAAACTCTGGTTTGTTGGAAAACCAAATACAAACGTCATCCTCGCCATTGTTATAAAACGTGATTTAAACAGTTCTCTAGATTATTCGCAAAATATTTAACTGTAAGTTCACTGTGTAGCTGGCATATGTCCCAATTCATTATTCATCCAAAATAACATACATGTATTTTTCACGTATATGTTGTAACACTTCAATATTGCAAACGATATGATAATTCTTTTAATGTCGTTGATGTAATTTAAATTTCACAAATATTTTATGTATAAACTGTCTTGCATTGGTTTAGCATGTAAGTATGTTTATTTTGACAGTTATGCTGTTCTGCAGGGTGTAATATTGTTACATTTATTCATGAGTTTTTGTCTATGCCAGCGAAAATGTTTTGTTAATTTAATAGTTGTTGTTATGCTCTCTATAAATCACGCCACACCAGTCAGGAAAAACAATTTTTTTTTTAATTAGGAAGAATTAGTAAAATGGAGCTTTACAAAATTAGTTCTGAAATGACCTCGGCAGAATGATACGGAACATTAGTGCTCCGGAATTAGTTCAGATTTATGGCTATAAACTTGTCTAATTTGAATGATTTGAAGTAACAACGTATTAAAAAAGTAAAGTTAAATAATATTTGATAAAACGAAACTTTGAAGAACAAATAACTGTGCAAGAATTAACGAGCCCGAAAAATATGGTTCCGTGAGTGAAGTTCGGCAAGGATCTACAATAGGATGACGCGACATGAGCAACGACTCCGAGAGACGAGAGCTCCAGTACCAGCTGACGTCCCCAGCACGAGCCCAGGGAAAACTATGCCAGCCAGAGTTCGAGAGAGCATCTGCTTAACTCGTCGTCGTCATCCAGCTTTCCAGTCCGGGATTCGACGCCAGGAGGTGCAAGTGGCAGAGCGAAGTCGGGACTTCTACCATTTGCTGATTTTCGACTCCAGGAGGACCGTAAACGGTGGGACTACACAGCTACAATATAGTGTCGTCATCAGATAAGTTTGGCATGCATGATTATTCCTGGTGTTCTGCAAGTGTTCCACAGCAATACTATCGGCTCGCGTAGTAATTGTTTTGATCTTGGAATAGTAATTTATGATAGATTCATTAATTCTAGCATTTTAGAAGTGAATAGATTAATTTCCTTTTATGGCATAATTTGGAAATTTGGTTTCACAATGATACTAATTAATTTGTTCATTGATTCTGAATTTTACCAAATATTTATTTAACTTAACATAAATTGATTACTGAGATTATTATTAACCTGGCCTTTAGTATTAGTGGTCATATAGTATTTTAAGGTTTTTTTTTTTTTTTTTTAGATAAACTCATAATTATGATTTTCTTTTTTGGAATAATATGAACAGAAATTCTATTTCCCATAGCCGAGACATATATCTATTTAATTCCAACTCATTCCTCAGATTTGAATACTCAAACTTTCTAGTAATTGTGTAGCAGTTGTTCTGAAAAAATTGTTACATAACTAATTTTTGGCTCACAAACGTGGAGCCATAATAAGTAACCTCACGCAGCAGTCATAGGTATTACAATGTATAGAATCTCATTATAAAACTAATATATCGCTGTGTATTTCGCTGACTGCATAATTTATGAAAATGAAGTATTTAATTATTGATCTTACTCAGTTCTATCATATGTGTTCCCAACTATAAAGGTAGTGAAACTGTTCTCAGTAACAGGCAGGTTCCCTTATATTGATAGTTTCATCGTTTGATCAAATCTTTCTAATTATGGTGTTTTGAAAGTTAAAGGCAGGGAACAAGGCAATGAAGTTAACATATAATGGAACATATATTTTACCTTTTTTCACCTTCTTAAGGATTTGAATTTCTAAAAATCCGGAAATTTGTTTTAAAGTATTTATATAGCCAATCTTTGGAAGCAAAGAGGACAACGATTTTCTGTCACGTTAATAATTTGCGTATGTTACGATTCCTCGAAAACACTTTTGAACCCTTTTCACCGCATTAAGGGTGCATTTTAGAAAATATTCTGCAATTTTTACGTATTTATGCTACCAATCAACTCATGCACGTATACCTAGCACTGGGTTCAAATAATGACGCGTGCATTTTATATGTTTGGTTTTCCAACAGTCCCATGCTTTTATGAAACAAACAATATAGAATGGATAACTAGGATGTATTCTAATTGCGCTACAATTAGTTTCAAGTATGAGTTCTAAAATATCACAGTATGCGTTTAAGTATATGTTATCTGATCAGGAGTCCAAGACATATAGGTTGGAAAAAATTAGAATTTTGCATTTAAATATAAATTATATATATGTAGTTTATATTAGAATTCAATTTTCTTTTCACAGTAGTTGGTTAGTATGTTCTGCTGGCAAACAAATCGATGGAATTTAGGGACTGGGAAATAGTTTATTTTACTGGCGTAAACTGCTAATCGCAATTCCGACAACAACGCAAGTTCTCTTAGGGCGCTAATACTGTACTGTCAACGCTAAATTACCCCATATATGCAAACATTGCTGGCATTTAGACTACTTAAAAATTTTTTTGTACAGCAGACACCAATTGACGGTCATGTGCTCCACGTGAGATGAAAGAAACATCAAATACAAAGACATATAATTTTGTTTGTGGAAAGGACTTTCTTTTACCTAAAGCGTAGCTATCGTATACTGTTAAAGTTAAAAGTTTAACGTGACATTTTGCGCAGAAGCATATTTCAATTATTGTGTTCCAAATGGCATTTTTTTCCTTCATATATATATAACGGTCATGTAACCTAATTTTGTGTGCCGCAATTGATAACGAAATTTTGTTATTTGCATTTCTTATTTTGGTCTATTTCAAAGCTGACAATTTACCAAATGCAAATTAATAATTCACTACTATATTAGTTTTGCTAATTAAACTTGTTTCGTAACACTAAGAGAGAAACTTCGTATTTAAATGACCAAGTGAGTGTCTCGCCCTGAATAACCACTTTATGAAGCATGTTTCTTAAATATTATTTGATGTGTAATTATGCATCACGTAATTACTGCTTGCTAACATTTAAGCGTAATATGCGACATGTCATATAACAGAAGCATTACATACTTAACTGCTGAATGCCATGGAGTTCTAACTGAAACCTTAAAAAATTCAAAACGCAGAATTTTATATATATATATAATTCATATTTTATTGTGCCACCCAACAGTTGGGAACCATTAAAAAGGGGGCACATTTACATAAAACAGTTGAACTAACTACAAACAACAATACTTGAGACAATACAATAAAACAAACAGTACAGATTGGACAGGGACAACAAACAAATACAAAACATAAACACATATAACACGGAAAAACAATCAAGAAAATTTGACAAATATGCTGTTAATATAATAATACTATAAACATAAAACAACAGTGAGTCCCTCAAGAATGATTAATAAAATGTTTAAATATATCCCTAAATGTAATTTTTTCCCCTATAAATGGATCACAAGTAGAAAAATATTTATTATAATTATCTACACATCTACTTACTAGATATTTTGTAAAATATAAAGAAGTGAAAATATGAGAGATTCTATGAATGCTACCTTCATTAAAATTTGTAAACATTGAACAAGTGATTGAAAAGAATTTACTAAAAATAGTGCATCAATAGAATCTCTACGAAATTTCAAATTTTGAGTATTGTTTTTTAAAAGTTTATTATTATAGATATAATCTTGACTATTTGGGAAACTAAGGTATAAAAGTTTAAATGCAATTTTTTTGTACATTTTCAATCCTAATTGAATCCGTTTTGGTAATGTTATTGCAAATCACTGAACCGTATTCTAACCTAGACCTAATCAACGAATAATAAAGACATAACAAAGAGTCTGGCAATGCGGCTGAAAAGGTAATATATTTGATTAAACCTAGTGTGCGACTAATGTTACATAATACGCTATCTACATGACGATGAAAAAATCATTTGCAATCTAAACTAACTCCCATATTACGTTATATTACTCTGTTAATTACAATATTATTGACGAAATATTGTTGTACAACTGGGTTAGTTTTCCTGGTAAAAGTGATGCACGTGGTTTTAGATTCATTCAGTGCCATTGCATTATCTATACACCAATTAACAATAATAATAATAATAATTCCGTACGAATTGTAACACGCGCGACATGGATGTCGGAAGCAGATCGTAGGGTATACATCCGCTCACAAGATGCTGTACGAGGAGATGCGCGTGAGAGACGAAGCAGAACGTGCCTCTCCAAACACAAGGCGTGGCTCACGTGTACACCGATAGCGCTGAGCACACGGGACGCACAGGAAATTAATATATTCACATATACCCATGTTTTCTAAGATTATTGTTTTGGTGCTCTGCTGGAAGGACGTTTTGCGACCTCGCCGGATCCTTCCTTATTTAAACACAGCATCCCGCCGAAGCGAAAGCGCGTGCGACGTAATGCAGAAGCCGCCTCTTTTGTTATCATCACTTGCGGTTTCATTGATGTACAGGCAGGTGCGGATTTAGGGCTGTGCGATAGGTGCTACCGCACGGGGCGCTGAAATGTGTGTTCAAACTACAAAATTATTTTAATAAACATAACATATGTAGTTGTGCCAAATGACAAATGTGTAGCAAATCTAATGGTGACATTTTCAGAAACTAAGAAACCTTGTGAAACAGACTATATCGTCATGGTCGAATAAAGCTATAAAACAACTACTATAATGCTAGTGTCTAACAGCTGGATGAGTGGAATGGTCAACAAAGGCTTCCGTTCATTGCTTGACGCATCTGTTAATAATGATTTTTTAACTAGAATTTATGTCACTCTTAATTTTAAAAAAAATTGTATAAAAATTGTTGAATAGCAAGTTTTAATGTCTCTTTTTATTCATTACATGAAATGAATGTGACGTTTGGAAAAGCTTTATTTGTGTTTTAATAAGAGAAAATATTCCTAGGTTTCCAAAAATAAATAAGATGAAAACCAATATTTGAAATTTGAAAACTGATATTCGGAAAATTATCAGATTAGTAAATTTGATGCATTTTTCATTTTATTCACATTACTATAGTCCATTCCCCATTGGAAGCAACTTTCTCGGAGCCCTGCTAAATATCTACTTGCAGGCCCGTTTCGTATCCTTCCGCCAAATGTAAACAAACATTGCCATGTGATTGCCATGTAGCATCTGTCAAGTCAATGTTTACATTCCATTGTGTGTGTACATATGTTCGTATACATTCGCTACACCTAAAAATAAACATTGAAATGTGACTTCTACTTTTATACCTGTCAAATGTGTTGTTTACTGTTTACATCTTGTCAAAGAATTCTGTCATATTCCAAAAATCATTCCATATGAATATTCACAGTTTAGGCCTCTAACATTGTTGAGGTCAATTTTATGACGTTTTAAAAATGCCTGAATTGACGAAAGTTCTTACGGTTATTTTACATTAACATTTTTGTTTTCCACGACATAGCTCAATACCTGTAATGCACGTTAGTATTTTGCCGCGACTGTGTTTAACACTTATAATCACGAGGTAAATGGCTGTACTAATTATCCTTTAGTTATTGATATGTGTTGGGTCATTTCTTTAAAAGGACGGCCTCAGTTGGAATAAATATTAAAACGAAGGAACAACCAGTCAAACGAAAAAGGCACATTAAATTCAAGCACGCAACTCATGTTGCTCATTTTTGTCATACAAACTCTAAAAGATAGCGGTGAACATGCACACAAATAAGCCTACGGTAACTTTTATTCCGCTCACATTTCTATGTATTGCTACTTACTGTTTATTAGGTTTATTGAAATTTATCGGGCTGAACTTAGTATTTTTCTTCTGGGATTGTGGCAAATTACGTTACCCGACTGTGTTTCAAACCCCTTAGGGCAAAGGTACAACGTTGTGATAAATAAACAGACGTGGATGTAAATAATTAACTTCGTCATAAAACTGTTCACAGTTAAAACGTATAAATAATGCTAATCAAATATTTGAAATCACGCATACACAGGGCCAGCATATCGACCACGATGCACAAAGGCATGCCATTTCACAGACGCAATGATTAACGAAACACACATCACAGTATATTTATTACTGCCGTGGAAATACAGATTTATCACATCGTAACTTGTCTAGGTAGGTTTAAAAAACACAACGTCTACAAGCGTAATGTGGTAATTTGAGGTATTTTTCGGAGTAAGAATAATTTATGTTTCGTTTGGCAAAAAGCGACAGGCCATGTCATGGCTCGCCACGTCTGCCAATTTCACTTGGTAACTGCCCCGCCATCATATCTAAATATATAAAATTAAGTATTCAAACATTAAAGTCTCTTTTCAGTTGTAAATTACAAATTCAAAAATCATTATTTTTCTGTAAGAAGTATGAAATATGCTACAATTGAAAACATTTATGATTTTCTTGTTTACTAACGAAGTGAAATTTCCCGAGTTTGAAAGAGACGAAGAAAGAGCGAGAAAGCGACAAGCCTCGCCCAGCAGACAGTTTTTCAGTTGCTTTCTCGCTCGATAAAACAACACCGTACCATTACGGTCTACTCACGATATTTTCCGCTGTTATTTTAAACTGTGAAAATGAGATATGTTGCCGTCGGGGCTACCTACATATTTAAATATTTCAATAGGCACCGTTCACTTTACAAATAGTATACTAAAAAAAGAGGTTAAAATAATATTTTTACTGGGAACTATTTCTTACCAGTCGTTGCCAACAAGTCGCTGCTGTTAATTCATATTTAAAAAGAAATAAATATTACAAGTTATGGAAGATATTAAGGTAAAGTTTCATTTATTCAATAATGCAGTACTCCAAAGTTAAGCACAGTGTTATATATTTGTGGAATACAGGTTATTGAAAAAACAGGTGAACATGTTATGCATAGAGTGTTTTTTCAAAGGTTAATTTTCATAAGTCGCTTCCAATTGGGAATGGACTATAGTTATTTCCAGGAGTAAAATATGAACTTAAAATTTCATAAATTAAAATTTAAAAAAATAGCCAGGAAAGTGACCTTTGCTTGGTAATGTTTGACGTCATCTCCCCCCCCCCCCCTTTTTTTTCAACTTCTAACAAGAATGGGTAAGAGTGGCGCCCATGGCACAGAGCGCCACTTAACCTCAAACCGGCCCAGGGCATAGGCTATTCACGGTCAAATGAGCACTTTTGAAAGCCTTGCTGCAATTCTACTTGTATGCACGTTGTGTATTCTTCCGCTTTAGTAAGATTACCATCGCCGTGGCCCTCATCACTTTATTCATGTGTCGGTCAAGTGAAACTGTGAATTAATTTAAAAAAATACAGTGTAAAAACTTCTCTGATTAACTTCCTAAACTGTAATGAAAGTTTTTAACCTATACACTGTATGGTAATAATACCAAACACACATCAAGCTGCACATATAGGAATGTTTAGCAGCGCTACTATACAAAGTTGGGAACTTCCCTATGCATTTGACTGTTTCCTGGGCAAACGTAGGAACGCTACAATGAATGTATAGGGGAAAACATTACCCTTCCTGCTTTCTCACTAAGCGTATACACTGGTATGGTAAATTTCCGAATAATTTCTTAGAGTGTAAATATTTAACAAATTTGCTCATTTTTGCACTTCGATGCATTAGAAAAACAGAAAGCGAAAGAGATCATTCAAGTAATCAGAAATGGATGCCTAACACTTTTTATTGGGCGTTAAAATACGTAACTACTTCCCATCCATCGTTACCAACTTTACTGGGCGCATGTCGCTCAGGGCGCCCATTAAAATATACCACGGTAGAAGCAGTGACTTTTTCCAAAGGCTGTTTTCAAAAGTGTTCGCTTTATCGTGAATTGCCTTTACAAAATTTTTATATTAAGCGGTTAAGTGTTTATAATTTTGCCGACAGATGCGATATTATAAACGAGTATTTAGACTAATACATCGCATACTGTATAAGTTAATAATCCATATAACTAACGGCGAAGTATACTTTTTCTGGGTGCCGAAATTTTCCCATGAGCTCAGATTTTTGTCAGAATTCGTGAGTAAATCGAGGGATCGTTCTGATTGGCTGCTCATTTTCTACCAGGCCTATGTCCGCTAGGCGTTATCGCTTAGATTAAGGCCGCAAGAGCTAGTGCTGGGAATCCCTACATGTCGATGAGTGTTCAACTGGAAGGCCGGTTCCTCTCAAGGCCACAGACCACCGAGGTACCACACGCTGTCAACGCCCACACTTCCTGTGTTAACACAGATGTTCGTGTTGCCCTGGCATTGACTGGCGGAAGCTGGCGACTGAAGGTCTTGTATCATGCCAAGCAGTATAATAAGATACCAGTGACGTATCCAGTGATGCCAAGTAAAAATAGTACGTACCTACTGTAAATTCCACTTTACCCAGTGCTTCAGGAAAGGTGCACCTATATATTTTACCTGCATCACACACCTGTTCACCCTCCTCCTTCGACATTCAATTGCTCGTAAAATTGTCTATACATACAGCCCAAGACCCGAAATTGGGGTTTCGCCCTAACGTGCCTTTTCTTTATATATATATATATATATATATATATATATATATATATATATATATATATATATATATATATATATATCTGTGTGTGTGTGTGTGTGTGTGTGGTGTCGTAACATGTAGAATAGTAATTTTTACAAAATGTTTAATTTTATAATTAATGCCCCTCCCCCCCTCCCGAACATCAAGCCTGGATCCGCCCCTGTAGTGATCTTAGTGTTGTCGAAGTTCGAGGTTCATAATCTGAAGCACCGTTGTGAACGAGGAAATTAGAAAACGTCTAAAGAGGTTATCATTTTCTTTAACGATAAAATTTATTGAATGCTTATCATTGAAATGTTGGCTCGGTCGATAAATAACACACAAACAGCTTTTAATACTAATGGCAGTAAAGGAAAGTCAACTAAAATGAGGACTCTGACGTAATTTGGCCCACGAAAAAAAAATAGAAATGAAAAAAAGTTGCATATTATTTCTTTATGTCATACCAAAAAAAAAAAAAAAGGATTATATGAGGAAAGAAAAACATTTTTCTAAAATGCTCATCTAGCCTATTTTGGACAAACGGTTGAATAAAACGGGTTACCCAAAATAAACAAGGAAATCAATGCAAACTATTATTATAAAATGTGTTTAAAAGTAAATATTCAAGTTAAACATGAAATACACCAAAATGAATGTGCTAAGGCCTACACAAGGGAAGGTATGTTAATTATTTTTCTTTTACAAAAGTATTAGCACTGTAGATAGGCCCACGGTAACTGAAATTATCAAGCACAAAAGTCACATATGAAGATGTCATACCCTTGTGGAGCACTTGAACAGGCGCCATGCGTCCCTCCTCAACAACTGTTGCACTCAATCCAACACTCTTTACCTTATAATTGAAGTGGATGTACAGCTCATAGAAGAAGAAACAAGCCTCGACCTCTTATAAAGATGATATCGCTGGTTTCTCGAGGTTCCTTTTCTTGCAATTCTCACATTTATTGACTCTTTACCTTATAATTGAAGTGGATGTACAGCTCATAGAAGAAGAAACAAGCCTCGACCTCTTATAAAGATGATATCGCTGGTTTCTCGAGGTTCCTTTTCTTGCAATTCTCACATTGACTGACTCTTTACCTTATAATTGAAGTGGATGTACAGCTCATAGAAGAAGAAACAAGCCTCGACCTCTTATAAAGATGATATCGCTGGTTTCTCGAGGTTCCTTTTCTTGCAATTCTCACATTTATTGACTCTTTACCTTATAATTGAAGTGGATGTACAGCTCATAGAAGAAGAAACAAGCCTCGACCTCTTATAAAGATGATATCGCTGGTTTCTCGAGGTTCCTTTTCTTACAATTCTCACATTTATTGACTCTTTACCTTATAATTGAAGTGGATGTACAGCTCATAGAAGAAGAAACAAGCCTCGACCTCTTATAAAGATGATATCGCTGGTTTCTCGAGGTTCCTTTTCTTACAATTCTCACATTTATTGACTCTTTACCTTATAATTGAAGTGGATGTACAGCTCATAGAAGAAGAAACAAGCCTCGACCTCTTATAAAGATGATATCGCTGGTTTCTCGAGGTTCCTTTTCTTGCAATTCTCACATTGACTAACTCTTTACCTTATAATTGAAGTGGATGTACAGCTCATAGAAGAAGAAACAAGCCTCGACCTCTTATAAAGATGATATCGCTGGTTTCTCGAGGTTCCTTTTCTTGCAATTCTCACATTGACTGACTCTTTACCTTATAATTGAAGTGGATGTACAGCTCATAGAAGAAGAAACAAGCCTCGACCTCTTATAAAGATGATATCGCTGGTTTCTCGAGGTTCCTTTTCTTACAATTCTCACATTTATTGACTCTTTACCTTATAATTGAAGTGGATGTACAGCTCATAGAAGAAGAAACAAGCCTCGACCTCTTATAAAGATGATATCGCTGGTTTCTCGAGGTTCCTTTTCTTGCAATTCTCACATTGACTGACTCTTTACCTTATAATTGAAGTGGATGTACAGCTCATAGAAGAAGAAACAAGCCTCGACCTCTTATAAAGATGATATCGCTGGTTTCTCGAGGTTCCTTTTCTTGCAATTCTCACATTTATTGACTCTTTACCTTATAATTGAAGTGGATGTACAGCTCATAGAAGAAGAAACAAGCCTCGACCTCTTATAAAGATGATATCGCTGGTTTCTCGAGGTTCCTTTTCTTACAATTCTCACATTTATTGACTCTTTACCTTATAATTGAAGTGGATGTACAGCTCATAGAAGAAGAAACAAGCCTCGACCTCTTATAAAGATGATATCGCTGGTTTCTCGAGGTTCCTTTTCTTACAATTCTCACATTTATTGACTCTTTACCTTATAATTGAAGTGGATGTACAGCTCATAGAAGAAGAAACAAGCCTCGACCTCTTATAAAGATGATATCGCTGGTTTCTCGAGGTTCCTTTTCTTGCAATTCTCACATTGACTGACTCTTTACCTTATAATTGAAGTGGATGTACAGCTCATAGAAGAAGAAACAAGCCTCGACCTCTTATAAAGATGATATCGCTGGTTTCTCGAGGTTCCTTTTCTTACAATTCTCACATTTATTGACTCTTTGCCTTATAATTGAAGTGGATGTACAGCTCATAGAAGAAGAAACAAGCCTCGACCTCTTATAAAGATGATATCGCTGGTTTCTCGAGGTTCCTTTTCTTGCAATTCTCACATTGACTGACTCTTTACCTTATAATTGAAGTGGATGTACAGCTCATAGAAGAAGAAACAAGCCTCGACCTCTTATAAAGATGATATCGCTGGTTTCTCGAGGTTCCTTTTCTTACAATTCTCACATTGATTGACTCTTTTAAAAATAGATTTTCTTTGTTTACCACAAATATTTTTTGTTCCTCTCCCATTCTTCCGCTTCCATTTATTCTTTGTTATGTAAGTAAGTAAGTTCGACAGTTTTACCTCTCCTCTTGTCATTCTTTGCTTTTTCTAATAAGTTATCTTTCTTGGGGTGGAGGCATTAGTGTTTCGGGCGAAATTGTAACAGCTGATCCACATGGCTGAGGCTATGCAGTTGGCATCGTTACACAAATGATGCCGAAGTTTGGGATACCACCATTGTCGTAGGCCTGGGTGTATACATCTGGGGCTCCACCATTGTTGTAGGCCTATGAGTAGATGGCTGGGGCTCCGCCATTGTTAAAAATTTAATTTATGATCCACTATTCCTCATGTTGAGCCTATGAAAAAAACTGTTTTGTACCTACCTAACCGTTCTTCAGAAGCTACTACGGAAGACAACCCGTTCTGTCGAGCTGCTTTTAACTTTCTCTCTGAAGTAGTTAGTGGCATGCTGTAGGCGTTAGATTCTTTACTGTATCGCATATTCCCCTCTAGAATTTATAGGATTGCTCCAGCCATGCATTTATATGACCAGCTGTCTTTCAGTTTCCTTTCATAGTATCCCATTGTGATATTTGTAAATAAAAGGATAGTTTTATAAATATTAGTAAACATAATTATTAATTCAATTTTCTGGCATAATAATTTATAATTTATTTATTAACTAACTCATTTTACCCTCACTAACATACTTTACAAAAATCATCTGCCAAATGTGTTTTAACACATTTTAAACATAACATCGCAGACTCGTAGTTTTATAATTTTCTATTAGTAAACACGATTAGTAATTCAATTTTCTGCCATAGAAATTTATAATTATATTTATTAACTAACTATTGTTACCCTCGCTAACATAATTTACAAACATAATCTCTCGAATGTGTTTTAGCACATTTCAAACATAACGACACAGACTCGTCAAAAGATTGACACCTTAAAAAAAAGTAACAATAATTTGTGTCGTTCAAAATAGGGACGTCCCGTTTTGAACTACCCCAAGTGTCATTGATTTACCAGGCATCGACGCAGGCTAAACAACTTGGCGTATTTTAACACTCAGGCATGTCGGTTCCGGCGGCCACCACTTGTGGTTACTCGGTCCCCCCTCCTCCTACACCCCCCTCAATGCCCTCCTCATTTTCTATTTAGTGACCTGGCGCTTGTTATCCTTAGTCGAGGCATTCTCATTGGTAACCTGGTCGCTGCTACTACTCGCTTGTTCACGACATTGCAGTTGTTTGACGTCTCCTGCGAGCTTGATGATTGATTCAACTTGCGATGAGTGACATGGAATTGAGTATTATGTTGGTGCATTACACCAGTCACATTGATATGCGGGGGAAGCATTGAGAGCAGCCAGCCTAATTATGGTGGGCCATACCAGTGGTGAATGCATTGGTATTTATTAAATTAGTAGATTTGAGTGTTGTGTTTTTGGAGTGGCTTAGGCGACGAGCAGTAGTTGTGTATTTTCCAAATTATGTTTTGGCTTGCCAGTAGAAATTGTGTTTAGAATAATGTAACATGTGACTGCTGTTTAATCGTGGTGGCTGGTATGACTTTTCCAGTGCGTACAGCCCAGAGTGGGGCAGAAATGCGTTTCCTTTACTGCCGTGGCATGTCGTTTGGTGCGACAGGAATTATTTTTTAACTTGGTGTTGTCTAGTTTTCATTTTAGCCTGAGGAGCTATGACAGGGCTTCCTCAAAGCTGTCTCCGTGGCCAATAATTATTTTAATTCAGGTTTTTTTAGCTTATGTTTTAACGTGTATTTTATTAGCACAGCGGCTTTGAATAGGACAAAGTTCGCCTCCCGCTGGTGCTGCATGTTTGTTCATTAATGTTTTAAAACTCCGCCTGTTATAATATATATTGTTATTATTTTTAATATTTTACGTACGTTGTAGTTGTTATAAATATTACGTGCTCACGCATAGTATGTGTAGCTTTATTGATCAGTCGTTGATTTGTGCCTGATGGTTAAATTCATAAAGGAAACAAGAGAATGTGATACGTGCAGTGAATGACTGCGAGTGTACTATATTGTCCCTTTTTACAAAAGAGTATTATTGAATGACAGAATTGGTGAAATGTTTGATGACAAAATATATAAGGCATAGTGCCGATCACTTTGGAGCTGAGGGGTATTATACCTACTGAAACTAAAAAAGAATTAAAAAGTTAGGTATGGCTTCTTATAGTTTGTTTAAGACTATACCGTTGAATATCTGAAGAAGTTCGCTTGAACTATATGCTCGGTTTATGGATTCTAATGATAGTAGTACCTAGAAGGAAGAAGTATATAGGATGAGTTAGTAATTCCACTCTCGTGGCTAAATTTTAAGGTGTTAGGTGTGGAATTTTAAGAATTTTAAATAATTTATTTTTGTATAATAATGGTTTAATGTGTATTGTTATTAAATTTAATTTTGTCTTATAAGGTTTAGGTTAACTATGAACATTTTGTTAATTTTATGGGTTTTGTTGTAAGGTGATGTGTTATAATTTGTTTAGTTTGCAAATATTTAAGGAATTCGTGTATTTTGGACGAATCTATGGAATAATTACTATGAAGGGTTTGTGATGAATTTAAGAAGTAGTTTTTCTTATAAAAATTTTAATGTTTAAATGATTAAATGTGTGTTGATAATTTTGATGTTTTACAGATTTTAAGATGGGCATGTATGTTATATATGATAAAGTATTTTATGAAATTTAAAGGAATAAGTAAAATGTAAAAATGCACGACGTAGGTCGGAAGAGGTATTCTTCAAATATGGGCCGTGGTCGAAAAGCCCAAGCTAAAATGACTCTGTGTCCCCTGGCATCTGAATACGATGAAGTATGAGAATGGCGTAATTTTGTATAAACTGAATATTTGACACACGAGCTGGGAAATCCTGGCTTAATAACACGCCTTATTAAACACTGAGACACATCTTCAAACCAATACACTTACACGCTACAAATAAACTTACGTGGCCGTAGACACATAGCAGGTTTTTTGCAGAATGAAGGTCCATCGACATTAAATCTCATCAACAGGCAAGAATAAAAGTACACAAACACATTCGTTGAGTAAAGTTGTTGATTATTCAAGATTGACGATGCGATGGTACATGAGTGAAATTTACTACGGGCATTCGGCATAAAACCCTGCATAGGCTTACGCTGAGAAAAATCGTCTGTTACGGGATGGAATAATATTTAAGTAATTATATGCCAGAGGGGCAGTGAGTCTGCTCCGGTAGGGAGGTAAACTCGGAGAAGCACGATAAAATGAAAAAGGTTCCTGTAGAATATAAGTCTATTGTAGTTACATGATAGTACAAAGCTGGTTCACTCACCTCCGAGTGCACAGAACACGACTTGCCCTGATGCTCGTTAAATCAAGACTAAAGGCTTAGCGTGGCGTGGGTTATGCTGTAACCAATTCCCTGTCAGAATAAAAATGTCCCTTAAATAAATAATTCAAATGGATGATTTAAAGCATAGCACTGGATGAAACACGTAGCAATCGAAACATAATACCAAGATGGCTATGAAAATAACTCTGGTAGCAGCTACTCTTGCCAAGTTGCGTCTAGATGAAACTTTACAAAAAGGGGACCACCACTATAGGAGCAGTGGATGTAGTTGCCTCTACCATCAAGTAGAGGCGGCTGCTGAACCAGGAGGAACAGCAGCAGAGGGATGTTGAAGTCCGCACTTGCTGTTGAAGAAAAGCGTCTTGTAGATGCAGATAGTGGTAAACAACAATAGAGTTTCTGGTAGCTAGTGGCAAGGGCTGCAAAAGCCTATGGTGAACGACAATGAAGTTTCTGGCAGATGGTGGAAGAGGCTGCAGGAGCCTCTGGTAAAGTCAATGGTGGCAGCCTCTGGTGGCTGCTCAAGACTGGTAGACAGTAGAAAGTCCCAGCACACGAAGTATTGAGGCGAGCTACTGGAGAAAGTAATAACTCCCGAACTTAGGTGTGCACGGTCTTATATAGTCCACTGGACAGGTACAACGCCGGGTCCGGGTAGGAGGTGTGACTTCGCCTCATGATATTCCTCTAGTGCGAGGACGGGGTGGGAGTAGCTACCCTCTGCCTGATGCTCGGCTTCGTGCATATTTGGGTGCGCCTGGTTTTGCCCCGAGACAGATGACGGCTTGTTGGCTCTCAGCACGGAAGAGTGGAGGGGGGCGGATTTCGTTTCTTGGCGTCTTTCGCAACCTTATATCGATGTTTTTGGAATCACCCTCCAGGGTATTGGCTATCTAAGGACACTCGTGAAAGATGTTGCCAGGTTTGACCCTTCCTCGAGTTATGTAGAAATATGTGAGGCTGACGAGTTGTAGTCGTTTAGTAAATAAACACGAAAGCAGCATGTGTCAATTCGCCCCGCCTCCATCGCGATGAAGACTCATCGGTCGAATTCGGTGGAGTAGGGGATGGAGAAGTGAGTTCCCTTCTTCGGAAAGCTCTCATCGTGCAGGAAGTCGAAGAAAAAACCTTCCGGATTTCTAGATGGGACCCTTAACTTTGGGTTGATGCCAGCTATTTTTGTATACACTCTGTGAGCTGGTACTCGTGGGGAAACATTGTGGCATGCGACATTCCGACCAAAGAGCTGTCTCACTCTGCAGGGCTAGCTCTCTCTCTCTCTCTCTCTTTCTCTCTCTCTCTCTCTCTCTCTCTCTCTCTCTCTCTCTCTCTCTCTCCACTAGCCAAAGGAAGCGGGTGTAACCATGGATTTTTACTACTGGTGAAGGTTTACCCCCCACTGAAAAATTCACTAGTATATTTTTACTCCCTCCCACAGGGGTGACCAAAGAAAACTAAGGAAAATGGTCAGTAAATTTTTACTTGCCCGAACATGTCGAAAGCTGATATAGGCCATTGTGCCTTACATTATTATATGAGCATATATGACCACCATTTTCGAACCGATTGACTTAGAGACACCAAATTTGAATCATTGGCAATGCTTACGACCACCAACTAGCCAATACAGACCATTAAGCCATAGCTAAATTTATAAGCATACCTGGCCATCATTTCCGAACTGTCAGACTTACAGACACCAAAATTGAATTGTAGATAAAGCTTACGGCCCCCAATAAGCCGATACAGACCATTATGCAATTGCTTGATTTATAAGCATACCTGGCCACCATTTCCGAACAAGTAGACTTAGAGACACCAAAATTGCATTGTAGGTAATGATTACGACTCCCCAACGAGCTGACAAACATCATTATGTCATAACTAAATTTATAAGCATGCCTGGTCATAATTTCCAAACCAGTAGATTTAGAGACACCAAAATTGAACTGTAGGTAATGCTTACGACACCAAACAAACTTATACTTACAATTATGTCATAGATAAATTTATAAGCATACCTGCTCATAATTTCTGATCTTATAGATTAGAGACACCAAAATCTAATTGTAGGTAAAGCTTACGACCCCCAAGCCGAAAAAGACCATAATGCCATAGCTTAATTTATAAGTATACCTGGCCACCATTTCCGAACAGATAGACTTAGGGACATCAAAATTGAATTGTAGGTAATGTTTGCGACCTCCAACAAGCTGATACAGACCATAATGCCATAGCTAAATTTATTAGCATACCTGGCCATCATTTCCGAACGAATAGACTTACAAATATCAAAATAAGATTATAGGTAATGCTTATGGACCCCAACAATCCGATACAGACCATTATGCTATGTCTTAATGTATAAGCATATCTGGCCACAATTTCCAAATGGATAGACTTAGAGACGTCAACATTGAATAGTAGGTAATGCTTACAGACCCCAACAAGCCGATACAGACCATTATGCAATAGCTAAATTTATAAGTATTCCTTGCCAACATTTCCGAACCAATAGTCTTAGAAACATCAAAGTTTAATTATAGGTAATGCTTACAACCACCAATAAGTCAATACAGACCATTATGCCATGCCTAAAATTACAATAATAACTGGCCATCATTTCCAGACCAATAGACTTAGAGACACCATAATTGAATTGTACGTAATTTTTGCAACCCCCAACATGCCTATACAGACAGCAAAATTGATTTGTATGTCGTACTTATGACCTCCAACAAGCTGATATATGCCATTATGCCTTAATTCATTTTATAGCCATACCTAATGACTATTTTCAATCCGATGATGTTATAATGCTAAAATTTTAATTGTAGATATTAGGCTACATGCGATCCCGAACAGGTCGATATGATTCTTTATGACCTAGGTTCTTTTGTAGTTCTGTGTTGCTACAATTTCCAGTCGATCAGGTTATAGCAAACCAAATTATAATAGTAGGTAATGCATACTGCCTAATAAAAGCTTATATAGGCTATTATTCCTTAGGCAATTTTATAAGCATATATGAATATAATTTGCAATCCGATAGAGAAATAGTCATCAAACTGGAATCTTATGTATAGTTGATTCACGATAACTTCGGCCTTTTCTGAAG
Organism: Dryococelus australis; assembly: GCA_029891345.1. Classification (NCBI taxonomy): domain Eukaryota; kingdom Metazoa; phylum Arthropoda; class Insecta; order Phasmatodea; family Phasmatidae; genus Dryococelus; species Dryococelus australis. The sequence continues at coordinate 10,798,920 of CM057005.1, read as the reverse complement.
CCCTGCCAAATTTATACTTTTCGTTCCTTATTACGTATCCTTCTGCTACACTTAAACATAAACACTGCCATGTGACTTCTACTTTTATAGCTGTCAAATGCATTGGTTGCTGTTTACAGCTGTTCAAAGAATTACGTAATATTGCAGATACCATTTCCTACTAATGTTCACAATGGGCGGGCTTGGTGTTTCTTTGGGATTGTTGGAAACATTCAAATCACAGAAACGTAAGTTCGCTACACAACTGTTTTCCAAACATCTAGCGCAAAGGTACAACGTTGTGATAAACCGACGTGAAGGTAAATAATTAATTTCGTCACAACATCAGTTCGTGGTTAAAACATATAAATTTTGCACATATTTGAAATCAACACACACACACCTGGCCTGCATAACGATAACAACGCAGCCACCATGCCCTTTCATACGCAATGATCACAACACATTTCACTCTGCCGTGGAAGCACATATTTATCACAACATTGTAACTTCCGTAGGATGTTTCAAAAACACGAGTACAAACTTGGTGCTTCATTGAGAAACATGCCTTGTCATTGTATGTCGCCTGCCGCCGCCATGTTCAGAACGCTTTCCACACCACGTCTGCCAACTTGCTGGATTTGTAAGTGTCGTGCAACGAGCTGTGTCTCGCCATTGCATCTAAAATATGCCGTAGCATCTAAATAACATATAATAGGTGTTTAAACAATAAAATCTCGTTTCAGTTGTAAATTACAATCTCAGACATCATTACTGTTACTGTAATTAGTATGAGATGTGCTGAAATTAGAAATAACAAAATGTATACCTTTCCTACACAGGTTGTACGATCTTCCCGAGAGAGAGAGAGAGAGAGAGAGAGAGAGAGAGAGAGAGAGAGAGAGAGAGAGAGAGAGAGAGAGAGAGAGAGAGAGAAGAGATACAGAGAGAACGAAATAGACACGCTCTGCTTTGTGTATTGAACCTTTATTCCAGAAAGAAAAAAACACCAGCCTACACACTGGAATTTGCGCGGATATTTTTAACTGCAGCAATGAAATGTGTTTCCGTCAGTGCTACCTAAAAATACAAATATATCAATTGGCAACGTTTAACTTACAAATAGTATACATAAAACGAGGTTAAAAAATATTGTAACTGTAAACTATTTCTTACCAGCCATTGCCAACATGTCGCTGCTCTCGCTGTTGTTAATTCGTATTTAATACCAAATAAATATTAAAAGTTGTATAAGATACTAAGATAAATTTTCATTTATTCAATTATAAAGTACTCAAAAGTTAATCACAGTGTTACATATTTGTGGAATACAAGTTATTGGAAAAACAGGTTAACATAATACGCCTAGGGTGATTTTTCGAAGGTTCGATTCCAAAATGCCGAAGAAAGCGTGAATGGACGACAATACATACGTCCTAGTACAAGTCCTTAAATGCCATTGTGGTTTAGGCCATTTTATAAGCATATATGACCTTCATTTGCAATCGGATAGAGTAATAATCATCAAACTCGAATCTTAGGTAATAAATACGACCCTGTACAAGCTGCTATAGACCATTATGCCATAGGCCATTTTTTGAGCACATATGACCACCATTTCTATACAAATAGTCTTAGGGGCATCAAAATCGAACTGTAGGTAAAACATACGATCCAAAACAAGCTGAAATAGGCCATTACACCACAAGCATTTTTATAAGCATACCTGGCCACCATTTTCGAACAGATATACTTATATCTACAGAAACTGATTTACCCACGAACAGACGGTGGGTATATGCAGAATAGTAAAAAATTGATCGAAAATCTGCCATAGAACTGTCAAGAATATGTAGAAAATAATTATATACACGACATATGGCCTAACTCTAGTCCTGGGGTAGCATCAGTTTTGTGAACATGTAACAAAGAAATGTGTTTATTTCCAGGAAATAAAACACTATCATAGGTGGCACGATATGCATCAGTAATGGTTATGTGGGTACGCAACAATGCCTCACCGATAACAGCTCCCATGATAGTAACAGGCAAGGATGCAACCTCATTTATGAAGAAATTATTCGTAATGCATTATGGACCATGTTTACGACTGAAAAGTGTTCTGCATGCCAAAGTCAACGAAATGGACACTGTTGTAGTTATACCATCAGTGGAGACGTTTCGGAGACCCCAGCAGCACATGTAGCTAAAAAGTGGTACCTCACAATTTTATTAAGACAGGGATTCTGTGTGTCATAGTTGAAAGCCCACACAACACTCTAAGATAATAAAATAACACAGACTACTGTTTCAAAAGTTGTTTATTTTATAACACATTCCTGTAGTACTTTCTAGGGAGGATAGCTTTTTCAAAGGAAGTGTTAGACCATATTTCCCACAGTTTATTGCAGTGATTCACTGGGATTTTTTTTTTAGATATAATTGAGAAATAGCTTGTATATTGAAAATCTTTGTTTTATATTTAAATTGTTTGTACTGATTTTTTTTTCATTCCCAGACAATTCTTGCCAGTAATGAGGATAAACTTTAGAGTGAAATATGTGCTAACTACAAAAACATGACAAACAGCTAAATTCATGTAATAAAACAAAAGAATTTATTTTTTTCGCAAAAATATTGGCTTAGTGGTATCAAAAACCATACAAGTGACAGTAACTGATAGTTAGAAACTCCAATGAATAGTAAATTAAAACGAATCGTACAAAACATGTCAGCTCAAAGTTCAATTGCCAGCTGCAATGTATATAAGTGAAACGGGCGTGACTAACACAGAAAGACACAAAAATACATGCTGCAGGAATGTCGTTTTTATACGTGTTTCATAGGTAATATTTTCTCGAGTTTCTTAAGCAAACCATGCACGCAAATTCGTGACACTATAATTTTTTATTGGTCAGTTCTGGAGAAGTTTCCATTAATTTATATATCTATAACTTTTTTAATAAAAAGTTTACTGTTTAAACTGACATGTATTTAAACCTTCATAGGCCGAAATCCTCACAGAAAATTCACCTGATGATGAACAATTCTTCTGTGAATCTATTATATTTATTACCGTACCTTAAATGCCACAGTTATGTGATAATTAAATAAAAGCTATGCGTATGCACACCAGTCGACCTACTACAAATGCAGTGTCTGTTGAAAATGTCAGTAACCCAGCATTGTTAACGTATTGAGATGGACATCGAAATAATAAACCAATCGCCTTATATATTAGACACACGCTGTCAATGTAAAGCGAGGCTATACCAGCTGCAGAAGCAAGCAGCAAGTTATATAATCATCCACGAGACCATTCTACAGCTGTGTTTTCTGAGAGGAAATGCATGGTGGCAGGCCAGTATGCTACCTCAACCAGAGGAATCCACAAGGGATTACAAAGCGTCTGGAAGCAGGCGAGTTTGTTTACAAGTGATGGGATTAGCAGACAGCAGGAGGTAAGGGTCATTGTGGTTTCCTGTCTCGCAGGTGCAGCAACAATCCGAGAAGAAAAGTAGGCCAGTCTTGCTTCCAGGGTTGTCCACTGCGCATCTGCAGGCAACACGCTCATTCGAATAATATTTCCTCATGCTAGAAAATACTACGCTATAAAATAAATAATCAAAATTTTTTCTTCTAGGTTATTTTGGGCTAAAAACCATGAAGTGGTTCGTTCGAAATCCGGTTATTAGTCATAGAGCTAATAGCAGCTTATAGCGGACTAAGAAACATGAGAGTAGGAGTGTGTGAAAAAACAAAGGTATACTTTCGCATATAGTGCCTTTGATTAGCATGCCATAAGCCAACACAATACACGCTGCAACTGTTTACAAAATGGTAACAGCTAAGGACACACTGACAATCAATGTGTAAGCTTATTGCACTAATTATAATTGCATACACTTAACTGAATATGCAGCAGACATATGCAAGGAAACCTATTCCGGGCAGCATTCAGCTCCTCAAACCAGCTTTACACATGTTACTTTCAACCAAATACTACAGGGATGCAAAGGAACTAGCTACTTGTGCAGCATTTAAATCAGAAGACCAGATCAATGGTGAAGTGTCAAATTTAGTTTAATTTAATATTTCATTAATATGACTCCAAACCTTCACCTTAAAGCTGTGTATGGCAAACATGAGGAAATATACACGCAGCAGCTGACCAATAAAATTGAAATTAATGCACCTCGCTATGGCTGCTAAAAATAGCAACCGTGTGAGCAAGTGCGGCAACCGAAAACATAGTAGTCTCTCTTGTGGGCCTTACGTACGTATTCAAAAATAAATGCCTTGCAGTGTAAAATATATAGTTCAACACAAATTAACAAATGTTCTCACACCTCAGCTAATTACCAACTCAGCTATCTGTCTCTGATTACTTTGATTATCCTGGATAGCTGTATATCAGTCAGTAGAGCAAAATTAAACACAGTTCTTTAGACATGTGTGACCATCTAGAGAAGTATTATTAGCTGAGTGCAGCTATATTTTGTATTCAATTACACATCACCACTGCGTAAATGTTAATGTTAGTGACGATGGAGAATGCCTTATTCGGACGCTGTATAGTAACTGAAATTGTACTCGGCAACCTTTATTGGGCGTTTAACACATACACCTGCATTCAAAACCACTAAACGTAACATTTATGTTGGGATCAATTCACTTTACACTTAAAATTCGCCTTTTAAGACGGATCTCAGGCCCTCCTTGCCGGCTACGGTAAGAACCCAACAGAGATAAGATGGAGAACGGAATCTTCGATCGCCATTCCAATTCAGTGTCAGTTACAAATTCAAATGTAACGTACAGGCATATAAACTAAGTGATATCAGCTGACATTGCCAACTTAAGCTCATTGGCATGATATTCAAAATCTTAACAACATAAAAAACATGACAATAAACATATTATTATTTAAATCTGAGCTGGTTGCGTGTATCCTATATAAATATATAAAATAAAATATTTTAAATAAATAACTTGTATGCTAGGACACATCACAACAATGGTATTTGGCAGAATAAGTATGTGTATACTCGAAATTTGCGGATTTTTCAAGTTAATTATGTATAAATCAGATGCGTTACATAACCAGACGTCACATATGGTTTTCCACCATTATCACCCAAAAAGGAAACTCTTTCGATTAGAAACATTAATTATCCGAATAATTTTATAAAACTAAATTTAATAGTATTTTGAAGTGTAACTAGTTATTTATGATCATTCCCAATGTACCACGTATCTCCCTGTTTCGAACTCATACAGACTACAAAGTTACTAATATTATAAATTTGCAAACTAAATATACGTAGAAGTTTAATATAACCTTATAATGGAGTCCTGAAGCATAAGTGGCAGCACAAAACCATTATAGCGATAACTGATGTATTTGTGAACGATCTAAGCATGGGTAAGCACCTGGGGTAATTTTTCATAGGTTTGATTCAAAAAGTGTGAAGTTCTACGTTAAGGGCCTATAATACAGAGCGTCAGGTCCCAGGCTAGAAAATGTATCGCTGCGATAGGCTGAATGGAAATTAAATGCTGGGTATGGGGGTTGTAACTGATTTTTTTTTTTTTTTGCAATAAACTGTGTTTCAAGAACATCATAATCGATAACTTATCAAAATATAATGTAGAAGAATTCTTCGTTGAAGTAAAATACAAAAATAATGTGAATGTTCCGGGCCCTTTACAGGCCGCTTAACCATACCGAGAACTATCCTGCTTTGAACTGGCTATTGAAAGCTTTATTTCCAAAAATGAGTATATAATAGTGATATGTGATTTCAACGCTAACATACTGAAAAATTATCATTCCGATGTAAAATACTTAGCTAATATTTTACAAATATTTGAATTTGCGCAGCTTGCTAATGCCACTTCTCGGGCAAATCCGTCTACGGAAACACTTAATAAATCTCACCGTTGTTAAAAATTTCAGCAAACTGTATGACACAGCTGATACGGACTTTTGGGCCTTACAGAACATCATGTAGTTCACGTAACTTACTCACCGTCCGTCCCAAAACCCCGTAATGTATATAAATTAATTCGTGACTATCATCAGATAGTCTCAGTTATTTATACGAGATCTGATAAACCTCACATGGTCTATAGTTTTAGACACTAATGCAATCTGTAAAAAAATTCGGGGACAACATTACTATCGCGGAACTATTTGATAGAGACACATTTAAACTAATTTGTAACCTACAAAACCCGCAACGCTCCTTGGATGATACTGAGATAAGAAAGAAAATGAAAGGATGAAATTAGACAAAGAAAAAATTTATAAAACCAAAGACTGAAGATAATCAAGTCCGTTTTACAGTTTCACATAATAGTGTTAAGTATTGCATATACATTAAGCCTTACTGAAATATTTCACATAATTTCCTGAATACACCTTGTTACGGATAAGGATAGATAACCTGATTGCCGCACCGAACACGGAAACCAAGATAAGGACCGCGGGTGTTTTGAATAACAGGAATGTCGTTCAATCAACATGGGCCTTATATTAAGGCTGGCAGAACAGCGGAAAGGGTCTTACCTCACTGAGTCGCCGCCGAATGAAGACGAAGAGAGAATGGATGTTGCGTCTGCCGTAGGCATCGGCAACACTATCAAGGCGAAGACGTTCCTAACAGACTTAAAATAGAGAAGTGGCTATAACTCTTTAAAGTTTATAAGTTTAACACTTAAAATATTGATAATAATTTAATAATAATTAATTTACTTTCAACTCCTCCGAACTGGCAATAAAGTTAAATGTAACGAGAGTTATGTTAATTATTTTATATAAAGAATATTTAAGATGTGAAGTTTTAAATTAAGATAATTAAGTGCCTCCTCTGACCTATGTCTTCCCCAGGCCAAATATAAGTATCTTGCCCCTTCTTAAAAGGGCATAACAACCTGCTACCATGTTCCTGAGAACCAGTCGGGTTTTGATCTGGAACCAAGTCAGTCAACGAATACACAATTTATAAATTCATTATTATTGAAAAACGAATGTCACGGGAACACAGCTTAAATATTCGAATGATAAAATTATGCACTTCATTTTGTGCTCCCATATTAACACAAATTCATCTGCTTTTTGAGATATTCATCCTTCCTTGGAAAATGAAGCGGTTCTAAAACTATCCCTGTCGTAATAACAAAATTTCAACCTGAAAGAATATTTTCGTACACAGAAAGAGAAAAACTTCCAAAAGAGAAGCAATCGGACTTCCGATCAAAGGCCAGAATGTGTGAATCCAGTGTCAGCAGAACTTCACAGTCTCACATGGACAGATAGAGAATAACCTCTGCATACCACCCACAGGCAAATGACCTTGTCGAACGCCCAAATCAAATGATAAAAAAAGGACAGCTAAAAATGTTGCTGGAAAATAATACCATGATTGACCTAGTGCCATCCAAGGAGTGCTGTTGCACACAGATGCAGTAATCATAGTTCAACTGGCTACTCACCTTTTTTCCTGCTAAATAAAAGGGAGCCTATATGCCCATTTGATACATTAAACGAAGACTGGAGACAAAATGACAAAGAAATGTGTGTACCAGAGAGTTTAAATTAATTAATTAACACTGAAGAGCTCAAAAGAATATGGCCGCTATTCTGGCCATGAGGAAAAAAAGTTGATTCGTGTGTCACCGAAGATATAAAACAGTGGCAATAAAAACAGCGTGATATGTACGACAAAAGACACGAAATACAGTACAGTATAATAGGAGTCGGTGACATAGTTTTGGTGAAAAATTTGAAGCGAGATGGTGGGGTGGCTATAACTCGCCGTGGTATTGATGCGAGCTACAAAATGTTAATACTGTCAGTGTTGTGAAGCAAAAGCACAACATTTCACATTTGAAGACGTTCTTGACAAGAACTTCGTACTCTGACCAGTCTGAGGACGAGCCATTGAATTTATTAGACCAGCTAAAAAAAAAACAACTGACTTTCAAATTACAGAGGTGATAAATCAGGAAAACCAGAGCTGCGTTTTCTTTCTTGTTGACAGGAAATGACAAGAAGTACAAATTATTTGGCTTTTTTTTTTCCAACAGCAATGAAAGTGTTTCATCAACCCAAAGCTTTAGGTGTTCCCAGAAATGCATGTAACTATGCCAGATAGTAATTATTGGTTTCGGTGTATATAGTTTGTTATATCTGGAACTGAGAATTTTCACATGATACTAAGGTCGCGTATTGTTATATTCATGTCGCGAAACGAAGACAGAATGACTATCTTACAGGAACGGGTGACAGATTATATTTGTATAACCGCGATGTTCAATGACAAAGTTTGGGCAACTGAGTTAGAGCTGTTTTCCACTGCCGTAAAGCTTCAAACTAACATTTATGTGTTCTGTAGAAATAGAGAATGGCTAAAATTCAATGCTAATTGTCAGCTTGATTGTAAAACCTCAGAACCCATACGATGAATTTATGCACATCACAAACAGCAATATCGCTATGATGTAGTATTGTGTGTAATAGGCTGCAAAGCGTAAAACAATTTAATGCTTGTTGTTCAGTAGTTTTTATAATGCACAGAACCAAGATTTGCTATGTATAAATATTTTCAACAAACCGAAGGAAGGGGAAGGGAAGGGGAAGGGGAGGAAGAAAGGAAGGAAGGAAGGAAGGAACCTGTGTATCACCCAAATCAATTTTCGAAAGCGTGGACTATTTTTACCAAACTCAGAACACTTATAGCTCTTTGTAATGACACCTCACTTTCGTGCTCTTTAACCATTTGGTGCAGTTATTTTTAAAATGATGGCATTTTTTATTTTGGGTTACTCTGTCGTACATCAGGAACAATCCTACCAATTCGAACGAAACGTGGTTTGTAAACAGACTGTATTGTCGCAAATAAATTTCCAAAAATTTGTCATCTTTGAATCGTCATTTTCAAAGATAGTAGCATAGAGGAAATAAAGCTGAAGCCTGATATCTCATCAACTGCTCAACCAATTCCTGCCAAATTTGGTTTTCACGTAGTACAATGATAATCGATTTAAGGTTGAAGTAAAACAATTGCCTATGGAGCACTGCACCTGACTATACAGTGTGAAGAATTCATAACAAAGCAGTACATATGCCATGAAAATTGTCAGAAATATGCGATTTATTCTCTATATGAAAGAAGAACATAGTCTATATCTTCGCAACAGAATAAAAATTTTACCAAAATATAATTTTTAGATGTAAAAAATTAATCAATTAAAAGAGTTCACATTTTAACCAAATTTAAACTCTTTTCAGTTTTGGATGCTTCTTCAAGATTGATCGTTATAATATTGTTACGATTTCTCTCAAGAAATTAAGTGAGCTAAACCAAGTTTGTTAAGGGATGGACGTCATAATTAAATAAAAGTGTTAATTATAATTTCCAAATTTTATTTACAATAAGTACAAACAAAACTCTCTCGACTCAACATCTTTTATATCACTCAATGACACCAATTAATGCCATTTTTAATTATCACAAAGAAATAAATGAAATTAGATAATTACAAATCAGTCTTAATACACAGTGTATCAACCTGTTCAATTATTTTATAAATTACTCGTCCATATTTAAAATTCCCAATATTTACAATAAAACCCATACTACATTTCCAACTAGTCCCACCTCAGTTCAGTCCATGTATCGCCAATCCGCAATGTTCTAGAGTCCTCCGAGCGATCTCACGTCCAGTTATCTTCACTCGTCGGTTTCACACTGTCGCACCATACCAGTCTTCGCGCCCGCACTCGGCTAGATGGCCTTCGCCAAAGTCTGCTGGTCACTGGACCGCGGCAGTATATATAGTGTTGTATGCCGTAACCCAGAATTTTCTCTAACTCGCGCGCTGCGCCGAGCGTCCTAATGTCCAGAATAATTGTGCGCCTCCTACAAATGTCTGCCTCTTCAGCGGGGGAGGAGGGACTGTGCTGCCAGCCAGTCTTATCAGAATATTCTTGCATCTTCTGTCAACTTTTTCAGTGGGGGGACGAGGGACTGTTCTTCCCGAACAGATCTCCAACATCAGGACCTTCGTGCAACCCCAGTTGGTCGATGTGGACAACCTTAGGCTTCGCCTGAGAGCCCTGTCAACAAATCCAGTAGACCACATAATTTATCTGCTTCATGATCCTTTACGTGCCTTCTCAAGATTTCCATAGCTACAGGCAATATCCCTTTTTCCTTTGAGGGTTGTACAACCATGCCAACTAAGTCTCCTCAGGCATTCTTTGGTCATACCGTGTTTTCATTTTGTCACTATTAAATTTAAGGCGCTTCCGGGCAAACTCATGAATGTCGGTTAAATTCTGATGTTGTTTAATCGCATATTGTAGGTTGGCTGCTTCTTCTTCCACTGGACATTCGAACAGCAGTTTACCAGGTAGGCGGGGCTATCTTCCAAACAGCATCCTTGGAGCTGTTACCCTTGTGAACTCGTGGACCTACGAGCGATATGCCAGAAAAAATAAGGGTGCCTTGGAGTCCCAATCTTTCTGATTGTCTTCTACGAAGATCGCCAGATACTGTTCCAGGGTACGATTTAGCCTCTCGACCTTCCCATTCCATGTAACAAGCCTCAGTCGGCCGGCTGTGGTTTTACTGTTGGCACTGCTGGATGACTCCTGGCACTGAATACTTATGGGTTTAATTAATGGCCCTGTTATGGCTGACTGCTGGCAACAGGACACTTGGCATACCATTTACGACCCACTGATGGAATGTAGATGGAAATGAAACTGATGGTTGAGAGTATATGACCTATTAATGGCCCATAAATGGATTACCAACTGTATTCCAGCAATGGACACACATAAACTATACATATTACTGGTACAAGTATGGGTAGCCTTCTATTGGCCATTTGATGGCTGTAAAGTGGTACATCTATGGACCATTGCTGGTGCAATTTGGCTTATTATGGGAATTTTTATGGTTCCCACTTTTCGTAGATAGCTTCTTCAAACTACACACACACACACACAGATATATGTATATATGTGTGTGTCTAATATAATTATAGATTATTTGTAAATATATAGTGGTGGAAATATCTGTGGCAAAATGCTGTAAAGACAGTGAAGGGTATTGAATAATTTTACAAATGAAATCTTTTCCAATTATGTCTGCATATAATTACAATGAAAAGTTAAAAAGAACAATATTTAACTGCCTTTTGAAACTTAACATTCAGGGGCCTTTGTTGTTTTACATCATTAAAATATTCATAATTGGCATCTGCATTTCAAAACAGATGAATAGCATCCAGGTGACAAACATACTGCGAAAGATTACATTAAAGGCAAGTTTTTGGGTTAATATCGCTATCCATGTAGGAAAATCTCTCTCAACATCATTATTTTATTTATCTGCATCTTTCTAAAAACTGATTTTCTTTTATGGTAAATTTTAAGACTGTGAAATGACTGGTGTAATTTATATTATATTAGTGTTTGATAAAAAAAATTCAAGTTTGAATATCTTCTAAATTAGTTCATCTAAACATAATAATGCCCAGTGGAGTAATGGTTAGCATGCTGGTCTGTCAATGCAAGAGGCACAGGTTCGCACCCCTTCTCCTGCAATGGCAAACATACGATTTTCATGTCATGTAATAAGATTAATAGTAAAATAAAGGAAATTAAAAACAACGAAAAGTTTACAGTGATGGTCAAAATAATATTTTTTGAAAGATATATTGTTAGACATATGGTGAAAGCATGACTAGCAATCAGTAGGCCATCTGATGGCTGTGAAACGGTGCATTGAAGGGCCATTTCTCTTGTAAGCACATGGGCCATGCTTGGGCCATTTGTGTTCACCACACCTGGGCCAGTTATGGGCAGAGTATGGCAAGTTAGTGGTGCCACTTCAGGATCAGCAATGGTGCCGGCTGCATGCAAGCTGTTGGCCAACTTTTTTCTGGCTTGGCATCCAACTGTACACCATCAATGGGCCATGGGCATATGTAATTTGCTACATGGGATCCGACTGAGGGTGTAATGCTATTGTATGGATTTTTTTCATTCCCAAAATTCTCGTTACCTCTTGGAAAATACCTGCTTCAAAATTACGTCCTTCAGCATAATCGCTTCAATCAATCTGTTGGGAGTCGCAAATAGTAGGCCTACCTACGATTCGAATTTGGGAGCTATAGTATCGCCAGTTCGAAAATTGTCATAAGGTATGATTATAAAATAACTTGAGGCATAATGTTCTGTGTCGGCTTGTTATGGGTCATAAGCATTACCAACAATCCAATTTTGGCATGTCTAAGTCTATCGGTTCGGAAATGGTATCTAGGTCGAAGGTATTATGAGAAGTTCGATTTTGACATATCTAAGTCAATTGGCTCACAAATGATGACCATTACTCTATGACTTTGGCTATGGCATAATGGTCTGTATTGGCTTATTTGGGGTCATAAGCTTTACCTACAATTCAATTTGGTGTCTCTAAATCTATTGGTTCAGAAAAGGAGGCCAAGTATGCTTATAAAATAGCTATGGCATAACAGTCTATTGGCTTGTTGGGGGTCATAAGCAATATCTGCAATTCAATTTTGATATCTATAAGTCCATTGGTTAAGAACTGATCGCCAGGTATGATTATAAATTTAGGTATGGTATAATGGTCTGGGCAGTTTGTCAGGGCTCGTAAGAACTACCAACAATACAATTTTGGTGTCTCCAAGTCTATTGGTTCGGATATGGTGGCCAGGTAAGCTTATAAATTTAACTATGTCATAATGGTCTCTGTTGGCTTGTTGGAGTTTGTAAGAATTTCCTGCAATATAATTTTGTTGTCTCTTAGTCTATCAGTTCGGAAAAGGTGGCAAGGTATGCTTATAAATGTAGCAATGGCATAATAATCTGTATCAGCTTGTTGTGGGTCATAAGCATTACCCACAATACAATTTTGGTGTCTCTAAGTCTATTGGTGTCACAGCGGCCTCACTTTTGGATGCTCTAGCCACTGAGCCACTGCATCCTAACTTTAGGGTGCTCTACCCACTGAGTCACTGCAGCCCCACTGTTGGGTGGCCCAGCCACTGAGCCACTGCGGCTCCACTTTTGGGTGCTCTAGCCACTAAGCCACCATGCATCTAATTTTCGGGTTTTCTACCCACTGTGTCACTGCGGCCCCACTTTTTGGTATTCTAGCCACTACGCCACCGTGGCCCTGCTTGAATGTTGCTCTACCCACTGAGCCACTGTGGCTCCACTTTTGATTGCTCAAGCCACTGAGCCACTGTGGCCCTAATTTTGGGTGCTCTAGCCACTGAGCCACTGCGGCCCTACTTGAGGGGTGGTCTACCCACTGTGCCGCTGCGGCTTCACTGTTGTGTGCTCTACCAAATGAAGCACTGCGCCCCAATTGCGGGGGGAGATAAGTTTACTGGTTATTTGGCATAATTTAGTTGGGCCACCCCTGTGCTATGAAGTAAAAATTCTCAAGTGAATTTTTCAGGGAGGATATACATTCACTGGGAGTATAGTTCCATGGTTACACATAACCGACCAACACCCCCTCTGGAGGGTGTTGGACCGAAGGTTTGCTAATGTGTCCCCCGCCCCCCCCTTGAGAAGCGTATTACTCTCATGGGTGACACTATGTACCAGGTGTCTCTCCTGGTCTACTTCATTAATCATGCTGTGGACAAAATTCAGCATAATGCTGTGGTTATTTAAAATTATATATACAACACAGACCTGCGGAAAGAAATTACATAAAATTGACATGTAAATTTACGATTGGGAATAAAATATGTACAAACCTTATTCGTGGAAGGCGAGGTGGGAAACTATCACGTAGCTTGCTGTGGTGTATTACTTAAAGAGAGCCTACCACTCTTTCTTGGGCAACCTGTGGGTCACACAGCAAGCAAAACAGTTACGTGTGACAATATGGGAGTTCACCAACCTCAGGCCCTCCATCATCTGGGCTGGTCAGCTAGCATAAGAAAAACGAGTAGGGCTACACTATAATGAATGATTTGAACGCGAACATAATAGTAGTAGTAGGGGCGTGCCGATCCTAGTTACAAAGGATGGCACCTTTTTTGATTGGCCTAGTTAATTTGATATCAAAGCGTTAATTAAATTGAAATGGCTAATCAAATTGAAAGGGTTATGCAAATTGAAAGGGTTAAATGGATCGAAAGGGTTAAATTGATTGAAATGGTTAAATGTATTGTACGGGTTAATTTTTTATGCAAGAGTGTGCTAAGGATCAATTTTCTTTCTTTTTTCGTGGGGAACTCTGATATGTCCTCACCCTGTGAGCTCTGGCACACAGATGAGGTATGGCGTATTGGGGATGGGGTATATATGTATGGTGATTTTTGGTGCAAGAGTGGCACAAATGTAAAATTGTTTGGTTTGTTAGTGATATTGCTCGTAGACAGTGTTGGCAGATAGGTGGCTTTGAATGTTAGTATTATTCCAAATGCAATTAAACATAAGAGAAATTAAGAGTGTTCTGTGTATGAATAAATTACATGCATCGAATCGCAAATTTCAAACAATCACAACTATGTGAATAATAAGTGAAATTATATATCTCTCCTGTATGATAATAAACATAAAGAGATGAATTAGTCTACCCCGAGCTGTATGCTAGCAAAATAATTTATGCGAGAGAGAAGTATAATGAACAAACACAACTACATCAATATGACAATTACGTGAGTGTGCAGTATGGAATTAACAACTTCTAACTACAAGAAATAAAAAATGTCCCTATAAATTAAACGAACACAATAACAAGATATGTGACACTACTTGACATCTCTCACACATACCTTACGCATCCATCTGCCTGTGAGACTGTCGAATAGGAACTTTAGAAACATAATACACATGTAAAAATAAATTAAATGATTAACAATCGAAATAAAATTGCACCTCTCCCAAAACATGTCTGTCTGGCTGAGAGTTTAGTAAAGAACCATTTGATTATATACTGAGGTGAAAAACTCGGAAATTGTAAACAAAATGAATATTTCCAAATAAATTTGTAAAAAAAAACACGTAATGAAATAGCACCTGGAGCGCCCCGAAAACACATTTGTCTACCTCGGAGGTCAGTCAATGAATGAGTGGATCGTATGATGTGTGCCTGCTTATAAGCTGTTATGTGGAGCATGGCTGAGTTTTAATTTACAACTGACAGAACCTATTTCTTTACAAAGCTGCTATTAACGACTTGAATACACTATTCATCGTACAAGTATATGAATGTATACAAGTGAATTATTTAAAAATAACGAAGGTATTACATTTTTTCCCTCAAGTTTGTGAAATTGACGGCATTTGGTAGAAAAATGTGAGTTTAAAATGCTACGAAGTTTCGTCGACCGAACACAGAAATGGGTTTCACATGACAAACGCACAATCACACGATAAATTAAAGATATATAAAAAAAATTTACACTATAGTTTACAAGGACTGTGAAGGAGATCTGAACCTCGCAGCATCACTTAACAAAAATCACAGCTATCACACTCCGAAGTCCGGTGTGTATGAAGGAGCTGTTGAGGTATACATCCATCTAGTCCAAGCTTCTATGAGCAACTGAAGATGGTGACGACTGGATACAGGGGTGCAGATGGCTCCTGGCCTCCTTCACTCCTCAGCAGAGTGTGCTACTCTGTCCTTGAGGTTCCTCATCCCTTTGCACTCGATTGTCAATTTTCGGCAATGTAACAAGATGGCGACGACTAGCTAGATACAGTCACATTGCTCCCGACCTCCCTACACCCCACCTCCTCTCCCCCTGAGGTAATTCACCTGTCTGCTCCGATTGTCAATTTTTCACCACTGAGTCAAGATGGCGACGACTGGCTAGAGGGCTTCACATCGGCCCTGCTTGCCTGTAGGCACCCCCTACCCTCCACCCCTTGCCAGAGCGATGTGCCCTGAGGTCAAGAACCCAGACCCTCCCCCCTTCAACAAAGAGTTCATAATCGCCCAAAAAGTCAGTTTATTTTCCAAGGCCAACCACCCCCAGCCCTTGTCAATGACACCATCTTCGGTGATCTGTACCCTCTCCTCCTCCTCTCCAACACATTTTTCGGAGGGTGCTACTCCTTGGTGTCGATCCAAGACCAAGCACCCCGACCTCCTCCCATCACTATCAGCCCAGAATGTGTCTTTTCTCCGACAACAACTTCAGGGACTCTCCAAATGCCAGCCACCCATCAAGACTCTTCCAAAACTTTTATTTGTTTGCACAACTACACTTTACCCATGAAATGTGAACTCTCCAGTTCTGTGACTTATTCCCCTGCCAGCCCCTTCCCCTGACTCGACATACCTAGAGCTGGTCAAGAGTCATCAAAGCTTTGTGGCAGGCAATGTTTGAGAAAATTCTCGCATTTCGGTTCTCAAGTGTCTGATTCTTTATTTCCATCGAATAAATATTTATCATCTTTTGCTGAAAAAAAAATTATTTTCTTTAGGTTAGTAAGTAGATTGAAAATATTAGCAGTATATATGTAACTGTATTTACGGAAATTCACTTAATTGTTTCTGAATAACTTTTAGCAGTCACGATAAAAAGGCTTTTTACAGTTCTTCTATCGAAACCTATCAACTCCCACATGGCGAACTAAAACTTTTTATAAATCTTTGATGAAAACTTTTCCAAAAAGTAATTTCTTCCATTAATATTTTTAACGAATTTAATGTTAAAAAGGAAATGAAAATTACAACATTTGTAACACCGGAAACCAAGCTTACGTGCAGGATGTCTTAACCCATTCTAAATCTTTAAGAGAAATCAGATAAAAGTATTGTTAGGAAAATGCAATAAACATCGACCCAGGTTTATCCCTACCTCTCTCATTCTTATATCCTCTCTCTCTTTACAGCCTTGTAACCAAATGTTAAAGCGTGATTAATATCCCCTTCATTTGTAATAGGTAGCACTTATGGAAAACTTAACAGTTTCCCCACAGAGACTTATTTTTTCTAACATCTAAGTTAAGAAATAAATAAGTTAGGATTATTTGTAATAAATGTATAATTAAAATGATTAAAACATGCTGGATTATCGCTCCAATGTTAATCCAATGAAATGGCAATACAGTCAAGGGGATTGATTGTAGAATAAATATTAAATTCATCATCTATCTACAGTTTTGTTGATAAATAAATAAAAACATATAAAATATAATTTAAGATATTTTATTTACAATCAGAAATTTTTTACAAACATTTTATTACAATATTTTAAGATCTTGATTCTTAACCCAGAAGTCATGTGCTTTTGAGAATCCTCTCCATCGAACCAATGACATGTATTTTTTCTTTTAAAGATTTTATCAACCAAATATTCATTTGGAGTATTGACTTTTGCAGTTCATGCTCGTAAATTCCACCTTTTGTTGATTCTCCATCATAGGTTTCTAGGTAATACACAATGGGATGTGTTTGTCTAATTGAAATAATTTTAAATATTTCAAAAGACCAATTCACTGTAAATTTATTCTCAAAGATTCCTTTCTGCTTCAAGATACGTATAAATTCCCCAACTTTGAACTTTGGTTTTCTTTTGTCGATGACTTTAACATTATTATAAATAGTCTTCATTAAACTATTATCCGTAACTTCTTTGGGAGCCATCTTCATAGTTCTATGATATCTGGAATTATAAAATTTTACTATTTCAGGCAAAACATCAACCCATTTGTAAATCCCCCTCAATGTGAAATGTTATATATTAACTACTTAATCTATTTGTTGTAATGTTCCACAACACTGGCTTTAAGCTCCGATTATGTTGCATTGTGATTAATACCATAGTCAGTTTTTATTTTCCGGAACAGTGGAGAAAAAAATTCGCTTCCTCTGTTGGTTTGGAGTGAATTTGGTGTTCTCTCTTTCAAAACGATTTTCAATGCATCGTAACTGGTTTCCCAGTTTTGTTTTTCAAAGGCATGCCCCAACCATGTTTAAAATAAACGTATATTAAGGTTAAAATATACTTATAGCCCTTATTGTATTTTGAAAACAGTGTCATTTAGGCTTGATATAGATAATTTAAACCATGAGTAATGACTCTTCTTCTAGGATATCATATCCTTGCAGGAGCATGAAGCTCTTGAGCAATCTTATTAAACTTTATTTGTTATATAACTGTCTTCTTTTAACTCTTCAATAATAGAAACAATTTTTTTGTATGTGAATTATTCTCAGACTATCTCGAAGTTATGAGAAGTTCTTATCTATCAACCAATTTATTAGGATTGTTTCGATATACAGGAGAAAAATGATAACCAACTTTATCTTTATATATTCCACTTCCGACAATATCGGATATTAAATGTATTTTCGGGTGGTTTTCATCTCCTGAACGAATGTTAGCATTCGTTCGACGAATTAGTTCTTTATATTTCTGCAAATCAGTATCAAAATATCCATTTGGAAAGTTTTTAAACAATAATTCAAACAATCCTTGACTCACATCAGTTATGTAATCAGCAATTTTAATTGTATTGTGAGGCAGAAATGTTATTAACGAATCTTCCAGGAACCAGACATCATGGCGATAAACACCAAAGGTCGTATCGCGCCTAGATGAATATTGTTTTAAAGCTTAACAACATCATGTTAAATGAGAAAGGTGTTAATTTTCTTTTTTTTGTTAAAGGTTTTTCTTCAGTTTTAATTTCCAAAACTGTTTCATTAGGCTTATTCAACACAGAATGCAATGTATCCATTCTACTCATAACAGACTTAAATATTTCTTCGTATAAAACATCCCAGTCTATACGAACTCGTTTGTCTTGTAAATATTTCTCTTTCACAGCAGATTTAATGTTATGTTATTACGAAGCAGAGGTAGACATGTTTGATTATATTACATTAAATACAATCTATTTATATATTAATTAAGTCACTGCTTTTCTAACTGATGTAGTAGGTCGAATAGTTTGCAGTTTTACAATCTTATCGACTTTACTTAAAACATTTAGTTACAGTTTTAGCTTTCAATTCATTAATAAAATAATTTTTTCATATTTCGAAATCTTCATTTTGTTTTCTCAAATCTATTTGCATAACAAAACAAAAACCTTTATTAATGAATTCATCTCTTATATCTTGCATTATTTGTTCCATTCATGTTTCAAGTTGTTTTGTAATAATATCGTTTACCACTTCATTAATTACAACTTCTAAATTTCCTTACATTTCTGTAAGTTGTGTTGTAAAAACTATGTTTGTCATATCATTAAAGTATTTACTAAATCCATTTAAACATTCATCTATTCTAAATTCATACTCTGCAAATCATTACCGATATTGGTTTTAATCTCTGCAATTACACTCGTGTTTTTATAAACATTATAATTTAAATCAACTAACTTTATTAATTTCTCTTGAATATCGTTTGATTGCGATTTATATACGTTCGGCTAGTGTTTAAGTCTTCCACGTAATGTTTATTTACCACATCTCTATCTTTCACAGCCACACCCATTTTACATAATATATGTCTGTTCAAATCACAATTTCCATAGCGATTTTTGGTTAAACAGCTATTGTAATGATTGTGTTTTATACCGCTATGTCCAAACTTTGAAATACTCATTGTTCTTTACCTGGAAGTAAAAAACTGTCAAAACCAGACCTATATCAGCCTTTATATAGGGAAAGTGTTGGTATAATCACAAAAAAACATATTTTTCTTTCCAAAAGTAAAAACATACAACTTTAAACTTTGTAAATGTCATATCACCTAAAACGTGATCAGTGTAGATATGTTGCAGATTCATATTATCCATTTTAAACACAATTACCATATTTGCATTACTGCACCAATTATGTTTTTGTATACTGCTGTATTTCACCCTGCAGTTCACACCAAACATCGTCAAAAATAAATACGGAATTGGGTAATGCTTCATTCGGAGGCACTATCTTCTTTATTTGTAAAAGGAAAATATCACATTCCTTTAATTAACGACAAAATGGCCACTAATCATTGATATTTCACTTGACGTATTGTTTTAGAAAACACATATATGTTTTCAAATTTCAGTTTTTCACACAAGTTTTTCCACATGAAGAAGGACAGCTTATTATACAATGTATATTTGATGGTAAAAGAATACCAAGTTTCTGTTCAATTACATTTTCTTCTGTATTTACAAATACCAGCATATGTACATTTTGTTTTATAACCTTCATTTCTACACAATTACACAGTATAACAAAATGAATAGTAACATAACGTAATGTACTAATGTAAAACTATAAATGTAGGTCTGTATATAGGTTTGCATCCAGTTGAAAACAATGGCTCATACTAAACATAACAAAAAAAATGCGGTGTATTGAATATATTGATTAATAAATTACCATTTTAATTACATTTACCGAATTACAATTATTGCGGACCAGGTACTAAACTTGCCAAACTTTTGGCATGGAACAATCAAGGAATAAACTCTTTGGATAACATGTGTAAAGAATATGATATAGTTTACGATCGAACAAACAATTTGAAAGAAAGACATATAGTGGATACAATTCTAGCCGATTAAGCAGCAAATATAAGGAAGAATTAAATCTACATCTACAGGTGAAAAGCTTGGAGCTTCTGTTGTTGATAAAGTTATGCATACGAAGGTGAAGAGAGGCATGGGCTTAAAACATAAAACCAAACGAAAAACAAATAAAGGACGAATCATTCCATCCATATTTCCAGCATTAATAGCTCTTGGTACAATCCTCGGAGAGGTTTCGACAATTAGTAGAGCAGTTAAATCAAAGGGTAAAGGAATGTTTTTGAAACCCTATAAAGTTGAACAAGGACGAAAAAGCACGAAATGAGAAAAAAAATCCATAAAGTACTAAATAGTCTTCCAAAACGCACATTAACAAACAAAGATATTAATGTATTTGAAAAGGAACAGGATATTCCCTATTTCTGAGGTGTGTACACGAGAATGATTTACCAAAGACAACAAAAATATTTGTGATTATATGATTGTTAATTTAGATTCGAAACAAAATGAAGGAACACATTGGTTTGCATTAATTAAAAATATAAATAAATCATTGTATTATGACTGTTTCGGTGATTTACGTCCTCCAATTGAAATATGTAATTATTATTAAATTATGCAATTAAGGTATAATTACAAAATGGAACAATTACCAAATACATTTAATTGTGGTCATTTATGCATACATTTTTGACTATAAATACAATATATAAGTAAGTGTAATAGTAAAACATATTATAAATATGTAAATTATGTTGATATTAAGTGGAAATTCGTTGCAATTGTATGCTGTCTATTTCCCATATTTGGAGATAGGTGGAGAATGGCAAATAAGTCTAATCGAATTCATTACTTACAAAGCATACCAAACATTGATATGCATAACCAATCATTTATGGCTAATATTGGTAAAAAAAAAACCTTCAAGATTGTGATACTGGTAGGGTCTTATGAGTTGGATGACCTTGAAACATTCATTAAAGTGGCATTACCTGAAGATGCACATTTCCGATTACACAGAAACCAAATTTCTTCATTAATGCGATGTATAGTAACATCGATACCGATTTCTCGGAAGACAATTCAATTGCAAATATGTTAGGTTATGAACAGAGAGCATAACCAGCTAATTAATTGCACAAATCATCAAAACAGGGAAATATATTGTCTGGAAATGTAGGTCGTATAAATGTTAATATTGTTGGTGGTTCATATTTGAATGGAAAACCAACAAATACAATACATAATTCACATGTGCTGTGGCTCCAGGATACAAAATAATTGTAAAACCTAATACATTGATATATCTTCCAGTAATAGTGAATCGTGTTGATGAAATAATTGTTACAATTGTCTATCAAGACAGTAAACTTATTAATTTTAGAAACTAAGAAATTACTGTTAATTTACATTTAAAAATAGGCATATAAACAACTACATTCCATTGCGAAATTCAATTATAATGGGTGTTGTGTACAAAAGTAAATTCGGACGTAAAGTAGGTGGTTATTTTAGAAATTGTGTCATTTAGGGAAAGTATCCTGAAGACAGGAAGTATAAAAAGACATAAATTCCAACATAAAACAATCACTTCAAATAAGATATCTGTGAAATTAACACGAGGCAACGAATTGTATTTAAAGGAATTAGGATATACTGTTAATAGAAATGGAAGGCATACTTAATGTTAAATAATCTATCAACTATGAAAATGCAATCACCAATATGGAAATACATGTGTATGAACCATTCTGAACACATTGCCTTCGGAAATGTATTTCTATACAAAATCACTATATTTACATGTTACCATCGAAATCAAGTTTAAGGTTTCCAAGAACAATTAAAAAGACAGCCAATGCAAGTAATCTACCAACTACATAAATAGTAAGAAATGGAATACTTCATTTAATAGACAGAATTGTATATCTGCTAAATGGTGAGAAAATCGATCAAACACGAGATGTTGGAACTACTTCCACGATAAAGAACTATCTCTCAGGATCTGTAAACGATCTTCATACAGGGCTTGTAGCTTTGTGGAGCAATGCTAGTGATTACTCACTACATATAAACACAGGTGGAAAATACAAAATTGTTATACCATTAAGTATGGTTTTGGGCTTTGCTGAAAACTACAAACATGTCATATTAAATGCTAAACAAGAATTAGTTATTCTATTCGGCAATACACATTTGAATGCCATAAATGTTACAGCTAATAACAAGGAAGGTGTAACATTTGAATTAAGCAGTGTGGAATGGTTGATGCCGCATATTAAAATTTAAACTCGTGAACATGTAAATTTTTCTTAATTTATCAAAAAAGGGAAGAGTGTAGACATTTCATTCACATTGTGGTGTTTAGAGGTTTTTCCATCCCTACCATTAGCTCAAAAATAGTGTGGAGTGTGAAATCAAGTTTTTCGTCGGAAAAAACAAGATATGTTGTCATTTGTTTTCAAACAAATAGACAAGACAATTTAAAACCTAATAGATCAGTATTCAATAATTGTGATATGAAAAATATTAAACTGTATCAAAACAGTCAACCTTACTCTTATGTGGATTTCAATATGAACTTTGCTAATGGCAAATTCCTTATTTCCTATGATATGTATACAAAGTTTCAGGAAACATATTATAACAAATGTTCACACATTCCTAGAACCAGAAACATTTAAGAGTTGAAGAACATTATTTGTGGTTGATGTAAGCAAACAAGAGGACAGAAATACCAATGGCATAATTGATTCTCGAATTGGAATTATTGCAAATACACCAAATCTGGCAAATATGCAAGCTTATGTACTAATAATTTATGATAAATTAGCAAGTTACAATGTAAGAGATAAGCTGGTTAAAATAATTAATTGAGTCAGTAGGCGACGAACCATGGCTACAGCGAAATGTTTTGCAATATGCAAGGATTTCAATCTGCAGAAAATAAATTTATCATTAAAGAATTAGCTGATACTGATATGGAAGAACATACAACTGTATTTAGCTGCAAATCACAGTTTAACTGGAAATATCTAATTCCCAAATACAAGAAAACTAATATATGGGTTACCACAGTTTAAAATGGGAATAGGATATATAGAGTATGAGACTATTGAAGATATTTGCAAACATTACCTAAATAATTGTGAAATATATGTAAGTGGAGTTGAGCAAAAACACATTTTCGAAAGTGTGTATAACAGGAAAGTAATATTTATTCAAAAAGAATACAATTGCACATCGTTCAAACAATTGTGTAAAACGTATGGATATATTTCGACATTCTCCTCTGCAGAGAAAAATTAAAAATTAATGCTAACTTGGGCAATGATGTCTGACTGGGGTGAAAAAGAACTATGAGGATTCTCCTCCCGAATCACCCGTGGATATTATTCGAATAATATGGTATTATTTAGGATGAGTGAAATTTAATATATATAGTATTTGCTTATATGTCATCCACTAGTTTGTAAGGATGGATCAAGAGAATGAAATTGCATGCTCGTGCATACAGAAATCCAAATGTAAAGTGAATATCGACAAGTTATTAGCACGTTGGAGCAAGCCATTTGGAATTGGTTTCAGAAAGAAATAATTGTGGGACATCCGATATTTGTTTGATGCTATGTGTGATAATGTTTTGGGATGTCCTATGGTTACTTGTGTATGTTTTGAATATACTATGCTGTTTCAGTGTTAAAATTATTTTTTTAAACAGCTTGTGTTTTGATATATTTTGTCAATAAATTTATCTTGTAAAATTAATCCCTTTCATAATTTTATTTAACCTATTCCTTTTTTTTAAAAGTGAACTTCTTTTCCGACGAAAAATATTTTCTCGACAGAGAGAGGGAAGAGTTCTGGAAGCAAGCACTAAACACTTTTCTATAACTAGGTAAATAATATACAATAGGGGTAAGACATAGTTAATATAAAATGGGTTCGAGTCTCGGTTAGGTTATTTATGATTGTAAACTTGTAAAAGGAATAACGAATGTAACACTGTTAATTAAACTAATATAACTTCATTCGTGCACGTGAAAAAGGTAAATATGCTCAATTTTATAAATGTTTAAACTTAAATGAATCATTTGGAATATTGCCGATTAAACATTATTACCTGACTAATTTATACTCACTTCGAATTGGTATACTTATAGCATTTGCCAATATCTCAAAACTTGAAAAAACCGTTACATTTAGAGATCTGAGGTCTTAGTAGTGTGACAACTCCCTGTCAAGAGTCATAAAACTTCAAGGTTAAATTTCAATGTTTTTCCAATAGTACCAACTACAAAACCCAAGATTTCAGAGGTTGCCAGCATGAGTCCAACAAACTCCAGCATAATGCATTTCTGTTTATAATGCCCTAGGGAAAGTGTCTCTTTTCACAAAGCAAACTGTCAAGGTCCATCCTGGTGGGGATGAGACTTCAGGTCAGCGATTTGAACTGCCAAAGATAACAAGATCAAAACGTCTTTCTAGCTGTTTGAAAATTCTCGAGCAAAATATTATGTTTCGTACTTGATAAAATTAATATTCACTTTGCAAGCTCTACTATGCAAGAAAATAAAAATTAATTTAAAAAAAAATACAGAAGAATTATACAAAAAATTAACAAATATTAATGAAACAACTTCTAACTCCCCGCACATAGTAACCTTTACCAACAAAAAAATGTATATATATATATATATCTTATAAAATAGAGTTTCAACCATATTGAAGTCATTTTCCGACACATTAACAGAAAAAAAAATCTGTATATTGTTAATCATATTTACATTAAACACAAAAGGAATAACAAACAGGGACATATATACTAAAATTAGATAGTAAAGCATAACATGTTTATTGATTAAGATAACATATATTTCGAATAAAAAAATACTTTAGGAAAAATTTAAGGTTTGCAGAAATATAGGACAACGTGATAATATTACGAAATGTAATACTTCATTGTATTAAAAAATAATTACATTTAAAATTTCGAAAACGAAAAGAAATGGATAATAATAATATGTTTAAAAGATTAAAGTAATCTTAGAGAAGCAAAAAGAGAGATAATATCAAGTGTGAATGGTAGTTATGTAATGTAATACTTTGGTTTTTTTCTCTAAATTATATATAGCTTTATTGACTGTGTTTTATATCTATTACATTTCTTATCCTTTTAATTGATTATCAAACAGGATTTATTTGTTATACAGCAGAAGTTATTTTACTTATAAATAAATGTTATTAATTTCTTTGAGGAAGAAACTTAGCAGAGAGGTTTGTCTCAGAGGTTGGGGTGTTGGCTTGATGATATTTGAAAGTCGGGGGTGTCGGAAGGGAGGCGGCTGGGTGTTTGAACTTCTGACTTCTGGTTGGAGGGGAGAAATCAGACTTCTCGAACGTTTACCTGGGAATGTGACATTTTTATAAATAGGGCTTTAGCATCTATGCCCTCTCCACTATTTCCAGTTGTTTGTCAGTTCGCTTTGCCTTAGCATGTAGCGCTCATATGAAGATTATTCTCTTGGTTTATTTACCCAAGATTTTAACAAAAAACTTACAGATTTTAACTGGAATTATTTTAATGATCTATTGAATGGACCAGATGCTTTGGAAAAAATTAATTCGATTTTTTTGATGAAAAAGAAAGTGGACCTACTCTACAACCATTGCTCTTGTCAACACCTTCAATGTTAAGAACAGTTACAGTGACGAATCTAACAGTGATGCCTTTGACATCGAAACCAAGTATTTTGAAAGCTGCACTTACAAGACCGACAGTCATGCCTTCCACATCGAGGTCTGTGGGTCTGTAACACCACCTATGGTGTTGAGGTCTACAACAGCATTGAGAGCTACACCAACACCTGCATCATCGAAGTCGCACCTGCGACATCGAGGTCTGCGGGTCTGTAACACCACCTATGGTGTTGAGGTCTACAACAGTGTTGAGAGCTACAGCAACCTGCTGCATTGAGGTCTACAGCAACACCTGCATCATCGAAGTCGCACCTGCGACATCGAGGTCTGCAACATCGTCTACAGCATCGAGGTGGACACCTTCAACATCAATACCTTCGACATCAACGACTTCGAGATTGGAACCTTTAGGTTTATCATCAGTTAACCACCAATGTGTTTGTGTTGCAGTACACTAAATTCAACCTCAAATAATGTGTGGTAAGACATGTCAAAAAACAGTTACATCCAGAGTTAGAAGAGTTTTAAGAGTTAAATTTTGTGTTATCACCCAATTCAAATCTACCATCTCCTTAATTATTGTTTTCACCTGAATCACTGCAGCATAAATTAATTTCCCCACCCCCTCCTCCTTTCATACCTTCACCACAGGAAATTAATTATACTTTTATATCACCACCAATATCATCACCACCAGTGCCTTTTGTTCCGGTAAAGAAATGCAAATTCAGCTTATCTCTTAACTATAAATGCAAATTTTAATGAAAAATATACAAACTTAAAAGTGATGCTTTCTGATACAACATGTTTGGATTTTTTTTTTTTTTAAGTTTTACAATTGTAAGTATATTCTAATGTGATATGGTGACAGTTTTCAGGTGTAATATGATGTGTAATTTTTTATAAATTTAATGATTTTTTTATGGTTTAATGATTTTTAATGATTGAAAGAATAAAGTAGGAACAATTTTAACAACTGTCAATCAGTTTGTTAAAAAGTTTTACGATTCTTAAGACTTGTTTTGCGATTTTAAAGACCCGTAATTCGGTTTGTTAAAAAGTGTTATGGTTCCAAAGACTTGTTTTACAATTTTATAGACACATCATAAAGTTTGTTAAAAAGTTTTACGATCCTAAAGACTAGTTTTACAATTTTAAAGACCCATCATTCAATTTCTTAAAAAGTTTTATGATTCTAAAAACTTGTAATACAATTTTAAAGACCCATTATTGAGTTTGTCAAAAATATTTAAAATTGAAAAGACTTGTTTTACTATTTTAAAGACTTATTTTACAATTTCAAGGCCCATCATTCAATTTTTTTTTAAGTTTCAATGAATTTAAGACAATTTTCTGAAAAACAGTAACAGAATAACGCTTTGCTAAGAAAGTTAATGATTTATGACGTAAAATGTTGGAAATGTTTTTGTAAACTTTATTATTTCAATCATAACATGTTGGAGAGTTTTTTCAGTCGTAATTTGAAATGTTTAAATTTACTGTGGTTTTAAGATGTAAGATGGTGTTTTGGTTCAAATGTCCGAATGGCTTACACATGTAATGATAAATATATTTAATGGTTTTCAGTCGTAACATACTGTGTTGTGACAATTTTTTTACACTTTATGATGTAAGATGAGGTTTTGGTTAAAAAGTCAGAATGGCTTACACACATAATGAAAGAATTATTCAATGATTTTCAATCATAACATACTCTGTCATATTTTTTTTTTTTACAGTTTATGATGCAAGATGGTGTTTTGGTTAAAAAGTCAGAATCACTTACATACGTAATGATAAATAGATTTAATGATTTTCAGTCATAACATACTCTGTTGTGATGATTTTTTTACAGTTTATGACGTAAGAAGGTGTTTTGGTTAAAAAAAAAAAGCTTGGGTGGCTTACAGTCCCAACATGTTGGTAAATATTTGTAATTAATTGTATTATTTGTGATGTAACATGGGGTAGCGATATTTTTAAAGCTTGTAAGGTTTTCAATAGTACCATGTTTGATGTGAATATGCAAAGAAATTATTTTATGAATGTTAACTAAGCTATGTGTGATGAATTTCGAAAAAAAAAAATAGCATTTTGAATAAAACTTTTTCTTTGTTAAAATTTAATACTGTGACTTGTTATTTATTAGTTTGAAAATTTCCCAGTGTCATTAGTTTGTGCTTAATTGGATAAGTCATAAGTACTTGTATTTTAAGTGAAAAAAATTTCTTGAGATTAATGGGCATTGGTAAGTTGTCTGAGGTTTGTTGAAAAAAATTTTAAGCCAGGTAACTGGGAAATAATAATTTTACATGTTGTTTGATGTCAAGTTGATGAGGAAGAAAAACTAACATTTCAATTAAAACACTCTCTAAAGAGAGAAGGAAAACTTACAAAAAAATTATGGAGAGAAACTAATATATCTTAATGATTTTTTAAACTGAAGGTACAGGCTTGGATATCTCCAGAAAATTTTACTGGGCTGTTGGCCAAGAACCCTAGGGAATTTAACAAAATCGGAAGTTATACACACAAAAACCTTTTCAGGGCCAGGTAGAAACAGTGCTTGGCGTCACACCACAATGTTTCCCCGCTGTCCTACAGTTGGGAGAGTTCAACCAACTTTAAAAAAAAAATATTTTGCTCACAAAAACAAGATTAGAACTACTGCATAATTAATACGCAAATGCTTGGGGGCGAAAAAGCATAGTAATATTTACACAAGATCAGAAAACATAACTGAAAAACTTCTTTTAAAAAATTTAATTTATCCCTTCTTATAAAGTAAATGGATACAAAAAGTTTACCATTTTCCTTGAAATTTACATTAAATTTGGTCTTTTAAGAAAATCACTTGAAATATCATGAAATTTAATAGATTTCAGCTCCAATAGCAGTCATTTAAAGCTGGATACGTGTTATTTCAGTAATATCATGTCGATATTTATTTTCTAGAGACAAGAATTTGTAAATATATATGCATTTTGTGGTAGAAATTCAAAATAGGGAAAACTATACATGAAATATGCACATAATATTTTTAGAATAACAGATTGAAAATTTAAGACTTATCAAATAAATTTTTTTTACATACGTTTTATAATGTTTAATATTTTTTTAGCTATGAAAATTAAGAATCCATCTGTTAAAAGTTGTTGGAAAATGGGTATAATGTTTGCTGGAAATACAAGTAAATTTTGCTTTAAAACGGAATAAAGTTTGCTGGTTATGGGAAAAGAGTTTGGTGGAAAATGGTTTAAATTTTTTGATTGAATTTATTGTGTATTGAAGACATTTGGAACACATTTCTTAGCGATGAGGTAAAAAAAAAAAAAATTATCGGCTGGAGTTTGGTAGCAAAATTTTATTCAGCTTGTAATAGACCGACCTCTTGCACCTCGAAACATAGGAGGAAGCTTCAGTCTCCATGGCAAAGTAACACTTGGTTGGGGAGAGGGGAGAGGGGAAATAGCCCAGGTCAGTTCGAAATCCACTACTGCCTCCCTAGGAAAACCGTCACTTTGGTGTTGAAGCAAGCCTCAGCCGCTGTAAGGGAAGAGGTGTGTGGTCTTGAATCGATAATAGTGAAGACTTTGCAGCGCCCTTCATGGCTAGCTATCCGAAAAAAACACTTTCTGAACTTGAGGAGGTCGGGTTATGCTAAGTGCCACGTTGGGAGGGACAGTTCTTTGCTGATGTGGGCAGAGGGGGTGTTTACTGCTAAAGAGGTTCTTCCAGTGTTCAATCGATACCAGGGTGCATGACTGGAGCTTTGGAAATTACAAAAACGAATTCTGTGTTGAGGGTTGGGAGGGATGGTCTGGGTTCTTGACCTCAGGGCACGTCGCTCTGACAAGGGGTTGAGGGTAGGGGTGCCTACAGGCAAGCGGGGCCGATGTGAAGCCCTCTAGCCAGTCGTCACCATCTTGACTCAGTGGCGAAAAATTGACAATTGGGGAAGACAGGTGAATAACTTTAGGGAACATCGCTCTGGCAAGGGGTGGAGGTGGGTGGAGGGCTGGGTGGTGGGGGTGTAGGGAGGTAGGGAGCGATTTAGCATTATATAGCCAGTCATCGCCATCTTATTACATTGCCGAAAATTTGACAATCGAGGGCAGAGGAATGAATAACCTCAAGTACAGAGAAGCACACTCTGGCGAGGGGTGTGGGAGGTCATGAGCTATCTGCACTCCTGTATCTTCAGTTGCTCCTAGAAGCTTGGACTATATGGATATATACCTCAACAGCTCCTTCATATACACCATGCTTCGGAGTGTGATAGCTGCGATTCTTATTAAGCAATATTGTATGCTCCAGGGTTCATATCTCATTCACAGTCTTCTTAAACTATGGTGTACAATATTTTTATAAATCTTTAATTTATCGTGTGATAGTGCATTTATCATGTAAACCCCATTTCTGTGTTTGGTCGACGAAACTTTGTAGCATATTCAACTCGTGTTTTTATTACCAAATGCCATAAATTTCACAGACTTGATGGGAAAAAAATTTGTAGTACTTCCATTATTTTTAAATAATTCACTTTTATACATTCACATACTTGTAGGACGAATAGTGTCTTCGAGTCGTTAATAGTAGCTTTGCAAGGAAATCGATTCTGTCAGTTGTAAATTTAAACTCAGTCATGCTCCACATAACAACTTATAAGCAGGCACACGTCATACAATCCACTCATTCATTGACTGACCTCCGAGGTAAACAAATGTGTTTTCAGGGAGCTCCTGGTGGTATTTCATTGTTTTTTTTTTTTCATTTATTTGGAAACATTTGTTTTGTTCAAAATTTCCGAGTTTTTCACCTCAGTCTATAATCAAACAGTGCTTCACTGAGCTTGCAGCTGGACAGACGTGTTTTGGGAGGGGTGCAATTTTATTTAGATTGTTAATCAATTAATTTATTTTTACTGGTGGATTATGTTTCTAAAGTTCCTCCTCACCAGTCTCACAGGCAGATGGGCATGTAAGGTATGTGTGAGAGACGTCAAGTAGTGTTATATATCTTGTTTTTGTGTTCTTTTAATTTATAGGGACATTTTTTATTCATTATAGTTAGAAATAGTTTATTCCATGCTGCACACTCACGTAATTGTCATATTCATGTAGTTGTTTTCGTTCATTATACTTCTTTCGTGTAAATTATATTGCTAACATACAGCTCAGGGTAGACTAAATCATATCTTTACGTTTCTATTTCATAGTGGAGAGTAACATAATTCCACTTATTATTCACATAGATGTGATTGTTTGAAATTTGCGATTCGATGCGTGTAATTTGTTCATATGTAGAACACTCTGAATTTCTCTAATGTTTTATTACATTTGGAATAATACTATCATTCAAAGTCATCTATCTGCCAACACCGTCTACAAGCAATATCACTAACAAATCAAAAAAAATTACACTTATGCCACTCTTGCACTAAAAATCACCACTTATATATACCCCATCCCCAACACGCCACACCTCATCCGCGTGCCAGAGCTCACAGGGTGAGGACGTACCAGAGTGCCCCACAATAAGATAGAAGGAAAGAAAATTAACCCTTAGCTCATTCTTGCACAACAAAAATTAACCCTTTCAATACATTTAACCATTTCATTCAATTTAATCATTTCGATCCATTTAACTCTTCCAATTTAATAAATGCTTTGATATCAAA
Source organism: Dryococelus australis (assembly GCA_029891345.1). Classification (NCBI taxonomy): domain Eukaryota; kingdom Metazoa; phylum Arthropoda; class Insecta; order Phasmatodea; family Phasmatidae; genus Dryococelus; species Dryococelus australis. The sequence continues at coordinate 10,767,010 of CM057005.1, read as the reverse complement.
TTAATTAGGTCAATCAAAAAAGGTGGTGTCCCTTTGTATTTAGGATCGGCACGCCCCTACTACTCATAATGCGCATGTTGGTCACTTAAAAGACTAACTAACAAAACACTTAATCAATGACGTAACTCTAAATTAATTACTCTTGTACCTTGGTTCTTTGTGGCAAGTTCATGCGAGCTCTGTGGCTCAGAGTTTTGGTTCGGCCCTTGGTCGATTTACAAGGTAGGTACATAATAATTCAGAAAATGCAAAACACTCGATAAAATTAAAACTACAATTTCTACATTCACAACACTACAAGAAAATATATAGGGAATTAAAATTTATAAGAAAAAGTCTTTGTGGGCGCTTGTATAGCCAGTCTTTGGTTGTGATCCCTCAGGATCATATACTATCTTCACATAGGACACTAAAACTCATAGGCATATTTAATGGGGCACCTACACATAAAATAATTATATATAAAACTTCTAAGCCAACTTCTAACTCTCATGTCTGAGAGTCAATTTCTACGTTACTACTAATATGTACAAATTTAAGTATTTTCTTCGTGTATTCACTGGCACTGTGGAGAGTGTATATACGTGATAATATATTCGTTGCACGTGATGCGTAGTGGGCTGTCGTCCACTTAACTATGGAACTTACGACGCTGGTGAGAATAAAGTGTCTTGTCTATTTCTCAGGTTTCCACTACAGTTTAATGACGGCTGTTAAAAGGTGTCTGAAGGTATATTTGTTTTCACTATGGCGAGTGTCTGAATAATCATCACATGTAGTTCTCACTGGTTCCTTTCCTATTTCAGCTTAGTTGCGGCTGTGTAGATTATCTATAGGCTTATCAGGTTAGAAATAGCACTTATGTGAGTGTTTGGAAGCTAATCTCGGTGTCTTTAAACTGGTGGATATTTAATTCACTTCTACTTCAGGTTTATAACGAGTCCTGATTGTCACTGGGGTGGTAGCTTAATCACGACTACCTTGTTGATGTCTCAAGTTACTGAGCACTTCACTTACTTGTTGGTGGTCTTGTTCCTCCTTGGTCTTCCCCTTGGCTGTAAGGCTGCATATGGCCACATGACCCGAGAAGTAGTAGTTCTTTATACCGTCCTGTATCGGCTTCTGCTTTAGCGGCACGAGGGGGCATCAGTCTTCTGGGGTCAGCATGTGGTGCTGAGGCATCGTCTTCAGCTGCAACCATTGGCAAGGACTAATTGTGTACCAAGGACGATGAGGCAGTGCGAAGGATTGGTAAGGTAGAACCCTCCACTCGACTGCTCGGGTTCCTACCCGTGGGGCAGGGAGTTTCTTCGCTGAGGCAGTGCGAGGGAGTGGCAGAGTACTGCCCTCCACCTCGACGGCTGGAATTCTTTTACGAAGAGCAGGGAGTCTCTGGACATCGAAGGTCTCGTTGTCCGGATTGGGGGCCAGAGGGTGGGATGGCCCTTCGACCTCGGCGGCTCTTGTGTGTAGGGGAATGGTTTCCTCTCGGGCAAGAGGAGGTTGCATGGTGTCGGTGTCAGTGTTGCTGGATTCCCTCAGTTTGTCGGGAGTCATTCGAGCAGGAGGCTGAACAGGCCTCTCATTCTCGACTGTACCGACGGAATCTTCCTCGTGGCAGAAGATTGGGGCGGAGCGTTAGCGTCTGCCCTGCTCGACATCCTATATATTGTTGGTGGTATCTCATCGGTGACAAAAATCGGCTTCGTGGAAGCTGGAACGACCTTGATTCCTGGCTCAGGAAATGTGCTTGGGTTGCTTCTACCTCCTTTGCCTGTGGTGATCCGGATCGTTCTGATATCTGGCTTGGCCCGCAAAGTGTTTGGCTGTATTCCCTATCCCTGGAACTTCGCCAAGACACTTCACTGCAGCTAGGGGTGGCCCAATCATGTCTGGTGGTGACCTTGTGGGCATAGCTGGTAGGCGTCGAGGATAAGGATCGGACAGATACTGCTCCTGGGCGCTGTGGTAATTCTATTCTCCCAGGTAGAGAATAGCTATGTTACCTGTCGGGTTCTAGGATTCATGCCCCCCGTCACCTCGGTGGCCTTAGCTCTACTTTAGGAGGTACCATTATCGGTGTCGGGTCGCCCTCGTCATCGGATCGCCATGAGGGTTCATCAACGACCGGAAAGGGGTGTATTTGGCTTCGGATGGCCTTCCGAATACGGCCCCACAGGTCTTCGGCCCAGTAGACGTTGTCTTGTCTGCCTATTATACAGTATGGTCAATCCTGTTTATCAGTAAGGCCAGCGCTGAATTGATTGCTTGCTTGGTGAAGGGATGGCGCTTGAGCAGAATGGCTTCGTTGAGGTTGAAGGCCCCCCATCCCTGTCTTTGGTTGTGGATACTTTTTCCAGATGTATGTATCCTGAGCATCCTGGGTATCAGCTGTGCGTGCCAGCATGGCTAGGTGGATATCCTCTGGTCGTGGATATCTTCTGGCTTGGGTTGGTTTTTACTACCTTGTTAGTTCGGCGATGAAGAGTAAACAGAATGGTAGGGATATGTTTATCCCAGTGTTTATGGTTGTTTCCCATGCTGAGCCAAAGGCATTTTTTAATATCTTAGTTCCACTGCTCAGTGAGGTTGGCCTGGGTGTAGTATGGAGGAGTATCTACATCTACACTCCCTATCCTTGGCACGCTGACTGCCACTGTATGCTGCTAAATGTTGTACCATTGTTGGTTAATATGTCTTGCAGGTACCCCCAGCATTTAAATATCTCTGCTTCCAATTTTCGAATAATTGGCATGGTTTCCTGGCTGGGTAATGAGAACGCCTCTACCCACCAGGAAAACTGGTCAGTCACTACCAGTAGTATCGATTATCCTTCATACTCCGGGTATGTGAACCCATTAGATCAGCAGCTAAGTGAGTCCATGCCATCTTGGGTCTCCTTGGCTTTGCGGTGGATGGAAGTACAGGGTACGCTTTGCCGCAACAGCATGTTACACAGTTTCTCACATACTGTCGGAAGTAGCGGTTCATTCCGTCCCAATTATAGCTAGTTGCAATGTCCAACAATGTTTCCCTGGTACAAGGGTGTCCCGCTTGTGGATGGTTGTGATGACAGCAGACATCCAGTCGCAGCTTTTCTGGAACCTATATTTTACATCCTGCGGTAGGTTACCCGCTGCAGGTCCACAAAACGTCATATCTCATCTCGAACCGCTGTGGTTGTTCTCGCAGAAGGTGGCGGATTACAGGGTCTCCCTGTTTGGTTCATCGTAATTTGATTCCGAGTTATTAGGAGTTGTAACAGACAAATTTGCTCCTCCGGGCTGCGTTCGGGATGAAGTAGTGCAGACATTTTCTCTTGGTCCTCGGCTTTTTCGCCCTCTTTTAAAGTTGGGTATCGAGACAAGGCATCTGGCAGGTCGTTACTCTTGCCCGGGCAATGTTGTACCTCGAAATCAAATTCTCTGAGGAAAATGTCCCCCTGCCCGAGTTTGGCTTTGGCATTACGTGACTCTCTTAACAAATAGAGGGCCTTAGAGTCTGTACGTAAGATGAAGTGTTCTAAAGAGTGACAGTATTTCCTTACCACCCAAATGACAGCCAGACACCCCTGCCAGTTTATGTGATAGCGTTGTTCAGTCTCGTTTAGCCGATTCCAAGCGTACGCTATCAGATGGGGTCGGCCACTGGCATTCTGTTGGTATAAGACTGCCCCAATAGCATTTTTGCAAGCATCTGTTTGTAAGATTAATGGTTCGTCGCCTTGGGGTCGGTGAGTTGTTGGATGTTACCGAAACTGCCCTTCAGACCTTGGAAAGCCTGTTTCTGCTCCAGTCCTCATTTCCAATGGGCTTTCTTTTCAAGTAACAGGTGAAGTGGTGCCATGTGGTGGGCAATATTGGGAATGAAGTCCCTTAACCAGTTACACAGACCCAGATTCCAGCGTAGCTGTTTCTTGTTGGTCGATTATTCGGCCTCTTCGATTGCCCGTATTGAACTTTGCTGCAGAAAGTTCCCTTCAGGGTTTACCACATGGCTTAGGTAGTCAAGTGATGTCTTTCTGAAAAAGATTTTGGATAACTTGCAGGTCATCCCATGGAGTTCGAGTCGCTCTAGGACTCTTTGTATATGGCCGAGGTGCTCCTCCCAGGTCTTGGAATAAATAATTACATTGTCTAGGTAGGCAAAGTAAAATTCGCCAATGTACCCGGTTATTACCTCTGCGGACATTAGGTGTTGGAATGTGGTGGGGGCATTTTTCAACCCGAATGGTATTACCCTGAACTGTAACGTTTCTCCTTCCGGAGTCGTGAAAGCAGTGAAATTTCTGCTGTACAGGTGAACAGCAATCTGCCAGTACCCTGACTCCATATCCAGGGTACTAGAAATCTTGGACTCCCCAGTGTCTTGCAGGGTATGGGCTAAGTTAATGGTTAGGGGAGCTATAGGATGAGTCATGTCGTTCAATGCCTAGTTTACACAATACCTGGGTTTACCATCCTTTTTAGGCACTAATATCATGTGGGAATTGTATGGCGAATTGGATAGCTCTGCAATGCATTGTCTCTTCTCGTCATTCACTTGTTCCATTGTTAAATTGCATCGTTGTACTTATACTCGGAACAGTCGATTATAAATGGGAGCCTCCATTTTCGTCCAGATCTCGTGCTGGATGGAGCGAGTTTGATGTAGCAAATCTCCATGGCCAAAAACGCTGGCGTGTTCGTCCAGGACTTGCTTCAGTTCGTTAAATTCAGGCTCCTCTAATTTGTGGTTGATCCTGGTTGGATCGATGGGGGTGGGTAATACGGCTTCGGGGCTGTGTTCCTAATTCACCATCACTTTGTATTTGTCTCCCAAGTAAACTTCTTGTTGTCCATGGTCAATGACACATTGCTGTTAACGAAGCCATGGGCAACCAGTATTATGGCCTCTGTCATTACAGGATAGTCCACTAATTCGGCTGGGGTGGAGTGTCTGTATATGTTGACAGGTAGGATAATTCGGCCATCGACTTGGAAGGTGGCATCGGGTTGCGCCATACGTACGACGTTTGACTGCGATCGAAGGGTGACCTTTTGCTGTGGGCTCAACAAATTGCTTCTAATGAAATTCCCTGTCGCAGTCGAATCTAATTGGGCTAGGGCCCTTTTTCCATTTATTTCCACTTCAATGTGAGAGGCAATAGGAGGAATAGGTTCCTCATTTAAGCACTGGATGCTGGGCCCTGGTTGTCCGGTGGTGGCAGCTCGCTTCGCACCCCGACTGCAGCATTTCCCGCATTGCGAATTGGGGGCCTTTTGATGGTTATGTTGGGTTGGTTCAGGTCTTCTGTCCTGGCAGTTTGTTTATTACCTGAGAACCCCTGACCTGTCGGCTTGCATGGACAGTCTTTGTTCCAATGGCTTTCTGGACAGAATCAGCACTTTGGTACGAACGAGGCATGTGGTGTAGGAGTAGGAGAATTCCTTTGCATCTTAGATGACGAAGTTCATGACTTAGAGGTTTTAATGATTCGTGGCTTGTCTAGTGCAGCCTGTGCCTTGACATTCTGTTCTGCCTCCTTTGTGCGCTCTACCAGTTCCTCAATGGTCGGAAGGTTTGGGCATGAGTAGTACACTTCGCAAAACGAGTAAAATAGCATTATGCTAATAGATTGAACAGAACTCGCCTCATCCACTCCCGGACAAACTCGACGGAACATCTGTTCCTTTCTTCGGATGAATATTTCCACTTCGTCCTCGGGTACCTGGGACTGGCTGTAGAATTGTGTAGTTAGTCTGGCCAGTATTTCTTTACCAGTGAACACAGTCACCAACCGACTACAAAATTGCTTCCAGTCCATTATATATTAACTGTTGCGATCCCATCATTCTAGCGCCTTGTCTTTGGGATGTGTTTGTGCGTTGCTCACCCACTGCTTTGTTGGGCAGTCGGTTTCGCTAAACTCCCTCTCGCATTCCGTGGTAAGTGAAATGGGGTCCTCGTGGGGTCGACCTGCAAAATCAGGGACCTTAAGTTCCAGGTCGTGTCCCTTAGCAGGAGATCCCAGGGCTGCTCCCGGATGCCTCGAAGAATGGGGTCGGTGAAGATGGATTTTGTAGGCTTGCCTACACATCTCGCATCGATATGATAATCCAGGTCTTGTAACCATTTCGTCGGTCCAGCATATGCAGGCATGGTGGTACAGCTCATTACAAATTGTACAGTGTATCCTTAATGCCGTACCCTGGACACGTGACCTGGTTACAAAAAGTAGTTTGTTGTGTCTGACACGCTTCACACCTATATTCGAGTCCCTCAGTACTTCTTTCTTCATTCACCAATCCTATGCAAAGATGGTGAAATGATTTACGACAGTGGGCGCATGTAATGCTAAATGTGCCAGTAGGCCTACCCTCACAGTTGGTATTGCTACATTTGTTGTTGGCAACATCCACCATGTTATCGGTTGCATTAATGTCGGCATCGGACATTGTAGTGCCTTGGGTGCCACAGGATGTTTCAAGAATCCCCAAAGTCTGGTTATGGTTCCCGGTTAAGTCTTAACTCTCAGAGTCGTTCTGAACTGTGGTTACTTGTTTGACAGTAATCGACGCTCCGGCTGCAAGTAGATGCCAGAAAATCAGTTTATGCATATTGGCCTATAGAACTATAGAGATGGTCTATGTGGTTCCAGATGCATTAGGTCAGGCACGCTCTGTTTAGCACAGGCTAGGTGTTTGAGCTAGGTTTCTGATTAGCTACTCGTGCTGGGTGTAGGTTGGCAACTGGATAAAAAGTTAACCACTGTTGGAACAACAACAGGTTTGGTTGGGACGCTTGTTATCTTAGTGGTCAACGTCTTGCCAGGGGTTTCTTCGTTCACTGAAGGCGGAGTTGATGTATGCTAACCGGAACAGACGACTCTTGCAGTAGGGTGGTGTGCACTGATACTGTGCTGACCAACACAGTACCATTGGTTCCACTCCACAACTTCTCTCCACCAGACCCAGGAATTGACTGCCCCATACCTTACCTCAGTGCCCGCGAGCAGAGCACATACCACAGAGTGGTATACTCTGGCTATGCGAGTGTGTGTGTAGGGAAGTATATAAACATGAATACTGGAGAGGAAGTCCTCTCCAGTTGACGGGCAGTCTGAGCTCTGTCCCATTCTGCTTGTCTGCTAAGTGCAGAAGGGTCTGATATGCACACTTGCTTGGCTGCAGTATAGGCTGCCTTTTGCTCCTCCCTCCGTGAGCTTTGCCTTTTTCCAAAAAGCATAGAGGTTTGGTTACATTTAAATACACTTTCCGATCGTCGTCAACTAGAGATCCATATCTAAGTGTACATCCAATAGTGGTTGACGGCATGGGTTCGGTGCTCTAATCAGTTCCCCGCCACTGGCGCGCAAACCTAGAGCGTTGAGCCGTACGGGCCCCCTTCCTACCCTCATTGGGTGAGAGTTGCAACAGGGGTTAGGCCTTCAGTCCCAAGCAAATATTCCTTCCAGCACCATAAGCGCTCCAGTGGAATACAACTTGAGGTGACTGTCTCGCCCCTGCTAGATGAAGTTGCTAGTGGTTGGTACTCTAACATTCTATCCACTGTTATCTACAATGAGTGGTTGTAGAATGGTGTGTGTGTCAGACGTACGGATTCCTGACGGGACTTTGCAGTCTTGATCTATGGTTTGTACCAGTATAGCAATACCCGGTCCCAGTTGATGTACGATTTATATAATTTATAATGGTCAAAGGGAAATACCTGTAGAATAGATATCCTCAGTGAAAACAACAATCTGTATTTATTAGAGATAATAAACGCAGTGACACGTACTACACTCCTAACCACGCAGACTTGCTCCTAGACTAACCAAGATGGCGAATGACCTTGACAGCTATGAAAATAACTCTGGTTGCAACTACTTTAGCCAAGGGATGTCTAGAAGAGACCTTACAAAAAGGGGACCACCACTATAGGAGCAATGGGTGTAGTTGCCTCTACCATCAAGTAGAGGCGGCTGCTGAACCAGGAGGAACAGCAGCGAAGGGTGTGTTGAAGTCTGCACTTGCTGTTGGAGAGCATTTGGTAGATGCAGAGATAGTGGTAGACGACGACAGAGGTTCTGGTAGCCAGTGGTAAGGGCTGCAGAAACCTCTGGAGAATGACAATGAAGCTTCTGGTAGATGGTGGAAGAGGCTGCAGGAGTCTCTGGTAATGTCAATGGTGGTAGCCTCTGGTGACTGCTCAAGACTGGTAGACAGTAGTGTACCAGCACACAAAATGCCGAGGATGAGCTACTGGAGAGATGCAACACTGTGCCGCGGTGGGAGGTGTGACGTTGCCTCATGACATCCCTCTAGTGCTAGAACGGGTAGGAGTAGTTACTCGGCGCTCTGCTTCTTGCATATTCTGGTGCGCTCAGTTTTGCCAAGGCAGGTGACGGCTAGTTGGCTCTCACCTTATATTCACATGTTTAGAATTGCCCCCAGGGTATTGGCGACCTAAGGACACTTGTGAAAGATGTTGCCGGGTTTGACCTTTCCTCAGGTTACGTAGAAATACGTGAGGCTGATGAGTCATAGTCGTTTAGTAAGTAAACAGGAAAACAACATGTGTCAATTTACCAACATCATTTGTTACCAAATTATATTTACATGGTTTGCTAATTTTTACGTCAACAAGAGTATTCTGAACCCTCCAATGAAATTATTTTAGGAAGACAGAACTGTGGATCCATTAATTAACAACATTTTTGCTTCTCTTATAAATTTAATTTTGGTGCAATCTAAACCAAAAATTACAGGCTGCATAGAATATAGAGAAAAGTCTAACTCAGAAGTAAGGGTGTATGTAAGTATCAGAATAGTATCAGAAATTCCTTGTAACAATTTATTAGAGATTGTCTACAATACACCAAATCATCTCTGAGAACGAAATCAGTATGGGGACCTACTTGCTCTCATTCTGGCAACCTTTACTAAATTTAGGGAAGGGCAATATGTACTCTGCACACCACCCCCCCCCCCCCCCCCCCCCCCCAAGTTAATGCCACTTGATGTAACCATCATATAATTAAATAGAAGTTGGACTGGTGGTTATAATTCTTCATATTAGAAACTTGCCTTTCTATCCTGGTGTTTAAAGAGTAGAAAATCCTGCAAATTTATTCTGTAACACAATTGTGTTACTTTTATTACTGAACCCCACCTTGTCCTATGGCTTGGAGAACTATAAGGCAGCCAACAATAACACCATAACAAAAATAAGAAACAAACCATAAGCAACCCAGTAAAAAAAAAAAAAAGAAGCAAGAGATTTGATTAAACATACACACTACTATGAAGTCTATCCCTACAGGTGACTGAACTCTTGAAAATTGTTACTGAACTCTACATATCTATCATTTTAATGTAAATTTAATGTTTTACAACATCCTCCTTTGACTTGACAAGGTCCAGTAAAAATTTCCAAAACTTGATACCTACATTTTTATACTGTAATTTATAAAGGGATGGAAACAAATGAAAACAGAACTCAAAATGTATAAATTGCACATAAGTGCTTGTTTATTATACAAAATCTTTGGTATGCGTCCAATAAAATATTTAATTTCATGATACAACTGTAAAACAAACACAAATGTATATGAAACACACCTTTTAGACACAATGTACAAATTTTACTGACGTAATATATACATTAAAGAGCAACAGAATTTTTCTTTACAACTTCCAAACTAAAACCTAAATTGGAACACAATGCCAACCAGCAATGAAGAACATGCACTCAACAGCTACAAATAATGTGATCTTGTAACTGAGCTGCACCACTAGAACAAAGCACCTTTTGAGATCAAAAAGTTTCAAGAATAAACAAAACAGACTGACATTCATAAGCTCAAATAACTTAACACTGCCCAATAACTGCAAAGCAGTGAGTTTTTGTGAAGCATAGGTACTGAGAGAATACACAATCTACTAATAGTATATGAAATGAAATATGTGGCAATTTGTTCATTACGTAACTGAGAAATGTTACTGCTTCACGTTCCCAAACATACCATACTTCATTGAAGTCACTAAACAAATTTTCTTAGAAATACAAAGCAATAAGTTTATTTTATGAAAATGAAACAATGGAGGGTATGCACATACTTCTTCCAAACATATAAACATCTTTAACTCTCATTATGTAGGACACAGATATATATATACAAGATTTTACACATTCACACTTAGAAGATATTTTCTGATACAATGGCTGTTCTGTATGAGACCATAAAGTTTGTTGCAATGTACTTTTCTGGTATCATTAAAATTAAAATTTAGCATTATTATTTTTAATTTACGTTCATTTGATAATGTAATAGTCACAGGAACAAATTTACCTTGAATTAAAACACTGTACCTCAATATTTTCCTACTTATCTGTTGCTAGAACATGTTTGTCAATTAACCCTACATGTCTTAATTATATTTAAAGCATTTCAATTTTGTTGCATAGTTCTGAAATTCACATTTCTTTATTTCAATGCATGCTATAAATAAAAAGCTATATATTTTAAGTAAATTAATCTAAAACCTACATATTTAAAGTAAATTAATGTCTTATACTACGTGAAAATTGAGTATATTTATGAATTTCAGTAAATACGCCACATTTGGTGTTTTTATCAAACAAACAAAATTATTGTGCAACTTCATTCCTGCATAAAACTAGTACCAATTCTCTGGATTACAGTGTATCTTTCACAGTACATATGCTAATCGTTCTAATATTCGATTCCATAATTCTATAACAACCACAGCATAATAAATCCTGCTGCTAGTAAACTCTCTTGGCCAAATATAGCATTTATGTAGTTGGTCCTCAAAATTAATTTTCTTATATGTGGCACAATAACTTACACTTCTAGTTATGGCACAGGTATACATTGGGTTACAAGTACGCATGCACTGCTTATGGTTAAAACAAATGACAATGTAAAACAGCATAACTTGATACATTAGTCTGAGTAAAATTCTTAGTCAAATACAGCAAGAACAACATGAGTCAAATACTACAAGAACAACATTTTAGTCAAATACAGCAAGAACAAGATTCTGTTACAACATGAAGGATTGTCATCTGTAATTATAGGAAACAACTTGTGTATAATTCGTGTATTTCATGACAAATCACAACTTAGAACATCCAAAATACATGTCACCTGAAGAGACAAAAAACAAAATAAATTGTTTAAAACTTTAAATTCCACAACTATAGAACTGCTACTGTTGATTATGTTTTAGTTCAAAAAAGCATTCTTAAATCTTAAAGCTATTCCAAACAATCCTAGGATCAAGGGACTTACAACAAAACAAAAAGTTATATAAAAAGTATTAAACAAGTATTAAAATCTTCCATTTCATTTTCATTTGCATACAGTCGGCCCTTATTTCACGAGTAACTGATTTAAGGACAGTGATTCCACATCATTCTCAGGAAATATTTTAAAAAAATTGTAAAAGTTGACAAAAAAATATAACAATTCTCAAAAAGAATGTAAGAAATGGCAATTAAAATTAATTTAAACTATGCTTGCCCATCCAGTGATAAAATAGATGGGTTTTAATGTAGTTACTATTGACTGGTATGCCAAAATTGTGTGCTGTGTTCTCAGGCTACAGGCTCCTATTATATACCATCTCCAAGAAATAGTGATCAACAGAAGGGCGTTTGTACCTAACTGTCGCCAAGGCTCGCAGATACATGGCACACACTATAATGTGTAACCTTGTTGCATGTACATATATAAATATACGCACATTGCGCATGCATGCAAATGCATGTGGATGTGCATAAGCAAACACACACACACAAAGAAAATGTTGATGAAAGTGAATTTCTTAATACTATATTAATTCACAGAAAATCCTGGGTACAGTTATTTAGAAAAAAAAATGGATTATTTTCACACGTTCTGTAAATGCAAAACCAGAAAATGGTGTGTAAAAAAGCCAAGGGTAAAACAGGACCTATATATAAACTGCTTTTGGTACACACTAACCAAACTTGAAGTTCCTTTATTCTTCATCCCTTTAATGATATTAGAAATTCTGTATGTTAGTATAATGATGTGAACTTGAGCTGTGCTTACAAATGGAAATTCTTTATAAATTTAAATCACTTTGTTTTGCATGCAAAACAAAGTGATTTAAAACATTATGAACAATAATGTTTTTAAGTTATAATAGATAAACCGAGACAAATCCAAAATTTGAACATTGTTTATCTCGCCCATAATGATACTTATCACTGTTTTATGACCACATTTTGGTGTTTTACAAGGCATAAAAGGAGCCGCTAAGGGAATGATGGAAGGTTAGTGTACTGAAAAGCACCTGCTCTATGAAGATCTCTCATCATTAACTTACTACAATAGAGCCCTGTTATAACATTCCTGCATATAACAATATATGTAATTTCATGGTCCCACCATTTCTTCATAGCACTTAATAGTTTCATTTCCTGATTGTAACAACATTCAAATTTTCATTTCCTGCATATAACAACAGTATCTGTTCAATTCCTGGCAGAAAATCAAATGCAATTTTTCTCTTTGATAAAATTTTAGACATACTGTATTAACAAAGCAGACATAGTAAAAATGTTATATTACAAATACTGTATTACCAACAGCAGATGAGTGGGCAAGTCTTCAGAATATACTTAATTTTGCATGATAATATGAAGACATGCATTAGTTGATGGAATCCGATCACTCATATTTTGCATCACATGATTCAGATGAAGCTGATCAAGAACTGTATGTGACCTTGTTGAAAAACACAAACTTGCATAGCTACCAAAAAATGTATGACTTTTGTACAAATGGAGAACAAGAAACAACATGAAGCTTTATTTATTTATTTATTTAGAAATGTATACTATAAAAATAATTTAATAATTATACACTAACTATATATAAATAAAAAATATAATGTAAAAATGTTGTTTTGTTTGTTTGTACGATGTGCCCTACAGGTGTAATGTTATATCCTGCTTATAAAATGTTCCTACATGTAACATTTTATATTACTGATACCTTGCAGATGTTATAACAGGGCTGTACTGTATATCATGGTATTCTCAGCACTAACTCACTATGAACACTGCCAACAGAGGATGTTCAGTCATTTAAAGGCTGTTCGCGACTAAGTGGGCACTTTAGAAATTAACTTTAGGAAAAAGTCACTGTCCCTACATGCATATATTTTAATGGTCACACTGAGTGACATTCGCCCAGTTAAGTTGGCAATGATGGATGGAAAGTAGTTGCATATCTTAACGTTGAATAAAAAGTAATACGTAAGTATTTGTGATAACTTAAAAATATTTTATTCGCTTTCTGTTTTTTTTTAATGTATCGTCCAAAAATGAGCAGATTTGTACAGTATTTACTTTCTTATTAATTTCACAGTTTCATTTGACTGAAGCACAATGAAGTGATGAGGCCCACAGCATTGTTAATTTTACATAAAGTGGAAGAACACACAACGTGTATACAAGTAGATCTTAAGCAGAGCTTTCGAAAATGCCCATTTTACAGTCTTACAGCCTATAGCAGCATGTCTGCATGCATTCAGGATATCTTAGGTTTGACGGCTGGAGGGGGTGGGGGTGGGGAGGTTGGCTGCACTGTGGGGCCCATGGGAAGAGTTCTTTGCAAGTTGTCATTACCACCATTCCAACCTAAAAATTCTGCATACCTTTAAACTGAAACCTCACATTAATTGCCCATTATATTAATATCTTAAAAGTTATGCCACATAAGCAGAAAGTAATACATACTATGGAGCGAAGTGTAGAGATATTGGCGGCCCTTAACAAGGTCTTGAGAGTTAATCAGGGTGAAGCAAGGTACATATGGAGCAGCATCTAAATGCAAGAGCAGGGGTAGCAGGAAATCCCTGAAAAAAGCGCTGAATAGTAGTATTGTTCAGCAAGATTTCCTCATGCAAGAATCTGGTGTGGCTCCTCTGGGAATGAAACTCAAATTGCCTTTGTGGAAGGCGAGCACAATAGCTGCTACATCAACTATGTCCCCACTGTACTACAGAAACAAATGTGCTTTACTCATGCATATCCCTGCTTTGATAAGCAAATTCACATATGTTCCCTCTTCATCCATGTAATATACTGCACAAATGTGTCTCATTATTTCATTACACTTTTTGATTTATTGCAAAATATTCTATATCAAGCAAAACGTATGTCAAATAATACCTTTGCTACAAGCTTTCGAGCGCACCTTTTTTAAACATACACATATGCGAAAAATCACAAATTTTCTCAGCAATGTTGTTTTATCGTAAATCACTTTTCTGTGTATTCTGTGGTTTCAATCACCATGGTTTACCCCATTAACTATATCAACCAACTTCAAAACTTTTGACATCTTAATGAAAACATCCGGTTCATTTTGTTTTCCATCCGATGTCGGCATATCATCTCTATTTCCTTTTCCTTTCTTTGTGTCCCAATGGAACGTGTGAGAATAAATCTGAAATGCTGATAAATACTATAATGCAACGACGGGCAGTTCAAAGCAATCTATTTACAAGAAAATTGTTCATGTTACACTCTGTATGTATCTTGTATGTCAAGGCAAATTACTGTCAAAGTTTTAATTGCATGAAATCAAAAAATGATAACATCTGCATCACACACATCTGATTCATTCTGATCTGCGACACTGTCACACTTCCATAATTTTCAATATTTATCGATGAGGCATACCATTATTTTCTGTAGAAATAATATCTGCCACTTAGAAAAATTTCCCCCCCCCCCCCCTCCCCTTATGTAAGTGAAGAAACACGCTGTTTTTGTTCAGAGAAGATCCAGCTCAAGTGTGCAACCAGATTCTTAAATCTGAATCTTTCTACATACTTGGGAAACTGTTTGCTCAGCCTATCATTCATTGTGTTGCACTCAAATAAACACAATTAGCATCATAAGATTACAGAAACATTCTCAGAGTTCACTTCAAGAAATGGAGCTTGACAAATTCATGATATCTAGTCAAACTAGGCATGGTGGAGTTATTTATTAGGTCTGGGTTTTGAAGTGTCTACAATAATTTATTTGCAGGGTTTTTAATAGCAACACTCCATGGTATAACTGGTTGAAATGCTAACGTACAGTGTGTAGGGTCATGGGCTGAATCTAACATATAGGATGGCATAGCTCAACCACTTGCCAAGAGTGCATATAGCCACAAATGAACTTAAAAAGAGTATTGTTGATGAAACTGTTCAGTGTCCACCAAACCTTGTAGCTATGCCAGCTCACCAATTAATTAACAAACAAGTTGCCTGACAAAAAAAACCGGGTAAACATTTGAAATGAATATGTGAACATAACTGACAGTTTTACACACACTAGTTATAACAAATACACTCGGACATCACACACAGACTCTTGGCTGATGATAGCACAATCCCAGTACATCTAGTAGAATGTAACAGGAACTAACCATTCAGACAAACTACTTTTAGAGTTTTAAATAGGTAAGCTCGATAAGTGAGTCAGCAGAGTGCCATGCCCCTTTATAGAGAACACGAGACAATACCAACACAGCTCTACAGACCAACACACTCGACACATTCAGACGAGGCAGATCCTTGAGATATGGTAAGCCAGTCAGCAGAGTGCCATGCCCCTTTATAGAGAACACGAGACAATACCAACACAGCTCTACAGACCAACACACTCGACACATTCAGACGACGCAGATCCTTGAGATATGGTAAGCCTGTCACAGCACATTGTCCCAGCAAAATAACTTGTGATTGGTTTCATTTGCTTGGCATGTTTGAAACAATCAACATGACGAGCAAAACCTTTGTAAATATAATTTAGGCCGCATTTTGGATTATTCATATACTTAATGTAATATTTTGCAGATTAATTACTGATACGAATATAATTTTGACATAGTAAATTGGAACTATTCATTGAGTACACTTTAGTGACTTCTACAAGTATTACTAGCTAGTATCACAATAACTGCAAACAAAATACTTACACTTTAAAGAAATTATTTTGAGAGTATTTTAAGTGTATAAATTCACTAATACGACAATACTGAAGCAGAGTAAAGCTGCACAATGCATTGATTTTTATGGTGAAAATGAGCCTATACATACCATACCAAAGATGCAGTTTACGATACAAGTGTTCTATAGCAAACATTCATACAATTCCACATGCAAGCATTTTAAAACACACTTGTATGTTCAACTTAAAATAACTTTCTGATTCCAATAATTCATACAAAATTTTTGGCAGAAAAATAATTTAATGGAACAGCCTCAATGATGCCCAAAAAAAAAAAAGTGACATGCAGCAAACTTGCCACTAAGTACAAGTTCCAAACCATTACAAACTTCCAACAATCTAAACATTTCTGGCTGTAAACACAATATAGTACATACAAACTGTCAAATGCTTACACGCCATGAACACTTTCATAACTAACACTACTCTGCTACGGCTGTACCGCTGACTCGACTGTTGTTTGATATGCAACTACTGTAGAATGCTTCAGTAGGGTGATATACGTATGTAACATGATGCCTCATAACATCCGACAACAGAACATGGCTAATCTTTACATATTTACATTATATATGGCCACATTAAAACATTTCAAGCTGCCCAAATTAAAATGCCCAAGTAGGAAAGGCATGGCCTCTTTGCAGCAATATTTTGCAACCAAGTAAGATTCAATAAAATAGTACTTGCAAATGAATTGGCACAGAGATATTTTTACAAGTGTACTTTACATTACTTGCATAATATGGGAAAACCCACGCTAAGGATATTAACAGCAGCTGTACATAATAATGTTGACAACTCAACATGAGCTGAACTGAGCTAATTGCTGAATAAAATAGTACTTACCTAAATAAAGTCCTAACATACTCTGGTAATATTAAAACTACTTATTCTTTGTAAGATCATAGCTGCAACATGCACTTTATTTTCAATGTTAAAAAATAATTACGCCCAAGTTACTTTAGGGTTTTAAAGCACAATGTGGAAATTTGCCCATTATCACAGGAAGTAAATATTGAAACAAACACTTTAATACATATACAGATGATGCTCAGAAAGGATTCTGTTCATGTTCACACAGAAAAACAATCACAGTACTTACAACACACTTGCAGAAACTCACCACTCAATATTAACAGTTGGGCAATGTACACACTATCTTCTTTATTTTAACTTTACACGGGTGATAAGGCATTTCAAATAGCATTTTTTCTTTTGCTCACTTGCTGATTAACTGTCATTTACTGCAAACAGTCGTAAAATATATTACCTTTAGTATTTATATGAAGCAGATTTTACAACACCTGCCAGCAGTTCTATTCAGATTAAATAAAGTTTAGGAATAATTCATTAATACATGATAAATAGAATAATGACCAACTGCAATGCCAATATTATATCATCAACATATGATAACTACATGCACATATGAACGAATGCACATGTTAGCTCCATCAAACACAAATCATTTTAGTTACTTTTTTGCAGCACCAGTTTTTCCTGCAGTGGATGGTACCTTCGTTTTTGCACCAACACCAGAAACCGTTCTGCTCACAGTTGGTACACTCTTATCACTGCTGTTACCCGCGGTTTCAAACTTTTGTTGCAACGACGCCACATGCGACAGTTTACTAGCAGCTGCACGCGCACCGGCTGGTATCGTCCTGTTCGCACCCACGTCCGAGACTGACTTTGCAACCCCTGGCACACCTTTCCCCTTCGCCATGCTCGTAGGAGCCCGTGTCTTGTCGCTCACCACACTCGGTTTGGAAATGTTTGGTTTGGGTGCAGTTTGGGGTTGTTTGCTCCTGAACGAGGAATTTGTGGTGGTTGGCTTGCTTGCCATGGAACTTGCACTCAATTTACTAGCTGCTGCAGTAACAGATGAAGTGGATCTTCCTACGCCAGCTGCCGGAGCATTCACTTGTTGTTTTGATGCAATGTCAGGGGATTTTGGAGCGACTTTTAGGCTTGCTTTTCCCCCTATAACATCCGGCGACCTGCTTGCATCCCCAGCCGTGCCTGGCGAACAACTCGAAACAACATCTGGACTATTACTGAGTTTAGTTTCAGTTTTACTGACTCTTCCACCACCAACTGGCACTGATGGAGCAGGCTTTAATGCTGTTCCTGCTGGTTTTGGTGGGCCAGATGGTGTGTTCGCAGCTGCCGGCTGATGTAAGGATGATTTGTTTGGTGTAGGAACTGCAGCTTTCAATGATGGCAAAACAGACTGTGGTTTCTGTTCTTCTGCATTTACGAGAGGCATGTTTGACTGGCTCATACTACCAGGAGTAACTTTAGGTTTTGCAGACACCTGACTAGAAGCAGTCTTGTCATTGACTGGTGTTGACGAGGCTGATGACTTGAAACTAGCAGCAGCCAGTGGTCCCAGAGGCCTGTGAAATGATGAAGCATATGGTTTGTAACTGGAGAGATTCTGTGGCAAGTTAGCTGGTGCTGACGATTTTTCTTCTCTTGCAGATTTGTCAGAATTACCAGAAGTTGTTGGTTGGGAGTTTTTGAATGTGCTGGAAGGTTTTGCTGCACTAATGATGCTGTTTGGCTGTACAGCATTTGAAATGGAGGACAGTGGAGGTGTTGGACTGAGATATCCACTGCTGGAGCTGGAAGAACTGAAGTTGGACTTGGTATTGGGAGGAGGGGAGCTAGCTGGATTGTTCTGCATCGATACATTACTATACAAACTGCTACCGCCTCCATAGATATTGGACGAGCTGTAAGGCGCATTTATGTATGTACCGGCTGAGCTAATGGAAGAGGCATCATTTCCTGACTTGTATCCATATAAAGGAGGGGATGAGGAGCCGGCAACAGAATGATCCGTGGCTACTACTGAAGAATTCCCATCCTCATCATCACTTTTTGTTCTCTTATCATTTGATGAACTGTAAATAGACTCAAAATTTCTTGCCTGTATTTCATTAACTATTTCAGAGAGGAGACCCATAGAGTCTATGCTACCAGCTGAAGTGCTGTTATCCAGAGGTTTTGGAGTCTTGTAATCGCCGAGCATCGGAGAGGAATACTGAGATTTAGAGACAGCCGTTCCCACAGAATTCTTGACAGGCAGAGAAGGAGAGCACCTCGATTGCACTTCATCTCTGAGAACATTCTTCCTACCACACTCTGGAGGGCTTTCCTCTATCACAGCATAAATATTGCCTCCCCCATTGGTTGGGCTGGACTCTTCGTCTATGTTCGCTAGAGGGGCACTCCCACCTGCCAACAAATTGAAGCAGTCATCATAGCCATAATCCGTGGGGCTGGCCACTGCCGGTGGGTTCTGATAACCTGGCAGGCCGATGATACCTGTCTCCACCATGCCAGGCTGAAGGGGTGGCCTGGGGGGAGGAGGCGAGGAAGGCCGCGTGCCTGTAGGAATGCTGGTCGGTCTCTTTGTTCCGCTCGGCTGACGCATGGAACCAAAAGTAGGTATGACTGGTCGCTGTCCAACATGGCTGGTGTCTCGCATGCTCTGTGCTCTCATCACCACTTGTTTGTTGTCCACCTCTGGCTTCACAGGCACTGCATTTTCTGGAATTTCAATTTCCTGCTGCGGGATTGGATTTGAGATTTTTAAGTTTCGTAAAGCCTCTCTATCAATTTGTAGCTTGTTCGCCTTTCTGGGAAGGGAGTTGGTGCCATCTCCAAGTTTCCCTTTCATCTTATCCTTGTGCTTGTCACCATCAGAGTTCTGGCGCAGCATGAACGAGGCCAGGCGTGTTAGGGTGGGATAGGTCTGACCACCATCTTTGCTTTTCTTTTCATCAACAATGGGGTTCACACTGAGTGTGTTGGGAGAAGACAGCGGCCTGACTGGCTTCTGTGTGGTGGTAGCAGTAGTGTTAGGGACCTGGGGGGCAGGTCGAGATGGTACTGGCCTTACAGAGTTGGTCAGCTCCTTAGCAGTGCAGGTCGTAGTGTCGAGAACTGGACTGCTGATGACTGGCCGTGGGAGCGGTGCAAATGTAACTGTTGGTGGCTCAGCAGATACACTTGTACTAGCAGAGCTCACAATGCAACCAACTGTAGAAGCATTCCTGCTAACACTGGAATTGTGAGGTTTGGTGAGAATGCTGGGAGGCCGTGGTGGTTTCATGGTGCCAGATGGCACGGTTGGTGGCGACACTGCATTTGCCATTTTCGATGGTGGTGAGGATAATTTGCTTGCTGTTGTGGATGGAGCAGGAGATGGTAAAGATGTGATGCTGAAACCTTTGAAGTGGCCTATCAGGTTGTTCTGGAAATTTGACGACTTGCCACTAACAATGCCATTATCAAGGGAGACTGCAGCAGGTGTAACTCCAGTGTTGCCATCTTGCTTGGGTAGCAGAGAAGTGAGTGCATTGTCCGAACTGGCCTGTGCATAGGAAGGTAATGGTCCAGAGATTTCCATCTTGCGGGAACTGGACGTACCATTGCACACTGCCATCGACCCAGCTCGACTGTTTCGATGCTGCAGAGACTTTTTATCCCCTTGCCTCGATCTGGTGCACAAACAAAAATACAAACAAATCACGATTAAAATCAAATCATCACAATATAAACAGTTCATCTTAAGGCACAACAAGCTGACTGCTGAATTACCTATAAGTTGTTTTTTATTGAAAGACAGCCATTCAATTAACATGCAGGAAACTTGTTACCGTTCATACATGCATGTATAGGCTATTCACGGTAAGGCAAGCACTTTTTAAAGCTCTCACTTGGAATAATAGTCAATACGTATATTTTATTTTAGCCTTAAACAACGTCCAAGTGCGGTGGAATATGCACAACCTGTTTATTAGTTACATGACAATATTTATTTTAAAAGGTGATTAAAAGAAGAAAAAAAATGGCTTGAAGGAAAAAGTAACTAGGGCCTCAAAAGTGCTCACTTTATCATGAACAGCCTATATCAGACTCAATTACAAAAATTTTGTTAGTTCTGATGCATGACGCATTCTGCGCATCTAAGACGTGCACTCTACTTAACAACTTCGCCCCATCTTTGAGCGCAATACTAATATTGAGGTAGGTCAAGCAAAACGGGACATGAGCCTAGAGAGTAAACTGACACCATCAAAAACTAATACAGACACGTACGCCTAGATTGTACTGTTTGCCCAGACTCACCAAGAAGCCATCACTTGAACACCCCCTTTCGAAGACTGTACTATCTATCAAGCCACAGGCGCCCTCCAGTGAAGGTCATGCCACAGTACTACAGCACGCCACTGGAGGGCAGCATGCATTCTACTGGAGCACCTCCAGTCTCCACAGCATCTTGTCAAGGAGATAATAAATGTCAACGCCTCCAGCCAAGGAGCTAAGAAATAAATGGCACTCCAGCAGCAAGAATTCTCAACCCCTGGAATTGAGGCTAGCTACCCCACACCCTGCAAGACACTACAAGCTCCAGAAATCAGTATAAAAGAGCTAGCATCCCCTGGTTCATGGCAGTCGCTGCACCTCCCCCACTTGCAAGGGCTAGAGGTAACAGTCGGGGTACGTGGCTACAAACCCTCCTTCTCCACCGTTTGCCAAGGTCGGAGACGTTCATTAAGATGCGTGAACCACTAGACCTTTACACGGCAGAAGACATCCCCAGGAGCTCAACACTACTTCAGCAGCCAGCAGCCTCCCTCTGCAGCTCCGCAGATTCAGCAGCTCCCGGGAGATGTCTCCATCCAGAGCAGAGGTTCCCAAACTTTAATTTATCATGCCTCCCTTCTGCAAAAAAAATAACTATGGCCCCTGTGTCACAACTTCATTATTATAAAGGTAAAACAAAAACAAATAAAAGTCTCAAAGGTTTTATTTAATCATTAAATATTAATGCTTATTGAACACAAATGGTGGTGAACAAATCAATCAATGAGAAGGATAAGCTTGCATATATATAACAAGATTCCCAATTCTTGCTTGAATAGAAGAAATTGCACAATGTAAATCACTGGCAATATCGAGTTTGCTTCCATACTTCCATTTTATTGCTACTACTGCTGAAAATGCCCTTTAACACAAATAGGTGCCTGGAAAAGGTAAATACAATTGCAGCGCTTGCTCTGCTATGTCGGGATAAACTTTGATCGTACGAGTTAGGAAAGCAACGCCTGAACTCGTCATTCAGGTGCTGCAATGGTTTGATTTTTTGTCTTAGTGACAGTATCCTCAAAAACCTCTTTACGGTCTGATTAAAAAAGTTTGAATTTTATTTACTAACTGTACAAGTGAAAAACTCAGCGCCCGCACCCCCATTAGCATGTTGTCATGCCTCCAATGCCCCCCCCCCCCCCAGCCCTTTTGAAAATCAACAATCCACAGGGGCCTGCCAATGTTGCTCTCACCTACCTCCCCTCCCTAGTTAACACCCACGAGGTAACTGGTCACGACAACGTCCCTTCTGGACACTTCTCCCCATATTCCACCTGCCAGTGGAACAACACTTACAATTGCCCTTCCGGTAATTGTCCCTCATTAAGGTTCATCCAGAACACTCCTAAGTAGTAGGCAATATAAAATTCTACATTTCAATTTATCTTTAGTTACCAGAGTAATTTACCTACGTAATACAATTAGCTTTTACTCCAGAGCGCCTTCATCTGGCACATTTCAGTACAGGGTTGACGTCTGTAATTACTTGTATAACAGTAGGAGAGTGCGGAACCACCATGTTTAAATACGTATTAATAAAACTTATACCATTAACCCAATTTTGCGTAGAGTTAAATTCTTATTGAACCTAACTGGTTAGAGTCCAGGGCTGCAGTTTTAACAGATTTTATCAGTTTTTACTGATTTTTAACACTCTTAGATAAATCCAAATTATTATTTTTTTTATAATAGCGCTTTCCTCAAAGTCAAAGTGGCTGCAGCGTTCATGTGACACTTTCACCCACAGCAATGTGTGTCAGTTTCACTGATGCATGTGTTTGAAAGATTCTTACGATGAAGGTGAATAATGAATAATTAAGTGAAATATTTTGGACATACGCCATTGCTTCAATAGTGTATGTCCAAAATATCTTGCTTAATTATTCAGTGGTGCGGGTATACAGTTATCTACATATTTCTGTTCCAAGCTGTATGATTACATGCAAAGGCCAAGCCCATTATTGAAAAGAATCTATGCCGCCAAATGCCGTTTTTACGTATGCAATCCTAATTTTATGACTGTGTTTTGCATTTGGCATTGATCACAATGGTGAGAAAAAGGAAAATTACCGCAGATACAGTCGTCGTATAAATGAAAGTACAGTGTGAGTGGAGTAAATAATTACAATTGTTTGTACATTCCAAACCAAAACAACTACATTTAATATGTAAACGTCTTTCATATCCACTTTTTTTTCTGTAATTTGCAATTTTTTTAATTGCAAGGATTTTACAGAATTTCGCCCAATGATTCTAGGATTTTACACAATTTATATATACAGGAGCCAGGATTTCAGTTTCAGGGATGGTGGCAGCCCTAGGTTAGACCTTTAACGGCAAAATTATTGGTACTCTGAGGGAAAATGAACTGATCTTGTAAAACCAAGATATTTTTACACTCGATTAAGAGGCAAACCAAGTTCTGCCTACATGGTAGATCTTCAGCAGTGCCCTAAACACTATGGTACTACTCCACCAATAGAATCGAGTTACCTAAGCAGTTCGTACTTCCCCACCGCTCGCAAAGGCCGGAAATTCCATCAACCGCTTGCTAAGGCTGAATCCAGAACACAGAGTATGAGCTCACATTGCGAGTCAGGGCGTTCAGAAGTACTCGATAGGAAACTTAAATATCTGCTTAGCTTCAGAGGGTTGTTCTCATATTTCTTTTCTTGTGCCGTACTCCCGTCAAGGAAGAACAAATAAACAGCTAAAGAAGGCATTAAAAACCATAATAGATTAGTTAATTAACTTACTTCCTTCAGAGACTGTCCTAAGTAATATCAACACCCCCTCCCCTGCACATCTCACAGTGCCATTGTTTCCACCCCTAGTCAGACTAACTGGTAGGGAACATCCAGCCACAGAGGTAACTCTACAGGAAGGAAATACCCTCCTAGGCATTGAAAGGCCCTAGTTAAAAGCACCCTTACAAAAGTCCCTTTGCCCAAATGTCAAACCCCTCCCCCACTCTCCTCCGACAATGCAGACAAGGACGTCAGCACCACCGTAATGCAACCAGAGCCAGCCGCTGTCCGACCAATCAATGCCCAAGTGAGCCAGCTTACAAAGAGGATTATGGCTCTTCCTACCAGCAAAAAGGTACTGTGTCAGCCTCGGCAAAGAGTTGTGTTAACTGTCCCCGATTTCGTACCAACCATAAGGCTCACTCGGCCCACTCTGTACAACGGCCGGGCACCTAAGCAATCGTAAGGTCTTTGTCTGACCTCAATGCCCCTTGCGATTCTGGCATTGCAAATTTTGAAGATTGTCAATGTGACCAAAACCAAGTCTTCCTACAAAAAGACATATTGTGTCAGATTTTGAATAGAAATTCACGCCACTAATTTTTGGTCCAGGGTGAACGTAAACAAGCCCAAAGTGTGAATTTTAGACCCAATGTGGAGAACCCCCATCCTAGTCAGGCATCCAATTAAATCAGAGAGTTTTAAGTAACAAGCCTTTAGTATTTCTTAAACCCCAGGCTTACGTTTGAACTCCAACAGCAGAGTCCATGCTTCAATTTGGCACCCCACCTTGGGGCAAATGTTATGAATTAGCCTTAACTATGCAGTAGTATGCTAACCCCTGTTGGTCAACAATAGTGAAAGAGATGGCATGCTTCAGTTCAGTGCAACAGCATCATGTAAAAACTATAAATTTCAGTAACTGCAATTTCAGCAAAAAAAAAACTTTCTATTCCCTTTACAGAAGTATTCAAAATTACGCAACACACAAAGCACCCTCAACTTCCTTATTTCACCATTATACAATTCATTTTATTTAAACTTGTAGTTTTTCTTTGTTATGACAACAAATGATTCACTACACAAAATTATTGTTAACTGAATGCAACTAACTGGTCTTGTCTTGCAGGTTGTACTTCCCTATTCCTTTATTTGTTTATCCATGGTCTGTTTGTTTTCATGGTCCATGTACCCGCCCTGCCGACGAGCTGACCTGAGATGAGTGTGCGCCATAGCCTCGTCGGAGATCCTGTGCTGAAGTTGGAGCCGCACTGAATGTGGTGATGTGTCGCTTCCCTGGTTGCTTGTCTCCCTATGCTGATTGAATTTTGGACTGGAGTTCTGTGTTACATCAAGATCTACCTGTGAAGAATCCACATCTGTTTGTGGGCCTGCGATGCTCCTCTTACGGAAAGTCCCCGGGGACTTAAGTCTAACATTTTGTGGTTGTGTTGTATGAATATGCACTATGTGGTTGTACAGTGTGGATACTATGTACCTTTTCTGCTTCTCAGCTGATCTTTCAACTTATCTTTCTTCGCTACTTACTTCTCTTGTATTTCAGTATCGCCAATCTTCTGTGACTGTTATGTTAAGTGTTCATTTGCAGATTGTGGATGGCAGGGCAAGCTCTTAGGGGTGGGAATTGCAACATCACCTCATCACCGAACTTTATTTTAATCAGTTAACTGGCTATGCACGCATGCTCCTCTGCAAACTAGCTCCCCTTCCTCCCCCCTCCTCCGCTCCTCCTGCTGCTTGCCGGGCTTGGCAGTCGACCACCGAGGTCACTCATCTTTCGCTCACCGACCTAACCTGATTAATTATTTGACTTATTGTGTCTGCTTCGAGAACTTTGTGTGCTGCTGGGAACATGTCGGACTTTGACGACCACTCCTGCGTGGAGCCTAGGGGCTTAGCTCTGTTTTCAACAAGACTAGCATGAACTGCAAAAAATCTGGTAAGGTTTTGACATGGGCCGCAGCTCTTTCTTGTGAGCTTCAACGTTTTGCCAATGGACTGGTGAATTTTGTATAGAAAGTAAGTTTGGGTATCGAGTTTAATTGGCAAGCCCGTGTTGAGCACTGTGAGTGGTCACATCATTGCAAGTGTTGTTGGGCAATTTTGTTCAACTTAAATGCAGTTACCATTTGGCTATTGATTGTGATTAATTTTTGGATTGAATCAGGTTGGCTGATTGGGTTTTATAATTGGTGCCATTATTGGTTTTTTGAGGAGTGAAAACTTAGATCCCATCTGACTCTAAGGTGGAGAATAGGGGCCTTGAAACTCCAGCCCAGTATTATGACAGTCATGACAAGGCACTTGGTGTCGCCCGGAGTTTACCGGTTTGGAATTTTTGATCGCACAACCCTTTTGGGGTGATACTGGTATTTTCAGTATTGAATCCATCAATTTGTGCTGCAGTTCTTAATTTTGATATAGTTCAAGGGAGGCGGCTTCAGCACTGTTACATTTCATTGAAAGCCCCGTGTAATTATTTGAATTTTTTTTCACAGCTTGCCAGATTCTTCACCTGTTGTAAGGAAACCTTGAATGTAACTTATTTTGAAAGTCCGACACAGATTTATTTATCACGCAATACCGCATGTTCTCTTCGGCAGACACGTCCAGATCATTGTATAACCTTCAGTTTTCTAAAATTTGACATTAAACCTTGTTCTCAGACATAATTTGCTGTTTGAAGTAATGTGAGATGCACACAAAGGAGTGATATGGGGCAGACAAATCATTAACCTGACACTAGTTTTTTCTGGGCCTTAATTATACATTTTGTGGATTGTGTTTTCCACTGACCTCATAGTATGTTTAATTGTGGCGCTTGCTGAAATGCTTGTTCCCAATTTACTACATAAATTTGTTTACCTTTTTTTCCCATTGACCATCACAAATTAACTCAATCTTGTCAAGTCATTCTGCTCACATTTTCTTGATGTTTTAACTTAAAAATCACACGAGAGATGGCAATGGCATGCTATATTATTATTTAATTCAATGAGCTTTGTTAAATTTAATAGGCTTTATTTATGTGCATCAGATTAAGAGACATTTTATAATCTGTTAGCAAGATATGAGAACACGTAGCTAACCACTTTCCAAAAAAAATTATTTATACATCTGCATCACTCCTCTCATTCTTAATTTTGAGAGAAAACAGTGTGTGACTGATGATTATTCTGTGTCACTGCAAGTTTTAAACTCTTGTTTTTTAAATGGAAATGTATCAGATGTGTGGTGTTATAGTTATTTATATCACAGAAAATGGATAGTAATGTCAGTGACTGTAATAACAGTGAAGTTGAAAGCATTTAGACTGCACAGTCTGCTAGTCATACATAGTAGCACAGCCAGAATATGGTTTTTGAGGGAGGGGGACGGCTCATTTTAAAAGGGGGTGGGGGACCAATTAAACCATAATTTACAGTGTTTTTTATGCTGGAATCACAATAGTGCGACAGATGCGATGCTAATAAAATAATTTTCCAGCCAATTAGGATTGAAACTTCTGTGACGTCAGCGCTATGAAAAATCCCCGCGTGACAGATCTGTAATTCTGTCTAACCCACCATACTTTTGGTGCTCAAGTTATATGTGCACTATTATTTACCGTAGTATGTGGTAGCAAAAAACCATTTATAAAAAATATTTCAAAATTTTGATTGCAAGGCGGTAAAATATAGTGTTCACATAAACGCAAATTTTTGTTGTCGCATTGCGCCCTATGCATTGCATCTGTTGTGCTATTGTGATACCAGCATTATTCTTACAAATCCAACCAATGGGAGATATAATTGAAAGGAACCTTAAATTATATCTCATTAACTTTTAAACGCAATATGATATTTAGCAAATGAGGTTTTTCCATTAAAGGATTCAGTACTACTCTTGGTGATGATAGTTTGTTTTAAAGGATGTACACTACAGCACTGCAATTCATATTGCCTTGTCCAGTTGTGTTTACAATACTTTAGTGGTGAATATGACCCCTCACAGGTAGAAGTTGTTACAGAAGTTTAGCCATTATGGTGAGGAGAATATGCATTCTTGGAAACATATTGGTATTATTATTTTACTAGCAGTACCCTCAAAACACAGTGCTTATATAATTGTCTCTTCAGTTTTTTTTTTTTTTTCATGAAGGAAGAAACTTTAGGCAGAATGTGTAGTTTTTTTTTCAGGGTGTCCACTGAAATTCCATTTTGGAATTCCATGACTTTGCCCTGTTTTCAAGGCAAAATGTTACCATTTTCCCTGACCTATTTTCAGAACTAAAACCTTCCAATACCATATTTTTACACTGCCGACAAAACAAATATTCTATCAGCTAAATTTAATTACATTACACAGCAACAGACCAAGCAAGCAGGGCCAACATTTTATTCAGCCCGTTGATTTTTCTTGTGATTCACGCTGATGCATGATGCTTATTGACATATTTTTTTTAACGACTTCAGCTCCATCCCTCAAGTATTTTGCACTGAGTTTGAAGTTTAAAATTATAACGTTAAGAAGAGATATTGTACTGTCTGTGCAGCTTTTATTATTCACCGGTTCACTGTTTTACGCTACGAAGATACGCGAGTTCCTTTACTCCCTGCTAGATCGCACTAGTAGTAATATCGCTTGTCTTTTGTTTTGCATCCCCCTCCCATAAAGGTAATAGTCTATGGAGTGGAAGCCGAAAATGAAAGACAAGGACAGGACTAGTGGCAAAAAGGTGCATGTTTTACATTGCTTACAACATATTTTTTGCCACTCCTAATATGGCGGCTGACGTAAACAATCGGTCTGCGCATGCGCAGTTGAAAGAAGTCAGCCAAGGAATCGGCTTCACTTGATAAACGTGGAGAAGATAGGCTGTTGCCACTCCATCATCTATTACCTCCATGCCCCCTCCAACCGGCTGGTGAAACCACAGAGGCGAGTCATGCATTCGCATCCCCTGCTCAGCAACCACCCCTCACCCTAGTGGCACCAGCCAATGAGCGATGCGCAGTGTCTCATGATGAGTATAAAAGGTGAGACAGCCTGCATCTCAGCAGCAGTTTTTGTATCCAGTACACGTTGCTCGGATACAATTAAACTGACAGTCATCAATCGCAGCGGCCACCACTCGGGATCTGATCTAATACCCCATCTTAAGCTTAGCGTAATTGCCATCCTGTCAACACTTGTGATAGCAGTGGTTCCTATCCTAGTCTTTGTCGAGGCTATTATTCTGTCATGTTCATGATTAATTTTCCAAGCCAGTGCCAGCGATATCGTTATGTCGTTTCCTACAACATGTACATGTCAAGCAAGAGAAATCTGCCGACCACCCTAACAATAGCTTTCGAGGTTTGAAGCCCGCGTAGCTGGCTCAAAGATAGAGTGCTATCACCACGTGTTTACTTTCTCAAAAATAAAATGTGCGCGATCTTTAACTTAGTACCTTCCATGTAGTCGTAGTACCTTGTAGTTATTCTTCATCATGTACTTGCAGGTATTCATGGGGGACTTAAGCAAACAAACAAACTTTTCACTTATTTTGAGCACAGTTCTCACACTAGCACTAGTCTTCCCTTCGACCAATCTTGGATTGTGGAAACAGGAGTGCTCTCACAGGTACACTGTCTGTGAAACCACAGTACTAGTTTAGCAATTACTTCTCCCCAGAGAGGAAATCTGCTGGAGACCTGTAACCCCCAAAGTGGTCAGACGGCTACTCGGCCACATGCGAGTACAATACAGCTTGGTGGGGTAATTTCCAATCTCCTGATGCCTTTTGCCAAAAGGAGAGGACTGAAGATGAAGATCATAGAGATACTTGTTGCATCGGGTCGAGCTCACAAATTTCAACCCTCTCTAGTTAGACAGATAGCTAGCCTTCCACTTAAAGAACAGGTGCAAGCTCTCGGACACTTGCAAGAGCCAAGAGAAGTGCCACGAACAGTCTGGTGCCACGGCATCTGTTTACACCTCCAACACGCTCCGGACCTGCTGCATACCCAGAGTGCATCGTCGAGTAGTACTTGAGAAAGCCAGACTTGCCACCTACTCCTGTGATCGCTCACCTAACACCACGTGTACTTCGTCCACCATCTATCTACAGACCTCAGGAAATTCAACCCACTCCACCAGCTCCAGCTACACCTGTAGCCTAGCACACTTCTGCCTTGTTGAAACGTCGCCCAGGAGGTAGCCTAGCATCAGCCAAACATAAACTTGCTCTGATAAGTCAAGATTTCGTGCCCTGCTGAGTAACCACAAGGCCAGTTCTGTATACCAGCAAAGCTCCCGCACCCCTGCTGAACTGAACCCACTTAAGAGGAGAGACTGGTCAGCTCTTCGCCAAAAAGAAGAGTTATTAGCCGCCACTTCTAGCCATTGACCTATGTGAGTACAAGTTCCCAATACATCACACATCAGCACTATTAACTTCACTTGAGTGCTCGCACATAAATACTTTATTTGGTACATATAAGTCCTACGTCTCTGGCAATGATGTATAATTGCAAGTTCACAAACTTACAAATTCAAATTTTAAAATGAATAAGCTCGCAATAACATTATTGTGTATTCACACAACTATAGGCCTTCAAGGTAAAGTGAGCACTTATTGAAGCTGTTTCATCAGACATAATAACCAATAACTACATTTCATTGTGGCCTCGGGCTTTTGGTTTTGGGTATGGTGAATGTATACACTGTATTTATTACTCACAAGGAAGGGAAGAGATTAACAGGCGGTGGGAGAATATAAATTAGTTGAAAGAAAAAAGTAACTAGGGCTTCAAAAGTGTTCACTTTACCATGAAAAGCCTAATAACAATTTTTGCAGAATAGCAAAATTTTCCCTAACCCAGGAGAAAATTCACTAACATTTTCCTTACTTTTCCGTCACATGAAATTCCCTGACTTTCCCTGTTTTTCCTTTGGGTGGACACGATGATTTTTGTTTTTCTGAAAATCATTGTTTTCCGCATTTACGTTTCTCAGCACAAGTGCAGGCAAATAGCAGTTTAATGTTTTCTATTTTACCAAATGTTACACTTATATCATGAATAATGGTGTCGAGTTTTGTTACCCATACTTAAAATATGATTTCAATGTTATAAACTGATATGTGATGCATTTCTGCACATTTGCAATGCGCACTCTACTCGCCAACTTTGCCCCATCTTCGAGCATGCCGCTCGCATTAGGGCAAGTCATTACTCCATAACAGTGCAATGGGTCAGTCACATGCCTACATGGTACGTTGGTGCACATCAAGACAGACTACTGACATGTGGCCTGATGTTTTACTGTGCACCAAGAAACTCCAAAAAGCAGTCATGCTGCCACCCAACCCCTGACGTAAAATTGTACTGTTGGCCGAGACACCGGCACCCTCCAGGAAGGCCAAGCAAGTTTCACAGCTCGCCACTGGAGGGTAGCACCCAGTCAACTCCATCAGTACCAGCATCCAGTCTCTCGCGAAAGAGATAAGGAATGACAATTCCTCCAGCCGAGGTGATAAGAAATGAAAGGCACCCCTTCTGTGACATTAATACTCAACCCCTGAAAAACGAGGCTAGCCACCCCTTCTCCCTCAGAGAGCCACAAAACAAGCTTCAGAAATTAGTATAAAAGGGAGAGCATCCCTAAGCTCAACAGTCCATGCTCCTCCATGGCTTGCAAAGGCCGGAGGCAGCCACCACTGCGGGCTTGGGGTTTTCGACAACTTGAAAAGGTATATCTCCCTCAAGGTGCGCGCCGACTGGTACTCTGAGATCCACAGCTTGAAAAGGCCATGTTCTGTACGAATGTAGCAGAGTAAAGTTACCCTGTGCATATGCTCCTGTTATTTGTGTGCTGATTGTGTGCTATTGCCAATGTAGCCTAGACTTAAGTTTTTAGACTTGCATAGTATTCAAATAACCACTAAACAGTTACACCAAAATCTGTCATACTTTTACATCAATACTGAACTTGATCTTGTAGTAACACTCAAGTAAACCAACGGAAATTAAACGACTCTGTGGTGAATTAGGATTTGTCAAGATCAGAGAAAAGAAGTTTAGTGTTAGCTGTTAGAACAGTCCCAAATTAAGCTAACCTTTATATTCAACTATTCCACAAGCACAAATAAGTGTTAAGGTTATCTTAGATTCCAGGTCATCCTATTTTCAAATACCTAGATAGAGTAATTTTCAAATGCCAAATTCTGAACATGTCGAGGGAACCTACAGGTGAAACATTTTTTTAGTCATCACAAAATATACTGACAACTATGGACAAACATCTCTATTTATCAACATTATAGAATTGAAAAAACAATACAAAGTACATATCAATTTTTATTCTAAATGGTTTTTCAATAATAACAAACTTTAGCTTTGCAATTACCAATTCTTACTTAGCGTTGCACAAATCACATACTACAAAAGACTTATCATGCTGATCATGCATCCTAGGTACAGAATGTCACCAAATAAGAGATTCCTCATTATTTTTCAACGTAATGGAAAAATAACTACCCGTAATGTACATAGTAACAAATTTATAAAATAAGCAAAAAACTGAAAATGTTTTACATGTACTGCTATAAAATAATTGTAGAATAATGTATATGAAAATCATATTTTCCACCAAAAGATTTAAGAATTGGCATACCTCAGCAAGAAAAAAAATTTGTGTAAGCACTCAGTAAACACAATGACTACACAAACATACACATAATGTAACATAAAGCAGATTTCAGAGCACACTTGAAACACAGTGCAACATCTCACATCTGTACCGCTCCTACCTAAACATCCAGTTTCCAATACTTTTCCTTAAGTAACATATAAGAATATCCACAAAATCATATCTGTTTATATTTGCCTGTATGAAAACTAGCTTCCCTACACATGATGTAGCCATACAACCCCAGACTGTAACACCACCACCATCATGCTCAAGAGCGAGCAGCTTCTAGATTATCAATTTCAAGTTCAGACTTGCCCTTGCAACCCCTTTACCCTCTATACTAGATTGTGCAATACTAGAAATACTAGAAATGTAAAACTTTCTTTCATCCTAGAATAAAACTCTGTTCGAGAAGCCCTAATCATTCCCCACATTGTCTTTTCTTTTGATTCATCTCGCTTATATGTGTCTTACACATAAGCGAGATACCCATGCTCTGTATTTGGAATGATTGTGAAATTGTCTTATTGTTCCTGGTATGACTTATTTTCCAAATTGTTCTTGCACGTAGGCAGATATGGCAGAAGGTTTAATTTTTGCATCTTTCTTGGTCATACTTACCACTGACTGTGTTTCTCTGTTCGTCATTTTCTGTGGACGACCCAATCTTGGTCCGTTTATTACAGCTTTCGATTCTTTAAACTGCTGGATTAACCTTTACAAAGTCGCAGCACTTCGTGCAACAATGTTTTCTGTTTCAGAATATAATTTTTTTCACTATATAATGAAACAGTGACTTGTCTTGTTTCCACAGTAACGTGCGTGCGTTGAAGGTTAGAAAAAAATAACATAGTGAATGAGGGTTACAAAAACCAACTCGAGGGATGCAAACTATGGCGTGCATGGTTCAGAAAATAAATTACATATTAGCTCCACCACCACCACCATTGAAAGAAAAAACTGCTCTACAGTTTAGAAAAAATGTGGTGTAGTTTCTTTTCCCTTGCAATCCATTTCAAAATTCTGTAGCTATTTCATCACACCATACAACATGTTCAAAGAACAAAATGCAGCTATAGACAATGGAATGTGATAGGGAATTAGCATGTTCTTTGTTTCTTTCTGTATTAACAACCAACTGTAATGAATGCTTGTATCTGGCTTAAAATACCTCCAGTGAGAGATATTTTTTTTTTAATTTCATAAAGAATGTTATGGCTACAATAGTAATATATCTATATACATGTTGTTATAATCTATTGTATATTCATACGTGAGGTGCAACTATGTTTGTTTGCTCCTAGAACATGCAAAATTTATTATTTGTTTTTGAACTTGTAGCTGTAAGATGTCCATGTCGATTTAGTAAAAAAATTATTCAAAGCTGTGTCATAATAATTTCAAAACTATGCCACATTACCCACAGTGTTGAGTTTTGAAACTATTGCCAGTTAGACCAACTATAAAACAAGGAACATGGATATAAGAATTATTCCACTACTAATTAACAAAAATAATTTATTGTTTCAGTTTTGCCAACTAAGAAATTTGAGATCGGTTAATTGGCCTAGTAGCAGTAGCAGATCAATATTTTCTGATTGGACGTGTGCATCATATTTCCGTAAATACCACAAAATTTTTAGGGTTGTATGAATATTTTATGTATCAAAAATAATATCTGAAAATCCAACCTTTACAGTGAATCTGATAAGAAATCTGGTGTCAAAGTGTTTAAGTGAATAGTGCCAGTAAATATAAGTATTCAGATTCTCATCAAACAGTTTTGTTGACTAGCAATGACTTTTCAAGTCTGTACTGTAATTCATTATTTTCAATAAATAGACCTTAAATAAAATTAAACAAAATGTTTGCTAGAACCTTTCCACTCCATTTACTTTTTTCTCTGTACTTTGGAGAACTTTACTTACTTATACAGAAGTCTACTTGTGTCGCTACTGTTTATGTGCTTAAAGGACCCTGACAATGTCATCTTCCTAAAATGATATTACGATTTTCATTAGACTTTCATTATGGCTAAGCTAACATTAAACTATTTTTTTTCCATTTCCATTTTTACTTCAATTTCACAAAAATAAGTAATAATTTTTCATTTTATTTTAAGATGGAAAAAAGTTACATTTTAACAAAAAAAAACGTACAAAAGTGAACCAAGAAAGTGAGAATTCCCTTGGTTTTGGATAGGTTTGAGATATAGTAAAATATACAGGATGGTCCACCTAACGTAGACACCCCAAAATTTCCGAAACAGTTGCAGATCACTTATGACTTTAAACCATATATGGTTTTTCCCCTGGAAACATACACATATTTCAACAGCATCTGGAAGTATGTGAAATGAGGAATTCAGTGATATTGTATAAGCAATGGTAAATAACACAGATACACCAAGAGATAATGTGCAAATATGATTATGTTAGGTGGGCCGGTAGCACGGGTCAGTGGACCCGTACTCATAGCTGTAAGCAAGCAACACGTGCCGGGACTCATCCTAGTGGGACCACTTCCTAATAGCAGTGCAAAACCAGTTCCTGTAATCTGTTATGGTAAGTGGTATTGCACTGTGTAGCTGTACGTACGCAATGATGTTCACAAATAAGGAAAAACTGGACGCTCTACTTATTTACAGTGAGTGGGGCAGAAATGCCAAGATAGACATCCAAATGCATGGTGAAAGGTATCCTAATTGGACGCCCATCTCACATCAAACGATACAAAGAATTTGCACACGTCTCTTATCACTAGGTGATTGGAATTCCACAACACGAGTGCGACAAAAGACTGCTACAGGCAAGACGCGTCAACGCGATGTGTTGGCACATGTCGATGCAAACCCCTACATGGGTACACGTAAAGTTTCCAAGTTCATAGGAATAAGTAAAACAAGAGTGTTATGGTCACTGCCCCAACAGAAATTCCATACATATCATGTTGCTTTTCGACAGGCATTACATGAAGGTGATTTCCAGTAGCATGTACAGATTTGCAGGTTTGTTCTGATGTCTGAAAGGATTACAGAAATTTTCTGAAGAACATACTATTTATCAATGTTAACAAACCATGGGCACGTAAATTTACTCAATATGCACTAATGGACGATGGAGAATCCACATTGGGCCCGGCACGTGGAGTACCAATGACAATGAAAAGTGAACTTCTAGTGTGGAATCACTAGAGACTACATCATAGGGCTGTACTTCATTCAAGGTACAATGACTAGCTGTACATACGCCCATTTCTTCAGAGTGACCTTACCGGCACTTCTGGAAGACATAACGCTTGACATATGTCGTGATATGTGGTCTCAGCATGATGATTATCCTGCACATTTTGCTTTGGTGGCGAGGCAAGTGTTAAATGAAACGTTTCTGAACCAGTAGTTAGCGCATGGCAGTGTTATAAGATGGCCAGCTTGCTCCCACAACCTCACACCTCTCGATTTTATCCTGTGGAAGATAGGGTGTACAACACTGTTACTACGACACCAGAAGACATGCAGGAATGCATTGTGACAGCTTGCAGAGACATTACACCAGAAACACTTCAGGCCACTTGTCGCTCACTACATGTGCGTTTATAGATGTGTATTGCTGTCGATGGGAAACATATTGAGCACATGCAGTGTAAGACCTAATGTGAAGCGTTTCTACCATAACTGTGCTCTTTTGCACTATGCATGTGGATGTGATTGCATTTTTCATTACATTGGTTTGTTTTATTTTTGTTGTGCATCTGTACACACTCATTACTCAATGCAGTTAATGACTAGGAAACAAATCTCCTGAATTACGTTGGTATCTGAATAAAATGTAATGAATATTGCCCGTCTTCCCTCCACTGCAGTGCTCTCCTTTGTCCAATATTGCATTCTGTGCCCCATACCCCATTACAGTAAACGCTACGCTGCTATATGGAAACAGTCCCACCAGAATGAGTCACGGCACGTGTTGCTTGCTTACAGCTGTGAGTACACGTTCACTACTCGAAGCTACCAGCCCACTTAACTTAATCATATTTGCACATTATTTCTTGGCTTTCTGTGCTACTTTCGACTACATATGCTATATCACTGAATTCTTCTTTGCACGTAGTTTTAGATGCCATTGAAATAAATGTGTTTCCAGGGGAAAAATCATATGTGGTTTAATTATTTCTGTCCATACACGTGTAACAAATAGTCACTTTGCTGGAAATTACTTGTCCCCGTAAATAATTTCATTTAGTGAAAACAGCAAACAGGATAAATTTATAGTGATGGGCAGAGTCTCCAAAAATCGGATTGAGTCAATAAAGATTGACTTGTCACTCGAGTTGAGTTTTTTTACAACAGACATCGAGCTACTGAAGGTGCAAGTCGAACAAGAACAAATATTTGCACCTAAATATTCCCTTTTGTGTCTCGAAAATCAATAATTTTACGTTACTAAACCACTAAAGTTACGTCGGAATGATAACAATAACAGATCTACATGCTTTGACACTTGGTTTACATTTGTGATGTTCGGCTGTGATCAAATATGGTGGGTGTTATATTTGTGACTCGAGCCATTTTGCTTCCCAGTGAAGCACTTCCTATTTGCTGACATCAGACAATGGACACTGGCCAAGGTTGATAGTATAACATAAACATGAAAAACCTTTGTCTCATAGCATGTCACACCTTCAGCAGAAATGTGTGTAACTGTAAACTTATCATTACTTTTCTAATCTCATTGTCATTTTAAAACAAGTATTTAAGAAAACCACTACTAATACGTAGGCAACTGCAAATACAGGTATTTCAGTCCTAGTCGAGTTCACGTAGAGTTCGAGCGAGCTTGCTAAAAAACTCTAGAGTTTTGACTCGAGCTCGAGTTTTATTGCAGTACTAATAAATAAAATTGAAATGTCCGTCTGTTATTTCAAAATTGATACCAACATCTAAGTGTAATATGCTATTTAAGCGATACTGAAGCATAAATAACTTTTTTATTAATTTTCGTTTATCTGTCTGTCTGTGTGGATGTTTGTCCAGAATAGGCTACACAATGGCTGAATCGATTTTGATAAAATTTTCAGATATCATTAGTGTTTATTTCTCTTTAAAATCTGTTCTTCATTTCATCTAAATATCTCAAATAGTTATCAAGTAAATTAATTTTTTCATATAATTTTCTAAATGTTTCATATCTTATTTTTTTGCAAAAGGATTATTGCCAAAAACATTGTTGAAACAACAATACTTTTTTAATAACCGTTGATATAATATGCATCGTATAAATAGATACATTAGTTTTTGGAAAAACATAGTATTATCAAACAACCAACACTAACTCAACGATAAAACTATTTCCAACAATAAAGTAACAATCTTTCAAACCAATTATACAGGTATGTATTTCAATAACACCATAAAACCTGGGCGAAGTGATCGCAGGCTGTATTTTAATAACTCCATAATACCTACGCAAAGCAAAATTTCTATTTTAAACATATGTAAACAAATCCTAAAGTCCAAGCAAACAAAGTCAGGGGCTCAACTAGTTATAAGTAAAAACGAACACGTTTTTTTTTTATTAACACATTTTGCTTCTTATTATTGTTTCCAGGTTTCAAATTCTTAGTTGCAGATTCCAAATTAATACTTTTAAGATTCTTGAACTTAAGCAGATTTCTTGGATGTAAATCCAAATGTTGAATGAGGCTTGTAAAACCTGTTGACATCTTAAGTGTCTTACAGCATATATAGCCTTTCACATTTGATTTATCTTCTTTCGAGAACAAATGCCAAATTGGTGTTTTTATAGTTTCCTCAATAATTTTAATTTTATTTCGCTTTGTTACTTTCATTTATATCATGGTTCAATGTCACACTCGTAACATGAATAAATTTCATAGAAGTTTGTAAATTGTACAACCAAACATGCACAAAATTAAATTTCTACAACTTGACAGACAGACGAGTTGTATCTAAATTGGTTGTGTTCCGTTTCAAGCACAAGTGAAATACTTTGGGAAGTAATTCATACACATAATGACAACATTGTAATAGGTGTGTAATAGTGTGTATAGATTTCCCGCCCATTCAAATACATACATGTATTTACAAAACAACACCTAACCTCTAAAATTGCTCTTTTTTTTCTAGAGGATCTGTTCGCCATTTTCCATATACACCACACAAGAGCAACACAATTTTACAACCAAATATTAATACTCTGCTTCTGCCATGTTTTTTTTTTTTTGTATTTACATTCATGGGCGTGGATTTATACGTAAACATGAATGAGTTGTATTTTCATTTGTGCTTCCCGAGATCAACAAAAAATTTTTGTGAACTGAAACTGGCATTGTTTATTGACAATTTTGTTCTCCACTTATTAAAAAAGAGAATTAACATTTGCGTGTTGGTTTATAACGTAAACGTCCAATACCTAATTATTTTATCTAGATGCAAGTAAAAAAAAAAAAAAAACTTGATTTTTTTTTCGAGCTTTTGAAAATTAAGATTTCGGGTTTGAGCTTTAAATAAAAGCTAGACTCAACTCGAAAATTTGAGTACTCGCAGATGCATACTATTAGGCAACAAAAACCGTAACTGTGGATTGCTTGCCCGCTCACCCGGCAACAGGACGGCCTGACTGCATGCTGAAGGACCAGCCTGAAAACTATCCTCCCCACTCCCCCCCCCCCCCCCTCTACCGTCTATCTTCTTTTTTCTATCAGCATCATGTAGTTGACATTACCATTCCTACCACAGTCATTCACTTATTGGTGAGAGGGAGAAAGAAGTGCTATAAATCACCCTGGCAAATAATTATT
Source organism: Dryococelus australis (assembly GCA_029891345.1). NCBI lineage: Eukaryota > Metazoa > Arthropoda > Insecta > Phasmatodea > Phasmatidae > Dryococelus > Dryococelus australis. Next base: position 10,727,552 of record CM057005.1, on the reverse strand, counting down.
CTTATTGGTACAAACTAGTCCCAAATTTTTTTCTTGGTAAACTGTAGCTATAAAAGGGTGATATCGTTGCAATCATTTCCCATTTCAACCTTTTGTGTAATTTCTTAAATGAACCAATCATGCTGATTTCTATAATACAGCAAGTCTAGGTAGGTGAAGATCAGGCTTCTTCAAAAACTGAATACATCTATGGCAATGGCATACAAGACTAAAGAAGTTGCAGTGATGACATGTAAGAATAAAGAAGTGAAAAATGAAAAACTGACAATTTTGTTTTGACAATGTTATAAAAGAATTTTTCTGATGGGAAGAGTGATCAAATAATGACCAAATACATAATACACAATATCAGTGTGGCTTGGAGGTTGTCAAACTGATGACGTACAAATGGTAAGCAGTTACAATGTTAGTGTTCAAGCGACTACAGTTTAAATAAACCAAACTATTGATACATCCCGTGAATGCTCAGCATTTCAATCAGGCATTATCATCTTTTCTCAGAAATTTGCTTTTAACATTGGCATACGGAAATGTCATATTCAATTTGTAGATTACGGCCTGTGAGATTTCATATCTTGTGAATAAAGTACGTAACAAAACTAGAATGTGAGCCGACACATTCCACAACACACCGTTATCTCTCACCATCCCTTTACAGTTCTGCACATTAGGCGACTTACTACATTTCTGCAGGCAAATTGAAATGCTAGCATGGAGTAGAGAACCTTCATGATTAAATTTAAAGGCAATTATATTTAACAATTTGTAGGTTGCAAATAAGGATTTCTAACTACAAAATGCTATTTGCCTATAAAATTACTCATTAAAAAAAATAATTCTATTTGACGAGATCTAATAGGATGGATGTGCTCTGCTTTACTGTGTTCCAAATGTCTGTATTTATAAAAATACTAAGTACAGTAAAATTTCAATTCAGTTACCAAACGACTATGTACATGCACAAAAATAAAACATCCCCAGCCACATACTCTGTTAAGATGTTAAATCAAGCATTTGAGGAAAGGGACTAACACTTATGTACTGTAGCTTGAGTGCAACAACTAACAGGAAAATAACATCACTATATTTAACACACATACACACACTTTTAAGAATGAAAGTTACTGATGCACTGATACACAAAAAATGATTTACTTTTATTGAATAATCAATTAACAGTAATACAAATTGCATAAAATATATAGGTCCAATAAAGAATTGCTTTTACAACAAAATAATTTATAAGGGTTCTGCCAAGTCGATAAGACTGTCTGAACAATGCAGCAAATTGATAAAATGTTAGTGCAGGCAATGCTGAACAATACATTTAATGCTGCATCACTGCTATATAGAAAGCATTTCACTGAAGTGAAGTGTTTTCATTATACAGTATACAACTAAGGAACTTTAAGTAGTTATGATTCATTGCTGATGTCTAACTTCATACTGCATTTGTTCCATAAGTATATTTTGGGGAACAGCAGTCTAAACTAATTATGGAGGAAAATCTATTTGGAAAATGTTATAGCTGTGCAAATACCCAAAATTATGTTAATGGCCGAATCACAGATGTTCTGATTCTGTAATGCTAATTCACCAACGTGTTGCTGATGTGTGTAGAAGCTTTTTGCTTACATTCAAGCTGAATTTAAGTTACCATTATATTCAAACAACTGTATTGGTGACGTGCAGCAAAATATAAAGCTGGTTTTAACTTATTTCAGTTTAGAGTGTCCAAAATGAAAATGCAGAAATGCAATAAACCATGAAAGTTCAAATGATGACAAAATTAAAAATAATGTTGGTCTAAGTTTATAAAAATACTACTTATCTGTGAAAAAAGTAAACATGCCTAAGGTTGTGATGTGTGACGCATTCCTTGGCATTTATAATACGCACTCTACTCACCGATTTTGCCCCATCTTTAAACATGCCACTCATATAAGGGCAACTCATAACTCCTCAACAGTACAACGGGACACGTGCTTACAGGATACATTGACACACATCAAGAGAAACTACAGACACATGTTCGCAGATTTTACTGTTCACTCTACTTGCCAAGAAGTCATCATGCTGTCGCCCTACACCAACGTAGAATTTTACTGTTTGCCGAGCCATTGGCACCTCTCCAGGAAGGCAAGTTAGTTCCACAGCTTGCCATTGGATGCCAGCACCCATTCCACTGGAACATCCCCAGCCTCCAGAGCCTCCAGTCAAGAAGATTGTCAACGTCTCCATCACAGGAGATAAGAAGAGGATGACACCCCATCTGTAGCAAGAATTTTCAACCTCTGAGAAGCGAGGCTTGCTTCCACCTTGTCCCTATGAGAGCCAACATGCTTTGGAAATTAGTATAAAAGGGCCAGCAAACCCTTGGTTCAGGACAGTCACTCCACCTCCATAGGTTGCAAAGGCCGGAAATAGCACCAGGAATAAGTGCTCACAAACCATCTTTATCCCAGCTTGAGAGGCCAGAGACATTATAAGGATGCTGACCACTAAGTGTCTTCGTGTGTGTGCTCATGTAAAAAGACATTACCAGACATTTACCAATACTTCAGCAAACACCAGTTGTCGTCAGCCACTTCGGAGATCCTGCTGCTGCAGGACAATGCCGCCATACAGAGGCTCCCGAAGACGTCATCCCACTTGTTCCACCCACCTCCTGGTAAACCACCAGCAACCCTTCATAGCAGGTCATGTTGACATCCCTTCTGGACCTCTTGCAGCCCACTCAGAGTGAGGCTACTCCTTCTCGTAATATTCAGTTTTTTTAAGTTCCTTAAGAACTTCCACTTAATAGTTACGCATTGTCAAATACTTTAGCTATTCTGCTTAACTTCCACAAACTTAATAAAAATCATCTGAGTTAGTGTGGAAACACCCTGTTCTTCCTCAATAGATCAATATGGAACATATTTCCAATCGTAATCTTGTGTCTCGTACTTTGTACATCTTCCTATCATCTGCATTCTCATCCTCTTGCTCCAAACACGCCCTCACCGTTTAGAGGCAACTGTCATAACAGGCAGCCCGGAATTTTATTTGTCCTACCCTCCCTAACTTCACGCAGTGCATGACGCTAGCTGTCACATCTTTACACCTCTTCAGCAGGTGGAAGAGGTGACGAAAACCAGTTAACGGACATGAAAACTCTGGTACGATCAATGACATCACTGTGGCGGGCGGCAGTGGCTGTGTCAGCTGATTGCCACGCCACCATCCATTGATGTTTTACATGCACGCAACTGCGACCGTGTAGGCGATGCATGTTTACTATCATAATTATTATTGCTTTGATTAATTAACCTGAACTTCACGTACACTTTTGGATGAAATCCAACTTCGAATTACATAAAAGGTGAATTTCGAATTAACGAAACTTAAAAGCATATAAAATCCTATTCTTCCATTTGGGGTGAATAAACACTTTGAATTATATAATATTATTTGAAATTAATCAACTTCAAATTAATGAGGTTTTACTAGTATTAAATTTGTCACAGAGATTAACATGTCCAGATATTGAATCGAGCCAGATGTAACTAAGCCCTCTCAGCATCAAATCTTGTCCCAACTTGGAGAACCCTCACCATAGCCGGTGCTTGTTGAATTCAAGCTTGTTATGTAAACTTCCTTCTCCAGAACATTAACGTACTCTGATTTCCAAGAGCTTGTGTTCAATCTCCGATGGTAATCAAGGTGTGTTTACAACGTAACCGCTTCACGGGTGACTTGTGTTGATAGGATGCTTGTTAAATCAAATACTTTTACATATTGTATCAGATTTCCTTTAGCGATGCCCAACATGAGACATAAAGGCCTCTCAGGTGTCATTCCCCATAAAAGGGTTTATGTCACGCTTCAGTTTTAAAACAAAACAATGGAAGTTAAACATCTTTTTCACTGATGCTTTAATTTCCTAAATGCCATATACTGCTTTATTACAAACAAAACCATTCCAATATTGAGAATGCAAGTTTTTTCTCAAATATATATGGAACTATCTCACTTCATTATATTTTTATCAAAATTGACGGAAAATTATCAACTGCAGTTTACACATTGGCAGAAGCAACCACTTAGTGAATACCGGAAAATTCGGCAGGAGACAGTTTGAATCGGCACAGATCTAGTAACAAATTTTTTAATCTCTGGCATTATCCTTTTGAATGATGGTTATACACTATGATATGTATAACCTGTCGCTTGGTCCTTCCGGTCTGGGTTAGAATAACTAAAGGTACATCAAACCTAAACACTAACAGGTTGTATAATATAAACTTCACACTTAAATTATACGACTAACGTAGGTCGGAGTGAAAACATAAGCCCACGAATAAATTCACTTAAATTAGAACTTGTGTCGGTTAGGCTGGGTGTTTGCCACGTTGGCACAAGGCTTTTAAACAATGGGACTTGTCAATGTCTGCTCTCGGTAAAGAACTCGAAACCTTAACGTCAGAACTAATTTAAAGCTAGATGTGAGTTTATGGGTAGTTTGGATTATAATTACAGAGGAGGACTTCGACCAATGTGAAGCCAGTATCGCGAAAGTCATTCAAAATGTCGGACACAAAAGGGGATTTAACTAGGTTTTAGTACTGTGCCGTTGCATAGTGTAGGCCTAGTGGGTTTCCTCACTGGAACAAAATCTGGTGTTACAAGTACAATCTGTCACCGAGACCTTACCTAATGGATGCCAGGCTGTGGCACACTCCTCACTGGCTGGCTGGGGCATGTAGTGGAATGGTACTAGGGTGTTGCTCAAAGTTGAAGGAGGGTAATTGTTTGGGGGATGTTTCACCCACCGGTGGTCTAACCTTAATAAAATATCTTCGTATTTTACAATGGCTAGATGAATAGGGTGTAATTAAAATGGTAACTGTGTTGGTAATTCAAATAAAGGCATAGTGTCTCCTGCTGCTAAGGTAGCTAGTCTAACTAATTATTCTACTATTGCCCTGAGCTCAAGTTTCAGTCTATATCTTGCACCTCTTTTTTTTACATAAGACATGTGTATTCAGAAATCCACACTCCTGAGGATAAGCCAATGTAAAAGCAAATCCCTATAGCGTACCTCTGAACACACTGGTTTTTGACAGGACCACAAACACAGTTGTTCCGGCCCGGCCTTTCAGCGGTGTGTGGAACTTCTGGCTGTTACAGCCATGGAACACACTGGTTTTTGACAGGACCACAAACACAGTTGTTCCGGCCCGGCCTTTCAGCAGTGTGTGGAACTTCTGGCTGTTACAGCCATGGAACACACTGGTTTTTGACAGGACCACAAACACAGTTGTTCCGGCCCGGCCTTTCAGCGGTGTGTGGAACTTCTGGCTGTTACAGCCATGGAACACACTGGTTTTTGACAGGACCACAAACACAGTTGTTCCGGCCCGGCCTTTCAGCAGTGTGTGGAACTTCTGGCTGTTACAGCCATGGAACACACTGGTTTTTGACAGGACCACAAATACAGTTGTTCCGGCCCAGCCTTTCAGCGGTGTGTGGAACTTCTGGCTGTTACAGCCATGGAACACACTGGTTTTTGACAGGACCACAAACACAGTTGTTCCGGCCCGGCCTTTCAGCGGTGTGTGGAACTTCTGGCTGTTACAGCCATGGAACAGAGCTTAGGTGTAGACAACTTCGTTTTATACAGAAGTGTCCAGGCGAAGTCTCCGTAGTCGGTCGGGTGGCTAAAGCACTCCTGACTCCAGGTCGTCATTGACAGCAGTGGGGGAATAGGGAGGTAACTCAGTTGTCTCAATTCCACGTACGGATGTGTACCTAAGGTGAGTCAGGCGGTCTCGATGATCTAACCAGCGGCAAATCTCGGATTGCCTTTTAGATTGTGTGTATGTGTTACTGCCTTTGTGGCTTTGTACACTGACTTGCCGGCTTTCCTCAAGGTGAAATTAAAATCCAACTTGGTCTCAAGGGCTTAAAGAGGGGAGTCATTCTACCAATTAGAAAACTTTTAAAAATTACGTTTTACAAACAGTACATTTTTATTAATGCGTATTTTGACATGTGGGACCTTACTCTCCCAATAAAAGATTATTATTATTATTGTTATTGTTATTAACTGTGCAAATACCATATTTACCCGAAAGGAAGACAAAGTTTCTTGACAGAAAAGGAATAGAAAAAATTAGGGGTCATCTACAATCCAGAAATAGTCTTCAATTCAAAACCTACGCGATTTTGATATGTGCTTTTCATGATTAAATACTGTGTGTCAGAGGAAGCGCCCGCAGAAGAGACTAAAAGCTTTGCTGGGAAGCAAAATGGCTCAAGTCACAAATAGGTGTGTAACACCCACAAAAGTTTTACAGTGTAAGAAAAATGCTGCTACCATACAGCCAGGTTAAAAACACCCATTTCATTGTGATTAGCTTTTCTTTCAAAGTAAATAAAATATATCATATTATTCATATAATAGCATTTCTTCTTGAAGGGCTTGTCATAAATTGATGCAAAAATACTTCAACCTAAATATTTTTTTCAGCACTTCACAGGGGTAGTCTTGAATTCAGGTGTAAATATTTTTCCCTCAAAAATATTTTCTTAGGAAGGGGTTGTCTTAGATTCAGGGTCACCTTCCTTTCGGGTAAATACGGTAATAGCAATTATTCTTAATTTGAACTCATGCAAAGACAATCTGATTACAAAACTAGTACTTACTTGTTCTGAATTGAACTTGGTTAGAAAGGTCAAAATTTAATTTAAGCCAAATTAATTTAATTCTCTAATTTAATAAGAATGTGTTCAGATGGAGCCTAAATAGCAGGGGTTCATTACCAGAAGGGTAATGGAGATGTTAGTTTGACTATAACCAGAGGGGAAGTCTTCGTGGTGACCTGGGTTACCTCAAGGTGGTTGACCAAGGAGGAAGTGGGGGTCGACAAGAGCGGCGTTCGCAGGACCCTCTGGTGGCATCAGCGTCCAAGGACCTCTGGAGCTGGAGGTCGCTGAAGAGGTGGAGACACTCGGGAAGGTGATGATCCTCCGAAGTTGTTGGCAGCTGAAGACTGTTGAAGACTCTCTGGTGGATGCTGATTTACCAACATGAAGAATCCTCACCCATTAAAATAGCTGGACTCGAGGGCCTAGTACTTGTGCACCCTGAAGAGATACTCCATCCCTTAGACGTGGAGCAGGATTGGCAAGCACTTATCGTTGGCCGACCCCTCCAGCCAATCACAGTAGTGAAGGTGCAGCAAACTGCTCTGAGGCCTGCTCTGCTAGTCCTTTATAGTAAAATTTGTAGCTTGTAGGATCTCAGAAGGGTGATGGGAAGCTATCCCTGCCTCTCGGGGGTTGGAAGTTCTGACGTAACACAGGGTGCCTTGGACCCTTATCTGCTTGGCGTGGAGACGTTGACATATCTTAAACCTCAGCGTGCTCTTGGAGGCCGTGGCGCTCCAGCGGAAAGCATACTGCCCTTCAGTGGTGCACTGTGGAACTGGCGCAATCGTCCAGATGGGAGCCGGCAACTCAACAGATAATACAATCTTCTGAGAGTGGTGTTGATGTAATAGCTTCTGGACGAGTTGCAGTGAACAGTAAAATCTAGGAGCACATGTCTGTGGTATCACTTGGGGCTTGTCAATGTACCCTGTAGGAAAGTGTCCCGCCTCAATTACTGTTTTAATAAGTGTGATTTGCCCCGTAAGGATTAATGCTCTCCAATATGGGGCAAAGTCATTACATAGAGTGCGGTACGTAAAAGCGCAGAAATGTGACATGCGTCAAACCATTAAATATTACATACTGATATTTCCAGATTCGTTTCAATATTTTCTTATATAACTTTTGAGTTGGTTTTTGTGCGGATGACAGCACACTTAATATTTCTGTAAGTGATAAAGAAAATTAAAGAATAAGGTAGACAAAAAATTTTCAAAATATTTTTCAAACTCTCAGTAATACCCATTACCTAGATCAGTTTCGAGCAAATTACAAACCTTTATTTACAGAAACCAAAAAAATTTGAAACCTTTATTTTTAAGAACTTACAGTTAAGTATTATTCTGTAGTAGATTCATATTTGGTGACATCAGTGCACCACTAATACAGTTGTTCTACACTACTACATTACCATACACAAAGATCATGCTGTTATGTTAATAACCAAACATGCTATGAGCACATTAAATGTTAAAATAAATCCAAATAATACAAAAGAGTTAAGTTTTAAGTAGATACACTATTTGTACTATATTTAAGTACACAGTTTGTTTGAATGTTTTTTTATGGCCTGTGACACTACATTAACCAGTCCATAAAACACCCAACCACAATTCACTATGGAGCACACCACACAGACAATGCCAGTTTCTTTGGGTAGTCCATTTCAATTTACCATCACCTTTTAGGCTGGCTAAGGAATCAATGTTATGATAAAATAAAATATTGTGTGTGTACAACTATAGCACACAATAGAGTATTCGCTATGAAAGCTTTCAATTATCATGAACATGACTTTCTGGTATGTTCAAGAGACTTCAGTGGAGGCTTCGGAGGCTTCCTCCTGGGAATGCTATACTTCCCTGAACCACTACCACTCACTGGAAATCTAGAAGTAGTAGTGGCTTGTTCACACTCTTCGTACAAAGAATTTTTTCTCACACTATTGTCAGAGCATGTTACAAGGATATGAACACCTGGTGTTTGCAAAGTTCTTGGGGAGAGATCTTTGTACAAAATGGTACCCTGGCCAATATGGTTGGATACAATACTGCCAGCTGTGGATAGACCCTCTGTAGGGAAGCTCTTTGCAAAGTTCGTAGACACAACACTTATTGTAGGTTGCTTGCCAGCAAGCATCGTGTTTGCGACGTTGGTGTTGGTGGTGGACACGAGGTCATGTTTGGTTATGTCGAGCTTCCTGACGGGAACTCTGCGGGGGTTCCCTGGCACATGTCTAGCTGGCGTGCAGGAGGAGGGACGTGCACCAAACACTGAAGCACAGGTCATGCGTACTCGCTGCCACAAACTACCACCACCAGGATGCCAGCCAAGGAAGCGGGAGTGTACATACGGAACGTTGCGGGAAGAGTCTGTGACCGTGGCACCAGACTTGCTTGGCCGACTGCCTTTCTTCCAGCAGTACATCACGTTGCCGCGCACGTAGAACACCATCATTGCTATCAGTGCCAGGAAAGGCACAATTCCCAGGAATATGGCGTACAGCGCAGTGATCACGACTCGCCGACCTATGCACACACATCCTCTCATTTCACCTCTGTGTAACTAAAAACAATCAAATCACTACCACAAGTAAACCATTAATATCATTACTTATCTAAAATTATACTTATTATGTGACCTACCTACTTGGAGATTATTTGTCATGTTTAAGGCACAGAAGTGTAAGACCGGTAAGGGCTATACTAAGGTGCATCAAGTGCACAATTGCCTCTTAAACACACAGTTCCGAAGAGTGAGTGAGTGAGTGAGTGAGTGAGGCAATTTACGCGGCTCTTAACAGGGAGGTCTTGAGAGCCAATGAGGGTGATTGAGGTGAGTATGGAGCAGTACCAGAATGAGAGGGCAGGGCTAACGGGAGATCCCAGCGGCATCATCCGGCATATTTCCCACATGTGAAAATCCAGGAGTGGCCTGGTTGGTGAATGAACCCAGTTTGCTTTGGTAGGAGGCAAGCAGGCTAACTGCCACCATGGTGCCATACACACAGTTCTGAACTGACAAATAATGTTATCATTTTGTATGTGTTTATGGTATTTTAAGCAGTGACCCTATAGTTTTATTGGTGGAAAGTCACTAGCATGATTTTCTGCAAGGCCCTCAAGGCTGCTGTCTGGTTGCGAATTTCATATAGGGAAATACATGTTCATGTAATTCGGTTTTATGAAGCCAATTTTGAAGATTAAACTTGAAACAAAAACCTAAGTGAGAGAAATAATAGTGTATCGAGGTAAATATAACAATTCGTTTTTCAGTAAATTTTTATTTAACTATTAAGTTATCTGATCTTTCCAGGAAACAGGCTATACATTAATGTTACAAAAGATTTAGATAGCAAAGAAACACGTATTTTTTGCTCAAAAACGTCCCCAGTGTTATATATTTTTCTTTAACAGGAACGCCAAAAAACCGAAATTCACTACCATGTATTTGCTTATATCAAATTCTCAACCAGATGACAGCCTTAAGCATATTTGTATGTACCTGACACACATATTTCCAGATAAAAGACTTTGAAAAAGCATTTCTTAGCTATGCTGAAGTGCTATGAAATAGTTTTTAAAAGTGCCAAATTTCTTGAAAGTAAGGTTGTGCAAGAATGAAATTTAAGCTTCACGAAATTTTACAGAAAGAAAAATTTTTATTGCGAGAAGCAAGACGAGAAGGAAAAATATTCCAATACTTAAACGAAAAGTGACAACTTTTTAAAAAAGAATATTTAATCTTTTAGTGTATATGTTATTACATTTTAAACAAACCTGTGTATAACTGACGTACATCACAACTGACATAGGTACTCAATGAAACATTTACCAGACAATGCACTACATGCCCAAAGAAGTACTCGGAGCAAATTACAGAAACTTTAAGTGAAAAGTGTTGCACTGATAAGTGGTAAATAAATCAGTCCACATTTTTTAGTAAAAAAAACATTTTTAATATTTTTAATGTAAGGAAAATGTTCGGTTTTGTGTGTGTGCTTGACTGCAATGTGTTATGTTTTTGAAGATTATCATATTTATTTTTTATTGCCGGATGCTGAGAAAGATACCTCAGCAGACTCAATGTGTTGCCAAATGTAGTTTTGAGTACCTACCTTCTTACAAATTTTGCAAGTTCCACTCAACTTATCACTACTTTTTTCATAATACATCCACACAGATGCTAGACACTAAATTAATATATTGCCATCTGTGCCACTTTACAAGTTTATTTCGGTGCAGAAAATGCCAATCTGCAAGATATATACAGTCTATACTGTAAATAGGTTGCCTAGGCACTAAGCTACAAAAATTATTTTCTATGACTCCGTAACTTAACGTTGACGTGTGACAGTTCCGGCTGACTGACTGTCCCTGTCCTGGGTGACTTACTCAACGCTAGGCAAGTCACGTCTCGAGGTGGTTTATTTTGGTCTGGGCACAGGAGCCTGCCCGGTGTACAAAATAGGCATAGCGGGTTGGCAACTCTGTAAGAAGTCGGGCTCAACAATCTTTATGCGGCAAGGTGCAGGTTTAGGTGGTGGTGCAATAGGGCAACTGAGTGGTTCGGTATGTGCCGGTACTGCCTCTGTTCCCTCTATCGGGGTAGCACTCGACTGAGGGGCGGGCTGCGATTTCCGGTGTGCTGGAGAACCTTACGCCGAACAGTGCCTCCTCCACTATAGGCTGGTATCCTTCTGCGACCTTGGTGGATGGCTCGAACAAGTCCTCAGGCAGCTTGCTCACGTGAACTAAGCAACCCCAACCCACTGGGAAGGATACGTAGACCCTGGAGATTTTTGGAGATAGCTCTCACCTTCTTAGCCCTTCTCTCAACCCCACCCCTACAGGTGTAAGGCATTAGGCACAAAAATTGGGCTGCAGGAGGTAGGCAGTTGACGTGTGTGTGTCCACGTGTAGGTGCAAATTACTGCTGCCAACACCGTCTCACTCTCGACTGCCAACCCACCGGGAGTGTACCTAGTGTCGTGGCTCTACCGTTCCTCCCACTGGGTGCAAGGAACGGGTGGCTTTCCAATACTGGTGAGGTGAGTGTCCAGTGGCCACTGGTCACTGGTCTCCCCAGACACCACGAAGATCCCCTCCTTGACACCATGGAGTAAGCAGTGAGGTGGGGGGCGACTTTGAGCCGGCAAGCCAACTTCCAGGTGATTGCATCATAGTGTCATGGCTCTACCATTCACTGATGGGACAGAGAATGGGTGAACTTCCAAGGATGTGCTGGAGTGCTATGTGTGTGCGTTCGGAAAAGCGAAACCCGGTCTACTGCTGAGTCCTCCAGCTCAGATATGACACAAGGAAGGAGCTTGGGGTGAAAGTCAAGAGATCTGGTAAGATCGGTGTTTATGGACTAAGGAAATAAACACAGATGGCAGAGGTGCTATCTCCTAACTCCACACGGGCGAGATGGAAGGTAAAACACCCTATCTTAACACAGGGGAAGGCGCCCTGTGCAATACTTTTAGGAGAGGCAGTTGCTGATGCGCATAGCGTAATGTTAACCTCGGGGCGAGCTCTACTCTCAGGTTGTACGTAAGGGACCAAACCTGTCTAAGTATGTAGCTGTCGATGCCACTGGATCTTCCTTCGGTTGCGCTAGAGAGGATCTTTGGCCGCACGAGGTGAGCTGTGAAGTACAAGAAGAGATTTGAGCCTCTGCACCAATAGCTGGAGTGATGAGAGCTAGGAGCGGCAATTGAGAACTGAATGAAGCAGAACTGACAATTCGGAGGCCGGGATGCATCTCCTTATATACTCCTCAGCCATCCCTTCCTTCACCGGCATAGGGCGTCTGGGAAGGGGGTAGCAGGTAAAAGCCCAGCACCTAGATGCTTTGTGCGTGCAGCGTATTGGAGAGTGATGGGATCTAGGAATTTTGCATGTGACGGCATCTCACTGCACACTGCTGTACTCACCCCGGACCTCTTGCATGGTCTCGGTGACTCATCGGGTGAAATAATAAATTATTATTCTGACTTCTGTCCCAGCCTGATAGATACAACAATCATATAGGCAGCGGAGGCATCGTGACTCAGTAGACAACTGCCCGGGATCCAGTTACACTGATGAGTAGCAGTCATTAATTATTATTGAAGAAGACGTCATGTGTCAACGTTCTACTAACAAACTGCCAGTAGATGTTTGTGACACTGATATTTTGTCATTTGGTGTACATTTCAGGACAGATGGTGGGCATCACAACTTGAAAAATGTGTACAAGAAACAGAGTGAAATGAATTTTGCGTATTGTGTATGTGCGAATCCCAAATTTACGTTGAAATACGCGATATCCTCAAAATTTTTGATAGTTGTCCATCAGATTTGGTTTGGATACAATGAAAACCCAATATACTGTTCCGTTTTTAATAATAATATTTTCTTATAAGACATTTTTGGCAATGATTATGTGTCATAGTAATCGTTTAGTGTTTTGTTTTCGTAGAATAAATTCTTTTCCTGATGTAACTATGTTACATCGAAGCTCTGGTAGGTCACTTGCCTATACGGATTTTATATTTTGACACATGCCGCTTATACCAATTGACTACAAACTATTACGACTCATCTCACTGCAACCCTAGTGTACTACTTCTACACACGTGAGATTCGAACACCACGCCATTTCATACACGGAAGAAATGGTCTGCCACAATCATGGAGGGCAGCCGGACACATGGATACGAGGGGTTGTGAAAGACAGCAGTGTGTCAACCCCCTCCCCCACGCTGAGAGCCTACAAGCCATCAGCCGCCTTGGGCCATGCATGAGCGCCACCGAGGATACGCGAAGGCAGAGAAATGACCAGAGGTTGCTACCCCCACTCCGGCCTTGTACCTGAGAGATGTCATACGCCCTCCCCTGCGACCGCCATGACACGCACTGCCTCGCTATATAAGACCGTGCGCGGCGGTCCTCGCCAGTTGTTCCTGCAGTCTTCTCCAAGCACCTGGGTGCTGGAGTCTAGACTACTACAAAGACCTTCAACAGCCTTTCCAGAGGCTGTCACCAACGACCTAACAATCTTCAGCAGCCACTAGAGGCTGCCACCATTGACGCAGCCGAAGAGCTCTGCAGCCCTGCTACTGGATGCTCCAGCGATGCCAATAGCTGCCAGAAGCTTTCTGTACCAACAAATACATACCACACGTAATTCTTCTTTGTTTCCTACAGACACCCCCTATTTAGAGTTAGGTTTGTATCTAAGTAATTTTCGTCAGTTTTCACTTAACTTCCCCACTTAGATTAGGAACAGGTCACCTACACCTGGCTACCATAGGATTACTTCCAACCACTGGTCTGCCTGGCAGGAGAGCACGTGTCACCGTGTTTAATAAGTTTTGAATAAACACGGCTTTGTTCTCTTACCCCAGAGTCTCATTCATAGAGATCTGTCACCAATTACTGGGAGAACCTCGAGCTGAGTACCGCCGACCAGAAATGAGAAAGTATTCTTATTTGGAAATTAGCTACAACTGGAGACTCCCCTCAGGCGACTTAAAGTTGAAAACACACCCATTAGACGGCCAGCTATTCTATTCCTACCAAGTATACAGGTACCAGAAGAATAGAATAGATGAGCCATGACCACTAGCAACACTTCTCAATCAGAGAGACAAGGTACATCTGAGTTGTATATCCCTACCGGAGCAACTGGGTGCTGGCGGGGGTATTTGCTTAGGTGCTACAGCCTGACCTTGGTTGGGATCGCACACCCAGTGATAGTCTCGGCAACCCACATGGCTCCAACGTTTCTGATCAGCCCGCAACAGTGGGGGATCTTCTGAAGCACCGAAGCTTGCGTTGGCAAGACTGTTGCCAGGCAAAACTAAGTTAAGGCTATCCACGTTCGTGGTGCTTCTTTCGAGGTTCTCAGTAGTTACACCCGCTCTATGCCAGGAGAGAGGAGCAAAGACAACTGGCTGGTCTAACCCCACTTACAGCTAGCCGATGAGCAACGTAATCAGCTATATCCCGCTACCCCTCGCCCACAAACCAAGAAGGCACCAACCCCTACCACCTCCCGCCTGTTGTCGACTACGATTAGCTCCGAAACGAGTCGCAAGCCAGACCAATCCAAGGGACTATTAAATCATAAAGTCGAGAACATTGTACCGCCATGTGCCTGACGCTATATCCAGCCGTAAGTAAGCATAAGCCAACCTGCATGCATAACCGACCAAAGTGCAACCAAAGCCACACGACCGAGATCCAGCATTAGCTAATCGGATACGCGTCAATTTCATTTTTAAAATATTTTTTAGATTAATATTCTGACATTAAATAAATTCAACCATGCCTTAGCATACAGCATGTTGTTGGTTAGGTGTAAGCAGTAGGCTTAACCTGTGTTTCAATTACTTTTATGAAATTTTTCCTAATACTATGTTCTAATTGGACCTAAATTAATAACCGATTAACTGCACATCCTTTTCATTATATCTCATGTGAAATAAGGCAGGATAGCATGCGCCCACATGTAATTGTAAAAATTTTAACATCAAGCTTGTTTTGCGCTTAACCAAGTAAGCTTTTTTGTAAAAAAAGACATGAATGTTGTGATTTGAAGATGAAATATAGTGCAAAGGTGAGGGTATTCTTCTATAACCAAATAATTATCTGTTGGCACATATTTAAAAATAAATACAATTTACTCACTAAAAAAAAATTCTCATTTTTTTTTCAAAGTTTAGGATCTCCCTCAACCCTACTTGAAAACACTGATGCATGACAGATTCCTGAGCATTAACGATGCAGACTCTACTTGACGACTTCGTCCCATCTTTGAGTGCAACACTCACACACGGGCAGGTTACAACTCATAACAGTGTTTGCGGGACACTTGCCTACAGGATATTTTGGCGCACATCCAGAGCGACTACAGACATGTGGTGCTAGATTGTACTGTTTGCCAAGAAACTCCAAGAATCTGTCACGCCATCACCCAACCCCAGACGTATAATTGTACTGTTTGCTGAGACATCAGCACCCTCCAGCAAAGGCCAAGCTAGTTCCACAGCTCGCCACTGGAGAGCAGCACCCAGTCTACTCCAGCAGCTCCAACCTCCAAGCACCTCCAACGCAGGCGATAAGAAAGGATCACACCTCCCGTAGAGGAGATAAGAAATGAAAAGCGCCGCCTCAGTAGCCAGAAGTTCCAACCCCCCCGAGAACAAGGTTAGCATCCCCCACACCCTCCACCACTGAGTTCTACAAGCTACTCGCTGTTATCAGTATAAAAGGGCCAGCACCTCTTAGCTCGTGAGTCTTTGCTCCTCCGCCATTCCCAAAGGCCAGAGGTAGTCATCGGGGTGCGTGACCACCGGGCATCTGGAGATCCCACCGCTCGCAAGGACCGGGATCTCAACCCAGCGGAAGACACCAAATAACCAGAAGCTCAACACCTTCAGCAGCTGCTTACCCGCCTTTGCAGCCACCACATATCCTGCAGCTTCTGGGAGACTCCCCCATACCAGAGGCTCCTGAAGACGTAGTTACTCGCCTACTACCCACCTCCTGGTAACCACCAGGACATCCTTGGTAGCAGATCACATCAACATCCTTTCTGGACCTCTTCAGCCCCCGGAGGGTGTGGCTATGATGTCAACTACCCTTCCAGTAGTTGCCATTGCTTAGGTTCCTTAAGAACACCCCTAGTAGTTAGGCGTTAACTAAATGTGTTAACTATTAGATTATTTTTACTTGCCAGTTTATTTGTCCACGCAATCTAGCTCATGCCCAGGTTACCTTCACCTGGATTTTAAGGTTAGGATTAACTTTTGTAAACTTATGTTAAATTTATAGGAGTTATTGTGGAACTACCCTGTTTTTTCAATATTGTCAATATAACCTGTATTTCAAGCGCATTTCTTGTGAGTGTAATTTCTTTAACAATCCCTTTCAGTTTTGGTAGAGGTAATTTACACCTTAGAGGGAAAATCGGCAGATGTGTGTACCCACCAAGGTAAATACACACACCACTAAGAGGCAAACCGAGCTCTGCCAGCAGGTAGATATTTGGCTGTGTCCGAATTCACCTAGGTACTCCTCCACTAGAAGAAATGACCAGACCACGTGTTACATATTCTGCCACCGCTGCTCATGTGGCCGGAAAGAAGCTGGAACCACTTTGGCCTGATCGACCTCCTGTGATACTACACCCGAGTATACCAGCAATGATGTGATGTGCATTCCCCACTGCTCTGTCCATCGCTCGCAAGGGCCGGATGAGAGGAACACAGGTTGCCTCACGTCACAAGTCTGGGTACTTGGAAGTTCATGCTAAGGACATCCGGGGCTGGCTTCTCTTCTACAGGTCATTTTTGTTGGTTGTTAAATGCCATACCAATGCCAAGGCGGTGTACAGAGAAAATTAAAGAAGTCATTAAAAGCCCTAGAAAGTGAGAAAGAAAAAATGAACCCCTTCAGGGACAGCTTCCAGCAAAACTTTGTTTCCATCGTTAATCAAAGTACCAGATAGGCAACACCCTATCATAGAGGCCATTTTATGAGAGGAGGAGATACCCCTTGGCCTTGAATGGCCTTGGTTAAAGGCACCCTACAAGAGTTTCTTTGTTCAGTTGTTCCTATTGATCAGAATACCGTCACCCCGCTTGCCCTACATAGTCCACACCTGACCAGCCAATAGCCAGCAGTGTGAGTCCAGCACAGAGGAGGAGCGCCTCTCTTCCTGGCCAGCATAAGGTATTGTGTCAGACCAGGCAGAGGGTGGCGACAGTGGTCCCTGATTTTGTACCCACCAGACAACCGACTATATACCGGCCGGGCACCTCAGAAATCTAAGGTCCCCATCAAGTCTCCCAATGTACTATGACCAAGGCTTCTTATATCAATTCAAAACCCATTTAGCTAAATTAAAAATATCCATTAGTCTCCCTAGTTGTTGATCAAAGCCCACCTCCTGTCGTCCAACGTGAGAAGTATAATCCCTAGCCTGGAATTTGACACAAACTGGACATGTGTCAGCAATTAACAGGCCTCATTTGGTTTGAAGTTGTTATTTTTGTAATTCAGCACAGTGGATGCACGTTTAATAGTTTCATGGAAAAATGTGTATTTCAACAAACTGTAATGCAGTGTGCCATCCCAGTGCCTTGCATTCCCACAGGTTCAACTCTGTAAACCTTTTATTGTACGCACCCAAGCTGTCAGCTGATATTGTAGGGTGGAACACTTAAAAAAAAACGAAGGCAATGTGTAATCACCTGACACTGGAATCCGTCGCGACATTCTTTTATACAAATAAAAAAATACACCGAGTTCTACTTGCAGCCTGGCACAGCTGCGCAACGTAGAGAGAGAAAGAATGCTTGTTCACCATGCAACAGAGAGAGACACCCTTGTCTAGACTGCCCAGCGCTTCATGAATGAGTCAGCGCTGCCACCACAGCCACATGCCATCCACGTTGCCAGCCAGCCACGCCACGCCACTCCCAAGCTGAGCACAGAGCGCCGAGCTCACAGACCTAGGACAACTACAGAAGCTGATGGAGAGAGAAAAAAAATTGTTCTTGAGGGGACAGTTCATTCCCTAAAAGAATTTCCTTCTTTTCTCGTTCCTTCATGCAGATGTGTCTAAGTCGCAACAGAGGAGGAGCGAACAGACGCATGGTGCCTTTATAACAATGAATAATCAACTTTGCCTAGTGTGCATGCCTTTGCCACTCGATTCTACGAAGTTTGATTGTCGCCATCCATCATGAGACATCAGGAATTTTACTGTCTACCTAAAGCAAAGGATGGGCGTTCCACGCCAGAATGTATTATTCACCGGCCGAGCCACCGAAGCTATGTATCGAGATCATGAAAGTACTACAGCGCACCGCCAGATGGTACAACCAGTATGATCGCAGAGACATGAACCTGGATCCAGCACCGGCCACTGACATCACACGCCAAGAGGATTTATGCCACGGCTACCCCCTCTCTGATTCCAACCAGCATGCACCGGCCAGAGTATAAATAGCGGGCCACTACCCTTGTGTGGCAGTCTGCCCTGTTCCTTCACCGCACGCTCCTGCTGAAGGAACCATCAGCTCCCTGGTTCTCACCACACTCCTTGTGCCGAGGATAATTTCCAACTACTTTGTAGTCACCTCATTCTTTACCGAAGACTCCTACCAGCACTTTGCCTTGTCTTCACCGCAGTCTGTGCTGAAAACTCCTGTCATCATTGTCACCGTCCAACACTAGACACTACTGGCCCCCTCAGGATAAGCATGTAGCATAGTTAAAATTTCAAGCGCTTCGTCTACCTATCCCCGCTAGCCTAGGAACAGGTTGCCTTCACCTGTCTCAGTGTAGGTCAACTTACTTCCATAAGCTCCTGCTTACATTAGAAGGTAGTGCGACAACCCGGTTCATTTCCTTCACCGGAATAAACAGTGTTTAATTCTCTCAAAGGTATCTTTCCCATAGTCTAGTACCTCTCCCAGTAGACGTCAGCCCCTCTGAGAAAAAGCAGGTGACCGGGGGTATTACTCAAAACCACCACATGCTAAGTAGAGTACCCACACACATTCTGGACGGCCACCCTTTCTGTGCACCAAGGTGTTCGGAACGGTAGAGCCCCGACACTAGGTACTCCGCCTCTTGAGGTCAGCTTGTCGGCTTGGTGCTTACATTTTCCACCGCACTCCTTGGCCGGAAGGAGTATTCCCCACATTGGAAACACTGGTCCTCCTGAGACAGTCACCCCCGTGCTGGGACTGTCCACCAGTGAGACCTGACTTATTATTCACAGCGCTTCTTGTGCCGAGTACTGGTATAGGGATACTGCACTCGGCTGGCAGACACGGTACGTCGTCGTACACCCGTAGAGGATCATACATTACCTGCTCGACTTCCACGAGAACTGATAGTAGTGATTTTGTCCTCATGCCTTACTCCTGTCAGAGTTGTGCCCAAGAGAGAATTAAACAGGTAAGTGCTGCCTCCGGGCATCAGAAGAAACTTGACCCCTTCCTCACCGCAATTGCGCAACTTCCACTAAGGGAGCCAGCTGAAACGATACATCACCTGCAGAGACCAACCACGCCGAAGAGTCCCACAGATCTCTCACAGCACCCATCCGTCTCAGTGAAGAAACACACCCCGCGTTCGCTGCCTTTCTGAGTGGACAAGATAAATCCTACGGGATCGCCGCCAACCCATGCTTTTGGGGAATTCAGATAGCAGAGCCGACCTCAGCAACCGCACACCCTATCGAGCTCCTGCCAAACAGCCCGCCAAGTTCTAGTTTGCCCACACCAGAATCAACTCCAGTCGTTTGTAAAGTGTGCATCAAAGATGCGGAAATGTGTCAACACTATGGCGTACTGCAATATGGCAGGATCAAAGCCGACGAAACTGGCCTACCCAGCAAAGCATCACACACTGCACAAAGGAAGTGTTGTTCAACACTATTTCCCTCTAACAGCTCACACTCTATATTCTTTATTTCTTTCCCTCCCTCCTTGCCACCTCCTTTCCCATTCTTTGTTTATGTGTATGTGTCAATAAGAACCAGCCTGTGAATACATGTGCATGTCTCTTGAGATAATAACTTTTAAACAGAGTAATTATCAAATTTTCTATTAATTTCCTATGGTTTTTATAGGTCTGTTAACAAAATAGGAGGGAAAATTTCAAAATGAAGTAGTACAAAAGAAAGAATGGATGCAGGGGCTGGCAGAGATCATAGCAAAGGCAAGAATGAAGTTGTATGAGTATGTCTAGAGAAAAGGAAGTGAGAGGTTAACAAGACAGATGTTGGAAATGAAGTACAATGGCAGTAGGCTGATGGAGGGAAGCAAGTAGCTGAGGGAGTGAGGAGGGGAGGCAAAACTAGAAAACTGTGAGAGATGGCGGCACGTGTAGAGACAGAAGAAGATGGAAGCATTTTACCAAGTTGACAAGTTCACCGGCTGAAAACTGTTAAGGATGATAATTATGTATTTTGGTGAGTATATGCCGCACATTTTTATAAAGAAAACGACTACAAAAAGTGGAGTGCGGCTTATATACGAGATATTGGCATTAAAATTTTTCTTCCCAAAATATATTTGAAAATTTGTCAACATACAGTACATTTTAATGTTTTTACTTAAAAGAAGGAAGGAAGGGAAGAAGACGAGGAAGTAAAAAAAAATTTTTCCACCCGAGCCATTATTTGTTCTCTTGTGTTCATAAACAAAATAACCATCTTGCACATGTAAAATGTAAATATTCGCGTTACCATCTGTGGAATAATAACTGCACGACATTTATTTTTAAACATCGCAACATAATACAAATTTTTTGTCAGAAATATTTTGTAGGAGAGAAATTTTGTCTGAATTTATCGAGTTTGTACAAAATTGTTACTTAACAATATTTACAGGAATACAAACATTCAGTGCTGCCTATATTTGAAATATTAATTATCCTAATTTTTCATCAAAAACTTCAGGTGCAGGCTATACACACATGTGGACTATACATGCCAAAATATGGTATGATGACAGCAAAATAGGTTTTTTAACACTGGAACAAAAGAAACTGGCTACTGTGGAGATGTTATGTGCACTGTTGTCTACAGTCCTCAAAGCTCAACACCAAGCCACGTGCACGCACGCAGTTGTTGACAGGAAGCAGGCAGAAGCATACCTTCAGGGTCCGAGGCAGGACCACTGTCCTCGCTGCCCCCTACCCCGGGGTAGTCGCAGAGCGGTGGGGCAAACCCAGTGTTGCAGTGGCAGTGGCCCAAGCTGTTGCATACGCCATTCCCTGCGCACTTGTTGGGGCACACCCCAGCCTTACGCATATCCCCCACCGCCATACACTTCTGGTTCACACACATCTGCACACATAACAACCATGATAACCACTCCACTGAACAAAAAAAAAAGTAAAACATTAAATTTTTAAAACAATTGAGTTGAGAGATTTGCAGGGCACTTACAGTAACAACTCTTCAGCACCCACTCAAGCGTATTGAGATGGAGACAAAGCAGCAATGAAATGAACCATGTTTAATTAATTCTAAGCTATCCAATTTTCCAATAATATTTTTGAAAAACTAGGGTGCGGCTTACAATAGAGTACCGTAACTTTTTTTGGCACAAAATCATTTTTTTGTTTTCTTTCTCCAAATGTGATTATTTTTGCAGAGTATAATACAAATACAGCGGCTGGTAAGCTATTTGAAACCAATGAGTTGGATTTGGGCCGCTGGTGGAGAGAAGCAGTCAATGCAATTTTCTGTTTCCAAAAACACAATATCATTGTTTTCTTATTTCATAAACTATTCAATGAAACATGAAAAAATTTCAAGACACAAGTTGTTTCAAATACGGGTGGGGGTAATAACACCACGCATTAATTTTTACCATTTTTAATTTAAAATTTACAGTTTCTAAGCAAAAAAACCTTCCATTGAATATTTTGTCCTAAAACTCCTATATTTGGTCAACAATGATGCTTAAAATAATATGAATGCAATGTAAATTGCTTGATAACCATAAAAAAAATAACTTTATAAGTACAGCATTGTCATTGCTATAGTGAAAACAAGCTTAAGAGTGAAACAACACTACAACAGACTGTACCGTGTACCTTAAATTTTTACAGACTTTCTTGAACAAACAAGAACTTTTATGTACTCAAGAGACTCGTATAATTCCAAGCTGAAAAATGTATTGTTTTGCCAGCGTATACGTTAAGTAATGGTTTCAGCATATTCACAATATGAAAAAAGGTTCTTCGATGAGTTTTGATGAAGAAGTACTGTATGTAAAAATATTTTTTGCGCAGGTAGTAGTTGTAAGGACTGACGCATAACACGTATATATACTGATGTGTAACGCGTTCCTGCGCATTGTAAATGTGCACTCTA
Organism: Dryococelus australis; assembly: GCA_029891345.1. Classification (NCBI taxonomy): domain Eukaryota; kingdom Metazoa; phylum Arthropoda; class Insecta; order Phasmatodea; family Phasmatidae; genus Dryococelus; species Dryococelus australis. The sequence goes on along the minus strand of CM057005.1, from coordinate 10,704,962 downwards.
CATGCAACTTTGCCCCAACATCGAGCACCAGTGCTTACATGGGCAAGTCCTACCCACAACAGTATAATAAATCACGTGCCTACAGGGTCCAAACACACAACTACAGACACGTGGTTATGAAAAACTGTAACGTTCACAATCAAAGACATCACGGGGTCGCCTACTCCACAAAACGAGATTTTACTGTTCAACGATCCGTTGACACCATGCCAGCAGGCAAGCAAGCTGTTATCACAGATACCTAGTTGCTCTGTGCTCTTTTTGCTCGCCCTTCAGGCCAGGCTCTTCAAGTCAACAGGCACCTTCACATGTCTTTGCTAACCTTCCGAGAGTTAACCGTGCCTTGGTTACAGTAGGAGATTACGGGTCACCATGTCTTATTCTGCAGAGAATAAAACATGTATCCAGTTTAACCACCGTCTGCTCTTTCATGTGTGAATTGTACTTAGTCCTCCCCAGTAAGCATCAGCCCACAACGGAGAAGCAGGGAACCACAGATCTAATACTGATTTTTTCCTATCTTAGTGTCGGAGAGTGGCTTGTTCCCTAAACGGACTTGATGTACGTCATAAAGACACAACCCATTAGACGGCCACCCATACTGTGGACCAGGCATGTTCAGGTATCTGGTGCACACTTACAGTAGAGCAACGACCACACAACTAAGAGGCTAGATTCCCCTTGTAAGCTAATCCACTACCTCCACAGTGAATAAACTCGCCAGAGGGAATGCCAGGCCTGGCAAGGAAGGATATACTCCTTCCGAAATACACTCTAGCTACGGTTATATTTGCCTGCCACCCTGTTGCATAAGTGAACTGTAGCACCTAATTCCCTGGTAAATGCAGTTCACCCAAAGAAGGGTTAGTAAGTGGAACAACAGGATGGCCGCTGCCAACCTAAATGGTAAGCAGTCACTGCTTAAACCACCTGTCACTGCCTTCAGCTATCTCACCCCCAGAAACAAACTCTCACTGCCTGTCAACTATTGAGGTCTCACCTCACAGTTCACACCAGCCAATTGTATGGACCCTGGGAAAACTACCAGAAGCTGTCAACCCAGTCAAGATCCTCCACCTAAGCCTATCACTTGAACTAGGCGTAAAGGCCATAGATGACATAGATCTAGCTCTAAAAACCAGCACCAATGGGCCAGAAGCCCGCCAGCCACAGCAGAGTACGCCTCTCTGCCTCTGTCCCTCTGCCACAGTCGCCACCAATCAGCTGGGCCAGGGGGTCCGACATTGGGTCAGCACCAGAGTACCTGTCAACAGGCAGTGGGAGATAAATCAGTGGCTTCACCAACACTCTGCACTCACAAACAAATATCAGAGCAGCTCCACATTGTGCCAAGCTGGCAGCCTACCTGCCTAACGCTGTATAAAGGCATAGATAATCCCTGGTTCCGAGTAGGGGTGGTCTGTTTCATAAAGATTTAATATCAAAAATTTTCCAAACAGTTACTCGGTATTTCGGTATACCGAAATTATCGATAATACTGAAGCGAGCTGCTTATACAACTAATCTAATATGATTACGACTCAATGCCTAGAGTACCTCTTCCACCACTACAGACTTGAGCAACACGCTGCCTACCCTACAGGCAGCAGGAACAATGGCAATTCCTTCTCACCTGGAGGATACGCAACCCGGCAGGCACGCCACCCCCCTTCCTTCATCAAGCTGAGAGCCCACAAGCTGCCCAGACCTCGGGCAAGGCAGAGCGCTTCCGACGAGGCACGAAGCAGAATCGCTAACCAGAGCATTCCCACACCAACCAGGGCCAGAGGACGTCACGCCTACCCCGCACTCCACGCCCGGCAGCCTACAAGCTTCCACTATACAAGTCCACACGCTGCTGAGCTCTGGAGTCATTCTTTCACATCTCTAGCAACCTACCACAGCACTATACCAGTGCTCGGGATCTTCAGAGAAGTTTGTTACTTCAAGTACGCCCCCGCGGCTATTTACTACGTACGTCGACGACCAGTCAACCCGACGACAAGCAAACACGATCACATATATTTTACCTTCACTTTGTCTCCTCAAGACACCTTTTTCTTAGCAGTGATGAGTGTCCGATTAGCTAAGGCTGGATCACGGTCGTGTGGCTTTGGTTGCACTTTGGTTGGTTGTGTGTACGGGTTGGCTTATATGCTTATTTATGGCTGGAAATAGAGATCGGGCACGTAGCCTTACGGGTTGATAAGAAGTTCTCGAATTTACGAGTCACGAGTCCCTTTGATTGGTCTAGCTTGCACGTTTCGGAGCTAGTCATAGTTGACGACGGACGGGAGGAGCTAGGGGTAGGTGCCTTGTTGGTTTGGGGGCAAGGGGTAGCTCGATATAGCTGATTAAGTCGCTCATCTTCAGCTCAGGCGGTAGCGAGGGCACGATGTGACACAACACAGAACTTGCTGTTCCAGTCCTCCAGCCTGCTCAAGAAGTTACTGTTGGAGATACCTAGCGGGTTCTCAGTCTGATCCAGTAACTCTCTTACGACTGGATGGCAGGTCGGATGCGTACGCAGCAGTGCTGATGAGAAAGTAGCTGGATTAATTTCAGTCAACGTAGGTGGTGACAGTGACCGGAGTAAGGCGGCACAATCTCGTTTGGATTGTCGACTAGGTGTGAGTGGGGCAAGATCAGCCACCTGTCTGGCAGCAAGGCGTGCAACTCTTCACTCCTCTCTCCTGGCGCCGTGCCTCACCTTAAATGGCATAGAGAGGGTTTAACTACAGAAAACCTCGAAAGGAGCACCATGGGGATGCGGATATTCCTAGATTAGTGTTACCTGGTAACAGTCTTGCCTACACGAGCTCCGGTACTTCAGAAGAACCCCCACAGTTGTGGACTGATCAGAAGTGTTGGAGCCGTGTGGGATGCCAAGACTATTACTGGGTGTGCGATCCCAACCAAGGCCAGGCCATAGCATTTAAGCAAATACCCCCACCAGCACCCAGGTGCTCCGGTAGGGATACAATTCAGATGTACCATCTCTCCCTGATTGAGGAGTGTTACTAGTGGTCTTGACTCCTCTATTCTATTCCACCAGTACCTGTATACTCAGTAGGAATAAAATAGATGGCCGTCTAATGGGTGTGTATTTAACTTGGAACCGCCTGAGGGGGAGTCTCCAGTTGTAGCTAATTTCGGAATAAGAATAATTACCTGTTTCGGTTTGCGGTACTTAGCTCGAGGTAGTTGGTGACAGATTACTCTATGAATGAGACTCAAGGGTAAGAGAAACAAAGCAGTGTTTATTAAAAACTTATTTAACACTGTGAAACGTGCTCTCCTGCAAGGCAGACTGGTGGTTGGAAGTAATCCTACGGTAGCCAGGTGTAGGTGACCTGGTTCTAAGCTAGTTGGGGAAGTTAAGTGAAAACTGTCAAAAATTACTTAGATACAAACCTAACTCTCAATGGGGGTGTCTGTAGGAGACAAAGAAAATTACGTGTGGTGTGTACTGTAGCTAAAGAAAGTTTCTGGTAGCTATTGGCGTTGCTGGAGCGTCCGGTAGCAGGGCTGCAGAGCTCTTACGGCAACATCAATGGTGGCAGCCTCTGGTGGCTGCTGAAAACTGGTAGGTCATTTGTAACAGCCTCTGGAAGAGCTGTTGAAGGTCTTCATAGTAGTCTAGACTCCTGCACCCAGGTACTTGGAGAAGACTACAGGACAACTGGCGAGGCCCACCACGCACAGCCTTATATAGCGAGGCAGCGCATGTCGTGGCGGCCGTGGGGGAGGGCATGTGACGTCCCTTAGGTGCGAGGCCAAAGTGGAGATACCATACTCAGGTCACCGCGTATACTCGGTGGTGCTCATGCATGGCCCGAGGCGGCTGATGGCTTGTAGGATCTCAGCGCTGGGGAGTGGGGTAATGCGCAGCTGTCTTTAACAACCCCTCGTAACAACCGCCCTCCAGGATTGTGGCAGACCGTTACTTCCGTGTACGAAATGGAGCGGTGTTTGAATCTCACGTGTGTAGAAGTAGTACACTAGGGTTGCAGTGAGATGAGTCATAATCGTTTGTAGTTAATCAGTATAAGCGGCATGCATCAGCAGTTACACTTTAATTAATTTGCATTCGTTTTCAACCAGCTTTTCCTCTTTTTACTTAGAACCAGGTCACCTACACCTAGAACCACAGTTACCTTCAGCTATCCATGATTTGGTAGGAGGTAGCACAGGTCACATGTGTATTGAACCTTCAATAAACACTCATTATTCTCTACCTTTCTGTCTTTCATTTCCAGGGTATTTATTTGCATCAACAGTTGACAGAATACGCTGTGCACAACCGACAGGAACTGGGAGTTTTTTTAAACAGAGTTAGCCTAACAGTGGAATCCTGTCCAGGTGTCCACATGTCAGTAGACATACATATTAGATGGCTACCTGTTTCTTCCCAGTTACACATCAGCATTAAGTTGGTGCTCATGGGGGAGAAAAAGCAACGCCACAACCACTAGGAACAACTTCACACCGGAAGGCGAGAGAGACTCAGGTTGCTTCTCACCATCCACATTAAGTCAGTGCATGGTGACCGTAGCAGAAGTCTTGCCACGCATCCTAGTGCAAACGCACAACCAGTAGAGGCTTGGCGGCCCACACGGCTCCACGTACATGATTAGCCCGCAACTGTGGGGGATCAGTGAGGACTCTTATCGAGCTCATGCCGGCAAGTCACTATTGGGTTACACTATTAACCTTCCTGTCTAAGTGCATTGCGTAGACTATAGAACTGTTTGCCCTATGCCACACGAGAGGAGGAGTGGTGGAAAACACAGGGAACGATATATGGCACACACTGCTCTCAGGCTGCGGATAGCATTACCCAGTCCTATGCAGGAGATACAGGTGCAACGAGACTGCGCCACCGAACTTGGAAAACAAGCAGTAGCACTTGCTCCGGTTCTGGTGATTGACTTCCCACCATGTATCTGCATACTTCCCACGTGTCACCTGGTTGTCAAAGGACTCCTGACAGGTACTGAAGTGCGTTTAGGATGGGACAACCTCATCTTCTGGTCTAATGAAATACACCTGTGGAACCTCAGCTACGGCATAGACCGAATTCGTTGCACCTAAGCCAAACCTACTCAGACTACAATCTCAAGAAGCAGGAGTGAGTAAGTTGTAGCCAACACCCCTCACCTCACGGCAATTATATAAACCAAACTACCCCGCTTTTGGTCTAGCGAACAAAATCCTCGACTAACATGCCAAGTCAATCTAATTGGGCACACATCAATACCAAAATAAATTATAATATTGCAATTATCGATAATACCAAAATAATTGATAATACTGAAATAATCAATAATACCAAAATAAAAGCTAACCAAACAACATTTTGATAATACCAAAAACTTTTGATAATTTCAAAACATTGATATACCGATATTTTTCTAAATTAGTTATAGTTCGGTAAATTATTTTTCATATTGATAATTATCTATAAATCAATATTTTGAACAGCCCTAGTTCCGGGGCCACCGGAGCTGCAGCCCAATCCGGGCTAACAACAGAACCAGCAGCCGCAGCACTGCTGGCGCACCAGGTCAAAGCTCCAGTTTCAACATTCCAGCAGTTGCAACAGCTGGGTGAGCAGCCACCCCAGGCCACCACCTCCTTTCAAGGTAAACCTGCGGCTGTGTGCCAACCTACACGCCGGACAGTGATGCCTGTATTTGACTTTGCACCGTGACAACAGGCCACGTGCCCCGTTCTGTATACCGGCTGAGGCCTGGTCAGCCAGTATAGAGGGAGGGAAGAGATTTGGATGGCTCTGAACATCAAGGTCTTGTGAGTTGATGAGGGTGATTGAGGTGAGTATGGAGCAGCACCAGAATGGAAAAAAAAGGGGGGAACTGGAGATCCCCGAGAAAACCAGAAAGCCAACCAACGGCATCGTGCGGCACAATTCCCACATGCGAAAATCCGGAGTGACCCAGCAGGGGATTGAACCCGGATCACCTTGGTGGGAGGCAAGCAGGCTGACCGCTCAGCCACCGTAGCCCCGCCAGTCGAGAAGACAGCCAAAGCTAACCCCATGTTCCTAACCAACGCGACTAAAACCTTGCCCGACTGTGACGTCCCCCTCAACCACCCGACAACATGCATCATTTTTCATAAACGTTACTCACTCTAATGACAGAACTGAAGTGAAATGAAGAGATTTGGGCGGCTGTTAGCAATGAGGTCTTGAGAGCCAATACAGACACAATTGTATGCAGGATGTGAGATATGATAATTCATAATAATTTCATAACAAAACTTATTGCATATATGCTCCATAAAGTCGAACACATCCTTCTGAAAAAAACGGAAATCTCAGTGGTAGCCGATCGGGCGGATGCATGTTTGCGAGAACATGATCTAGGATGACCTACTCTGTGACATAGGGTGACACGCCATCTAGCAAGAAACCTAGCATTTGCATGTTGAAATTACAGTGCAGCCATCGATAATTTAGCAACTACATGCTGGCAGAACTGCATGACTATCAATCACATTATTGTACAGTTTCATACGTTACATATCATCTTCAAAATCGTTCACACATTATATTCAATAAAAGCAATCCATAAATGGTATGGCTCAGAACATTTAATTACAGTTGCAATATTCCTTCAAAATTTTTTCATGGATACTGTAAAATAAATAGGGGTCGTAATAATCTGCGATTTAGTTTTCAATATAAAACCTGTGGCTGCAACTGATATTTCAAACAATTGTGTGTGCATCTGCCATTTATTGTTAAATAAAGGGATTAAAATGCAAAGATTTAATTATAGTAAAATGAAAAGTATGAATAATTTTACTTCTTAAAAAAAAAATGAGAATTTTTGGGGAATGAAATGGAATAAAAAAGTAACTGGAAAGCAATTTGAACTCTATGAATAGGATTTGAGTCGCTGGAGAGAAGCATGAGATGGAATTATTTGCTTCCAAAAGCACAAAAGTCTCTGACAGAGTGAAATATATTTAATTTGATGAAATACCATTATTGACAAGGCTAAATTTCTAATAAGGCAAAAACCTACTGAAAAAAATTTTTCTACTGAGATGGTTGAACCAGTGTATACTATGTATACTAATAATTTTGGTTGCCCGAATTTGTGTAAAAATCCTTGCCTTGCATGCTGGCAAATATGGTACATGGCGTTACTAAAAGTTTTGTAAAATTGTAACAATATCCATGCGTGCAACTTATTCCAGTTCAGAATGTGCCACACACATACATACTGATCGCCTCAGACAAGTGTGCATTTGGAAAAAATGTGAACTACAAAAGGTTACACCATCCTTCCTTTCCCACTTTCTCCAACTCTTTCCCATTTGGGAAGTGATGAAAGTGCTAGGCTATAGGTGGCCAGTGTAGCAGTGACAATAGATTGTGGCACAGGAAACACACTGCATAGTTTTATGCTGATTCCCAGGTTTATGCCTTTTACTTAACATTTCTAGGTGCATGTGTTGCTTAAATTTATGCAGATAGATGTACATGCACTTGCTATGAAGCTAACTGTTACAGAAATCTCCAACTCATGGATTGCTTTCAATAGCTATGCCCAATCCTCCGCAGCTTTACAAATCATTTGGCTTAATAAAGTCTCTTCTTGACAAAATCAATACTTCTGAAATCAACCTTTAGGAAAAATCACTACCTGTAACTATAGATACGCTACACTACACAATGGAATCCATGCTCCTAGTTAATTTCACAAGGAATTATTAAAACTAGTTCTAGTGTAGAAAATTTATGGTGACTGAATACCAAGATTTCTTATTTTATACACACAAAGAGCATGAATTTGCATATTATTAACAAATTCATTTTCCAAAAATTCCACGGTTTCCACTTTGATAACGCATGAATATGTGGGATGGTCAATGGGAATGTAAATGTCATAACCAGTGGAAGTTTGCAAATTGAGAGACAAAGTCAGCAACGATTCAAAAGTGCTCAGTTAACTGTGAGCGGCCTGAAGCAGCAAACAACAGCTTGTGCCTCCAGGGGAGGGAACAGGTGACGTACCTTGCCCTCGCCACACTTGGAGCCGTCGGGAGCGAGGCCTGGGTCGACCTGGTTGAGTCCGAGGTCGACAATGGCCGTCCTGCATGGGATGACGCGGCCACCTGCATTGATGAAGGAGTGGGAGAGAATGGACACTGACTCCATCCCAAACTCCAGCCGCTCATTCAGGTGCATGCAGTGAAGCATGCCACACTCTATGTCTCTGCAACAGTGGTACAATGAGCAGCATGAAGATGACTGCAAACTGCAACCTCCCCATGTCCTGCTGTGTGATGGTTTATTACTGCTAACCATTTATATACCATATTAATTACAACTGTCTAATTATTTCTTTTTGTTTTGGCGTAAGACTCATCAGATGCAACAAGAGACTTGAAAGGTATGGGGATAGAGACAAAGCAGTATGGGTGTCCTATATATGTATGTCCTTTACACTAACCTGTGAATGTATTGTTCTATAACCTGCTGATGTCTTCTTAATGGGACCTCTCCTCATTGTTGGCTGTGGTGTGGCGAGGGTATATAATCAGTAAATAATGGGCTACCATGCTGGGTGAGATCCCAACCATCCACCATACGCAATGAACCTCACAACTGTCTAATTCTCTGCGATGGGAAAAAAGGTGTGGTAGGTATCATAGATAGCTACACCGGACAGGGTAAGCAGAGTAGCCAGAAGAGGGACAAATTTGACAAGTGATCTGAACCGGACCATAGTAACGTAAGTACATAATCACAAGATACAGAAAGAAGGAAACTCAACATTAACAACAAACATTTCACATCTTGGCTCTGTAGCCATATCATGTATGCCAACCTAGCTCTACCATATACTCTATTATACATTAATTATTGGATAACAATGCAAAAATGATGCAACATGTCCTGCATAGCACAGACTTAGTCTCCACTGTCGTTAAAATATCATAACAAGCAAAAATTTACAAGTGTAAAATATTTCATTCTTAATATTCTGAAAATAATTAATTTACTTTTAATTATTTGTAAAGTATATTATAATTGCTGAAGCACTCCTCTAATATTTAGATTATTATAAAATATGAGAAATTTTGGGAATTTTTTGTCCACATATTATTTACCTGCAGGTTCCATGTGTTAGACAGTCAGTTGTTAGGTTATGTATAATTATTAGAGGCAAGATTATATGGTGAATAGAAATAAAAACAAAATAACACAAATTCAAGTTATTACACCGCCAACCCCGAAATTAAATTTAATACACCACAAAACACCAAAATTAGAGTTAAAACACAAAATAAAATGAAATATTGCCAGAAAAAAAAATGTTATCATTAAAAAACTATTTTAATAATTTAAAACTAAATTTATGAGCAATGTACTAATCAAAATAATGCAAATTTTAATTCAAATTTTTTTTTTCACATTGGGAGGATGGCTAAAGAATATATGTATATTTCGTGTTGTTAACATGTAGAACGAGCGAATTGCATGCTGTGTAGTGTGGTTGAAATTATATTCTATTAAACCAGGCTGGTAAAATTGAAAAAATAAAGAACTTTAATGTGGTTTCAATGAAAAAATTTTTTTCTGTTAATTAATATGCAAAATAGTTTTGTTTAGTAACCAAATAAAATCCACATTATCTGAATAGCACAAAATGTCATGTGTATTGTGTTTTGTAAAGAAAATTGTTTTTACATATAAAAGTATTATATTTTACATGTTATAATTACATTGAATTGACACAATAAATCTGTAATTAAAAATTTTAACACCACTTATTAAATGATTTTTCAGAAGTTTTTGTTGCACCATGGCAAAACTCATGTGTAATTATTCGATACCCATTGAAGTTCATAGCACTAACTTTTTTTTCAGTTTCAGCCCCTGTTGTTGGATTTCTTTGTTTATAAATTGAAATGATATCCATTCCTCTCTTTCCCAGAATATAAGTGGATATTGTAAAGCATTGTATGAATGATGTGTGCCTTGTATAGTTTGAACTGTGTTGTTTCTGCGCATAAATGTCTATTAGAATCTGTTTGGTATACACGTCATTCTCTTATGATTGTGCTGTGTGCTTCTCGATTTTGTGTTCATGCCTCTTCAGTTTGTGCAGCCCGTGTTCACATTCTATTTTTCCTCCTCAATGCGTCCTCTCTATTACATCGGGCATTTTTCTCTTGTAGATCAAAAAAATATTTCCTGTAAGTATGAGAAAAATCAGCCCATTAATATAGAAGTTTGTCTTCAGAGCCACCTATTGGAATGAAACATAACTAAAAATCTTACTCGCCACCTCAATACCATATGGTGTGAATAGGGTCTCAATTGGTCCAGTGATTTGTCAGTGATGATGCGGTTTAGTCACACACAATGGATTTTATATATAAAGATATTAACACCCCACCCCCACCCCTTTCCACAAAATATGTGTGTATTGACGTGATCAATCATAATCCAAGGGCAAGTGTTGAAAACAATTTTTTAACCTGATGCGTGGTGCACTATATGACCATACATATATCACAATTGACTTCGCCTCATTTGAACATGCCCTCACTTCAACAAGGTGGGGTTATAACAGTATAAGAGGCTGGTCACATACCGACAGGATACGCTCTTGCAACAAGAAGTGATATTAAAGACATGTCCATCCAGCTTATACTGTTTACTCACAACTCAGTCAGATGTCACGCCGACATGCTCAAAGGGAGACTGCACTATCAGCCAAGCCACCAAGCCTGCCTCCCAAGGTCACGTAGTTCTACGGCGTACCAAGGGAGGGCACCACCCATACTAAGGGACGAAGCTTGCCACGTCAGCGTTTCTCCCCCAGCAGAAGAAGCTACCAGACGCAGCAGAAGACGCTACCAGACGACTACAGCAGACAGCTCAAGGGGGCGGGGCTTGCCACCAAGGGCCCACGGACACCAAGGATATAAGCCCGTGCACGGCCAGCAGAGTCTATGCCTCCTGCTTGCTCTCGAGTACACCTTGCTTCTTCTACCGCTCACCCTCGGGCCGGAAGAAGCCTGCAAGTTTGCTCTACCAGAAGTTCTTCAACTACTACGACAACGCCCTCAAGAACTTCTGGAGACTCATCACCACCAGCTCCCGAAGATGTCAGCTCCCGAAGATGTCAGCAACCTCAGTCTTACCCCTCTGGTAATGACAATCTCCATAACCCCCTCTGGTAATGGTCGTAAACAGCAATCTCAATGGGACAGATAGTTAGGGACAATGGGATGTGGCTTCCCAGCATCTTAATGAGGGCTGTAAATAAGGACGGGCAGGGAGGTGTGAGGTGAGGTCTCTCCAGCTGTCGGGTGGCTTGAGCTCGTTCCCTGTTGTTAAGGAGAATGGTGCATGAAAATCGTATATTTATATAATTTTTGTCACAATTTGTTCTACAGAGGATTTTTCAAAACTTTTGGTTTGACAAGATGTAAATAACAATTTTGAACATCTTCTTACATGGTTGAAAATTCCCTGCGTTCGTTATTCTCTGAGCTCTAATTGAAGATAAGAAAAAAAATTCCTTTCGTTTCTTCCATCAGTGCTCCAAAAATAATGAAGGCAGAGAAAATCTAACAACGTAAGAATATGTTGAAAATTATTGCTTACATCTTGTCGAGCCAAATATTTCAATAAACTCAATGGAAAACGACTTATATCGAAAATCTGGTAAATATACTGCTTTAATGCATCATTCCCCTTAAGGCTGCAGAATGCAGTCAGTGCTGGGTTACAACAATGTGTGGTGTTAGAGGCAGTAACTGCCTTTTTAGCTCGACGTTGAGTACCACTCCACCAGAAGTAGGGCATAAGGGTTAAGCAGATGACGAAGATCCCTAGCTAGGTGTTCTACCAATTGCCAAAGTCGAACAGACCAAAGTGGTACCCTGCTCCTGTCATGTCTGGCACCGTTAAGCGTGGTGGATGAAGTACAACCTGGGCTGACTGACTAGCCACCCTTTGGATTGTCTTTCTTGTGGTAGGGGCTCTACTTTCTGTACACTGGGGTGTACAGAATGGGTGGCCTTCTAATGTGAATGTCACGATGTATGGGTAGCACTGCTGTCTCCCTGAGGGGAAGACAGCAGTGCTACACTATGGTTTGCAAATGGATTGAGTAATATTCCGTGGTCTCCTGCTTATCCCCGATGGACATAGCAAAAATCTACCTGGAAATAGCAAAAATACCCTTTTGAAATTATGTTTGTGGGTTTGGCTAAAAATGTGTTTATTCTGGTAGGAATAAACCCCCAGTGGCCCATGTTGCCTCCTAATCAAACAAGAGTTGACCGGAAGTAATTTACAATTGACAGGTGAATGTGATCTGGTTCTAAGCCGGACAAGGTAGTTTCGGCTAGGTGGCTATGAAAACAACTCTCCCTAACTAAACTTTTACCATCATCCAGAAGGGCAGTGGGGTGTTAAGCACTATCAGAAGGGCAGTGGTGGTTGCTGTCACCAGAAGAATAGGCAGCACAGAAAGAGGGGTTGGAGATTCCTAGGCTGCAGTGTGTCTGTTAAGACCAGAAGTCTCTGGTGTAACTGCTGAAGAACCTCTTGGAGATCTAGGAGCTGTTGGCGAGGTAGCTGAAGAGCTAGTACTGGATCGTTGAGACCTGGGTGCCAGTAGAGATTCCCAGCACACGTGGTGATTGAGCGAGCTACTGGAGATACTTCCTTCGGCACCGTTCAGTGCTATGAAGAAGCGTAGACTCACGTTATGAGCTGAGCGCAGGTATATATGTTCTGCAGGGTCGCCCACGTCTGGGCTGAAGGGTGATGGGTGGTGTCATGTCTGCGCTGCATGACAACGTCCACTGGCCGGATTTTCTGTTGAGGCTGCATGCGACAGCAATAATACTGGTGGTGCCATCCCTTGGCACGCCATGATACTACGTGACCTTGGAATGCAGACTCGGTGACTCGGCAGACAGCTCTCATACTTTGGGGTTGTGAGGTTGCATCTTGACTGTCTGGTGAACAGTACAATTTGGTGGCATCTGTAATAGCCCCCGTGACTAGGGGTGTATGCTGTAGGCCGTCTGGTAGATTATACTTCGGTTCTAACCCCATTGGGTGCGACAGGAAGGTGCGCACTGATAAGGCGAAGTCGTTTTTATTAGTTTAATAAAGATGTCACATGTCTGAGTTGTTTCTATAGCCATTGAAGTCATTCTATATCAAATTATGTTAGGAGCAGGTCATCTCCCCTGTTTTACCGTAGGTTACTTCCGACCACGTTTTGCTTGGTAGGAGACAGTACACACCACCTTGTTTATTACTATGTAATAAATACGTATTGTTCCCTACCCATGTGTTTTTATTCAGGAGGTGTATTTCCTACTCGCAACACACGTCGACAAGCAGCCAGTCTGCCTAGCACAGAACCCAGCATTCCAGCAGTTGACAGCACGAGGGCTTGGGGCCAGCACCAGTGGTACCCAACCACCCCTGCAGTTGGGGAAACACGTTACGAGTCACGTGGGCAAAGTAAGGAAGCCTGACCGAGTAAGTAAGGTGTGCTCGCAGTCCCAGACTTTGTGCCAAGCCGGATGCCAACTCGACCTACTCCGCATAATCCAAGGCCCCTGTATTCAGACAGTATTGCAAGCATAAAAATAATAAGTAATCTCCTTAACTATATAATCATAATTCCTTACAAATATGTTGATTTTTGTTTTTGTGTGGTTTCTTGCTGCCACCTCCAAATAGTTCACGATGATGCATGTCGCTTTCTGAAGCCTGAACTCAGTCATGGTCCATGTGGTTTTGGTTGCGCTAGGTCAGGCGTGCTGGATCAAGATTACAGGCTGCTACTGTCGGAATACTTACTAAGTTTTTAAAAAACATGGATACTGTAACAATTATTTAAATAATTATTAACTAGCTATTTATATATAAAATTATTGTGTTAGAATTTTGTTTTACTTGATGTGTCCTTTCAAGTGTAATATTATTTCCTGCTTATAAATTTTTCTGCATGTAACATTTTATTTTACCGACCCCTGGAAAAATATTGTACATTGAGTACTTGTACTGTAAAGCCGATTTCCCTCAATTCCAAAAATATGGGTTAGTGTTGCCCTTGGGACCCGTGGCATTACAATAAAGATCCATTTTGATTTAAATCCATTTGAAATTTTTCATGACCATCACATGAATGCAAGTTTCTCCCTCGTGATGTCAGTGGAACCCACAAGCCTAGACCAGAAAATATTGCAGTAACTCACGTGTTGGTACACTTGATATAGGACTGGTTGACACGGTTGTAGCCGCAGTTGCCGTTGCGGCTTCCCTTGGTGTTCATCTCATAGCACTGCTTGTCGGAGCTCTTCCCTGATGGCCCCCACAGCAGCTGACACTGGTCTGAATGGGTTCGGCACGACCCTTGGTAGCAGAATGCCTGCACACACAATGTGTACTGTTGGCCCTCATTCCTGCCCAAATTTTTCTTCCACTAGTTCCTTCCACAACTGGCTTCAATTATGATACACTTATAATTATCATACTTAGTGTGACTAGTGAGAATGAGTTTAAGAGAGAGAGAGAGGCACAAAGCTTATGGTGGTCATGTACCTCGAACTACTTTTGCGTTCAACACAGAGAAGCATGGGAGCAGTAACAGCGACACTGCCATGTGCATAAAGTAGGCCATCATCCCACTTAAAAGGATCTTAACTGACATGCAGTGTTTTCAGCTTGTTACATGTACCTACGGGACTGTAAGCTGTAACCCTAACATTTTAATAGCGGGAAATGTAGAGCAAAGTTCAATGCAGGCTCCTAGAATAGTATTGTACATGTCTGCATAGTATGCTTTAAAATACAGTAGTCTGAAAAAGGAATTTTTAACTATGCTGGACATCTCCAAAGTGCCGTATCTTAAAAGTACCATTCCGTCCTCATTTAAAGTTTGTTTCCTTTTCGGAGGTAAAAATTTTGGATATACGTTGAATATTAGTTTCGTCAAAAATCCTCAATTTAAAACATTCTGCGACATAATCAAAGCACCAGGCACGTTTCCATTTTAACAGCTTCTGTATTTAGTGCAAAGAGTGAAGTGAAAGGGAGAAGGAATAGCAACGGGATGCACTGATGAGAAGGGCACAGGAGTACCTCGGAAAAGCCCACAGGCCAACGACAACAGCTGCCACATTTCTAAATAGTGAGAATCTAACAGTGGCCCCACCAAGAAATTACACTTATGTGTAGTGGGTTGAGGTACACCACCAAGGCTCCTATGAATAATTTAGCATAATCTATTTATGCTGTGATGGCATTTGTTTATTAATAAAGCATAAGTAACATTGCCAAAACTTAATGCATCCAAGTAAGACACTCGCGCACAAAACACACTAACTAAGTTTCAGTGGACTGAAGCCTATGTTTGTTGTAAATGTTGTTATACCACTGATAAATGCACTACTGTATTTACATATGTACCCACCAGTACCTGTGTATAACCACACCTTTATTTTTAGAGTAATCTCCTGGTAAAAATTTACTTTAAAGGAAAATACACTGTGCAATCCATTTAAAAAAGAGGTTGGTCCAAACCCCATTTTGCGATCTTACAGATACAGATACTTTGTGGCCGATCCTGCTGATAGTGCCAATGCTACAATTCATCTAATTTGTAATTTTTTATATTGTGTCTGAGTAACTTTAAAATATCCCAATTAACTTTTTGTGTTTCCTTTTTCCATGAATCCTGACATATGAGCACAATTCTCCAGGATGTGGAAAAACAAACACAAAAAAAAAATAAGTTACAAACAATTCCTTATACAATATATACACGCGCGCGCACACACACACGTGCATGCATGCACACGCGTGCACGCATGCACGCACACACACACACAAACACACACACACAAAATAAGTCACTGTGCATACGACACAGCAGTATTTAAGCCCACTCAATGTTTACATTGCACTTTATTACTTAAAAAAACTTCACTTTATCGAATTCCGGGACACTATCTAAAATAGTAACTATTTTTGGCATTCTTAACCAGTTTTGCGACGTAAGCAGCCGACTACAATTACCAACCTTACCCAATAGTTGCAAATGCTGTATTTGTCTAGAACCTAACCATAAAACACAGAAGATGAGTAAAGACAACAATGTCTATAAATACAGCGTGCATGTTCAGTACGTAAATTACATTAATCTGCTTTATATATAAGTACTATTTACTTTCATCATATCACCAACATTTTTTGTCAAGAGATGTTAATTTAGTTTATAAATAAAATACTTGTAATTATTATTCTGCCCACGAGCGACAGCCACCGCCATAGCGGACTCAATATATATTGAATCTGATTTGTAGATGAAACGATAAACATTCGACATTGCTACTAATCAATTTATGAATTATGTCACGCTGCAAACAAAATATTGGTATACAATGTGGGAGCGAAAGATCAATTACAGTTGATGTTTACGTGATAGAAAATGTATGGCATTGAATATTACAGTGATAAAACATATTTTATCCAAATGAATTTTAACTACCTCAAAAGCAGATACCAATATTATAAGTTTAATTATAATTTGTTTTGCAAATTTCACAAGGTATGTAGAACTACTAAAGTGTACACTGTATTTAGATGATCAGTCACTTCTGCAAGCAACTGTTCAAGTTGTTATAGAGTTAAACATGAAGCAACACCAAAGCCAGCCATATCAGTTTCCGTTTAATTTCAAGTCACCTGTTACTAAAACATAAAAATAAAATTAAGAAAGTAGTTTTTTGGTTGCAAAAACACAATTCTTTGTTTGTGAAAACATGTCCCACAAGATAACCAAGTGTGGTAATTTCCATGATGATTAAATAATTTGGATTGATGAACTAATTTGGTTGGACCATGGCAGATTGTAACCAATATCGATTTTCGTTTTATCGGCCGATATATCTGTCCAGCCCTAATTAAAAACTTTGGTCAAGTCACACCTGGTATGCACTTGTTAAGTTATGGCCTGTGCACAATTTAAGACACCGTAAAGAGAAGCTTAGTGCCGAGCACTCCTCTCACCCTGCTATGCACGCTAGAAGAAAGTTTGTAATAGTTTAAAATTTGTAAAATTAAAGAAAGAGATGTACATGGAAGGGACATACTACAGCATACCAGGCCATCCTTCCACAGGCTCCTTTACCCCCACCCAATTTGTTACAAAAGGGATAGCATAAGGACCTCACAATGGTTGCTAGGCAATAATCTCCCACACACAAACAATGTAAGGAGAGGAAACTACGTCATGCTTGACCATTTCAAGTTCACCCAAGGACAGCCAAAACGTATCCCTCAGGGGCACACACATTATTTGGTGACAAAGCATAATATTTAAATATGTTTGACAACAGGAAGGCAATTACACATGTCTGGGGTATCATTTTATTCGCAAGACATTTGCCTATTAAATTAAATAATTTGTATATAATTTTAAAAACATGTTGTTTTTACACCACGGATGATTAAAAATGAAATTTATGTGAAAACCCCACTTTATAAAGATAACTTTTAAATTCTTTCAGGTTTAAAATTGGCTAGTCTTGGTGTTGCAGCAGGGGCAATTTTGCAACTGTATTCTCAGGAATACTGGACAGCTGTAAAATACAGGGTCTACTCACTTGTACCAAAACAACAAGTTACAAAGAGCTTGCACGTACCATGCCCCTGTGGCAAGTTTCCCCATCCATCTTGAAGACGTCATCAGGGCAGTATTCTGACTGACCCGTGCAGTACTCAGGAAGGTCACACTCATGGTCTGCTGTGCGGCACATCGAGCCAGCAACTTTCGGATGACACGTCTGGAAACAAGCACAAACCAACAGCAGTCATGAGTTACCAGTATTCTGACTGACCCGTGCAGTACTCAGGAAGGTCACACTCATGGTCTGCTGTGCGGCACATCGAGCCAGCAACTTTCGGATGACACGTCTGGAAACAAGCACAAACCAACAGCAGTCATGAGTTACCAGTATTCTGACTGACCCGTGCAGTACTCAGGAAGGTCACACTCATGGTCTGCTGTGCGGCACATCGAGCCAGCAACTTTCGGATGACACGTCTGGAAACAAGCACAAGTCATGAGTTACCAGTATGAACCATCTCTGTCCATGCTGAGAGGGAATACAGTATTATAACAGCAGCACACAAATGTGGTGAGATGTTAAGTTCCAGCACATCATTGAAAAAACACTAAATGTTGACATAAAGTACTGCGCTTACTATTCCCTTTATATTACATTTTTTAAAATCCCTATCAGATATGATGTCATTATAAAAGTACAGTAAAATTTTGTTATAATGTACATGAACAAAGCCTCAACTTTTATACTTGGTAATGAAAATAAAAATAAGCATTTCAGTATAAAGTAAACTGTTACAACGTGGGCTTCATTTCAGTGAGTAAAACCAATCTATAATTGTCCGCAGGCCCTCTTAGATGTGCAGGTGTGGTAAGGTGGCGAGCGTCACCCCCTGAGCGAGGCTGTCTGCTGGAGCTGTCTGCCAGGGTCGTCTACTGTCGTGCTCTTGTCGCCATTCCTTGGCGTGCCGCAGAACTACGTGACCTTGGGTGGCAGACTCGGCCGCTTGGCCAATATTACAAACTCACTTCGGGGAGGTTAACGTGACATCTGACAGAGTGAACAGTACAAGCTGGAAAGACATATCTGTAATAAAGCGTCTCATTGCAAGGGCGTATCCTGTAAGCACGTGACCAGCCTCCAGTACTTGATGAAGTGACGGCACATTCAAATGAGGCGAAGTCGATCGTGTGGTAGACTCAGGCAACGCGTCATGTGTCAACCATAAAACTGTATGTTACGGATTTACTTGTGTGCTGTATTACTGGAAAAAGCACCTTGTTTGAGTTTCTTAGGCATGAAGAAATATATTTTAATTTGTTTTAAATTTTAGCATTGCATTTCTCTTTAAAAACAGAAATGCCTAATATAAAAGGAAACTTTCGGCTGTTAGAAAGTGTTATGACATATATGTTTATAGCAATTTAAAAAAAACGGGAAAAATAATCAAACACTTAGAACAGATTTTTAAGAACCAGCACCGAACAGAGAATCAGATAAATAATAGAACTGAATCATCTCCATTTGAAAATATGAAGGGGTATGAGTGAAAAGTGGCCACAATGGACGTGTTTCCTGTTGTTCTTTACATAATGTGAAAGGCTCTAATCAGCTGGGTTACAACCACAGCTCTTGTGCTGTGTGTAATGGATTCCAGGAATTGTTAGTGACACCCCCTTACTTGTGATGCTCAAGCACAGTATAACGAATGCAGTGCCAATACGCACCTTGAGGTCGCAGCACTCGCCAGTCGCACATGATGCGTTGACGTAGAGCATGCAGGACGTGGCATTGCAGCAGGGGTTGTCACACAGGTCCTTCAAGCCACAGTCGCACTGCTCTCCAGGCTCAACGAAGCCATTCCCACACACCGGGCTGTCAAACAGCCTGCACACACATCACGCTGCTGGTCAACACTCTGTACACATCTCCATAAAGTCTGAATGCATGGACATTTTCAATACAGGTTAAACAGTTGGTCCTATCACCCTCAGAAAGCAACGTCCAAAATATCTGAATTTATTTTTCTTTATTCTGGCTAGCACTGTTCACAATATGCTTAAGGCAATTACCCTCAGTCAAATTCATAGT
The DNA here is from genome assembly GCA_029891345.1 of Dryococelus australis. Taxonomy (NCBI): domain Eukaryota; kingdom Metazoa; phylum Arthropoda; class Insecta; order Phasmatodea; family Phasmatidae; genus Dryococelus; species Dryococelus australis. The sequence goes on along the minus strand of CM057005.1, from coordinate 10,685,222 downwards.
TACTATGGCCATTTGTGGGGCAGTGGAGTCTTCTTCAAATTTCCATTCTCCAGGTCAACAATCACTCTGACTTGAAAGCAGCCAGCTAGAAGAGGTCATTGTCTCTGTGATGCAGAGTAAATAGAATGTTTGGGATGTGTGCATCCCACTGAGTACGGTATTCCCTTGTACAGAGGCTGAGACCCTTTTTGATCTTGTGGTTTCTCCATTCTGTCGGGTTGGCTTGCGGGTGTTACCCGTGGACAGGCCGCAAGCGAAAGAGGGTAGCTGTGGGCCGTTTGTCCAGCCGGACCTGCATGCACTAAGGTGAATGGGTTAGCACTGGTAGTATTGCAGCTCGGTTAGAGGCAACGTTCCCTCACCTATCCTTCCACTGCCACATGCACTGACATCTGGTTCAAATGCTTGGAAGCAAGGGGATGTCAGCAGCCGGGGGGTAAAATGTTAGACACAACATGCATCAAAATAATTAACAAATTGTGACCAAATAATTAAAAATAAACTAGCCATGTTCTGCTACAAGGAGTGTTACTGTCAGTGGTTGCCAGAAAAATGTCTTGGTGCCCGATATCATTCTTTTACAGCATTGGGTACTATGTAGTGAGATAGACTAAGAGTAGGTCTGGGTTACAACCAAGGATCAGTGTGTCCTGGGCAATCATGCCAAAAGTCCTACCTGCCTTAAATGCCCTACAGATGTTCCATTAGATAATGATATCAGCCATAGTAACACCAGTTTATCTCCAGCAACCTTCACCAACAGAGCTCTCTCTCCTCCTTGACAGGCCTGGGAGAAATCACTTAAATAGCAATAAGTAACAAAGCTGAGTCAGCCCGCACTCCTCTTTAATTCCTTGCCTTTAATGCTCACAATGCTGCCCCAATCAGTATACCTCGCCAGTGTGTCTTCAAAGAGTTAAGGTTGTTAGTACATTTACGCATTATAGACACTCATGCACATGTCTGCCAGTCATTTTAGCCCTCAAGGCAACAAACCTGTGTTACAGCAGACCGTTTTGTATGTCATTCCACGGAACTAGTTTTATCATTCAAGCCCCACATTATTAACTAACGCAGCATTCCTCTCATCCAATTACCTATCAAACTTGTACTTCAGCTGTAACACTGCGGTTTTCCAGGTGTTGTACTTTTCTCTGATTTTAGATTATTTTATTATGGTGACAAATAATTAACATGATTTTCATATAAATCACGAGTTTGTTGATGTAGAAATAATTTAATTTGAAACATGATGCTTTTTCAATAATTCAGAAATGATAAACTTTTACTTTGATTTCTTTCCTGTACATGTAGCACCTTTCCGTAGTTACCCTCACGTAATAATACTGCAGGTGGTCCTAGAAAACTTATTCAAACGAGCCAGAACAAAAAGTTTACTCACACGCACTAACTTGGAGCCAGTTTGTCAGCTCAGTGTCCGTCGGCCACTCCACTGCGTGGCACCACCAAGAGAGACAGACACCTCCTGACTGAGAAGACTCGCTCAAGCTCACACACACTTGTGCAAACTTGGACAGGTGAGGCGCAGGATACCCTCCCAGGTCACTAGGCAGTATTCAATACTCCCCAGGTCCTGGCCTTACTCAGACTGGGACTGATGCAAAGAATAAGAAATAGGCCTGTGGTTCGATGTTCATATCCCACTGAAGGTCCAGACAACTTGGGGTTATTTCTGTCTTGGTCCTGGCCTTGCTCAGGCTGGGAACGGTCCAGAAATCTCTGCACCGTACGTCTCTATCAGAGGGGGGAATTAATAGATACATGATTGAACACAGTAAGTGATCCTTCGGCAAAAGGGGATCTTAAAAACACCAGACCGCTGCCGGTATCTCCTAAATCCAGCCTTATTCAGGCCACGATCGAGGTAGTGGCGAAATGTATTGATCAGGTGTTTCCGAGTTGTCTTCTCGCAGCAAGTCTGGGCGATCGATAACGAACGTTGGAAACCTCTGCCTTGTTCAGGCTGGAGATAATCAAAAGATCATCAGCTCCATCCTAATTGTTCAATAAGAGAGATGAGTATTTAATTTTGGACAGTATTTTTATGATTAAACTTTTTACACACAGAGTTAGATCCAAGGGTAAATAAGGTACGCACAAGTAGTAAATCAAATGACATATTTATTTATAGGTTCATGAAAACAGTGGGATACATAGCTCTTAAATTTACTACAGCTTAGTAATAAAGAATTAATTGGCAGGTGAAAGCGTCCTGCATAAAAAATATAATTTCAGACTGAATGTTTGGGATTGGCTCTTAAGGTGGGTGGAATTAATTTACGTTTTATAATCCAGAAGAGATATCCGTATGACCTGCTACCACGAGTTAGAAAGGAATCTCTTTTTAGGTAGGGAGTCAGGCACGGACTACGAGATACCTTTGGCTGTAGAAGTTGAGACGTCCGACGTCGACTCTGGAGGCGTCTTCAGAGACTGTGTTCTTCCGGCGATTGTACCCGTTCACTGCGGCGCGAGTGGTCTCGGGGTCAGAATCCTGGAGAAGATTGGTTTGAGTCTGTTGCAGAATGTGAGATCAAGATCTGGACCACTTGCCCCCTGAGCTGATCTAAGCTTTACTCGACCTGGAGACGTTACTGTCCGATCCCTACTTAGTCTTGCTCTGGCTAGTGGTGTCCTTGGCCTTATTCAGGCTAGAGGGCAGGCGAACATGCTTAACACAATCTTGTTTAGTCTTGAACACTAATCTAGCTTCAATAGTTTTCTCACTAATGGGCAATTCACACGGAGTCCACACATATAAGTTTTTGAATGCAGTCAGCTCCTTTTCTACAGCTTCATGCCATCCCTTATCTTGCATTACTTCACTGAAATCTACTGGATCATCTGTACACAAACAGTATTCTGTATTCATTTCTGAATGAAACATTTCATAGATTAGAATCTAGCAAGTTTGTTAACTTGTCTTTTTGATTTTTGGTTCTTCTGTTCTGTCTTCCGTATGTCCGTTCTTTCTTGACAGTGTTTGCCATCTGACACAGCAATTTCCTTTGTATCTTCTGCAGCCGTAACTGGCTTTCATTATCTACAACACTGTTGTTTGATTCAAGTTTGAAATCATTTTCGTCACACGTTACATCCCGAGAAACTGTTATTTTTCCTGTATTGGGGACCCAAAGTATGTATCCATTGGTATTGTACCCAACCAGACGAACTTCTCTGGCTCTTGGATCCAGTTTGTTACCCTTTGGTAGGCAGCAGTTAGGACTATCTCTCCCTATAAATACTTTGACTGTTCTGTTTCAACAAGCAATGTGCATATTCTGTCTCCTAGATTCCATATAATTTATTCACTTACTCCATTCATAGACGGGCTGTGACTTACTGTATATTCTAATGTTATGCCACTTTTTTGACAAAGTTTTTGAAGTAATTTGACGAGTACTCACCGCCATTGTCACATCTTACACAAACTGTTTGTTTTGCACCAAATCTTACTTCCAATCTTATAATGTATTCCATTAGATTTTCTGCTGCCTAATCTTCTGTTTTCAATAAATAGACAATACAGAAATGTGAGCAATCATCAACAGTGACCATGAAATACCTTTCACCAATATTGGCAACTGCACTTTCTTAAATAGTAATTGTGTGGCTTCACCTTAATGATATGATCCACATACTTCTGATACTGTCAATTAATTTTCTTCAAACTGAAATGATTCAAATGTCCTGAACATCTGTGCCACAAATTATCTTGTGATATTCAGTAGAACCCTGTTATAACGTCCCTGCATAAACACCATTATTTCTGGTCCCACTATTTCTCCATAAGACTTAATCGTTTCATTTCCTGCATATAACAATGTTCATATTTTTCATTTCCTGCTTATAACATCAGTATAATTCCTTGCATCATCTCAAATGCAGTTTTTCCCTTAAGTAAAATTTCAGACATATTGACAATGCAACAGTCTGCAAACAAATACAGAAAACAGTTAATATTTTAAGGATTTTTAAGATAACCAAGAGTAGATGAGTGAGCAAGCATCCAGAATGCATGTCACTGTTCATTAATTGATGATGCTGTGGTCCATGGAATTCAGATCTCTGATATTTTTGCTTAAAATGATTCAGATGAGGATGTTGAACTTGACTAGCTATAAGTATACAAATATAATTATGTACATTAGAATTCTGTTTTGCTTGATGTGTTCCTGCTGGTGTAATACTGTCTCCTGCTGATAACATTTTCCTGCATATAACATTTTATTTTACTGACCCCCTTGAAAAATGTTATAACAGGGTTCTACTGTATTACAATGATCATTGTTGTCAAGAAACAAGTGAGCAACAAACAATTTGCCTGTTAAGTTACACACTACACAAATATCACTACCCTTCAACATTGTGGCTTTGTTTCCCGAAAACAAGACATTCAAACAAACCTCCTTTATTGATTTTACTGACGGACAATACATTACGATACAGGGCTGGAACTATCAGTGCTTCTAGAGTAATTTTGCGAATTCCAGTATACAGCCTCAAGGTACCTTACTGATTTGCTCGCAAAAAGTAACAATTTGCAATTTTGATATCTACTGGTATTGTCAATTCTTCAACATTTTCCTTATGTTCATGCTGGTTTGATATCACCAGGTGATCGCTGGCACCACTATCTAAAATGAACTGCACACTTGAAGATGAATTGTCGGAGAGTAATAAATCTTCAGGCTCAAATGAAGCAACGAACACAATGTCTCGATTTTCTTCACTAAGATGTGCTTTACTTCAGCTAAGATTCTTACATATATAACCATTTCTTCCTCTATGGCCACACCGACCTGTGAACGAGCCACATGCTGTATTTTCGTTGGACAATCTGCTACGAAAATATCAGTACTGTTACATCCCATAACACCTTTTTTGATTTTCTAAATTATTTTTGAAACTTGATGTCTTGAATGAGCATTCATCCAAATCTTTGTTTTCTGTACATGTATTTTCCATTTTTAATTCCGCATCCAGTAAACGGGATTTCACAAAGTCCATAGTTAATTCTGTGTCCATAGTTTCTAATACACTTATAACATTACTGTAGCACTCAGGCATTGTCAACAGCAAATGGCATACCTTGTCACCTTGAGCTAACGTTACTCCCATACGCGAAGTCACATATCAGTCCATCAAATTTCATGAAGTGATCCTGAAGTGACTATGTGCATTTTAAAGACAGTAGCTTCTTTGTAATGAATAACTTGGAAATAATACTACTTTACCAAGGCATCCAACCTTTCTCTGGCTGTTTGAGTGTCCCGCACATTTTCAATATACCTATCAGAGATACACTACAGTATACTATTCTTTGCTTTTGCTTCTGCTGCAAATGTATGCTTTACTTTCATTACCATTCATTTCCGACTGTGGTTTATGGTCATCGAGAATCCACCTATCCAAGTTAAAAATTTTGTGTCTGTTAACTGTGGAAGTGTCAGTATTTCCATTTTGTTCTCGTTTAGAATTTTTGGACTGTGACCAATTTTAATATACTTTACCTGCACAGCTCACGGTACAGCTATGCACACAAACCTTTCTTTCAGAGTGCAAGCATTAAAATTCTACTTTCACAGCCATACTGGGCCTATAAACGTTTAGTATTTAATCTTATTAAAAGTTTATGTCGCACATGAAAAGAAACACAACATGTAAACAATTGTTTGTTATTACTCTGAGCAGTCCAAAATACTCTTAGATAGTGCAGCAGTATGACATAGATTACACTCTAACACAAGAAATGAATATCAACAACATCTAATTCCCTGGGAAATGCTGTTCATCCACAGGACGGGTAGTAAGTGGAGCAACAGGAAGGCAGCTGTTATCCTAGCTGGCATGCAAGAACTGCTTAAAAGACATGTCCCAGCCTTCAGCTATCTCACCCCTCGGGAGCGAGCTCATGCTGCCCCCCAACTATTGAGGCCTCACCTTACAGTTCCCCCCAGTCATTTGTTTGGTCCCTTGATAAAACTCCCCAAGGCTGTACACCCAGTCATCGGGATCCTCCGCCTAGGCCTACCACTGGAACTAGGCTTTGAGCCAATCGACGATGCAGATCCAGCTTTACCAACCAGCACCAGTGGGCCGGAAGCCCGCCAGCCACAGCCGAGTACGCCTGTCCACAGAGCCGTCCAGCAAACGCCATCGCCACCATCCAGCCGGGCCAGGCAGCGCGACATTGAATCAGCACCGACGAGCACTTGTTGACTGGCAGTAGGAGGTAAGCCAACATCTCCGCCAGCACTCCGCACTCGCAAACCAATACTAGCACAGCTACTCTTCGTGCCAAGCCGGCAGCCTACCGCCTGATGCTATATACAGACACCATAAAGGCCATGTGCCAGATTTTACAGAACCTGTTACATAAGGGTCTGTATCCTCTTGCAGCTGTGCGCCTCATCTAGTGCATAACTACGAAACTTCTAACTATTGAGACGTGGTGCGTTCCTATCCCTAGACCGTCGTACTTCAAGTATATCATGACCCATTGAGACACCGATGAGTGCAACCCAACGTGTTTTACTGCTCGGTTTCCTCCCTTTAAGAACCAGTCCTTGCCCAGCTTCACGCCTACCTTAACCTTTTGCAACTCTGCTCAACATAATGACACCTAATAATAACTAACTTTTAACTCTTGCTTAAACCTTGCATACCTTGAGGAATCTCGCCCATCATGGTAGAGTGAAAAGATTTGGGTAGCTTAACATTGAGGTCTTGAAACCAGATGAGAGTGAAGCTAGTGAGTATGGAGCAGCACTGGAAAGAAAGGGTGGAGGAAACAAGAGTACCCATAGAAAACCAGCCAATCAGCAGCATAGTCTGACATGATTCCCATACGCAAAAATTTGGGAGCTATCCACTGGGAATTGTTCCCGGTTCACCTAGGTCGGAGGCAAATAGTCTACACCACCATCCACCATGGTTCCGTAAGTCAACTGGAGAATATTTTTTGTTACGTAGCCAAACCAATATTGAATTGTTTCTTTCAAAGGCATTATTTTTTTCAATGTTCCTATTAACATGAGTAAATATGTTACCATTACAGACCTCAATGCACTTTGTATGCACATTGTACACACTGCCGTAACTAAATAGTCAATTCACATATTAGAAATATTTTCCAATCTCACTTTTCTGATATAATTAAGTGTCCCCAAGACTATAACAATTAAGTGGGCTCCTTAAAGGGGTATTATATTAGACAATAAAATATAATATTTTTAAAACGTAAACACTAATGTAAAATTTAAATAGATTAAAAATTTTCTGAAAATAAATGCATGCACAGTTACTAATCAATAATTTAGAAATAAAGTACCACTAAGGTTTCATGTAGTATGTACTTTTCAAAAATACGCAAATTATCAGCGAGTTATTATAATGAACAGCATGCATGCAAAGACGTATATAGCATTCGATATGAAATGGCTTTAGTCAAGTTGATCAGGCAAACACACCAAGAGATATTGTTCACAACATACAGACCTGGCTGGCTTGTTACGAAGACAGTAGTCCATGCCATGCTCAAATGCAAGCGCAAGATACTCCAGGCTGCAAGAACTCCACTGTGTTGGAGTCACAGAACTGAAAACAACCCATCCATTCTCAACCACAAAAGCTTTACTACATTGCAATAATATAATATCTAACTTATAATGGCTTAATTAACAGAGTTAATTTTCAGTGGTCCTGGCAAAATTCTACATAAACAACTATCAGTACCATCCAATTAATACGTTTTATTGTTACATTTTTTAATACAAAATTTCAAATTTACATTACAAAAATTTTCTCTGTCATTACAACTTAAAGAAAGAAAACTAATTTTAACATATTATTTTAAAAAGCAACTGCCTGCGACTTAGTTGGTTTTTTTTTTTCATAGGTTTTATTAAATTTACGTAAACTTGTTAAGAGCTTCTCTATATACTATGTTTATGGTTTTATTATTTTCTGGTAGCAAAATATATTGGTTTTCTGGAGTTCCAACTCTAGATAACCTGACATATGATTGGCCATGAGAAAAACATCCCTTGCTCAAATATATTCCCACAAAATTGAAAGTTTGTCCCTGGGACTTGTTTATTGTAGAGAGCAAACGATACCTTAACCAGAAACTGCAACCGCTTAAAAGGAGTAAGCAGATCCAGTGGGATCATAGGGATACATGGATTATGCGCTAGCTGTCCAGCGGCAGGCCCAGTTAATATTATTGCTTCAATGATGATGTTCCGCAAATCTTTTATCAATAGTCTCGTGCCACTACACACATTAGGTGGGTTTAAGTTGCATAGTAGCATTACTGGGATACCAATATTTAATTTGAGGTCGTGTGGTGACAGGCCAAAAGGATTCATTTAACGAATTAAAAAATTCTTGAGGATAGTGCACACTGTACTCAATGTCGGTGACGGTATAGAAGGATTTGTAATGTTTAACTTGGCCAGGAACTTATTGTAATATCATTGTATTTATTTCATTAATTGTGTCGTTTCTAGGAGCTACTTTTGCCTTTGAACAGAGCCAATTATAGTCCACTCCATGCTGCTAGACGTCACTACTGATACCATCACTGAGGCTTCAACCAGGATCCAGTATTCACTATGGATGTATCACGCTGAGGATCTAGGCCATGCCGCTGCACCTGTCGCACCCCTCTCCACGTCAACCACAGCTGCCTCGTCAAAGGGACGCCACCGCCTCAGCTGAGTATATATACCGGGCCACTCCAGGACTCGTGAGCAGTTCCTGTTCCTTCACCGCACATTCTCGGTGTGCCGAAGGAACCATCTGCTCCCGCCTTTCTCTTCACCGCAACCGCCTTGGTACCGAAGATCCTTGAAGCTCCTCTCCTCGGAAGAACCAGCGTCGTCAGAACATTTTCGACACGTACCGGTTCCTTCAGGACACCAGAGAAGAGCTTGGGAAAGAGAATAGTAAAGACACCAATTTTCTGCCTACCCCAGCTAGATTAAATACAGGTAGTCTTTACCTGTATGCATAGGGTGTATGACTTCCGTTAGACTCCAGTAAGATAGGAGGTAGTGCATTCTCCATCACTGTTTATGTCCTTAGGAAGTAGTAAACACTGTTTTCACTTGCTCACAGATATCAGACTCATCTAGGCAACAACAGGTGACCGGGTTTTACAATTATCGCCACGACTCTTAATATCTTAACAAAAGCCAGCTTAGAAGGACCCCCATTCTCGGCACTCGTGTGGAGAACGGAAGAGCCACGACACCAGGATACAGCTTCCATCGGTGCTGGCCTGCCAGTCTGGAGTTTACTCTTGTTACCGCACACTAGAAGTGCCAAGAGAAATATCGCTCAGAGACTGGAGAGACAAACCCTTGTGGGACAACACCCGTGTTGTGTCGGCAGCCAGTGTTAACACAGCTCGTAGAACCACTGCACTCTGGTGTCAGGGTTTTAGATGAGATACGGCACTGAATACCAGCTACTTCACTAACATGTGCTAAACTTGATACACGTCACTTGCCAAACTCGGCGAGGCCCGATAGTTGTCTTTCCGCATGCCCTTTACCCGTCATAGTGGTGCACCTAAAAGGGTGAAAAGGGAAAAGGATTCCTCCATATCTCCAAAGGAACTTAACTCACCTTCGGTCAAACACACGACAGGTCCAGCGTGAACAAGCAGCTGAACTCCATAGACGCTCTGTCTCCGCAGCAGCTGCCTACAAGCCTGCCATGTTCCAGCCGCCAACCAAGAGCTCCGCGGAAATACACCCAGTCTTACAAGCTTTCATCAGCGGCCAAACCACATCCCTGGGTATCACCAACTTCTGGTTCT